>OZ017789.1:5113423-5182040 GCA_963969325.1 Lycopodina hypogea | reverse complement strand
AGAAAGTGTCTGCTTTGAAAACATTTTGTAGACTTTCTGAAACAAAAGTGAATATGTGATTAGTTCAAACATTTTTTTTTTTGAATACCATTTTAGCCTTACACACTAAGAGGAAGATGTGTGGCCAGATGGGACCCACCCCATGTTATTCATAGAGTCAAGTTGTGTCTGTATGCCAAAGTTTTAGGCCTGTAGCTAAATTTTTTTCCCCCGGCAAAGTACTTTTCTTTCTTTTTTTTAGTATGGAAAAGGGGTGTGGCCACATAGATGTGCTTAAAACATTCCCTGGTGATACTGATTGTAAATATATATGGGTTTATGGTCTAACTTCAGTTGTTCAAGCATGGACCCGACGATGTACAGACGGACAGACAAACAGACTATTCGTACTTTATAGCATGGATATTACATGTAGATCTATTGCAGCACATGATTTGTTCACATATTTATCTTTCTAAGTAATAAAAACATCATCACTCTGATTATTAAAAGGTCCAGTTTAATGCTGAGTTGCCTTTGCACTGTGACAGAACTCTTCTAGTAAATATTGAAGGTCTGTGCCCACTGTAGTGTGCCTCAATCTATGATCCACCTCTAATGAAGGTTGCCAGCTGGGATTCAACTCGTGACACTATATACAATATATATATATACTAGCAGCATATACCCGGTTTGCCCAGTCAATTTCAACATCAAACATTATAGTCAAAGTTGAGTATACAAACCATATATCAAATCTGTAACTCCAAGAGTTTGTTTGGCCAAAGTACCATTTTTGTCCTCTTTTGGGTCTGACACGAAAACAGAAGTGGGTGTGGTCATATAAATATACTTAAAACATTCCTCAGATTATATTGATTCTAAATATATATGGGTTCATTGGTTTAACTCCCAAGGTTCAAGTGATTTTGCTGAAATATCATTTTTGGCATTAATAGCCTTACACAGAGAAAGAAGAGGTGTGGCTAGGTGGGACACAGCCCATGTTACTCCCAGAGTGAAGTTGTATATTCATACCAAGTTTTAGATCTCTAGCTCCAATGGTTTTTCTGGCAAAAATACAATTTTAACTTTTTCTCATTACCATGGTAACCATTTTGTGAACTTTTTAGCCTATGCTTTAAGTTAGGTCAAAACCTATCATCATGCTGAATTTCAGAGAAATCCACCTACCGGTTTGGCTGGAATGATGGTACAGACAGACAGACAGACAGACAGACAGACAGACAGACAGACAGACAGACAGACAGACAGACAGACAGACAGACAGACAGACAGACAGACAGACAGACAGACAGACAGACAGACAGACAGACAGACAGACAGACAGACAGACAGACAGACAGACAGACAGACAGACAGACAGACAGACAGACAGACAGACAGACAGACAGACAGACAGACAGACAGACAGACAGACAGACAGACAGACAGACAGACAGACAGACAAATTTTGTTTTTTCCCAGACATGCCACCTGGCTTAAACCATCTCAGGGTGGGTTTCCTCCATCCCTAAAAGTTTGGTCAAAATCTAAAAGAGGGATTTTGAGAAACGGATGAACATAGTTACACAGTTACACAGTTACATAGGTCTTCTAATATATATATATGTGTATATATATATATAGTTATAGATATACATGCATATATATACATATATATACACATATATTTCATATATTTATTACATTATGTAGGTCTGTTTTGCCAGTATGCATGGCCATATTTTTTAACCATATTTGGTAAATTCGCATGGTACTTCACAATAATACTTGAGAATGTGGGACACTTGAACATGCCATGGAGCATATCATTGGAAAGTATTTGAACTAAGCTTTCATTTGACAATAAGACTAAGGGTAGGGAGTGAGGGATAACAAATTGACGGTACATGTTATATATCTCATGAATAATTAATGAGAATTAGGTTAATACTTCCCCCCCCCCCTTCCCAAAAAAAGAACCCCCCTTTCAAAAATCCTGCTACGGGCCTGTACAGGGTTAATATGCTCAGTGTTAGCACACACTGGGTTAATATGCTATTGTTAGCACAAACTTGGTTAATATGCTCAGTGTTTGCACACACTGGGTTAATATGCTCAGTGTTAGTACATATTTGAATAATATGCTCAGTGTTAGCATAAAATGGATATATATACTCAGTGTTAGCTAAGACTGGGTTAATATGCTCGGTGTTTGCACTCACTGGGTTAATATGCTCAGTGTTAGAACACTTGGATTAATATACTCAGTGCTGGTACATATGGGAATAATATGCTTAATATTGCATACACTGGGTTAATATACACAGTGTTAACACACAATGAATTAATGTGTTTAGTGTTAGCACCCAATGGGTTAATATGCTCAGTGTTAGCATATATTGGAATAATATGCTCAGTGTAAACACACACTGGGTTAATATGCTCACTGTGTTAGCACACATTGGAATAATATGCTCAGTGTTAGCACACACTGGGTTAATATACTTAGTGTTAGCAAACATTGTATTAATATACTCAGTATTAGTTTACACTGGGTTAATATGATCAGTGTTAGCACACATTGGAATAATATGCTCAGTGTTAGCACATATCGGAATAATATGCTCAGTGTTAGCACATATTGGAATAATACGCTCAGTGTTAGAACATATCGGAATAATATGCTCAGTGTTAGCACACATTGGAATAATATGCTCAGTGTTAGCACATATAGGGTATTGATGGCTTCTCAATTGATGTTGAGAGTTCCTCAACATGTATCCTAACTAGAACACACCTCCCGTTGATTGTTAATTATATGTTGATATCAATGTTGTGGGTCTGTCAACGTGATTTGATTAATCAGAACACACCTGTTAATTATATCTTGATGGAATAGCTATAATTTATATAATCATATGCAGGTCTATGGTGTATCTCTATATTTGGACTCACATGTGTGTATTATAGAAATTGATGTCATGTTTTCTGTCTGGGAGAATATAAAAGTCCTCCTTGTCAGTTTTGTTTTAGTCTTGTCTTGATCATTGATTATAACCTCTGTGATCTAAGATTCAAATACCTAAATTTCTCTGGTGGCTCATGGTGAGGGAATAGTTATAGAGGCATTACTCTGGTGGCAGCATTTACCATTACAGAAGGGAGAATAGTTTAGATTAGTAGTTTAAGCTATTCAGCAAGGACAGCCCTTCACACAGGGTTAATATACTCAGTGTTAGCACACATTAGGTGAATATGCTCAGTGTTAGCACATATTGTAATAATATGCTCAGTGTTAGCAAACACTGGGTTAATATGCTCAGAGTTAGCACACACTGGGTTAATATACTCAGTGTTAGCACACACTGGGTTAATGTGCTCAGTGTTAGCATAGACTGGGTTGATATGCTTTGTGTTATGACACACTGGGTTAATATGCTCAGAGTTAGCATACATTGAGTTAATATGCTCATTGTTAGCATACACTGAGTTAATATGCTCATTGTTAGCATACACTGGTTTAATATGCTCCATGTTAGCACACACTTGGTTAATTGCTCAGTGTCAGCATCACTGTGTTGTTAATATGCTCTGGTGTTAATATACATTAGGTTAATATGCTCAGTGTTAGCACACATTGAAATAATATGCTCAGTGCTATAACAAACCTGGTTAATATATTCTGTGTTAGCACACACTGGGTTAATATGCTCAGTGTTATCATACACTGGGTTAATATGCTTGGTGTTAGCATACACTGGGTGAATATACTCAGTGTTAGCACACACTGGGTTAATATGCTCAGTGACAGCAAGCACTGGGTTAATATGTCAGTGTTATCACACTCTGGGTTAATATGCTCAGTGTTAGCAAACATTGGAATAATATGCTCACTGTTATCACAGCCTTGGTTATCATACTAAGTATTTGCACACACTTTGTTAATATGCTCAGTGTAAACACCCACTGGGTTAATATGACACAGCATATTATTCCAATGTTTATTAACTCTGAGCATATTAACCCAGTGTGTGCTAACACTGTACATATTATTCCTATGTGTGCTAACACTGAGCGTATTAAACAGAAAGTGCTAACATTGAGCATATTAACCAAGAGTGTGCTAATAGTGAGTATATTAACATAGTATGTGCTAACACTGAGTATATTAAAACATTGTGTGCTAACACTGAGCATATTATTCCAATGTGTGCTAACACTTAGCATACTAACCCAGTGTGTGCTAACACTGAGCATATTAACCCAATGTGCGCTAACACTGTGCATATTAACCCAGTGTGTGCTAACACTGGGTTAATATGCTAAGTGTTAGCACACATTTGAATAATACGCTCACTGTTTGCACACACTGGCTTTATATACTTAATGTTAGCACGCACTGGATTAATATTCTCAATGTTAACACACACTGGGTTAATATGCTCAGTTTTACCAAACTCTTGGTTACTATACTCAGTGTTAGCACACATTGGAATAATATGATCAGTGTTAGCACATGCTGTGTTAATATACTTAGTGTTAGCACCACACTCTTCATATGCTCAGTGTTAGCACACATCGAGTTAATATGCTCAGTGTTAGCACTCACTGGGTTAATATGCTTAGTGTTAGCATACACTAGGACAATATATTCAGTGTCACTACACTCTGGGTTAATATTCTCAGTGTTAGCACACATTGGGTTAATATACTCAGTGTTAGCACACACTGGGTTAATTTGCTCAGTGTTAGCATACACTAGGACAATATATTCAGTGTCACTACACTCTGGGTTAATATTCTCAGTGTTAGCACACATTGGGTTAATATACTCAGTGTTAGCACACACTGGGTTAATTTGCTCAGTGTTAGCATACACTAGGACAATATATTCAGTGTCACTACACTCTGGGTTAATATTCTCAGTGTTAGCACACATTGGGTTAATATACTCAGTGTTAGCACACACTGGGTTAATTTGCTCAGTGTTAGCACACATTGGAATAATATCTGGGAATAATATCTGGGGGGATCCACCAGGGGTTGTTATTTGAGTTGTAGGAACTAACCCTTTTTCAAGATAACAATTTGGTAGAGGGTAGTTTTCTAGGTGCCACTAGCAATAACAATAGTTGTTGGCTTCAGCTAACTTTCATACTCTGCAGTTATACCCCTTTTCGCTACTAGGAGCAGTAGCTTTAGCTATAGGCTAACTCTGGTCAAGCAGGTTGATAAAACCATTAACCTAATAATCACGCTATAGTTAGCTAGCTGAACTATAAGTTAATAGCTAGTATATATTTTTCAGTTATAACTAGCTATATCAGTAATTATTTCATACGCTCCTGCAGGAGCATCAACCTGAGTTAGGTTATAACTAGGTATCTAAGTTACCATTGGTGGAAGTTCTTTGTTTTTAGCAGGTGGTTCTGCATCTTCTGGGGACATAGTATGTTAGTGCTAGTTAGCAATTCAACATCCTAGAAGAATGTTAGTTTTATCCTAGGATGGACACAAACCATACTTTTTGACAAACTTACACATACTTGGTTCCTCTTTTCTTCTTTATTTTTGGTTACTTTGTTATTGGGGGTTTGAAAAGGGTGTGTCTTTTGAAAAGTGGGTGTGATTTTGGTTAATTAATAAACTATCCCTTCTGAAATCCTGGATCCGCCCTTGAATATGCTCTGCGTTAGCACACACTGGGTTAATTACTAATTGTTAGCACACTCTGGGTTAATTACTATTTGTTAGCACACTCTGGGTTCATTACTAATTGTTAGCACATTCTGGGTTAATTACTAATTGTTAGCACACTCTGGGTTTATATGCTTATTGTAGCACACTCTGGGTTTATATGCTCATTGTTAGCACTCATTGGAATAATATACTCAGCGTTAGTATACACTTTGTTGATATAGTCTGTGTTGGCACACCGTGGGTTGATATGCTCAGTGTTGGCACACCGTGGGTTGATATGCTCAGTGTTGGCACACCGTGGGTTGATATGCTCAGTGTTGGCACATATTGGAATAATATGGTCAGGATTTGCACGCACTTGGTTAATATACTCAGTCTTAGCATACATCGGAATAATGTGCTCAGTGTTAGCGCACACTCGGTTAATAAGCTCATTTTTGGCTTGTTCTGGGTTAATATGCTCAGAGTTAGCACATATTGGAATAATATATTCAGTGATAGCACACTTCAGGTTAATTTGCTCAGTTTTAGCACACATTGGAATAATATGCTCAGTGTCAGCACACATTGGGTTAATATACTTAGTGTTAGTTCATACTGGAATAATATGGTCAGTCACTAGATTAATATAGTTAGTTTTAGCACACAGCATTAATATGCTCACTGTCTGCACATATTGAGTTAATATGCTCAGTGTCGATACACATTGAGTTATTAGCTCAGAATTAATTCAAAAAGTGTTAATTTGTGAAGTGTTAATTTGTGAAGCGTTAGAGCATGGAGCATTTATATGCTTACTGTTAGCACACAGTGGATTACTATCCATTGATGTGATGTTTTTATGTTGCCGTTATTTAGCGTTATCATCACAGCATCTGTGCACAATGCCGGAACTCTCAAATGAGTGAGCACAGTGAGAGATATCATGGCCTCTGGTGTCCACAGTATCAGGAGGTACGTACTTAGTGTTGTGAGTGTGTCTCTCTTTGTGGGTATATCTGTGTTGTTGTATCTTTAGTTGAAAAAAAATTATATATTTAAAAATTTTTTTTGGCGTATGAGTCAGTATATTCGTGTAGGTGTTGGGTAAAGGGTCACTAGTAGGATGCAGGACCACATAAACACGAAATGACTGTAATAATAAAGTTAACACAGACTTGCCAATTTTTTCAAAGAAGAAAAATGAAATACAATAAAAAGCGGACACATGTGGACAGGATGCACTATTCAGATAGGATAACAGATACACATGCACACACCCCATACACCCCCCCCCCCCCCCCCCCCCCTCCTCCTTTCAAGGTTCTTCAGAACATCCTCAGGGAACCTGATTGATATGTATTACTTGAACTGGACCGAAAATGTTTGGTGTTTGATTGCATATACCACAAGGAAAATCGTCCTGAATCTGGGTCTGCAGTGATTTTATATTATTGTTTGCTAAGGTAAAATATCTCCATGATCTTTTAAATGATCAACTATAGTGTGCCACTCCCCCCCCCCCCCCCCCCCAATATAGAAAATGTTGGACAGTTGACATTTAGTTTGTTATCCCGTATTTCAGGACAAAAGTGTGGTATATAGGACAGTTTCTTTTGACAAACATGATGATAAAATTGTAATTAAAAAAAAACAAAACATCTTAAAAAAAGATTTTTTTAAAGGAAAAAAAAAGGAAGTTTAAAATGAGACAGATTAATGTTTAGTGCCTTGGTGATCCACTATTCCAATCTCTCATGATCATTTCTTGTACATCGTTTCCCGTCACCACTTCATGTACACCATTTCCTGTACATCGTATCCGGTCACCACTTCCTGTAGTGGTGTGTCAGGAACTCAGCTATTGTCTTTGCTAATCACTGATTCCAAAACAGACAATGGTGTCCATTTGTGAGACATTCTTGAGCAGCACCTAATGAATAAGAAATCTAAAAGTGACTTCTGCTGCCCCACTAAGAAACAATTGCTTGAAAACAACAGCGGTCCCACTCTAAGACCTGTGGCAATTAATTACTATAATATTATTCAAATATAGTATTTTAGGCCACGTAAAATATATATTTTTTTGTTTCTCAGGCCCACCTGCATCAATTTTTGGTACCCTCATCACCAAAATTGAACCCATGATATGGTTAGTGCAGTTGTCTATCAATAACAAGCTTAGTATTTTGTATTACAAATGAAAAGAATTGAAACTGCGCACAGTTCACAAACTAAACATACAAAAAAAGGAGAGGCATCACTGCATCAATATTTTGAAAAAGATGCCTGAGAAACTAAAAGTTTATTTTATCTGGACTTAATTGTCAAATTTGAACTCGGATATCCCCACCCCGATTATTCCAAGGTCTTATAGACCTGTGTGACACAGGTAAAATAGCCAGTGTTTTAAATGCCTCTATCCCATTAAACAGACAATTTCCCCATTCAGATCATTCCACAGGACCCAAAGATGAAGGTAAAGTTGTTGTATGATTCACAACTTTTTGGTTTGACTCCCATTCAGTAAAACCAGTTAGTTGTAACCACAGGTTAAAAATGCACTCTATGTCCCCAACTTGTGGATGTCCTCAACTTGTGGATGTCCCCACCCCCACACCCACCATTCCAAGTGTTATTAGACCTGTGTGCCACAGGTAATGAGAGTGTGACTGACCCATTCCAGTGGAGAAAGGGAGGAAAAAAGAGGAGGAAAAGAGGGGGAAAGAAAAAAGGGGAGGAAAAAAGGGGGAAAGAAATAAATGGAAGAAGGAAAGAACAGTCCTATTAATGGAGTGGGTGTGTTGGGGGGGGGGGGGGGGTGGGGGGAAGATGGAAGTCAAAAAATGGATAGAGAAAAATACAAAAAAATGTCTGACCAAAAAAGAAGAAAAAAAAAAAAGATGGGAAGAAAAAAAAAGTCTAACGCAATATTCAACTCAGGACCTTGGAATCATAAGCACCATTTTTGGTTTTTTTTTTTTTTTTTTTTTTTTTTTTTTTTTTTTTTTTTTTTTTTTTTTTTTTTTATGCCTGAAGCACCCACAAGTGTAGTAGCCTGGTGGAAATCAGCATAAATGTTTGTGTGGTCCATAAGAGTCTCTCCTGAAAGTTTGAGCTCATTTTGTCCACTTCTAGATTTTTAATCTGGTCATATACATACATATGCAAATACGCATTAGTATCTTACTCTGATTCACGATTGGTTTGTTTGTCTATTTTTTTGGTTTGTTGGTTGTTGTTTTTTCATAGTTGTTCGGTTACTACTCCCAGACAGTTTAAATTTTTAGTGTTTGATGAGGGTCACCCTGGTGATGTAACAAAGTTTGGTGAAGATTGGTTGGTTTGCTAACTTCTCCGAGACAATTTGAAGTTTGGTGAAGATTGGAGTAAAACCCTGCTAATGGGGCTATTCACCCCCCTCCCCTCACAAATTTCCTGCTTGTGATCACAACTCTAGGGCTGAGAAAACCATCCCACTTATTACATATCACAATGTTTAAACACATAGGTCCCTAAAACTGTGCCCAAACAAATACCAGCCTTTTTTTTAACTTCTTTTGGTGCCCTGTAGGCCCAAGAATCTGGGATGAGATAGCAAACAACAGATGTTCAATTATATTAAAGGGTCTTTGTTGTCTCTATCCATTGAAAGGAGGGGGGGGGGGGTGGTGGGTTATTGCCTCCATCTGTAAGATTGGTACATTTCTTGTAAGATATAAATATACAAACCAGAGTTACGTTATCAACATTCTAAAAATCAGAAACCCATTGTGTTTTGCGATATAGAAAGCTTAAATATGAGACTAGCTTATTTTCATGACATTTAGTATGTCTTTGCCACAAAAAGTCCACTAAAGCAAATTAAAAATATCTGTCTCTCATCCCCACCCTACTTTACATGTGCAGGTGGACAGATGCCTAGACTTAAAGGACGTCCTTGGAGTCACCACCGAAGGACGCACCCAATTGATGGAAGCCTCACCAGCCATCAAACATGTGGTCAGGATGGACCCAGGGCAATCAGTTGAAGTCACTATCACACGCTCATCACTTTGACAACTTTCGTGATTATAAATATGTCAACATTTCTATAATTGTGAGATTGATGATGTCATATCGAATATCTTCAGTGTTTAACTGACCACAACTACTGATGACCTCACTCAATACATGCCAAGTCTGTTTCCATGCTGAAGACTTGCCCTCTCAGGGTAGATGTCATCTTGCACATGGAGAATGGGCATTTGTAATGGTGTTCAATGGTGAATACAGACAGTCCAGTGGAAATAGCTGGTGCGAAGGCAGATGGCCATATAGGTGAACAGAGAAAGGTTGACTTAATTTTGAATGAGATGAAGAGATATGGTGTGAAGGTAACTAATTTGCCAGAGGCAAAGTGGTTTGGGTGTGAGATATATCAGGTGGGTGGGGTATAGTGTTGATATTTCACCACCCCCAGAGAAAAAACTGCATTAGGTGATAGTGTATGGAGAGGGGAAACAATTGCGCTGTCAGGTCCAGCCCTGTATGCATGGAGGATGGCTGGGAAGCAGTTGAAGGCATGAAGCTCAAGGGTAGTTTTGGCATGTCTGCAAATGGGGGAAGGGCCTGGAGGTAGATTGAATGTGTTATCTTGATGTTACATACCTACTAGGGATCCCAGCAGAGAAGTGAAGGATGTTATTTTCAGAAGCTTGACCATTTTCTTGCAAGTGTACCATAGGAGAGAAGAATGTTGTACATGGTGACTTTTATGCATGTTTTGGGTCCAGAGGACACATTGGAGATCAGTGAGATGCAGTGAGAGGACCAATTAGGTATGGAGTCATCAATGTTGCTGGAAGGGGTTGACCTTCTTTCAGTTTATCAGGTAACAATGCCTAACATGTGGTTCAGGAAGAAGTCTATCCTTCTTCGAACATGGCAACATCCCAAGTCGAGGCAATGATGGATAGATGGATGGATTGATGCATCTATCTATCTATCTGTCTATCTGTCTCTTTATCTCTCTCTATCTATCTATCTATCTATCTATCTATCTATCTATCTATCTATCTATCTATCTATCTATCTATCTGTCTGTCTATCTGTCTGTCTATCTATCTATCTATCCATCCATCCATCCATCCATCCATCCATCCATCCATCCATCCATCCATCCATCCATCCATCCATCCATCCATATGCATAGTAACCTGCCAAATGGATGAACTAATTTGGTTGAAATTGGCAGATATTATATTCAGGTAACCCAAAGTTATCTGGGGTAGGTCCTATTTGTCCACACCCCATTGTTCAAATAGAGTATCTAAAGAAGCCCAAAAAGGATTTGTTGATATCAATTTTTTTTTTTTTTTTTTTTTTTTTTTTTTTTTTTTTTTTTATCACAGAGAAGTCATAGGTATTTACAAGCTTCCATTTGGAAGAGAAGTTAATCATTTTAACATTGCATGACCAGCAGAGAGTTTCAAAGAAAATAAATTCACTCCAGACAATTCTAACTGAAACATAAAAAGGTAAACAAAAGAAAAAAAGTATTGGGGTAGCAGCTGGAGATACAAAGCTGCCCCCCTCCCCCTCACCCACAGCTAATTGCAGCTGGACCTACCTACCTACAACATAGGCAGGCTCATAGCAGCTGGTGTGCACACAATAATTAACTTGAAAATACAAACAAAACCAATTAAAGCTTAAATACAATTAAATAAGAATAACAAGACCATAATTTTCAAGCCAAAAAATGCACTCATTTATGGTAAAAAAAAGTGGGTATACAAATACAAAATTCATTTATGTAGGCAAAAAATTAAATTATTTATAATAAAAAAAACAAAAACCAAACACACCAAAAAGGTTGCTAAAAAAACACAGTGCATGATGCAACAACTCAAAAGGTAAATGAAGGGTTTGCTGAAGCCATATTAAAAAAAATTAAACTATTACTAAGGAATATCTTACCAGATTAAAAGAGCAACACCACATACCCTACGTAATTGATCACAACACAATCACTGAGACACCAGAATGAGACAGAGGAGGAACACCAATCATGCTTATGAGACCTGTCAACCAGACTAACACAAAGACTACATTTAGACACATAATAACTTCCACTTTCCAACAATAAATGTGGAACACACAAGCAACGGAGAGTAGCCACTTCTAACACATGTCCTCCTGTAATGCATGCCCTCCTGTAAGCTATGCCATCCTATAAAACCTGTCCTCATGTTGGACATGTCCTCCAGTTAGACATATCCCACTTTAAAACATGACTTTCATAATACATGTCCTCTCATAATACATGCCTCCTGTGAGATATGTCTACCTGTAAGAGATGCCCTTAAAGGTGTCTTATCTTGTTTTCCTTGCCGATCTATAATGTTGGGGGGGTGGGGGGGATGTAAGTATTCATTGGTGTTACAAGGGGGACAGCTGCAACTAAATCTCAATTGGAGTGATATGTCTCTTCAACAAACTTAGATGATTCCTGTAGTCAGGAGGCCCAATTCTGTCCAGGAGTGACAGCAGTACATTCATACCTAGCAAGATAGCAACTGCAGAAGAGCTTGGAGTAGCTAGTATAATCTGAAGATCCAGCTCTTTTGAAGGAATAAGTGAAGAGTTCCCTTTGGATAGTGCAATAATTTCTCATAACTTCAGAGCCTAGTAACACTGATTCCTTTTAGCTTCATTTAGTTCTGACTCGGATAGCTAGCTAAATATGCAATTGCTCTTTTTCACACTTGGTTATAACACTTATAGCTAGTAACTGCCTGGGGTATTAACTATAAATGTTATAACCTAGTTTGAAAAGAACAATACACAGTTTGCTATATAGCTAGCTAGTTTTTAAATATCTAGCCCACACCATAGATGATAAGCTATCTAGCAAGTATTACCATGACAAATCAAAAAAGTATTTGATCCTCATTTTTTATAGCTATAATTATAGCTAGTTATTAAATATCTAGCTCCACACCAAAAGTAGCCAAAGTTAAAAAGTATTTCTCAAATAGCTATATTTTATCATAACAAATTAGAAAGTTTTTGATCCTTATTACCTGAATCAGAGCTAGATGAAACTGAAGAGCAGTATCAATAGGATCTGAAGGTATGAGTAATTAATGCACTCTCCCTAGGGACAGATTTCTTCACTTATTCCTTCTGATTCCATGCTCCACAACTCTGGACTTACCAGCAAAATCCTGCCTGCTAACTGGAAGAATAGTTGAAGTTTATTGTGTAGCAAATCGCTTAATAGAAATTTTTGCTGCAGTTGTCCCCCTTGTTGTGTTATTGAAGAGTTACACCCCGACAGGTAGTGAATTTTTAAAGCTGATTTTTCTTCGTGATGATTAGACCAAAAATTTTCAAAACATTTTTTTTTTTTTATATCGGGTTATACACCAAGGACAAAATAAGACAATAAAAAAATTATTATTCTTTTCAGTTCAGTTACCCTTTAAGCTATGCACGGCCTCCTATAATACATACACACCAGTTAGACCTGTCCTCCTGTAAGACTTGTCTTCCTGTAGGACAAATTATCCTGTAAGATATGTTATCCTGTAAAACATGTACTCCTATAAGACATGTACACCTGTTAGGGCATGACCTATAAGACATACCCTCGAGTAAGACCTGTCCTATAAAATATGCATTCCAGTAAGATACATCATCTGGAAAGATACGCCATTCAGAAGACATGCACTCCTGAGGGACATATTCTCCACTAATACATGTCCTCCTACAAGCATGACCTCCCTTAAGACTAATGTTCCCGTAATACATGCCATCCTGTAAGACATGTACTCCAGAAAAACATATTTTCCCACGAGACATGTTCTCCCTAAGATAATTTTGTGATCACAGCCCACCCAAGGTGGGCCTCACAAGTAATGCAGCCAAAGGCTGCAATTGTGTCGTAGTACCCAAAATGATTGCTTGTTTTCCTAACTCAAGATCTATCATTATCATTACTGTGATAATTTATGCTGAAAAAAGAAGAGATGCATTAAAGTTAGGAAAATACTAATAAGTGATGCCCAAAATAACCAATTCTTCTTTCATTTTTCTGAATGAATTCTGATGCAATGTCTTTTAGATTAAGACATCAGTTGTGTCTCTATGAATATGTACTAATATGCTGTGGTTTAAGCGTTACTGTGTCATTAAATTACTCAAATACATTTTCAATCATTTCAAAGCAGTAAAGTTTCGCTCTGCAGTGCAGTAGTGACAGGAATTGTCAGATATAATTTGAGTAGCTTATGAACTTCAGTAATCAAAATATTTAAGGTAGGCTAGTTGTTAAAGATATCGCAAATCGTTTGCATCTGCGTGACTCCTCTGATAGGAATTCCATCCAGAGGCATCCACTTTATAGCATCTGGTAGAAGTTGAAAGTGGAGTTTTAATTTTCACATGTCGATATCTCTTTCATATATGCCAACAGGATCTTTAGAGAGAGTAACTGGCCTGCCATTTGCACTATCAAGAAGTAGAGTCTCCTATTTATGTAGAAAAATGAAATTTCATTCTTTGAACCATTTCTTGAGATCTCCTTGTAAGCTGCCAATAACCTCAAATATTCTTTTCTGAAAAGCTCATGTACAGAACTAAAGGAATGCCCATTTCCACCATTGTTAAACCTCCTTGGAAGTTTTTATTTACCAGGCAATACTGGTGGACCTCATTTGTCTTCAACTTCTTGTTTGACTAATTCAAGAACTATTTTGAAAATTTCATCACTTCTGTACCCAGTTAGATCTTGAATAGTAACATCAATTGCAGCAAAGCAGTCATTGGCATTAGTATCCACTCCTTGAAGAATAACTGATAACTGTTCAGTAATATCAAAAACCAATACAGAGAGTTTCAAATCCAAATAAGTTTGAAATTTCTCCATGAGTGCTAGAATACCACTAGCTGGTCCAGAACAATTGTCAGTTCCATGTGATGATAGTTTCTTGAAGTGACAAGTAGTTGTCCAGAATTCCTTGTATAGCTCTTGTAGGGAGTGCCCACCTGGTTGGGCAAAGTGGTCATATCCTTGATGTAGATGAGTCTTCAAGTTGTTTTTTTTTCTCACTTAAAAAAAAAACAACTACTTGCCTTGGGTGAATGCTTAATTAACTGTATGACTTCCATAGAAAAGTTTTAAGCTTCATTTGCACACTTGCTATCCCTTGCAATATCTTTTAGGCATAGATGCATGCAATGGTCAAGGCAGTGTACTGATTGCTGATTTATTTTCATTCTCAAATCTTTTGGCAACACCACTAAAGAAACCCTGAAAATATTTTTGCTCCAACTGAAATGCCTAAAGAAATTAAGCTATCTTTCAAAGATCTATAAAACATTCAGCAGTAGTAGACTAAACTTGTACAAGCTCCCAAATTTTTTCATTAATATCATAGTTTTCCAATACCCATAGCAGAGTAATAATAACCTGTCACGATAAAAAATGCCCTAGTCTCATCTGCTAGCAATGAAAGCCAAGTTTGGGAAAGCAAATCTGCAATTAATGAAGTAAAACTTTATGGCTCATTAACTGTATCATTTTATTAATAATTTCTGGGGACTGATCTTCATGGTTGTCCACCCATGGCAATTCTCCAAGTACATGTTCAAGCATAACAGTCAAGTTTGTGCCACCAGCATGGTCATTTCTTATGGAAATGCCTTGTAACAAGTAACACAGAGCAGAAAGCTGATTATTATTATTCTACCTTTCCAACAAACATGGATGGTATCAACTTCACTTTTAAGTACTTCAGTTACAGGGGTAGACTTGGTTAAAATTTTGAATGCTACACCATCTCTATGAGCTCTTGAACATTCATGCTCTTTAAAGCTAGTTGTGTCTTTTTTGTATTGGAAAAACCAGTAACAGTGAATGCAGGTTCAGCTTTTGTACATGTAACAGTAAGCTTTAATTTATATGCTTCTTGCCAGTAATAATACATTCTTAATGATTTTGAGTGTGAATGAATCCATGCCATTGTTTTGTACCATGATGGCAAGAGACATAACTTGTGGACATTTGTACCAGATCCACATATCTTCTTGATTTTACTAAGCAACTTCTTGATGGTAGGTTGGTTAATTACTCCAGCAGTACAACATGTACCTTTAGATATATTAGAGGTACTAGGAAAACTCCTGGAAGTAATACCACTGGATGTTTGACCACCATCATCAACAAGGGAGTTAGAGACCACTGAACAAAATTTCTCTGTAACCATCACTGTAGTCTATGTCAGTGCCATTATCTACGAAGTAGTAATGATTTGGGTCAGTAAAACTTAGCATTATCATCAGTAGCTAGTAAATACTTAGTACATGCTAGCTAGTTACTTTGAGATTGGGAAGCTTTAGCTGAAGAAAAAAAAAGATCTAATGCTCAGACTGTGTTTTCTTTCTTTTTCTTTACTGAACATGCCATTCCATACTTGTCCACTCAGAGATACACTGGGATCTAGCACAATTTGCTTAGAAAAGGCCAAGGGTGTGGTGGGTAAAGGGGCACCCCCTTTTTTTTTTTTTTTTTTTTTTTTTTTTGAAAAGAGAATTATCTTACTGGCACTTAATGTGAAAGTATTAATTTGTACAGAGTATCTTTCCTTGGTCATGAAAACTTTGCTAGAGAATAGTTCCTTCATTTGAAGCAACAAGGACTCTTTAAATGCTCTGGTGCTGGATTGCAGAGTGTTTTTTGTATTCCATTATTAACTTATCTTAGTGGTGTTACTCTTGACTAAGGCAAGAACAGAAGTGCTTATTACTTCCTAATTTTATGTGGATGCATATATTTGGACAATACTTAAAATAAGCTGCCATTGAGGATAAGAACAAGTAAAAGAAATAAATCACAGCGGAATTTTGATCATGTCAATTTAACAAATTTTGAATATAAGAATGTAGCCATACTAAGGAGATTTAAAGGTAGCCCATCATGGGTGATATTTTGCATAGGAAAATTTGGAGAGGGGCAACTAGCCCCCCACCCCTGTCCCCCTATTCTTACTCCCCTGGGAAGGGAAGGTGTCATGTGTCAAAGCTGGTAATGGTAAGGCAAGGTGAGGATGAAGGAGATGACCAGTTAGTGATAGTGGACTTCCAGTAGGAGGTGTTGGAAAGAGCTAGAGCTGCACAGCCTATGGAGGGAACAATTGAAGACAAGTGTACTGCAGTGCACACTGCCTTGATGGATGCAGCACACACCCTATTAGGCAGGGTGAATGAGCGCCAACCTAATTGGTTCCAGGAATCAGTGGATGAGCTGAGGCTGAAGCTGATGGATAGGAATGATGCCTGCACCAAGTGGTTGGCCTCAATTAAGAGGATCTGGTGCAGTTGAAGGAGGCAGAGGTGTGGCAAGGAAGGCTTACACACAAACAAAGAAGGAATTATTCTAATTAAAGGCAGATGAGGCACATAGAGGGCACTTTGGAGGAAATGTTTTATGGAAATGCATCTGGGATATGAAGGGCATGCAGAAATTTGGTAGCATCAAAGTTGAGCAGCCCCTAACATGTATTAGTAATGGAGAGAATGAAGAAGAGAGAGGTTTATGAAGACCTAAGCAAGAATCCATCTTCAGCTGAGGTGGTGAAAGCCATGGGGAAATTGAAGAATGGCAAGGCACCAGGGAGCTCAGATATTTTCCCAGAAATGTTAAAGGTGGGATGCTGGAGTGGGGATATCATGAGGTTGATAGTGTAACTCGTTGAAGTTGTTTGAAAAGAGGAAAATGTTCCACAGGAGTGGGTGGATGCCATCATGATTCCAATTCCGAAGAAAGGTGGCCTTAAAATCTGTGACAACTAATGTGGAAAGAATGATCCAAAACAGACTGCATGTGCTGGCTGAGAGGGAGTTACCAAAGTTCCAGTATGGTTCAAGAAGGGATGTGTGTATGCTGATATGATTTTTACCATGGGACAGCTTACTGAGAAAGCAATTGAGCACAGGGCAAGCAGTATTTGGTATTTGTGGATTTGAAGAAGGCATATGACTCAGTGTCACATTATGGTTTACTATGAGGGAGCTTGGCATATGGACCACTTGATAGACATCATCAGATCCTTTCATGACAACATTAAGGCCAAATTGCAAGTAGTTGAAAAGTAGTTGAAAAGTAGCTGGAGGATATAGAAGTAGAGAATGGTTTGCAGTAAAGATGCACTAGTTGGAGAGGATATGTGATGTGGAAGGTGTAGGGACGTGCTTATTTTGCAATTACGATCAGCAACTGTTTTGAAGGTATGCAAGTGAAGGTGTCATACACAAGTGTGAGTCTGCTGGCCACTAACTGTGCTTCAGCTGGAGATGCCATAATCTGTACTCTGTAGTGGCAAGTAAGTTCAGACAAATAGAGAGCACTACCAAGATGAAGTTCTTTTTGGTGCGGTATGGAGTGGAGGAAGAAAAGCTGATGTTAGTGGCTGTTGAATGAGAGTATTAAGGGCGTGACCAAGTTTCTTTATCTAGTCTCACTGATAACACCAAAAGCTAGGATAGATATAGAAGTATATAAGCGTATAGCTAATGCTTCCAAAACATTTGGTGAATTACGTCTGTCTATGTTCAACAATATTTGACTGTCTATTACCACGAAGAGTCAAGTTTACTGTAGTGTTACTATATAGAAGGGAATGCTGTATGCAACTCAGACATCACTTCAAACAGATAAACACCTTCCACCATTTTTGTATTCTTTTCTATGCTAAGTATATCCAGCAGGCTGAATTGGGACCAGCACATTGTAAACTCAAGTAACTAAGCATGAAGTAGTTAGGACACTTAGCTAGAATGCTCAGTTATAGAATACTTAAGATAGCATCCATTATCTGGTTGACCCAGACATACCCAAATGGAGATCAAGTAGAAGATGGCGAGATCGGCTAAAGAGGGACATGAAGGCTGCAGGAATATCTGAGGTAACATGGTGTGATGCTCTTTGAAAAGGCCAGTTGTATGAGGCATACAACCAGCATATCCAGCAGTAAGAGACAATACATATATATATATATATATTCAGTAGGAAGTCAGTTATCTGAACTTCAGTTATCCGAACATCACTTAAAACCACACCCACAATATTTGAGTAGGTCAGAACAAAAAAAACAACAAAGATAGTAGAAATTATTACATTGACCACCCTAGGCCCACTGCAGCTGTTTTCTTTGAGGAGTTCTAGGAGTTTAGAGATAATATTTTGTGAATAATGGAAGAACTTTAGTTAGTGTAGCTACCAATTAGTCCTGAGAAACCTACAGGCTGCAATACTGTTAGGAACCAAGAGAAGCTGTGGTCTTTTGACTACACATTCCTTTAATAAAAAAACAAACAAACATTTTAACATCCAATATATAATATTATTAAGTTAATTAATTTAACAACATCGGGGCAACTTCAGTTATCCGAACATTTCAGTTATCTGAACTGCTCTGCTCCCAATAGGTTCAGATATATACATATATATATATAAATATCTGCATGTGAGCAGAGAGGTGTAAATCAGTGTTCTGTGTGTGGTTTTTGGCTTGAAAGTATAAGAGGAGTGCCATGGACCATTGTGACAAGAAATTAGAGTTCTCTAGTGAGGATGATAACACCACCACCACTATCCAATTAAGGAGACCTGTGTTTAGAGTATGGAATAAGTCAGCCGAGTGACTTGAATAGGTACAGGTGTTTGATAGCGAGAGCTCAGCTTGTAGAACAACAGCATGATTCAGTGCAGTATGGAGAATGTCAGAAATATTTTCTCAGCAAAGGAAGACTGGGTATGCAGAAGTGTGAATGAGAAGGATATAGTGTACTCTAACTATGCATTATCATACAATTTTATTTCTTGTTCCCCCCAGATGGAGGGTTACTGGACCAAATTAGCAGTGTTACAACAGCACAGGAGCGTATTTGTGTATGTTTGTGTGTGTGCAAATACATATTATGCAAGACATTCGCTAAAAAATTGGGTTTAAAACAATTATTTTCAAATTTATTCAATATATGTGACAATGCAAGTTATAGACACAACAACAAGGAAAGGAAACCAAATATACGTAATGAATAGTTTGGAGGAAAAACTAAAACTAAAACTAAAACAATACTATATATTGTTGATAACATATATTCAGTGTAATGATACATGTGCATGATAGTTGCTGGCTGAGTTGTAGCAGTGTGGTCTAGGCATTCATTGAAGCATGTTCCTTTTGCTCTGCAGGTGGATAAAATATAGAATGGTAATACAATATCCATATATATATATATATATATATATATAAACATTTCTATATTAAACTAATGAAATGTCATTCTGTGCCCCTTCAAAAACAAAAACCAAAAGACAAAACAAAGAAAACAAAAAACAAATAGTTAAAAAAATATAAAAATAAAAACAAATATAATTGAAATAAATTTTAATAGAATAAAAAATGAAATAAAAACTGTCAGACCCCCAAAATTGACAATTTCCTTTTAAAATGTTTAGAAAGAAATAGAAAGAGCAGTTCACAGCAATGTACTCATCCTGCTAGAGCTTACTCGGTAATGACCAAAAAAAGGTATAGATAAAGAAGTGGAGGAGTAGCATAGATTTTGAGATGTAAGCTATGCCTCTGTTTAGTGAACTAGAACTGGAAATATGCGTGGATTGGAAAGGAAAATATAGAAGCTGTATTCTCCATTCAATGAAATATGGACTACTACATAGAAAAATTCATTAATTTCACATGATAACCTTCCACTCACCGTAGTCCAAGTTACGCATTATGAATCCGTCTACTTTGGTACGGATGGACTGAACAGTGAAGTCATACCCAAGCTTTGTAATACTTTTGACATGGTCTAAGCAACGAGCTATCTCATCCTCTGCTTCAGCTCCTCCAACGAAATACTGCATATACAATTTAATGTAGAGCGAAAATTTAGCAGAGAAAATAACTTCTTCATTAACTTATTACAAATATTACATCATCACATATCTACAATTTCACTCGACCATTATTACAGAAATGTTGGAGTGTGCAAAACAATAATGCTATGCATGCAATATACTACCATAAGCATGTACATGCCATGCATACATGAATAGATATTTGACAGAGGAGACATGTAATCCATCATGGTATTATATATACTGAATTATTCAGTTATCATCTGAAGGATATTCACAGGAATGAGGTGAACGGGCTGGGGGGGGGGGGGGGGGGGGGGAGAGAGAGAGAGAGGGGGGCAGGGGCGGGGTGTACTAAAGCAACAGATGCTAATATTTAAAAAAATAAGATATAATGAAATGGTTTATGAAACTAGACTGTGCTCATATGGAACCATAACTCATCCATGTTAAAGTGGAACACACCACAACATACACACGTTGTATGCATATCAGTACCTGGTTGGCCAATTGGAGCTCTCGAAGCCCTGTATCTTTGTTCTCTGAAAGAGCTTTCATTATGGCCTGGGGAGAAGGTGGAGGGCAGACAGGAGCAGAGTTAGAGGTGTGCATGAAGGATAGGGAAAAAGGAGTCAGAGTTAGTGTGTGGAGTGCAAGACCAAGATCAAGTAAGTATGAGGAATGAAAAAAAGGATTAGTTTTGGTGGACTATTGACCCTTTACCAACTATTAGGTATAGACTTTTTACAAATTTATCAAACATCTGATCTAGAGTGCTTAATTGAATGTAAAATTTGCATATCAATATTAAGCCACTATGAATTAAAAGTCTGCAACCTATAACCCGAACGACCCACTTCCTCTCTTTCCGTTCAACATACAAAACATACACTGATGCACCACTCAAAAACCAGCAAGATAAAATTTCAGATTTTCAAACAAATGCTCGGCACCAAAAAAATTTTTTTCTCAATATCTGCTCTAGAACCTTTAAATATTGTCTCCTGAGAGGAAGCTATACCCAGTCAGTTTGTAGGGTCATGATACTTTTAATGTGATACAGCCCGACCAACCAACCCATTATAGCATACCCACATTTACAAAAACAAACAATTAATTCATAGTGGCTTTACGTTGATGATTGTAATGTGAGCTAACTGCAGGTGAAAGGGTAAGCCACATCTGCAGATTAGTCAGAAACACTCCCAGCAGCAACTACATATTTGAGTATTAAACTCTTTATAAATCTTCCTTCCTTGCAAGCTGATCCAAAACTCTGGTCAAATCTACTGGCATTAACTCCATATGACACCATGAGGAACATCTAACAAGAACAAATCCCCTTGAGAAGAGTAACTGCAACAGATTTCTGCACAGAGAAGCTCGGAGTTTGCAAGCCCTCACAGCTGTTGAACCAAACACAATAGACCAGGCTGTTTATACTGATGTTTCATTACCTGAGACTTACTCTTCCAAAACCTACTAGATAATATCCAAATGACATTAGTCACTACTGATATATTAAAAAAATGCTATCTGACAGGATAGTGGAGGTGGCAACTCCATTAATCTCTGTCATGACTCAACCAAGTTTGCTTTAAGATGGTCAGTTTTGACTGGATGGTGTCAGGATGTAGTTAAGACCCTATCTCCAGTCACTTCCAACTACATTACTAAATTATCTACTAACCACTGTACCATTGCTCACTTAACCCAGTTCAGCGTACAGCCCAAGAGATGATAGCCTCTACTGTTTGACCACATTTATGGTGATCAGGCTCAGAGATATAGGTTGCCACGGATTAGATCTCATTGGATAGGACAGTCACTAGAGACTAAGATTGGTAAATGCCTAAAATATGTCTTCCATTTTACATTGCTAATTTAGTGATCATTCATCTAGCCTGTGTTTTCTGGTTGATACTTGTGCAGAAGTCAGTATATTAACTCATTCGTACACTTAATGAATTGCTGAACATGTCAATTTCAGCCATAAGGTGGTCAAGATCACAGCAATAGTAACAAACTTTATTTGTACTTTATTTCTCAATCTTTCTTTACGTTGGACCATCCAACTAGGATTCATCATTGTTGAGATTAAGTAATTTTTTTTTTTGGTTATATTTTTTTCAACTAAGGGCTTCTTATGAATGTGCCACACTGCCAACTTTCAGGGGCAGTTACACAAGTAAAAAAATCAGGGAGATACCACTCACACTTCATTTCACAACCCATGGAATGGCATACGTTCCAGTGCATGCCTGTAGAGTTCCCTTGTGTAACACGGGCATGATCCAGTAAATACCCAGTCAAGCATGAGGTAATGCACAATGTGGAGGCCACTAACCCACCTATCACAGGATGCATTCACTGACTCACTCTATAATATTCCAAAATCACCCAAAATATGGTACATGAAGTTCCTGATCGAGCATCTGTCCATCACTACTTTACATGGTATGTATGCAGACTTCAGTAAAATAGAAAACCTGCTGTGGTTATAGAGGCTGCCCAAGAATGTTTACCAGGTCACACGTAAATTTGGGATGAAATATTGGTGTATCATGGTGTCATCGAATTAGTTGATTAAACAACTGCAATATCAACAGATAGAAACAGCAGCAACAACTGAGATTGATACCACAGCCCAAATATAAAGCTAAAGAGGTGTGGCTTATTGAGCAAGTAATATTATATTAATAATAAGTATGATCCATGACCATGCATGTGGGTGCACAGGTCACTTACTATGATTCCAACTCCCTTGATTTTATTATACTCTAGATTGAGAATCTCCAGAGTGCTGTTTCTCTTCAACACCTGAGCCAATACCTGATGGAATACAAAATTAGGTATAGTGCTCGACCAAAAAGCTTAAGAAGTAACATACAATGGCATGGTTTTCATCCATGACAGCATTGGAAATTTGAAGACTCTTTAGAGCAGTATTGCCCTTAAGTGACTCAAATATATTCTTTATGAGGTCAAAGTCCAGACCTCTGCGATTACTGAACTTGACCTCAGTCAATGATGGGTCATTATCCTGCAGGAATATGTGCAAATATGTTTGTGAGTATCATAGCAATGAGGTCAGTGGGGAGGGTGGTGAGAAATGTGGAACAAATGAAAGTCATGGACAAATGATATCAAAATAAAATTTAATAAGAAATGAGACACCAAGAGCATCTATTGCTCCTTCTCTTCACAATTCCTTATGACAATATTGATCATTAACTCTACAGCAATGTAATGGTGGAACATTACAAACTCGATCAAGTTCTATATCATTTGTACATATCATATGATCTGAGAACAATCAAAATAACTGCATGGTAGCCACTGTTTCCTTCTACTCTATTTTTATTCTTCGCAACATATGCTCTCACCAAGGGTTAAAGTATCTCTCAAATTTTTAATCAGTGCATATCAACCGATGTAGTGGTACACAAAGTTTTACTTAATGGCAAGTATAAAGTATTACATTGTGTTTATATTATATCCATAGTAATAGTATCCTTATATGGCCAGATAGAAAAAAAAAAAAAAAATGCTCTGACCATGCTCACACAATTTACAAATTTGTTATTTCTTTATTCATTGTGCTTTAAAGCTCTAATGTTTCCAACTTAACAGGAAGCTACATGAAAAACAAGTTGGTAGAACTGAAACAAGACATCATTTTTATGTGAGGGAGAGTTTTGTCAGAGGAGTGGTACTGTCCTGACAGACCTATTAGGTGTGGTAGTTAAGATGGTGCAAAATAATGGAATGACATTAGATATCAGGCTAACAATGAACTCATACAACTATATTAGTTAATTATTTGATGGTCACATCTGGAGGGAAAATTGGGGCTATAAATGTGGCACTGCACACAAATGAATGTGGAGTACTACCTTAAAGCTATTCTTGTCTTATGGTTGTCAATTTTTTTCAAATGTAAAAGTTATCAATATACTGTCACCAATGGCTAAGTGGGCACAAAGAGAGAAAGAGACTGTAGTTGCTTGGTTTCTACCCATAAATGTTGGAACTTTTACTAATGCTGATACATAACATTGTAGGTAAAATAGGCTTCTACCTCTCTTGTTTAGGTTTTAAATAAACCATTTAAAATTTCTGCCCAATTGGAATCACTGGAATTGATATCCCTGGAGTATCATTACTAGTGGTTACACTGATATGGGAACAGCCACCAGTAAGTCTTACTCCTATGCAAACTTCATACCATTAACAATCCATAGAGTCCTTTATTCAAGCAACTATCGCATGTGCCTTGACCAACTTTCAACATGGCTCTAACCCTGATTTGCAATGGCAGAAGCTAATATTTGGGCTATGTACGTGGTATCACTCAAAATCCCAACCCTCTTGGCATCAAAGCCAGATGTGTGGTTACAGCAGAGAGGCTAAATCCACTGGTATTTCTACTTATTTTTGCCTTGAACCTCGTAATTATGGAGATGATGCTGCATTAACACATGTTGGTGATAAGTACACATAATCAAAAAAAGGAAATTATGATGTGGATTATCTCACAGATGATCAGAAGGTTGACTAGCTTCTGAACCTTGCAGGGCTAGGAGGTTAAACTAAGATGGTCTTCATCGATATATTTTCTTGTACAAATAACCAGAATATACTTTACTGCCCTTCATGAAGGTGACCTGCTTGTTTTGGCATGCCAAGCTTATGTCCTCATTGCAGCAAATGGTGCCCAATCATTAATTCATATGTTCACTGACTCAACTACTGAGGAAGAAAGACCTTTTCATAGGGTCCATTAGGTCAACCATAGTTGGTGTCAAATTAATTATCTCAACAAGGCCAATAACTCCGTATGCCTACTCTCTAATGGCACTAAAAAGCGTCCATCCCTCTGAATATATCAGGTTAGCTTCTAGTGGCATATGTGGCAGCCCGAAATGAGGCCTTTTATTGTATGTTTCGGACAGAAGGACTGGACTTAATTACCTGGCGGACACATTTATTTTGGTCAGTCTCCCACTCAAATTTATTACACTCTGTGATATTAACTGGCCATTCATTCTCGCAGTTCAATGCGCCAGTTTGAGTACTAATTCATCCTACCATAGCTATCTCTTCATTGAGATTAGTAGTTCCACTCTTTAGAGAATTCAGTTTAGGGAGACCACATCTCTTGAGAGACCACATTTGGCATGGATGATGTATTTTCTGTATACACTTGCCTTTATAGGTAGACCACCTCTTGTAAGACCAATTTTTGTCAGATTTAAGAGTGGTCTCTCAAGAGAGGGACTACTGTAACTACAGCACAATACACATTATTGATGTTAAAACATGAAGAAATACAAGTTCAGTATGATGCAGACAGCCAGCTGGTCTTGACACATCTTGCTTCATAAATTTGTTGACATTTTTAAATACTTTCCACCAGACAGGCAATCACAGTTCCTCAGTGTTAATGAGAAAAACTAAGTGAAACCTTGCATTGCTACTATGGGACAGCCAACACATGCGTTAGCATGACATTTATCACCTCTAAGTCGACAATTTCTTGATACAAACTTACTGGGATGAAAAAAAATTGGAATTGTTCATTGTATTTCTAGAACTAAAAAAAAAAATACTTAGCAGAAAAAATTTTTTTCCCCCAAGTGTGCACTTTTCCTTCTACGATAAATGTTTTTGATGCTATTTTCTTTACCTTAGCTTTGTTACAAATAAAATACAATTAGGCTTCATCCCTTTTATATACTTGAAAGCAATTGTAAAAGGCAATAATTTTAATTACTGAAAGGTATTAATTTGCTATACAAAGCAGTAAATATAACTCTCATACAAATTCCATCTGATCAATTTACAATAAACTTTCTTCAGGAACTGAACTTATTAATAAATTATATTAGCAGGAAACTGGGCCTATGAGAAGTGTTTAAGTGTGTCACTTGCATTAGTAAACATGTTTAATTAACATGCCAAGTTTCTGTGATGGCTTATGTTCTGTGATAGGTGGTGTTCCTCATCACCTAACCATTATTATTGACCAAACCGCACCCATAGCCACTGAATCAGAATGAAACTTTCACGAGGATAGGAAATTAGTTGCCCTAATCAATCCCTGAAGGTCGGTCGGTCGGTCGGTCGGTCGGTCGGTCGGTCGGTCGGTCGGTCGGTCGGTCGGTCGGTCGGTCGGTCGGTCGGTCGGTCGGTCGGTCGGTCGGTCGGTCGGTCGGTCGGTCGGTCGGTCGGTCGGTCGGTCGGTCGGTCGGTCGGTCGGTCGGTCGGTCGGTCGGTCGGTCGGTCGGTCGGTCGGTCGGTCGGTCGGTCGGTCGGTCGGTCGGTCGGATGGTCGTCCTTCCGTCCTTCCGTCCGTCTGTCTGTCATTTTGTCTGACTGACTGTATACCTGCAACTAAATTCCTTCCAAATTTCTGGAAAAATTTTCATTGATGGATTAGATCACATCACTGCATATCCTTGCATAAGTTTCGTTAGGATCAGTTGGCTAGTGGCATAGTTTTGTCAATAGGTGTATTTTGGTGACATTTAATTTTGTTGACGAAATTTTGCATTTTTACTAATTTTATCATGTTTGCTTGATTAATGAGATAAATGTCAGTAATACCTGCATGTTACCTTAAGCAAGTAGAACAAATTTATTATTACTGGAACAAGAAAAACAGCTGGGTATGGCAGAGGTTTATTTGCTAGATTTTCGTACATCTGGATTAGTTAAAAATAGCTAAAACTTTGATAGTGCCATTTATAATGTAGATTCGTGGCCTGTACATACCTATGTTTGAACCCAAATAATGCTAATATATTAATATTTAACATTGTGTGTTTTTAAAAAATGAAGTTATTCAAACCAGTTGGCGAATAGGAACCTCCTGACTGGACTTCTGTAAGATTAATAAGACCATTTCTTTTACTGCATGTTCCCATCACTCATACTCTCTCCCTCCTAATTTTAGGTCACCGGTCATGTGTGTGTCTGTGCGTGCGTGCGTGCGTGCGTGCATGCATGCATGCGTGCGTGCGTGCATGAGGTCGTGTGTGCATGCGTGCGTGCATGTGTGCGTGTGTGCGTGTATGGAGAGAGACTAAATGGAAGTCTATTCAAGTATCACTTATGATCATATCAGGAGGTATTCAAGGAACAAGTGTAACAGACAAATAATGATACAGCATACTTAAGACACTGAGATCACAGACATCAATAAGTCCTTACCTGCAACCTCCGAAGAGTGTCTCCAATATCTGCTGCTGAATAAGATGAAGGGAAAAGGTTCAGCACGGATCAAACAAAAATGAAGAAATAGAGAGAAATACAAAATGGAAAACTCATAATAGGCAGGAAGAAATAGCCTATATATGTATTTCTATATATCATGAATTTGATCGAAATATTACTGTTAGGTTTTTACCATATCAATAGCTCCTTCTAATACCAATTTTAAAAACATATGCATTCTGGTTTCCTTCCAGTCTAAGCTCCAACATATTTAACGAAAATTTACATAGAAAAAAAGTGAAGGTTAGCCAGCTGTAAAACCAAAATTTTTCCCTTTTAAAAAAAATATGAAAATTGTGTGAGAAAATGGATATCTTCATGTAGCTATGTTATCAATAGATTTAAATTATTACTCCTAATTAAATCTTAGCTGCATGCTTGATTGAATCAAAACTTGGGATAATATACTAGAGACAATGAGACAAACATACCTAAGTAACTTATATTACAAACTACAACACACCTGGTTTGAAAGAAACTGTGGACAATTTTAATATCATCATGCTCATTCTTTCTTTGACAGCCATATTCATTGGATCTTCCATCATAGATCTGCCATGTACAGTACATTAAGTAAGCATGGGAAGGAACTGATAGCATCTTTAAAAACTACTACACATTCTAAGGTCAGTATAAAATTCAGTAGAGTACTTTCTCACAAAAGGAAAAAGTGACTAAATCCAAGCGGAAGAATGAATACTATCTCCTAACTACAAAAGGACAGATTTTAAGCAACAGTAACTAAGTGGTTACCTATTTTCAGGACAAGAAAGGTTAGAAGTAGTGCCAGTTCCTCTGTTTCTTCTTCTTTGACAAAATTTATCACTAATGCTTTCCAGGTGTAAATTTTTGTGAGTTCTGGGAATTCAGCACGTGAGGAAAGCGTTTTGTCCGTGTAGCAAGGAAGTGTTTTGGTGTTGATTAGAGAAAGTGTTTTGGCAGTACTGCAGGGAAGTGTTTTGGAGGTCTTTCAAGGAATCTTTTTGGCTATCTTGGAGGAAGTGTTTTGGCGGTATTGCTCAACAGAGAAATGTTACTTAGCTTGTTTCTCAGGCAGTGTTGCTCTGAAGTATACCTTTGCAGTGTTAAGCTGCAGTGGTTTCCTGCAGTGTGACACTACCTTACCTAAACCTCACTGATGGCACACTTTATTCCCAGCTTTTTGGATTGACACAGAATGTAGTGTTGGACAAGAGGCAAGGCCAATAATTATGGAAAGTGCCACAGTAATGTAGATCAAGTAATGTCCTTCAGTTAATATCCACACTCTCACTCCATCATATTATAAGGTTGATAGTGGATTAGGCTCACCACCAGTGGGAATTCTTCCACCTCCCCTATTTCTTAACCTTGAAGTTTTAGTAAAGAAAGCCTAAGCAAATTCAAGGAGTATCTGTCAACTCTCTGATAGTCTTTGGGTGGGTGAGAAAAATGGGATTCTTTAACCATTTGGCTGGAAAGGTGCTGTGGCCATGTACTGGAGTACTTACCAACTCACAAACAGCTGTTGACTAAACATTTTACAAATTATTAATTCAACCAAAACAAAATAAAAATAAACAAAAATAAAAAGAAACCTTCCCTCCCCTCAAAGGAAAGAAAAAATAACTGATATTTGTGTTAATGGTTAAAAGAAGAAAGAAAGAAAAAATAAAGGCTTTACAGCATTTGTGCATTCTTCATAGGCTAGAAACCAAATAATAGCACAAAATTAATACATAATATAATATGATGGTTTTGAAGACTATTTTAAAAAATAAACCTTTTTGGATGTGCCATACCAGCCAAAGGTTGGCAAAGTTTTTTTTCAGTTGTTTTTTTGTTTTTTTAGTTTCAGTTAAAAGAATTTTTTTCCCTTGTTTTTATGAGATATGTATTCAAAACTTTATTGTAGTAATATAGCCTATACATGACTGGTGTGTGTGTGTTTCTCTCTCTCTGTGTGTGTGTGTGTGTGTGTGTGTGTGTGTGTGTGTGTGTGTGTGTGTGTGTGTGTGTGTGTGTGTGTGTGTGTGTGTGTGTGTGTGTGTGTGTGTGTGTGTGTGTGTGTGTGTGTGTGTGTGTGTGTGTGTGTGTGTGTGTGTGTGGGGTGTGTGTTTGTGTGTGTGTTTGTGTGTGTTAATGAAGCACAAATCCACAAGCAGAACACAAAAATGTCAAGAGTAATACATGTATTTGGAAAAACATTTGGTCTAGGACATCTAAACTTTTCCAAGCAAAGCCTCATTATTCTGGGAATAACATTTGCTGGTACTTACTTGTAACACCACTTTTCTGGGCTGGTCAGGCTGAATATAGTCTGCACATAATCACGTGTGTATTGTTTGTGTATATTCATTTTCCAACCAAAGAATCATAAATAAATGATAACCAATCTTTAGGTACATATATCCTACACCATGGATGATTTTATAAGCCCAAACGTTTTGGTCACCTAGCCACATTTTTATTTGGGTGTGAGGCCAAAAAATACATAAAAGGTACTTCTAGGATAAACTCTAAAACTTAGCATGCACACACATCCAGAGTCTGGGAGAGACATGAATTGATCTCACCTACACACACCCCTTCCCCTGGGATTTTTTATGGTAGAAATGCCCAAAAAATGGGACTTGGCCAAACTCTGGGACATGGACTAGGTCACATTAGGCTACAGCTCTTTATGTAGGCATGTCATTATATTTATGGCAATGCAGAATATGCAATGTGTGTGTGTGTTCATGGGTGTGTTTAGAATGGGATGTTAACCATCAGATCTTAACTTATCTGGACACCTAGTCCATGGGAATACTATTTGAAATAGTAAGTTTCAATTACGGTTACACCTAGAAATTAGGGTCGAAGATTGAAGATATGAATGTATTCTCATTATTGTCTGGGAGTGAATCTCTCTTTCCCCCTCTTCATTCCACTTTGCATTAACTACAGGTAAGCATGACACTATTGTAGTCTCCTTGCTGAAGATACACATTTAATTGGGACTCTGCTCTGGAAACTGAATAGCATCTAGTCCTCCAAGCCACCTCATGAACATCTTTGCCACTCTCATCCACCTGTCCTGTGGACCAAAAAAAAAGGTGGCCTGGCAGAGGAACATGTGCTTGCAGCACAAAAACAAGATGCACATATCACCATCTATATAGAGTCAATGTACAATGCTGCAGCTACTGTTATAGAAGACAAGAAAATCAATACACAGAGGAAAAAACCATCCAATTATGGGCTGCCTGCCATTGCCTAAGGGGTACTGCTACCCATATCCCTAATGAGCTTTTAAGAGAAACTTCTTGTGACATTGACCTAGGTTCCCATATTCATAACCGTGGTTTATTTGTTTATCTTACTTCTGGGCATATATATATATATATATATGTTTGTAGAATTAAATATGTGTTTAATATCATTACTTTGTTTTCGTGTTGTTTATTTTAGCAATGGATAATATTCATACTCTTCATGTCAACGCTGCTTTTGCTTATAGTGGTAAATATTCATTTAATTAGAAAAAAAGAATAATCTTTTCAGTGTTGGAAAATAACTGTTTTCTTCCGCCATCATTTCTTTAACAATTATTAGTACACTATGTTACTCGATGATGTCAAATGGAAATATATTAGCAGCTCATGCATACTGAAATATCACCACCACCAATAAGTATCCATGGAAACTTCAACATACATAGTCTGCATTGAATCTTCTCACCTTGTATATGTGATAATTAAGTTACTTTTGTAGCATATTTGGTGCTTATTGTTGCTGATCGATAATTAATTAGCAGGCTGTTTTATTACAACATATCAACTGATGTATCATGGCATCCTCAAGAGTCACAACATGTAAATACCAACTCAGTAGTGTGTTTTTCTGGAAACCTGGGATTAATTACATCTCACAGACAGTGTATAATCAGTATACTATCACTGCTATTTTTATGTATGGTGGTGTGGTGGAGAATGAAGTTCTTAAACTGTGTCACATATTCCTTCACAACTTCATAACTCGACTATTTGGGAATTCTTTAATGTTAAATGACAATTTTTTGAAGACTTGTCTTTTAGATAGTACATATATACACATCCTCTGTTCCCTAAATCATTTAGTATGTATGTTAGTCTAGGCATGATATTTAGGCTAATATTTATTTGGTGTGGTTTTAGGATGGGAGATTCAAGAAATATATGCAAGAGGTGTGGAAGATTCCAGAACCCATTGAAGAGGGAGTGGGGGTGAAAAGAGATTTCAGAGCCCATATGTATAGGAGAGGTTGTGTGAGGTTGTGAGAGATACAAGGATCCCAATCTAGGGAGGTTGTGGGTGACCCATGTGCCCATGTTTAGGAGAGGGTGGGGAAAGATCCCACAGTCCATGCGTGTGAGTAGGGAATGAGGCAAGTGTGAAAAAGAGCAATTGCATATTTAGCTAGCTATCCGAGTCAGAACTAAATGAAGCTAAAAGGAATCAGTGTTACTAGGCTCTGAAGTTATGAGAAATTATTGCACTATCCAAAGGGAACTCTTCACTTATTCCTTCAAAAGAGCTGGATCTTCAGATTATACTAGCTACTCCAAGCTCTTCTGCAGTTGCTATCTTGCTAGGTATGAATGTACTGCTGTCACTCCTGGACAGAATTGGGCCTCCTGACTACAGGAATCATCTAAGTTTGTTGAAGAGACATATCACTCCAATTGAGATTTAGTTGCAGCTGTCCCCCTTGTAACACCAATGAATACTTACATCCCCCCCACCCCCCCAACATTATAGATCGGCAAGGAAAACAAGATAAGACACCTTTAAGGGCATCTCTTACAGGTAGACATATCTCACAGGAGGCATGTATTATGAGAGGACATGTATTATGAAAGTCATGTTTTAAAGTGGGATATGTCTAACTGGAGGACATGTCCAACATGAGGACAGGTTTTATAGGATGGCATAGCTTACAGGAGGGCATGCATTACAGGAGGACATGTGTTAGAAGTGGCTACTCTCCGTTGCTTGTGTGTTCCACATTTATTGTTGGAAAGTGGAAGTTATTATGTGTCTAAATGTAGTCTTTGTGTTAGTCTGGTTGACAGGTCTCATAAGCATGATTGGTGTTCCTCCTCTGTCTCATTCTGGTGTCTCAGTGATTGTGTTGTGATCAATTACGTAGGGTATGTGGTGTTGCTCTTTTAATCTGGTAAGATATTCCTTAGTAATAGTTTAATTTTTTTTTAATATGGCTTCAGCAAACCCTTCATTTACCTTTTGAGTTGTTGCATCATGCACTGTGTTTTTTTAGCAACCTTTTTGGTGTGTTTGGTTTTTGTTTTTTTTATTATAAATAATTTAATTTTTTGCCTACATAAATGAATTTTGTATTTGTATACCCACTTTTTTTTACCATAAATGAGTGCATTTTTTGGCTTGAAAATTATGGTCTTGTTATTCTTATTTAATTGTATTTAAGCTTTAATTGGTTTTGTTTGTATTTTCAAGTTAATTATTGTGTGCACACCAGCTGCTATGAGCCTGCCTATGTTGTAGGTAGGTAGGTCCAGCTGCAATTAGCTGTGGGTGAGGGGGAGGGGGGCAGCTTTGTATCTCCAGCTGCTACCCCAATACTTTTTTTCTTTTGTTTACCTTTTTATGTTTCAGTTAGAATTGTCTGGAGTGAATTTATTTTCTTTGAAACTCTCTGCTGGTCATGCAATGTTAAAATGATTAACTTCTCTTCCAAATGGAAGCTTGTAAATACCTATGACTTCTCTGTGATAAAAAAAAAAAAAAAAAAAAAAAAAAAAAAAAAAAAAAAAATTGATATCAACAAATCCTTTTTGGGCTTCTTTAGATACTCTATTTGAACAATGGGGTGTGGACAAATAGGACCTACCCCAGATAACTTTGGGTTACCTGAATATAATATCTGCCAATTTCAACCAAATTAGTTCATCCATTTGGCAGGTTACTATGCATATGGATGGATGGATGGATGGATGGATGGATGGATGGATGGATGGATGGATGGATGGATGGATGGATGGATGGATAGATAGATAGATAGACAGACAGATAGACAGACAGATAGATAGATAGATAGATAGATAGATAGATAGATAGATAGATAGATAGATAGAGAGAGATAAAGAGACAGATAGACAGATAGATAGATAGATGCATCAATCCATCCATCTATCCATCATTGCCTCGACTTGGGATGTTGCCATGTTCGAAGAAGGATAGACTTCTTCCTGAACCACATGTTAGGCATTGTTACCTGATAAACTGAAAGAAGGTCAACCCCTTCCAGCAACATTGATGACTCCATACCTAATTGGTCCTCTCACTGCATCTCACTGATCTCCAATGTGTCCTCTGGACCCAAAACATGCATAAAAGTCACCATGTACAACATTCTTCTCTCCTATGGTACACTTGCAAGAAAATGGTCAAGCTTCTGAAAATAACATCCTTCACTTCTCTGCTGGGATCCCTAGTAGGTATGTAACATCAAGATAACACATTCAATCTACCTCCAGGCCCTTCCCCCATTTGCAGACATGCCAAAACTACCCTTGAGCTTCATGCCTTCAACTGCTTCCCAGCCATCCTCCATGCATACAGGGCTGGACCTGACAGCGCAATTGTTTCCCCTCTCCATACACTATCACCTAATGCAGTTTTTTCTCTGGGGGTGGTGAAATATCAACACTATACCCCACCCACCTGATATATCTCACACCCAAACCACTTTGCCTCTGGCAAATTAGTTACCTTCACACCATATCTCTTCATCTCATTCAAAATTAAGTCAACCTTTCTCTGTTCACCTATATGGCCATCTGCCTTCGCACCAGCTATTTCCACTGGACTGTCTGTATTCACCATTGAACACCATTACAAATGCCCATTCTCCATGTGCAAGATGACATCTACCCTGAGAGGGCAAGTCTTCAGCATGGAAACAGACTTGGCATGTATTGAGTGAGGTCATCAGTAGTTGTGGTCAGTTAAACACTGAAGATATTCGATATGACATCATCAATCTCACAATTATAGAAATGTTGACATATTTATAATCACGAAAGTTGTCAAAGTGATGAGCGTGTGATAGTGACTTCAACTGATTGCCCTGGGTCCATCCTGACCACATGTTTGATGGCTGGTGAGGCTTCCATCAATTGGGTGCGTCCTTCGGTGGTGACTCCAAGGACGTCCTTTAAGTCTAGGCATCTGTCCACCTGCACATGTAAAGTAGGGTGGGGATGAGAGACAGATATTTTTAATTTGCTTTAGTGGACTTTTTGTGGCAAAGACATACTAAATGTCATGAAAATAAGCTAGTCTCATATTTAAGCTTTCTATATCGCAAAACACAATGGGTTTCTGATTTTTAGAATGTTGATAACGTAACTCTGGTTTGTATATTTATATCTTACAAGAAATGTACCAATCTTACAGATGGAGGCAATAACCCACCACCCCCCCCCCCCTCCTTTCAATGGATAGAGACAACAAAGACCCTTTAATATAATTGAACATCTGTTGTTTGCTATCTCATCCCAGATTCTTGGGCCTACAGGGCACCAAAAGAAGTTAAAAAAAAGGCTGGTATTTGTTTGGGCACAGTTTTAGGGACCTATGTGTTTAAACATTGTGATATGTAATAAGTGGGATGGTTTTCTCAGCCCTAGAGTTGTGATCACAAGCAGGAAATTTGTGAGGGGAGGGGGGTGAATAGCCCCATTAGCAGGGTTTTACTCCAATCTTCACCAAACTTCAAATTGTCTCGGAGAAGTTAGCAAACCAACCAATCTTCACCAAACTTTGTTACATCACCAGGGTGACCCTCATCAAACACTAAAAATTTAAACTGTCTGGGAGTAGTAACCGAACAACTATGAAAAAACAACAACCAACAAACCAAAAAAATAGACAAACAAACCAATCGTGAATCAGAGTAAGATACTAATGCGTATTTGCATATGTATGTATATGACCAGATTAAAAATCTAGAAGTGGACAAAATGAGCTCAAACTTTCAGGAGAGACTCTTATGGACCACACAAACATTTATGCTGATTTCCACCAGGCTACTACACTTGTGGGTGCTTCAGGCATAAAAAAAAAAAAAAAAAAAAAAAAAAAAAAAAAAAAAAAAAAAAAAAAAAAAAAAAACCAAAAATGGTGCTTATGATTCCAAGGTCCTGAGTTGAATATTGCGTTAGACTTTTTTTTTCTTCCCATCTTTTTTTTTTTTCTTCTTTTTTGGTCAGACATTTTTTTGTATTTTTCTCTATCCATTTTTTGACTTCCATCTTCCCCCCACCCCCCCCCCCCCCCCAACACACCCACTCCATTAATAGGACTGTTCTTTCCTTCTTCCATTTATTTCTTTCCCCCTTTTTTCCTCCCCTTTTTTCTTTCCCCCTCTTTTCCTCCTCTTTTTTCCTCCCTTTCTCCACTGGAATGGGTCAGTCACACTCTCATTACCTGTGGCACACAGGTCTAATAACACTTGGAATGGTGGGTGTGGGGGTGGGGACATCCACAAGTTGAGGACATCCACAAGTTGGGGACATAGAGTGCATTTTTAACCTGTGGTTACAACTAACTGGTTTTACTGAATGGGAGTCAAACCAAAAAGTTGTGAATCATACAACAACTTTACCTTCATCTTTGGGTCCTGTGGAATGATCTGAATGGGGAAATTGTCTGTTTAATGGGATAGAGGCATTTAAAACACTGGCTATTTTACCTGTGTCACACAGGTCTATAAGACCTTGGAATAATCGGGGTGGGGATATCCGAGTTCAAATTTGACAATTAAGTCCAGATAAAATAAACTTTTAGTTTCTCAGGCATCTTTTTCAAAATATTGATGCAGTGATGCCTCTCCTTTTTTTGTATGTTTAGTTTGTGAACTGTGCGCAGTTTCAATTCTTTTCATTTGTAATACAAAATACTAAGCTTGTTATTGATAGACAACTGCACTAACCATATCATGGGTTCAATTTTGGTGATGAGGGTACCAAAAATTGATGCAGGTGGGCCTGAGAAACAAAAAAATATATATTTTACGTGGCCTAAAATACTATATTTGAATAATATTATAGTAATTAATTGCCACAGGTCTTAGAGTGGGACCGCTGTTGTTTTCAAGCAATTGTTTCTTAGTGGGGCAGCAGAAGTCACTTTTAGATTTCTTATTCATTAGGTGCTGCTCAAGAATGTCTCACAAATGGACACCATTGTCTGTTTTGGAATCAGTGATTAGCAAAGACAATAGCTGAGTTCCTGACACACCACTACAGGAAGTGGTGACCGGATACGATGTACAGGAAATGGTGTACATGAAGTGGTGACGGGAAACGATGTACAAGAAATGATCATGAGAGATTGGAATAGTGGATCACCAAGGCACTAAACATTAATCTGTCTCATTTTAAACTTCCTTTTTTTTCCTTTAAAAAAATCTTTTTTTAAGATTTTTTTTTTTTTTTTTTTAATTACAATTTTATCATCATGTTTGTCAAAAGAAACTGTCCTATATACCACACTTTTGTCCTGAAATACGGGATAACAAACTAAATGTCAACTGTCCAACATTTTCTATATTGGGGGGGGGGGGGGGGGGGAGTGGCACACTATAGTTGATCATTTAAAAGATCATGGAGATATTTTACCTTAGCAAACAATAATATAAAATCACTGCAGACCCAGATTCAGAACGATTTTCCTTGTGGTATAAGCAATCAAACACCAAACATTTTCGGTCCAGTTCAAGTAATACATATCAATCAGGTTCCCTGAGAATGTTCTGAAGACCCTTGAAAGGAGGAGGGGGGGTGGGGGTATGGGGTGTGTGTATGTGTATCTGTTATCCTATCTGAATAGGCATCCTGTCCACATGTGTCCGCTTTTTATTGTATTTCATTTTTCTTCTTTGAAAAAATTGGCAGGTCTGAGTTAACTTCATTATTACAGCCATTTCATGTTTAGGTGGTCCTGCATCCTACTAGTGACCTTTTATCCAACACTCACACCAATATACTGACTCATATGCCAAAAGCAATTTTAAAATATATAAAAATTTTTTCAACTAAAGATACAACAAAACAGATATACCCACAAAGAGAGACACACTCACAACACTAACTACGTACCTCCTGATACTGTGGACACCAGAGGCCATGATATCTCTCACTGTGCTCACTCATTTGAGAGTTCCGGCATTGTGCCCAGATGCTGTGATGATAACGCTAAATAACGGCAACATAAAAACATCACATCAATGGATAATAATCCACTGTGTGCTTATAGTAAGCATATAAATGCTCCATGCTCTAACGCTTCACAAATTAACACTTTTTGAATTAATTCTGAGCTAATAACTCAATGTGTACCGACACTGAGCATATTAACTCAATATGTGCAGACAGTGAGCATATTAATGCTGTGTGCTAAAACTAACTATATTAATCTAGTGACTGACCACATTATTCCAGTATGAACTAACACTAAGTATATTAACCCAATGTGTGCTGACACTGAGCATATTATTCCAATGTGTGCTAAAACTGAGCAAATTAACCTGAAGTGTGCTATCACTGAATATATTATTCCAATATGTGCTAACTCTGAGCATATTAACCCAGAACATGCCAAAAATGAGCTTATTAACCGAGTGTGCACTAACACTGAGCACATTATTCCGATGTATGCTAAGACTGAGTATATTGACCAAGTGCGTGCAAATCCTGAGCATATTATTCCAATATGTGCCAACACTGAGCATATCAACCCAGGGTGTGCCAACACAGACTATATCAACAAAGTGTATACTAACGCTGAGTATATTATTCCAATGAGTGCTAACAATGAGCATATAAACCCAGTGTGCTACAATAAGCATATAAACCCAGAGTGTGCTAACAATTAGTAATTAACCCAGAGTGTGCTAACAATTAGTAATCAACCCTGAGTGTGCTAACAATTAGTAATTAGCCCAGAGTGTGCTAACAATTAGTAATTAACACAGAGTGTGCTAACAAATAGTAATTAATCCAGAGTGTGCTAACAATTAGTAATTAACCCAGTGTGTGCTAACGCAGAGCATATTCAAGGGCAGATTCAGGATTTCAGAAGGAATAGTTTGTTTATTAATTAACCAAAATCATACCCACTTTTCAAAAGACACACCCTTTACAAACCCCCAATAATAAAGTAACCAAAAATAAAGAAGAAAAGAGGAACCAACTATGTGTAAGTTTGTCAAAAATTATGGTTTGTGTCCATCCTAGGATAAAACTAACATTCTTCTAGGATGTTGAATTGCTAACTAGCACTAACATACTATGTCCCCAGAAGATGCAGAACCACCTGCTAAAAAACAAAGAACATCCACCAATGGTAACTTAGATACCTAGTTATAACCTAACTCAGGTTGATGCTCCTGCAGGAGCGTATGAAATAATTACTGATATAGCTAGTTATAACTGAAAAAATATACTAGCTATTAACTTATAGTTCAGATAGCTAACTATAACGTGATTATTAGGTAAATGGTTTTATCAACCTGCTTGACCAGAGTTAGCCTATAGCTAAAGCTATTGCTCCTAGTAGCGAAAAGGGGTATAACTGCAGAGTATGAAAGTTAGCTGAAGCCAACAACTATTGTTATTGCTAGTGGCACCTAGAAAACTACCCTCTACCAAATTGTTATCTTGAAAAAGGGTTAGTTCCTACAACTCAAAGAACAACCCCTGGTGGATCCCCCCATTGGGTGCTAACACTAAACACATTAATTCATTGTTTGTTAACACTGTGTATATTAACCCAGTATATGCAATATTAAACATATTATTCCCATATGTACCAGCACTGAGTATATTAATCCATGTGTTCTAACACTGTGCATATTATCCCAGTGAGTGCAAACACCAAGCATATTAACTCAGTCTTAGCTAACACTGAGTATATATATCCATTTTATGCTAACACTGATCTCTAATGATTGATTCCTGTTTTAAGAATTCTTATCTGTCCCATTACATTTTCTGAAGCTTATTCTGACGTTCCATCATATCTCAATTCCCTACTGCCAAAATGTAAACATGTACATCTTGAAAGTCAGTACAGGCATATTCCAATTATGATAGTGTGAACTTATCAATAAACTAGCTCAAAGAGATTCTCTTCTACTGGAAAGATGGTCCATTTAAGCAGTATAAACAGAAATGACATTTCCAATATATCAACAAAATATAATGCCTGTAGCAATTTAGTATTGAAAAAGATTTTATATAACCCACCTTTCAGTTACTTAGCAATGTATAGTGTATAGGGTATCAAGTTCAAAATTAGCTGATACTTAACATTATCCGGCACACTCAAAGAGCTGTCCACATCTGAGAAATACTATCAAAGTAGTGAAGCAAAACAAGTAGTAATGCTATTGTGGAAATGATAAAGTTGACACAGAATAGTCTAACTTCTTACCATGTATCCGAAGCACCATTACTACCAACACCTCCAAAACCAGCTGTTGCTGTATGTCTTGGTACTCTAAGGAAGTCAAAATCTCTAGGAATGACTGTAAAAGAAAGACTTTGTCCAGACAGGTGAAGTACTTCAAGGAATAGTGTAGTGCCGAAAGATCCAAAAACAATAGTCTGATTCATAAGTTTACATAATGTTAGAATGTATACTTTGGAATGAAATGTCGAAAGAGAAATTTAGTGCTAGCTTACTTAATTAGCTCTGATTGGATATAATAGTAGCACAGATTATCACGTACTGTTTTTCTCTTTCTAATTAATGGTGTTAATATTTTTGTGCATTAACACTTTGCATTAGCTAAAACTCAAATTTCAATTTTCATTTATCCTCCTTTATTACCAACCTTGTTTAGTTTTCTTAATATTTTATATAGGTAAGGGGAGGGGGAGCACTTGTGAGGCATTGCCATATTTATGTAATTTAGCTATTCCAAAATAAATACTATGAAAAAACTTGCCATTTAGCATTGATAGGGCTGTGCTGTGATGAGAAGGCAGATATGTTTATGCACCTCTATTCATCAGCGTGATTTTGAACTCACTTGGATTATATATTTCATTTTGTGTGATCGAATTACAGTGTGATTTGTAAACACAAGTACTATTCTATCACTAGTAATGTCCTTTGAATGGGATCAGGTTTTTCATAATATTTACTCCAAAAATGGATAAATTTCAGAATTGGGTAGGTGTCTTACAATCATCTCTACTCACTTCCCCCATGTATAATGACAAGGAATTATAACCCAAGTGAGTTGACAAGGAGATAAATTCATAATATTTACTTTAAAATTGCATCCCCCTCCTATATAAAACATCAAGCTATAGGGTATAGTTTCTTACTCTAGCAGTATGTTAGATTATGTAGAAATAGTCTGCGTGTGTGACCATCTATCTGTAGATCCACGGTTCACATTTGAACGTTTGGAGTTAAACATTTAAACCCATATATATTTAGAATTAGTGCTCTCAGGGTGACATTTAAAGTATGTTAATATTGCTACATCCACTATTTTATTATATAACCAAAAATGGTACTCTGACCAGAAAAAGCATGGAACTACAGGCATGAAACTTTGTATGCGTAACACAGCTTTACTTGGGAGAAACTTGGGGTGGAGCACAGTGTACCATTCCTCTTCCTCTTGGTGTAAAAGGCATAATATGTAAAAAAAATGTTACTTAAAAAAAAACTTGGACCTAGGTAATTATACCCAAGAACCCATTTATATATATTTGTAATCAGTGTTGCCATGGAAATGTTTGAAGTAAGTGTATAATGCAACCTCTTCATGTGTTTGTGCCTGATCCCCCAAAAAAGCCAAAAAAATACTTTGGCCAAACAATCATTGGGGCTACATACATAAATGGTAGGCATACACAGCACGAATCTTGGGTATATATTTTTGCATGTTCATGTGCATCCATTTGATCACCAAAGCACCATATCAAATCAAACCCATCTTCAGTACTCTCCTATTTAATCAGGATCTGGACTGTTGGGTTGTCTTCCTTCTAGAATTCTCAACTTAAAATAATAGAGTGATTTGTGGTAAAGGGTTATCATTTTCCATCTACCTCTCCACGACAATCTTCTCTCCACCTCCTCCTCCCAGGCAACTAAGGAAGAATGTCATGTCATCATGAGACTTCAAGTCTCCACTAAAGGGGTTACTGCTCCCAATTTTCAGCTCCTTTGTATCTGATGCCACAAGCAAGTTACCTCCCTCCTGTAGCCCAATGAAATTGCTACCTGAGGTGTGAAGGTGTCCTTTGATTGCACAACTAGAGATAGAAGTAATTTACAACTTCTTCAATAGATTTGAAAACTGAGATATTACCATCCCATACTTGAAATATTGGACTTGAACTTCTTTCTGAGGCAATACACCCATGTTGTAAAACATGGATATTAAAGATGCATGTGTATCAATATTAACACACATTACAACACTTTTCTAAATTCCCTTTCATGCAGAGTGACTCCTTCAAAGTGCAACTGTGCAATTTTTCCATTTTCATTAATAGAAGTGAAACATTTGGTAGTAAGGCTGTAAGATTATATGTTGGCAACCTCACATCTGTACATTTTGGAGAGTTTGGCCTGTGCCATAAGGCTTAGCAGCGGCATCCTCATGATCAGCTCCTCTGAATTGACTCTTATTCTAGAATAATAACTGATGTGGCTGCTGATCAGACATTTATTTCATTTTACTTTTGGTAGGAAATTGTTCACCTTTGGCTGTTCTCCATCAACCAGAGTTTGTGCATGGCTTGAAGGCTCATTCACTGATAAGAGGATTATTGCCAGGGATAACTGGCTTCACTGAGTCGCCATGGTTTACACCAATGGGAATAGTGTTAGCGGAAGTTGGCAAAACCTGTAAGCATAAAAAGAAAACACACTTGAAATATAGAAGTATAAAACTGTAGATGTACCTGCTGAACCTGTTGGAAGTCGTATTGAACTAATGTTATGGTAATTGTGATAAGTCCATTAAAGTCAGTTCAAGAATGGGTGTATGTGAGGGGACATCGTGCATAGGCTTAGCACTTAACTCTGTTGGTATAGGATTAAGGCAGGAAAAATGAAATGCCTTTACAACCAAAAGAGTATAACAATGGGTTAAGTTACATCATTAGGGTGAATGGACAGTTTATTCCTTACTCCCACCCGCAGTAACACATGCACACAAGAACTGAAGAGGTTTCATTCCACCCTTATATAAAATATTGATACATAATATATCATGGATATGTGAAACTTAAGATAAATTTTTTAAGTAATAACTATATTGGGACACTATGAATCACAAAGTTTACATCAATCTACAAATATGCCTGAATGAAAATGAAAGCCTTTCCTCCATTTCAGGTAACCTAATATCCTAATTTTCTCTATTCAACAAAACCCACTGATTCATAAAATTCAATTAAGAAAGAATGGTTATAAAATTAAGAATATCTGAGAATGCAAGTATATTTGGAAGGCTCTATGTACCTGAATCATTGGAGAAGAGCAACTGTTGGCAGTGCCCAATCTAGTGGATGCTACTTTCCTCTTTTTGGCATCTTTAGGGACACCAGCATCCACGATTTCAGTCTGGAGGAGCTTGAAGTGCTAGCATCACCAGATTGGTCAAGTTTAGTATTTTTAGGTGGAGAAAGTTTCCCTGCATGTAAAGGTTAAATGAGGGAAAACTACCAGTTTCATACACATTCACTCTTCAGCATGAATACACATACACACCAAAAAATTCACTATTTATATATATATATATATAGACACACAAAATTTTTAAGTTATTAACTTCTTCACATTTGTCCTTTACTGATTTTTCGATGGCCATAAAGTGGGTAGCAGAGTTGATCATGACCTAATCTACATTCATGCCATGTACTATGCACACACTCACAAACATGCACTTATACGCACACAACAAAGAAAGAGAGAGAATTGGTGCCATTGTTGCTAGTGTGAGGAGAAAAGTTGGCTATGTCTGACAGTAATGCAGAGCATGTGATACGTTCCTAACTATTTATAAGATTGCAAGGTAATTGGAGATTGATGCAAAAGCACATTATATGTGCTCCATAAATGGTTACAGTAAGACTGAGTAAAGATAGACATCAAACTCACTTGTTGATGTGAGTCAGGATTCTCTAAATATATTGGTCAACCTCCAAATTCTCTACTTGGGCTACGATGTTGCAGATGTGGCACTTGCAGATGCTCCTGTCACAGTTGTGCTGCAGGTACGCCTTCAGGTCAAACACTACACACACTAGGGCACACAACATAAAGAGGTGAGGATAGACATGGAGGAAGGGAGAGCGAGTGGGTGAGAGAAGGAGGGAGAGACATAGAGATGGAGAGAAATAATAACCATATGACAGCTTCAACAAGAACAAAACCATGATTATTAAACAAATCGGCATCCTCCCATCGCTGATACTGATGTGAGCATGCCCACACCGAGTATAAAGTACAAGTAATGTAACCAAATATATCTACATAGTTGTCCACACACAGTCTCAGATTATGGAAGAGGAAAGGCTTGATAATTACACAAAAATAACAAGTAGAGGTGCAACTTTTCTAAAGAAACCCTATTCCTTGCTCCCTCTCCTTCCAAAAGTTACATCTCTCTGTGTGAATGTCAGGAACAACCCAGAGCAAAAAACTGCAAAGATTCCTTGAGACAATTAAAGCATATTGACTATGTACTTTCTAATCACAGATGTTTTATTTTTTGACACAGCTAGAGAGTGCTCTTCAGTATTAACAGGAAAATAAATGTGTTAGCAGCATTTTCCCCTTCCTTTCTTTCAATGTTCTTTAGAACATGCTCAGGGATCCTGATTGATATGTATTAGATCAACTGGACACAAATGTCTGATGTGTTTGATTGAATGTACAGCAAGGAAAATCGTCCTGAACCTAGGTCTTCAGAAAATTTTTTTATAGTAGTTTGCTAAGGCATAAACATTTTCATGATCTACTAGATCATAAACTATAGTGCCTCACTCCCCTCTTCCCCCCAAAATGTAGAAAATGTTGGACATTTAGTTGTTATCCCGAATTTCAGGATAAAATACATCTTAAAAAATATTTTTTTAAAAGGAAAAAAAATTAGTTTAAAATGAGGCCGAGATTCATGTTCATTCCCTTGGTGATTCACCATTCAGTATCCCTCACAAACATTCCTTGAACATAGATTCCTGTCACCACTTAGGTGTACACCATTTCTGGTGACCACTTTCTGTACATCATTTCATTTCACCACTTCCTGTAATGGTGTGTTTGGAAGTCAGTTGTTGTCATTGCTAGTCAATAATTCCAAAACCACCACTGGTGTACATTTGTTTAGACATTCCTAAGCAGCACTTAATGAATATTGGGTGGTCTAAAAGAGACATCTAGAGCCCACTAAGAAACAGTTGCTTGAAGACAATAGAAGTCACTTGCTAAATCCTGTTACAAGTAATTACTGTAATATTATTTCAATGTAGTGGTTTAGGCTCTTTTGATTATAAATATGTCAACATTTTTATAATTCTATGATTGACAATATAATATTGAATATTTTCAGTGTTGAACTGACCACAACTACTGATGACCCCATTCAATATATGCCAAGTCTGTTTTCATGTTGAAGACTTGACATCTCAGGGTAGATGTCATGTTGCACATAGAGAATATATATAAGAAAGCATTAACATGGAGAGTGGGCACATGTAATGGTGTTCAATGGTAAATATAGACTGTCCAGCAGAAAGTAGCTTGTGCAAAGGCAGATGTGAAATATATCAGGTGGGTGGGGTATAGTGTTGAATCCCCACCCACCCCCCCCCCCACCCTGATAAAAACCATGATTCTTGGAGGATGGCTGGGAAGCAGTTGAAGACAGGGAGCTCATGGGTATTTTTGGCATGCATGCAAATGGGGGAAGAGCCTGGAGGAAGATTGTATGTGGTGTGTTGATGTTACGTTCCTACTAAAGCTGCTAGCAGAGAAGTGAAGGATGTTCTTTTCAGGAACTAGATTATTTTCTTGCAAGTGTACCATCAGGTGAGAAGTATGTTGTACTTGGTGACTTCCATGCCCTGTTTTCGGTTCAGGAAAGACATTAGAGATCAGGTGATGCAGTGAGAGGACTATATGGGCATGGAGTCATCAATGTTGCAGGAAGGAATTGACTTTCCCTTTAATTCACTGTTGCTGTCTAATTGAATTCCTAAAATACATTTTGAATAATTTCAAAGGAGAAAAGATTCGCTCTGCAGATGCAGTAGTGACAGGAATTGTCAGATATTGTGAATAGCTTATGAACTTCAGTATTCAAATTTTTTAAGGTAGTGTGATTGTTCAAGATATCGCAAATTGTTTGCACTTGTGTAACTTTCCTGATATGAATTTATTTGAAAGGCATCCACTTTATAGCATCTGGTAGAAGTAAAAGGTGGAGTTTTAACTTTTGCATGTTGATAGCTTTTTCATACATGTCAGTAGTCTCTTTAGGGAGACTAATAGGCCCTCCATTTGCACTATAAAGAAGTAAAGTCTCCTATTTCTGTATGAAAATAAAATTCCATTTTTAAACAATTTCTTAAGATCTCCTAGTAAGATGTCAATCTTAAAATATTCTTTTCTGAATATTCATGTACGGAACTAAAGGAATGGCCATCTCCAGCGATACTGGTGGACTGCATTTGTATTCAATTTTGTGTTTGACCAATTCCAAAAATGTTTCAAACATTTTATCACTTCTGTGCCTAGTTAGATCTTGAATGGTCACATCGACTGCAGCAAAGCAGTCATTGGCATAGTATTCACTCCTTGAAGAGTAACTGATAACTGTTCAGTAATATAAAAAACCAGACAGAAAGCTTCAAATAAAAACAAGTTAAAAATTTATCCATTAGTGCTAGCATACCACTAGCTCATCCAGAACCATGGTCGGTTCCATGCGATGAAGATTCCATTGTTTCTTTAAGTGACAAGTAGTTGTCAAGAATTCCTTGCATAGCTCTTGTAAGGACAGTCCACCATGTTGAGCAAAGCATTCATATTGTTTTGCTTTTTTACTTTTCAAAAATGATTTGCCAATTTGGTGAATACTTCATCAACTGTATAAACTCCTAGAAAATTTTAAGGCATCCATTATACATTTGCTATACCTTGCTATATCTTGTAGGCATAGATGGATGCAATGGGCAAGGCAGTGCACTGATTGTTGATTTATTTTCAATATTAAATCTTTTGGCAAAACTACCAATAAAACCTTAACAAATTTTTTTTGCTCCATTACATATCTGGCCCTTGCAATGACTAAATGGAATGGCTAAAGAAATTAAACTATCTTTCAAAGACATATAAAGACATTCAGCTGTAGTATGATTAAGTTGAAAAAGCCAAATAAATTTTCATTAATATCATAGTTTTCTGATACCCACCACAGAGTAATAAAAACCTGTTCACGATTAGAAGTGTCCCTAGTCTCATCAGCTAGCAATGAAAACCAAGTTTAGAAAAGAAAATCTGCTATTAGTGAATGTATAACTTTATGGCCCATCAATTATATCATTTTATTATTAATTTCTGGGGACTGATCTTTATGGTTGTCCAACCATGGCAATTCTCCAACTTAATATTGAAGCATAATGATCAAGTTTGAGCCACTGACTCGGTAATTTCTGATGGAAATGCCTTGTAACAAGCAACACAGAGCAGAAAGCTGATTTATTTATCTGCCTTTCCAACGAACATGAATAGTATTAACTTCATGCTTTAGTAATTCAGTTACAGGAGTAAACTTAGTTGAAATTTTGAATGCTACAGCATTTTTATGAGCTCTTGAACATTCATGCTCTATAAAGCTAGTTGTGCCTTTTTTTTTAATTGGGAAGACAAATAGCAGTGAATACAAGTTCAGGTTTTGTAATTATAACAGTAAGCTTTAATACATATGACAGTAATAGCAATTGAGAGAAAATAAATCCATATAAATGTTTTGTACCATCATTGCAAGAGAAATAACTTGTGGACATTTGTACCAGATCCATATATTTTTTCAATTTTACTAAACAACTTCTTGATGATAGATTGGTTGTATACTCTGGCAGTACAACATGTACCATTATATTTATTAGCATGTAATTGCAGCCTTCGGTCGCATTGCTTGCTAGGCCCATCTTTGGTGGGCTGTGGTCACAAAATTTTCTTAAGAAAGAACATGTGTTAAGGAAGGACATAATTTTGTGGATTACATGCCTTTCAGGATGACATGTATTATGATAGCATATGTCTTGAGGGAGGTCATGCTTTGTTGGGAATGTCTTATGGGATATCATGTATTGGTGGAATGCATGTGTTCAGGATGGTATACCCTACAGTATGTTGTGTTTAATGAAAAAAAATGTTTACTGGAGGTCATGTTTTACTAGAGGGTATGTATTATAAGAGGGCATGTTTTGCTGCTGGAGATGTCTTCCTGGGGTGCATGTTTTACAGGAGGGCATATCTTACGGGATGTTTTGTTGTACAGGCGACATCTTATATGAGGACAAGTATAAATTTGGAATATTCTTATAGGAAGCCATACATTACATGAGGACATGTCTTACAGGTGGACTTGTCTTGCAGGAATACATGTAATATGAGTGGCTTGTATTGTTTAAACACATGAAGTAAAGTAGGATATGTCTTACTGGAAGGCATGTCTAATGTGAGGACAGATTTTATAGGGTGACATGATACTCAGGAGGGCATGTATTACTTGAAGACATGTGTTAGTGGTGGTTGTATCTTACATGAGAATATGTGTTATGGGAGGACTAGCTCCAATAGTTTTTCTGGAAAAAATACCATTTTTGGCTCTTTCTCATTACCATGGTAACCATTTTGTGAAATTTTTAGCCTATGTTTTAAGTTAGGTCAAAACCTATCATCATGCAGAGTATCAGAGAAATTCACCTACCGGTTTGGCCGGAATGATCGTACAAAAGGACAGACAGACAGACAGACAGACAGACAGACAGACAGACAGACAGACAGACAGACAGACAGACAGACAGACAGACAGAAAGACAGACAGACAGACAGACAGACAGACAGACAGACAGACAGACAGACAGACAGACAGACAGACAGACAAATTCTGTTTTTTCCCAGACATACCACCTGGCTTAAAACCATCTCAGGGTGGGTCTCCTCCATCCCTAAAGTTTGGTCAAAATCTAACAGAGTGATTTTGAGAAACGGATGAACATAGTTACACAGTTACACAGTTACATAGGTCTTTTAATATATATATATATATATATATACACACACACACACACACATGCATATATATACATATATATACACATAAATTTATTACATTATGTAGGTCTGTTTTGCCAGTATGCATGGCCATATTTTTTAACCATATTTGGTGAAATTCGTGTTGTATTTCACAATAATACTTGAGAATGTGGGACACTTGAACATGCCATGGAGCATATCATTGGAAAGTATTTGAACTAAACTTTCATTTGGCCATAAGACTAAGGGTAGGGAGTGAGTGATAACAAATTGACGGTACATGTTATATATCTCATGAATAATCAATGAGAATTAGGTTAATACCACCCCCCCCCCTTGCCAAAATAGAACCCCCCTTTCAAAAATCCTGCTACCGGCCTGCACAGGGTTAATATGCTCAGTGTTAGCACACACTGGGTTAATATGCTATTGTTAGCACAAACTTGGTTAATATGCTCAGTGTTTGCACACACTGGGTTTGTATGCAAATATAACAGGAATTATTTTGGTAATAAATCCTCCTGTTTCACAAATGGTTAATAAAATTTTAAGTATTTTGTTTTCTATGCATAACCTAATTTGAGAACTGTTGATATATAAGCATTCATGGAAAAATGTCTCCAAGTTATAGTAGATATAGATGCAGAACTTAAACTTGTAAGAAATGGTTGAAAATCACTTTTTTTTTCTAACTACTACCTTTTGTACTTATTCAATTTTTTTATATATTTTTTATAAATATAATGGAAGTAATGTTTTCTCTCTATTTTTATATTACACAATTGACTATTTTTTTGCCATATTTAAATGACATCAAATTTGTAGCCCTGTTATAATAAACTCTATGGGGATGATGTTGAAGTGATATCGTGTCTACTATAAATCCTAAGAATTGTACATGGATTTTTTATTCATAATTTCTTCAGGAATCCATATAAATGACTTACCTTGCTTATAGATGCACATAAGATTAATAAAAAAAAATTGATTTAATGCAATCGAAGCATTCTTCATTACTCTCAAAAAAATTTTTATTGCTGATAAATTTCACCTTCTTTTCCACATAAACATACAGATATATCCACTTTAAGAAATTTATATTCTTGTATATGAAATTACTTTATTACAAGGATATATATTTTAACTCTGCTAACTTGCAAACAATTAATGTTTACCAAATCCCACCCTATTCTTTTTGCTATAATGTCGGTACTTCAAACTGCCAAACATGGAAAACATCTACTATTTATTTCTATTTAAAGGAAGGAAGGATTTTTTTACACCAATGTTAATATAGCTTGATCAGTGATAAAAATAATAATGAAAAAAAATTGATGAGTTCAGATAGATGATTATTCTGTTTAGAATCTTAAACAAGATTACTGAAGAAGTTGTTTTTCATTTTTTGCTACATATGTCACATTTTATCATATGTTGTGTGCATCATATAAAATACAAACAATTTGATATATATTATAAAAAATTGTTTTAAAAATTAGAGTTTTTGGAATCCCTGCAATGAAGCCAATTTTGACCCACAAATTCTCACAAATTTGTTAGTGTCCCAGGTTGTGACATTTTCATCATTTTTAGGTCCAATTGTATCTGAAAATTCATCATCATGGAATTAGCCACATGGCATTTTTAGCCATAATTAGCAAGAAGTTCTGATTAAGTACTATCATTTTTATCCAAATGGAATGTAGAATAACTTTTAATTATCCATATTAACTTATTTGTTTCTGTCAATTAAAATATAGCTATAACAATGCTAGTTTTCTCTGCAAACACAACTCAAATATTATATCATTATGATATATTATGCTAATTCTATTATTTTGACCAAAAGGTTGTCCAAGAGAAGGGAATCTTTATTATCACCTTCCCGTATGCGTTCCATGCTGGCTTCAATCATGGATTGAATTGTGCAGAAGGGATTAACTTAGCAACACTCAAGTGGATCGACTATGGAAAAAAAGCATCACTCTGTCATTGTTACGAGAATAATGTGAAGATTGACATGAAGTTATTTCAAAAAATCCTGAGGCAAGTAAAATTTAGTAATAATGCATTAAATTTTGAAAGTTGTTTATGATCTATGCAGGCCAAACAGAGTCACACGAGGTTAGCCGATGAAATTTTTATTTCAATTTCAATCTACATTCAATTTGCGCATTAATAATACAACTACTATTTTGAATAATACTTCAATAATTTCCATTATCCTATCTCATTTCATTTTTTTCTACCTAAGGCGTAGTATTCGAAAAAGAGGTCGAAGTAATTCTTTGAACGTAGAACCACCACCACCTAAGAAGAGAGCTAAAGAACCGGTAAGTGTGAGCTTAAAAAGGATTCTATTGACATCAATGGTGGGTAATGTTGAGATATATTGTTCATTCATTGTTGATGTGTAAATAGAGTTGGAACACATGTATAGGAATAATTGAAGTTCTATGATTGAAATTGAAAAGATTGCATAATGAATACATATTTATAGTTGCCATATAAGTGCATCTTTCTTGCAAGCAATAGGTAATTTGTTAATACTATGTTTGTGGTTAAGTCGTTCATATTAAAATATTAGTTATGAATGTAGTTAAGCCATACTAAAGCTGATTTGATGGCAAATTGATTAAATCTGAATGTATAAGTATAAAGGAATGGTGTCATGCAAAAATGGAAAAAGAAAAAAAAAATTTTGCTAACGAAAGTTCCTTGGGCACAAACCAAAAACCTTATATGAACTTTTGCAATTTTTTAACACCATTCTTCAAGATGAAAATAGGCCTTGTTTCATTGCAATTTACATCCTGTAGAATTTCCATCCTGTAGAATTTTCATCCTGTTGCGGTCAAATTGGGGCTAGGCCACCGATGATGTCAGGGTAGGATCCTGTTGTAACAATTGCCTGCATGCTTAGTGTTGTGGTGGAAATAACACATGGAAATCTGGACATAACTTACTTGAGTTTAGTGTGCAGTTGAATTCAGGACCACTGTTTTTTTTCTTTTGGTAACGATCATCTCTAGTCATTTTTCTTTTGGTTTCTTTTATCTTCTCACTACTGTTAATTGTGTGGGATACAATAGTGATGCTGGCTGTAAGGGAGAAGCAGATTCATTATGAATTCCCTATAGTTTTGACCCCGACAAAGATCTCTTCCATTCTGCATTTGACAGGTAACTCTTAGAAAGGAGCAAAATATATCTAGACTGGTCTGGTATGGGTGATGGAAAATATCAGCACTCCTCATCCATATGCCTGTTTTATATAGTTTAACTATGACAGCTTCCTGTAGATATCCAGGACAACCTGGCCTATTCTATTGCACTGAGCATCCATGTGCTGGCTGAGCAAGGTAATATCTTCATTTCACCTTTTGATACCTGATTGACCCAACAATCATTTCTAGTCGGCAATGTCAATGTTTTGGCCATGGATCGCACATGCCAAAATTGCAGAAGTATAAACAACACCAAGCTAGGTTTATAATATGCATGATATGAAAATGATGCTAGGAAATACACCCAGAACCACAGCCCGATGGCCCGTGTTCCCCTTGCAAAAATACTGCTAGTAGATAACATCAACATGGGCCACCGGGAAATGTTGTAGCCTAGTCCACAATTATAGTAAAGAACACATAAAATGCACACTACTACTATTTAAAGCTATATACTTATCATAGTCTAATATCTTTCCTTATATTTTATCCAGCTTACTGGTATTGATACTGATATAGAATTTGATCATTTATCAATTCTATCATTAAAATCGATCCATAGTTCAACATTAACTTAGATAATCATGAACTCATTCACCTTCTACTCCTTCATTCCATATTCCTTTGGGAAATTCATCATAATCAAACTAAAGGAACTGTGAACCACATAGAAGTTGAGTGTAGTCAGGAATATGTTGACCGACTTTATAATTAATTTCTAACAATAGTGAGTTGGATTTGCTTGTCCTTAAGTGTTTCATTCTCACAAGCTCATATAGATGGGATTTAATTTTACTATATTTCTCTTCTGCTATCAAGTTATTTTTAAAGAATGTGGGGTGGCACATTTTCAAGAATTTAACAATAGTATTGAGCCCAAATTGACAGATGGTAGATTTATTGAACCTTTATCAATTTCTAAAAAAAAATTAGCCTAAACAACTATCTCAGTATCCCTTAACATTTTTCTTGGACCATTTTGGTAAATTTCAAAACCTTCAGGATGAAAATGACACATGCACCAGTAAAGAGCGATGGTTCACAGACCCATTTCTGAAAAAATTACTTTTGGTTGCACATGCAAGCAGGTGGAATAATTTTTTTTTTTAAACTCTCTCTTCAATTCCAAGTCAAGTATCACCAGTCTTGGTAAGATTGCTGATTTCTCAACTCTGTTTTGTGTATAATCATGTTTTACATGCATATATATAATTAAATACAACTTCCTCACTCGATTCTACTTGCTGTATCTGTTCAATGCTAATGAGTGTCTCAGATGGTAGGCCAACTATCTGCCTTTCGACGACCTGTGCATGGAGAATGCCATTATGATTTAGTGATTCAACCGCTAACCCTCTCATACACCCCATCAGTCCACAGATTTCCAGCTCAACGAGTATAGAAGCCCCAAAATTACCAAGACAAGGTGGACTTGGCTATACTGCAAATGACAGAAATTCCAAGAATTTATTTTTTCCACTTTCTTTCATCTAGCTTCTTAGATAATGCTTTCAGGAAAAACAACAAGAGTGCATTGTGTTTTGGTAACCCTCTTCCTGTTCAGGTAAGGCTCTCTGCGAAATATTTATTTATCAACCTATTGTTTGTACCAAGGTTTCAATACAATGTCATGCCTCTTAAACAATATTAAGGAAGTTGCGCATTATGAACTCATCCTGAACCCTATTCTGAACCGTGAGGTGAGGCATACTAGTGCGGGCATGTCCTTCTCTCTCTTATTGACCATGACATAGATATATCGCCTTGTTTCGCCATCTTTCTCTCCTCAAGCTGTACCATGAGAAGAGGAGTGACCTGGAGGAGCAGCAGTTCCATCTCAACATGGGTCTGCAGAATATCAGGGAGACTGAGCAACAGGTGGTCAAGCTGCAGTCTTTTCTCTCCATCAAGAAGAACGAGTTGGAACAGAAGAACACTCAAGCCAACCAGAAATTCATGCAGCTGTTGAGCTACTGCCATTCTGAAATATCTGCTACATTGAGGTTAAGTAGAAAATATTAAGAAAATATTCTCAGTCCTTTTTTTAATTGTTGATTTCCAAAAAAAATTTTTATTTGTTTATTTATTTGGATACTGTTGTAGTTTTTTTGTTGTTTTGGTACTATTTTTGTAGATGTAAGATCAGCAAGAGGCGAAGAAGAAGCAACTGACATCTGTGGTCATCCAGGAAGAACTGGATATGCAGAACAAGGACATCCCTGTGAAGAAGAAATGCCCAGCAAGGTGAGGGCAGTGATGACATTGTGGGTCATGTGATGAGATTGTAGTTCATGTGATGAAATTATGGTTCATGTGATGAGATTGTGGATCATGTAATCAGATTGTGGATCATGTGATCAGATTGAAGGTCATGTGTTAAATTGTGTATCATGTGAGATTAAAATAATTTTACTATTCATCAGTAACTACATAATTAAACTCTGTAATTGTATTCAGATGAGCTTTCTGGAGGAAATTTTGTTTAAAAAAAAAAAAAAAAAAAAAAAGTACACAGAAGTTCATCGGACACTTAATTTTGAGAGCTACATTCACCATAGTTACTTATAAATGGGGCAATAACTTACCCACCCACCTCTCTTATGTATGCCAGTAAAAATTATAACCCAGATGACTTCAAAAGGACACAAACTACTGCAGGTATATTCATAATATTAACTTTAGAAATGCCCCACAAGTCCCCCCAAACATTAAGCAAACTGAATAAGTTAGTAACTCCAGGAAGCACATGGTCAACCAACAAAATTTATTTAGAATGGGTGGGAGGGGTTTATTGCTAGTATGATAAGTTCCTTTGCCCACCCTCTTTTTCCACCCTCCTCTTCTACCTCCCTCTCTCTCCTCCCTCCCTCTCTCCCTTCTCTCTCTCTCCTTCCTACACCTGTCTCTTCACTCACTCACCTCCTTCTTTCTCTCTCCTCCCTCCCACTCTCACCTCCCTCCCTCCCTCCCTCCCTCCCTCCCTCCCTCCCTGTTCTCTTCTCTCCCTTTCCTCCCTCCCTCTTTAGCCTTCCCTCCATTCTCTCTCCTCCCACTTTTCTCCTCCCTCTTCATCCATCTCCCCCCTTTCTCTTAATTTCTCTCTCCCACTTCCTCTCCCTCTCTCCCCCTCCCTACCTCCCCTCTTCCTTCTCCTTCCTCCCTCACTCCTCCTTGTCACCCCCTACCTATCCCCTCCCCACTCATGCAGGATCTTCACTCAACTGGATAACTTAAAAAAGTAGGCAGCCGAGGAGCAGAGGGTGTATCATGCTATTATCATATGTATGAGAGGTGCCCCAAAGATGAAGCTCCTATCACCAATTGATCCAGCCTTACATGAATAAATTAGGTGAGCTTAGTTGCAAATTATTTTCTTGATAACAGCAGATTAATCACTCATGATGGGAATATATGTGAATTTGGATGGATATTTATATTTCACCCCCCACCTCCCTGCCCCACATGTACTGGTAGTTCTCAATTTGTTACACCTGGGCTATTAAAATTTGTTGCTTGTTGTAGTTTTGCTTAAATTGCCTGCTTCAGTTACAGTTATTCATGCAAGTACCTAGGCTTCTTCCTTACCTCATTCTGTGATAAAATTAGTGGAAATCCAAATGCAACTTATCTCAAGGATAACTCTTTGATTAAAATGAGCATTAGCAATGTTAGCTACCTCCAGTAGAACAAGATACTTGCCTCTTACTTCAAACACACTTTAGATTGCTAACTAAAAACAATTGGGTTAATTGAAATGTCTCATTGTCATATGCAACCAAAAATTTACTGTTTAACATTTTGCAATTTTTATTATCCTCATATTTAAACCATATTTCAGTTCGTAATTGTATGTATATATATTTATGTAAATGTGTTAGGTAAAATGCCCAGACCCTTGGAACAAGAGGAAAAAAAATTCAGGGTTCAATTTCGCACACTAAGGATGATTTAAACCTGAATTATTTGGATGCCATCACTCCTGGCAGGAAAGAAAGGGAATAAAATTTTTTCATCAAAGGAAGCCTGAAAATATGGTCATTAATGCTCACAGTCTTCTGTGGAATAATAAAACAACAAAAACCTATAAAAAGGGTGCTCCAATAGTTCACACATATGTCACAAAGCATGGAATCCTGGGTTCTGGGCATTTTTTCCCTTTTCTTTACTTTCTTTCCTCTTCCTTCTTTTCTTTTGTCCTTCAATTTTTCTTTCTTAAATCCTTTCTTTCTTAAATCCTTTCTTTTTTCCTTCCTCCATTTTTCATTCCTGCCTTTTCCCTATATTTCCCCTTTGTTTATGCTAACTTTATTTATATTTACTATGCAAACTAATTACATAAAAAATTATAATCCAATTAAGTTTCAAAGTGATGGTAATCTATCTATAAGCACTACATCATTCCTCCGAAACATTCTGACCTTTCTGAAAAATTAATGGTAATGTTGCATGCATACTTATGAGCTGCTTTTGTTTGAACAAAGTAAAAGGTGTATAAATGGTTTTTGAATGGCTTCTACGTTTTCTCTTACATTTGCCCAGGCAACGCAGGGTATATACTGCTAGTGGTTTATAAATTGTGTTGTTAAACATATTTAAATGATCAAACTACATGTATATATGTATTCTGGGCATTATATTATTTCCATTTCAATAATAGTAACTTGGAACAATTCTTTGGCATTGGTAAAATGCTGGGTTTTTTTTAATTTTTTTTTTAGCAATACAATGATACCTTTTTGAGATGAACATTAAAGAAAATGCTCAATAATGATAAAGTGTCATCATGCAGTTTATATGAACCATACCTATAGAACTAAAAACCACCCCAATAAATCAGTTGTTCGCTATTGCAAGGTCCACCCCAATGGCTGAGGTCTATAACCATTGGACCTTGGTTTTATAGGCTATTTTGGATATAAAAATTAGATGGATTCATTTTCCCCATTAAAATTTCTTTAGTGGATAAAAAATGAAAAGAAGGAAGGAAAAATAGGGGAAAGTAGGGAGGGGAAGTAGGAGGAAAAATGGGAATAAAGAAGTAAAGAAGAAAGTAAAAGTTTGGGGTAGGGGAAGGGGGAAAAAAGTATGGAAGGAAGGGAAGAAAAGGAGGGGGAAATGAAGGGGGAAAAGGAGGGGAAAAAAATTTCAGGGGGAATTGTACCACAGATCTTCAGCTTCGTAGAAGTTCTCCTCAACCAATGAGCCATGATTTTTCTAGAATTATTTATTTGATAATTTGAATTCTTTTTTTTATCCTCAAATGGGTACCACCTTACCAAAAAAAAAGATTTATTAAACATGCCAAATTTGATTAAACTTTATAGTTTGTTAGATTTCATTCTAATCTGTCCAAAACTGTGGGAAGAGTCATCAAACAGACGCAACATAAATTGCCTGAAAACCTCTCTAGTCTGATAATCTCAAACTGCTGTTGTGATAAAGTATTAATTGAAAATCAGGTCTAATCTATGTTCCCTATGCATTCTAAATCTTTACAAGATATTTTCCCCCAGCAGACAGTCTTGGCCGGAGGCTGAGAATATGTGCTGGTGTTCCTTATGTATTCCAAAGCCCTTTGATCTATGTTTCTAAATATGGGCTTATGTACAACTTGACCAGGGAAATAACCTGAGGAAAAATTAAAACCATGGAACAGGACTCTAGGTTACATAGGCCCCTCACCCTGAACAATAATGAAACAACAACTGGAGAATGATTGGGTTTAGTGAGTTAAACCTTGACCCAAAATATCTGTCAAAATTACATTAAATTCTAATTATTTCTATTAAAATGAATTCAGAAAATTCCAAGAAAAATGATTAATAAATTTCCTACTACACCAATCCAAATGTTAAATTGCATATACTCTCCGATTCACCATGTACATTTTTAATTTTTCGAACACACTAAGCATTTTAGACAGACAGACAAACATATTCCTTTTCATATAGACTGTGATATAGTTTTATTTAACTGCTCGGCTTAAGCGTTCAGGACATTTTTAGCACCTTATGAAAGTGAGTAAAATATTGAGTCTACATCCAAAATTTTTTTTTTCCAGATTTAATGTTTCACTTCATTATCACCAAATAAAAATTAATTTGCTTAAAATTTTTATTCAATATTTAACCTTTGTCCCCATTATCATCAATTAGCTAAATAAGTGAAAACCCCACCTTCTCCTCCTATTTAAAGTCCACCCAATTTTATTCACACTGAACATTCAGGGTAGGCTACTATCCAGATGCTCTTAGTCTAGTAAAAACCAATGTTTAGAAAGATTTAGCTGTTGTACTGCTATCAATCTCATCAAGTATATTACCCTTAATCTGCGAACAATTATATTTTTAAAAGGTGGTTAAGTTTGGACAATGAGCGAAAACAGAAAAAAGACTCGAAAAACTAAAAAGTTTCAGAAATCCACCTTTGGAAATCCTACGAAACCGCAATGTGAAGATGAACGAACCTGTGACCACAAGGGGTCTGCCAATGAAGTGGAGGATGTAGATCCAGACATTGTTGAAGATTCAGATGCTGACATCCACCAAGACCCAAGGTTCCAAATTTGTAGGGGATACTTTGGGGGGTGGGGGGGTGGGGGTGTTTCGAAGAATTGGGAATGTCAATTTATTTTTGCTATTTATTGGTTTTGTTTCTTTTGGTTTTGAGGAAGATGTTTAGAGTGGTACAAACAACAGAATCATAGCTTCTTCTTATTGTGTATTCGAAGAGCTAAAGAAAATGGAATAATTCATAAGTTAGATAAAAGAAACTGCAAGTACCAAGTCAAAGAAAAAAAAATTATAATTCTAATAATTGGGGTTGCAAGGAAGCATTCAATGCCAAAAACACCTCACTGCTGTGGCTGGAATTTCAAAGCACCAATCCAGATCATTTCTCTTTTTTTTTAATTTTAAATTGTGAGATACACTAACTAGGATTAGACAGGATCAATTTACAAACATTTATAACATATTTTACTTGCAAACATAAATAAGCAATTTTTTTTGCTTACTGGTGTATACACTTGTGATGAAAAATATTTCTCTAACATAAAGTGTTGGTAATAATCATCTGTACATTTCCTGCTACTATAAATGAACATTGGAAACACACCATCACATATGGATTCACTACTACATTTGTTTGTAATTTGATATCCTAAAAGAATATTATTAATATCCTAGGATCTGGAGGAAAAAAATAATTAGTTGGATAATTTACCAATCTATATTATTTTGTGCTAGCAAAAATATTAATATAGATTAGTAAGTTAAGGTGACTTCATTCCTAAAAAAAGCTGAAACAGCTCCATAAATTTAATTTTTTTTTTGCATTTCCCCCCCCCCCCCTTTCATTAACTGGAGTTTGTAAAGGGTGTGGTTTCTCACTATGGGTGTGGTTTGGATTAAAAAATATTAAAAAACAAAAACCAAAAAATATCCCTTTTGAAATACTGGATCTGCCCCAGAAGTTGTAATTATTACCTTAATCTACATGCCTTATTCCGTAATTTATCTTATTCACCAATATTTGCTAAGTTAAAATGTATGTGTATTTTTCTGCAGAAAAAATCAGGAAAGTACCCCAGCTTGTCCTAGCTTTGGCACCAAGATCTCTCCAGAGGAGCAAGACATCAACCTTGATGTTTTGCATACAAGACTAGATTTGTGGCAAAAATTTTACCGAATTGGAACAGAGATGGTTCTCACCAAGGCAGAAAGGTAAAATTACTTAAAATGTTTTATCTGTTGGATAAATATCGTATTTCCTGGGGCACACAGGTTTAGGAGCACTTAAAATGGTAGATACATCTACATTTTTTCTCATGAATGAATTTTTTTAAACTAATTGGTTACTGTTTTGGAATGCCCAATTTGTTGTTACAATTAATTGGTTACAATAAGTACTTTCACTGTATGGAAACCCTGTAGTTATAATTATGTACTTTTACTGTATAGAAACCTAAAATTTTAAATGTTACCACAACTTTAACCTCATCTTGAGTTTTCTGAATAATATTTTGCTTGCTATAAAATTCTACTTTTAATAAATATCAGAGTAATTATCTGCCACAGGTCTTATTGTGGGACGACTCTTGTTAAATGAATAAAAATTAATTTTGAAAAATAATCATTTATGAAAACATGTTATGTTTCCACCTGTGCATATACACTATTTTGCAACTATATCCACTCGCTCAATTCTATTACAATAACAAATACATAATTGACGTAAAAAAACAGTAATTACATTTTTAGTTTACATTGTGTAAAAAATATCTTAAATGAAGTCAACAAATGTCTTATCCAGCAGGAGAATAAACAGATGGCTTATATTGTGGGGTTCCACCCTAAGAGAGCTTCTATTATCTTTCAAATTTAATATAATTTTGTCCACAATAATCTTGCTATTCTATACTAGTAGACTTACCCAATGATGTGCCTGGGAATTGACAAACCCTCAGGAAGAGGTGTGACCAAGTGTGACCAGCACTTTTCTCATTCTTAGTTAAGTCTACGAATTTGATCATCCAAAAGTACAAAAGTAGATCACACTATTTTGACTTTTTTGGCCTGACATGCCTGCAGGAAGTGGTGTGGTCAAATATCCCAAAATGGTTGGATAAAACCATTCTTGGTATTTGACTATCAGGAAGAGAGGGTTTTTTTTTGTTGGTACAATGATTTGGACCAAGCCCACAGCCAAGGGTTTGGTGTAGGTACCATTTTTTTTGGCATTTTAAACCTTATAAACCCAGAGAAAGATTTATGATTATGTTGTTTCCAGTTCCCAATAATGGTGATGTGTCTTCAGCTGCAGATGTTCATTATATCAAGTTACGGATATTGTCTTGTGAAATGTTTTTGGTTGTAATGAGTGGAAGTTTGAAAGATTGACAATCCTCAGCCTTACAGTTCATCGAGTTCATGGACCCGATGGAAAATAGAGTCCATAAGTTTGACAATTTTCGTGCATAATTCATTTAGAAATGTAGCTATAAATTCTATTTTTTTTTTTTTTTAGTCAAATTTTTTTTTTTCAAAATCAAACTTTTTTTGTTACATCCTGGGGCATTAAGGAATATTTATTTCTCCATCCTGTGCTTTATCAAGATAACTCTTTACCAAAAAAACTGGAAAATTCTTGCCTACGCTCATGCCCTAGTCCAATACAAACTTAATTTTTTTTTCAGTCACATCCTTGTGCAAAAGAAAATATTCCAGCAAGTTTCATCACAATTTGTCCATGTGGCCAAGAAGAATGCCAGGAACACAGATGATTGACATTTGTGATTCATTATCAGGATTACCATTGTTTTCAATTTTTTCTTGTTTTTATTTTTGTTACATGAAATTTTGTGACCAATATATTCATTTAGGCAAGGACAACTTGTAGGTGGATTCCAAATATGAAGTGTCATCTTGATGTTATATTATCAAAGTCCTTAATGATTTTCTAATGTATTTTCACAGATTTTAACTAATTAAAAGATATATAACACTTTTTCCTCTAAGCCATCGATGTTTATCAAATTCAGGATGCTGTTTCCATTGATAGAGGTATCCATCAGTGGCATGGTTCCGAAACTCAAATACAGCATTTCTCTGGAGTTCATTCCCATGGATAACAGTCGCTACAAGTTACTTCTCTCTAAGTGGTATCATTCTGGAGATGGAGATCCACACTGCGAGGGGAAGCTGAAATACATTCACTCAAATTCTCCATCCACAGGCAAAAGTTGGATGTCTGGCAAAGTATCATTCAAGACACTGAGGTTGACAAACAACAAAAAGCATAAGAAATGCTCAGTAAGTGTGTATATATCGTGAATGAAGCTGTATAAGTGAACATATGAAGCAATGTCTTTTTTTTTAAATGAAAGATAAAAAGATTTTAAAATAATGATGTTGAATGATTTCTTCAAATATATCTATTATAATAAGCAATTGATCCATTTTCTCTTTACTTCTTTGCATTTTCTTTAACAACAAAAAAAATCGAACTAATGGTTGAATATGCTTGTTTTGTTTTGCAGTCATTATTTGCAGGTAGTTGTGCTAAACTCCATGCATAAGTATGTCCCTCGGCTGGTAATCTCCAAATACTTATCTAAGAAGTGTGAAAGTTCAGCACAACCCTCTTGCCAAGGCCTTGCGAGATGAAGAATCGGAGTAAGGGATATATATATGATATATGCCACATTACTAGTGAATATTACTTTGGGATACATTCTAAGGAATATCTATTATGTACTTTATTACCTGGGGGTTGGGAGTGGGGGTGGGGGGGATGGGGAATTAGCTTTATATTTACCTCAGGTCAGCACTCTCAATTGATTAATTGTACTCATAAATATTTTTGTTATAGTTGCAATTTGTACTATATTAGAGATTGTTTCTTCAAAAGATTTTTTTTTGTTGCATCTCACTATTGAATTATTGTAATGTGCACTTACACCATATCTGTGCAAAAAAATTAATTTCTCTATAATCTAATCATTGCAGGTTTGAAAGTGCTATGATGACTCAATGGCCTGCAATATCGCCACACTTCTCCCAGAATGCATCTTATGGGTCAAACTCTCTGAAAGGTGAGTCAATGTTGTTGAAAGGCAAACAATTATGATTATTATGTTTATGATGCATTTTAAATTATCAGTCAATACTAACGGAAATACAATCATGAACATTATATATGATCCCTCGTAAAATATTTATCAACTGCAAAAAACAGCAACTGCTAAAAATAATCAACAAAAAACAACAACAATCACACATTTATAAAAGACCTATGTTCATTTGTTTGCTATATGTTCTCCATTGAGTTTAATTGTACTTTTCCAGTATTATAAACATTTGCATGAACAATTGAAAGAAAAATCTTTTGTGGTGATTTATTATACAATATTTGGTTTTTACAATTCATTTCTCCATAGGTGTGTAATTAAGACTTTGAGTGTTCATTTGGGATTCCCCTAAATAACTAAATAAATTATTTTTAAGGGTTTTGACCTTCTTACCGATGATATATTGTCTTTAGGGACTCTTTTTAGTTCTCATTTTGAATATATTGTTTTAGATTGCTATATTTGATGAGAGAAATGATTTATAATCTTAGCTCTGAAACAGCAATTCTTATCTTACACTATATTTATGCCTGCTCATATTCCTAGCTGGTCCATTTCCTTGGCTGAGTACTGTGCAGGACAGTCATTTTTGCCTCTATTTAACAGCCCTGTGCAGAGGGTGTCTTCCACCACTTACTCACCGATAGCAACTCCTGTGTATCCAACAACCTTCCCCTATGCTGGTCAGTATTCTGTATTAAACATAATTTAAAATCTCCAGAAGTATGGCAAATGATGAGCTGTTCTTGTCGTATACAGGTTTTAAATTCATATCATAATCTGGTTCCACCTCAACTGATGATAAAACAGTTGCGACCTATGGCTCCATATATGCCATTCTCCTCTATGCACCATCCATCTGTGCAGCACTATGTTGGCCAGGGATTCCCATGCTGAGTCCTGTGCCTGTTTCCATGCAGGTCTCTTCTAACAGGAATTTTCAAGATTTTCAGTATCCGAAATATGCAGCCATAATGCAAACACCAGAGGAACAGATTCTGCAGCAGCAACAGTATCTGCCACAGCAGAATGACCAACAGTTTCTGCCTCAGCTGAACTGTGCACAGTAATTGGACTCTGCAACTCTGCCAGACTGGGATGAAGAGAATAACATTGTTGTCGATGATGATATGCCTCATCCATACCAACATGTTAGAACATCCGGGTTTGAAGCTGCTGAAGGACACGAAGAACAGATTTAAACTTCACTTGCAATGAGTAGGATATTAGTCATTTATGTGGTCATGAACACATATATAATGAAAAGAATTGATTCAAATTATGCAATCCCAATTTCCACATTTAGCCACAAATAAATATATTAACCCCTCGTTTTCGCACATAACATCACATGCAGGATGTTCATGTATATATATATATATATATATATATATATATAATGACACCAATAGAATAGTTTGTCACAATTTTCAAACATGATTATGCCTAGTAAAAATTGTAATACAGAAAGAAAACCATGTTCTCCTAAGGATCAATATATATTAGAGAAACACCATGCAGATTCAACCACATGTTGCATGGTACTTTATTATCAACAAGGCAGCTCAGACAATTTTACATAATTGCCATAACTATAGTAGAACCTCCCTAAATGGACTCTCTGAAATAGGGGCAACACATCTACAAGTGACATACAGAAAGGCACCAGATCGATACACTATCAGAGCTAATAGATCAGTACCTCGGAAAGCAGATCCTCCTAACTCTGAATAATGGACAAAAGCTAGGCCAACTTCCAAAAAAATCATTGAAAAGGATCCTCTAAAATGGATAAAAGCCAGACCCCCATACTTTTGTGAAACTGAATGAACAAAAGTCTGGAATAAGGATACACATGCTAAATAAGGCTAAATGAGGCTGGTGACTCCTGAAGATTCTCCACCTGTTCCTTCTGCATCTCAATGTAACATTTTAGTCCCTACAGCCAGTAAGTATATTGTTTTCAGGCCAAAACTAGCAATTCCATTCACAGTTTTGCAGCAGAATCCCTTGGTTGATCTCTCTGTGCAAAAAAACAAAACAGTATTTATTATTATTTTCCCAACAAAAAAAAAAAAGAAAAAAAGAAGGCATACCAGTTGAGTCTTAAAACAGGGCATAAGCACTCAGTCAATAAGTTCCTAATTCTTTATTCCTAATCATTGCTTTTGTTGCTTTCCCCCTCCCCTCCTTTTCATTATAGTAAAAGGAGAAAATCCTTGTATATACTCTCCATGAAGTAATAAGTAGATTCAAATAGCTGTAGTAACATGAGAGACTACTACTATGACATTAATAGATATTTAGTGATTGATCTTGGGCAAACCTCTGATAGAGGACAACTCTTTAAAAAGGACAGAAATGTGTAACAATGTGCTATTCTCTGGCATCTCTGTCACGTTGATCAGAGCAAGGCTCTCCTTGCTAGCTTGGGATAAGAGAAAAAGAGATGATGAAAGAAAGTGACACCTTCTATAGCCAGATATCCACCATCAGTGGTGACATGCTTCTCATGTCTGCCTTCATGGCCTACGGAGGATGCTTTGACCAGCAGTTCAGGTAGACACTGTTTCTGTCGTGGGTAGATCACATGCAGCAGACCGGCATAAAGTACAGGAAAGATGTGGCCCGGATTGAGGTAAGTAGATATTGAAGTGGGTCATTGATATGCTCCTCCATGGCTGTTCTCAAATTTTGGTGAAATTTTTATTTCTCTGAACTGATGAAAAGTGATATAAGAAAAATAGGCATAAATTCTTTAATACTTCAGTCAAAATGTATTTAAGTGTTTCTTCGTATTTGGTAAAATTCCAAATATTGTAGGGAAATATTTTAAACATATCTCTTCAAAGATATTTGCATGGTATTAAATAATTTGTGTGATGAAGAGAGAAGTATTATTGGATGCATTCAATTCCAATTCAACACAAAATTACTTTGCCTTCAATTTCTACAAATGCTTAAACCAAATTTTTTCAGTTCTTCCTTTTGGAACATTAAAAACTGTTGACATAAGTAATCAATCCAATACCAATAATGATTAATCAAGCATAATAATGGCTAATCAAGCAAATAATAACTAACTAAGCACACAAGATGTAAGTAATCAATGGTTTTGTTGGATTTTACATTGATAACATCTATGTAATTTTATTTTTAAACACCAAAACATGTATTTGGTTCAAAAGGAAAGAAAAAGAAAGTGAATCTGGATAATTTATCTGCAGTGAAAACCATGAGTGATGGAGATATGCAGTGATGGAGAGATGCAGAACATACTGAAGCTGTATGGGGAGAATCCTGGTCCAATTAGGGAGACAACAAGATTGATGTATGAAAAGAGACTTGCCAAACACTTGGATCAACGAACCACACCAACAAAGTTACTTATCAACTTATTTTATATTATTTTGTATTTTTTTATCTTATTATTTTTTTCATTTATTTATATTTTTGTTTATTTATTAAATTTTTTAATTGGAAAAATATTTTTGTTTCCATATATTTATTTTTTTTATGCCCTGAAAAGATGGAAATTGTCAATGAGTTGACAAAGTAAACTTTCCAAGTCCTGGGGTCATTGCATTAAAAAAAATAGAAAAAAATAGTTTTTATTTTAAAAAAAATGAAATAAATTGAATTAATTAATAAATTAAAACAAAATTGATGAAACAGAAATAAAACTTTTTATTCTTTCAATACACAACCAGAAGATGTTCTGTTCTCTCTTTTTATAATGGGGGAGCACCTTTATAAAATGAAGGAGAATTAAAGTCATAGAAATAACAGCAAAGAACAATTAGCATTCCAAAATGTGGTGTTAGTGTTGGAGACACCCAGCCCTTTCATTTATAGCTAGGGTGGAGGTTGGTTGCACAAAAAGAGGGTAATTCCTGGAGAGGGGGGGGGGGGGGGGGGGGGGAAGTGGTGGGAATCCCAGTGTGAGTCTCTCTCTCTCTCTCTCTCTCTCTCTCTCTCTCTCTATTGGGAATCAGGTAAGGGAAATTTGAGTATACTTGTTTCAATACACGGTCTTGACTTTTTCTTCCATTAGGTGACATGGTAAGTGCTCAACAAAATTTAAATTTTCATTGACATTATTCTTCTATTTATCACAATTAGATGGTAGTTTACAGTGGTTGGAATTTGGTTGGCTTTCAGTGAGCTATGCTATTGAGGGTGACTTAGCAAATATGAACAAATTTTTTTTTTTTTTTTTTTTTTTTTAAATAGCCTGTCAAAATTTTCATTCCATTACTTCTAACAAATTAAACATTTATTGGAGATTTGAAATTTTTTTTTTTTTTTTTTTTTTTTTTTTTTTTTTTTTTTTTGGGGCAAAAAGTTTTAGTTATTCTAGTAAATGCAGTAAATTCATCCTTTTTTTTTACAGGTAAAGGTGGGTACCCACAGCTGAGAAAAAATTTAGCCTGAACATACATTGCTATTAAATTTTTATAGCAAACTTAGGAAAGGCTACTACTAGGGTAGGATACTATTTCATTAATGTTTTAAAAAATTAGAAAAATTTTGTTGGCAGTGATTTTCCTATGGTTGTAATACTCAAAATGTATATTTTAGACTCAGAATAATTATAATATATGGTTAAGCTTTAAAAAAAAAAAAAAAAAAAAAAAAAAAAAAAAAAATCATGAAGAAATTGGAGGTATATGCCCCTTTCTCCACCCCCACCCCCCCCCCCCCCCCCTTGGCTAAGCCACTGATCAATGAATAAAGTTATCTCTCATAAAGGTGGCTATTTGTGGAGGGGTCTCACAAAAGAAAAATACTACTACTTAATAATTGCTATCCTCTACATGCCATTCCATAATATTCCTCATGAAACCCAGCCCAGCCCAGTTTCTGGAATGCTTCCTGTTTGAATGAAATTAAAATTATTCTGCTCTATTTGGATTCTGCAAAGCATTGGGCATCATTTGGCAATTAAGTTTGACACTAGGTGAAGTTGTCCATATATACTATTTTGTATTTTGTTTATTATCATTCTTTTTTTTACTATCTTCTTATAGATATGGCTACTGGTGATGGTTCTTTGAATGACTAGCCTGTAGCATTGATCTAATCAGCTTCCAGAATTTACCTATTTATCACATCAAGTTATGGCTGACACACAGGGTGAATCCGTAAGGTGCATCATTGGAATAGTTACATTCTAACTTACATTCCTTCCTCAGTTTGTGTAAAATCACTTGAAGTTGAAGTGAAGCAGTGAAGCAGTGAAGCAGTGAAGCAGTGAAGCAGTGAAGCAGTGAAGCAGTGAAGCAGTGAAGCAGTGAAGCAGTGAAGCAGTGAAGCAGTGAAGCAGTGAAGCAGTGAAGCAGTGAAGCAGTGAAGCAGTGAAGCAGTGAAGCAGTGAAGCAGTGAAGCAGTGAAGCAGTGAAGCAATGTACTTCGAAGATCCAATTACCTTAATAAATAAATTCGGGAGTACTCCCCACTTGTATACCTAAGTCTAGCATGTGCAGCAAAAAACAACAAAGAAATGACAATTCTTAATTAATGCCCTCAAATATTACCACCCCTATCAATAGCTCTA
>OZ017789.1:5056156-5113223 GCA_963969325.1 Lycopodina hypogea | reverse complement strand
ATGAGAAGGTGTTTATCACTTTAATTAATTAAAATTATAATATTAAATTTAATTGACAGTGCCTTTAAATGAATTTACATCCAGCTTTTATACCATTATTATAAGATTGCATTATGAAATGTTTCAGAGTTTTCTGTGTATATTTAGTGTTTGTTATTTATTAGATTTGTTTGTACAATTTCAATTTTTCGAATATATGATTTTATCAAGTCGACGGCTGATTTTGCTAGATGCTGACAATAGTGGCAGGTTGCAAAGGCTGTTTTTCTGATAGAAGAGCATGAAAAAGGCAAAAATCAAACAATAAGCAAACGAACAAATTAGTAAAGCATCTTAGATATATGTGTAATTGTCTATGATGAGGAAAATCAATATAAACTTCAAAAGTTGATGCAAATGGTCTAATCAATTTTTAAACAGATTAAGATGACTTGAACATGATGAATATTGTTTCTACTTAAGGTATATGAACTAAAACATTGAAAAGGAAGTCATTGGTGTCACTTACTCATTCACTCACTCACTCATGCACTCACGCACTCACTCACTCACTCACTCACTCACTCACTCACTCACTCACTCACTCACTCACTCACTCACTCACTCACTCACTCACTCACTCACTCACTCACTCACTCACTCACTCACTCACTCACTCACTCACTCACTCACTCACTCACAAGATCCTCAACTATGCAATGGCCCATGAGGCATTGTTGAAACCATATGCAAGATTCTGTGATTATATTGAATGGTGCGTTGCTTTTTCTGATAGAGTTGGTTGAATTTCATTAGGAGTGAACTCATTCTACTGTTTCAGTCTATTCTCCTTTAACCCTTCCAATCCCTTATATGGCACTTCCTTATATGCTATTTGGTTCCTTCTAATGAAAATCTCGATCAATTCTGGGTACCTGTACTGCATATGGATGTGTTTATTGCTACACAGAAATGTTGTTTGGTATTAGTTCCAAGAAATCATTTACTCGTCAATGGAAGTTCTGAATACCCACCATTCCAAACTATCTTAATTAATTTGATTAATACTTCTTACAGATGTTTCTATTTGGCCCCTTCTAATCTTTTATATTGCACTTTCTCATATGGTACTGGTTTTCTTTCAATAAAAGTTCCAGTCAATTCTGGGTACCTGTGCTGCATATGGATTTGTTACTACGCAGAAATGTTGTTTGGTGTTAGTTCCAAGAATTTTATTTATTTATCTCCATAGCAATTTAAATTCTGAAGCCGCCCTTTCTAAACCATCCTAAGTAATTTGATTAATACTTCTTGCAGATGTTTCTATTTGGGACTGCTGTTAGCTGTGCAGATTTGCTGTCAGTTTATTTGCTCCCATGTTGAAAGTTGATGATCTGATAATATACTTAATGACAACTTACGTTGTATAGGAACTAAGCACTTCTACGTCTTGAGTTAATTTTATTTTGATTAATGAGATCAGTGTCAATAATCCCTAAAAGGAAACTATGAATATTTCTTATTATTACAGATGGCTGACTTAAAAACTGCCCATGAGCTAGTTTTCTGCTAGTATCTTAAATTTTTTATTGAAACCAAAATTCAGTACCAATAAATATTAATGTTTACAGCTGCTAGAATTAGAAAAACATTTGCCAATATTGGCTCTAGTTTTTCATATTTCTGGTTAGTTGGTGAGCTTTGACAAATTTTAAGCCAAAATATAAATAAAATAAAAGAAGGCCAGAAAATTTAATTACCATTATTCTTTTAAAGTACAATCTCATCTTTTAAAGCAAGATTTAAAGTGATTAACAGCTGTAGGCTTTGAAAAAGAAGCTACTGAGGTGACTTGGTGGTGATTGCTATCCCTAGATTAATTTTTTTTATTGCCAGTATTTTCCCAGGCCTGTAGATTTATATCCTCTCAATTTTTTTTGGACCAATTGAAATTGGTCTAAAATGAATTTGAACTCAATGTTATTGACTTGGAAAGTATAAAGAAACTGTGGCAGGTATAAAAAAAACAAAGCTGAAAAAAAAATGATAGAAGCTGATACCTTCTTCTGAAAAAAAAAATATACTAGATAATATATAAAACAATCCTAAATATTAATCTCCCCCATTCAGTGTCTTCTAGTAATCAATTATTTGCATTATCTAATATCGGGTCCTACCAACCATTTGGCCAAGGCTGCTATGAATGCAATTAATGTGGGCGGTGTGTCTTTTTTTCTTAACCCAACACGAAGTGTGAAGCACTTTGCCCATATAATTGGAAAGGTACCCCACTTCACACCTCTCAATTGGTAAACGCGCAGAGGTGATACCTTACGCAGATTTAAAGAAATAAAGTTTTCTTAAAAATTTGAGGAAACAATTGGAAGTCAAGATGGGCGACTCTCTGGATTTTTTATCCACGGACAAGTTGGAATCTGAAATGAAGAGAAGGGGAATACCATTTGTGAAGTTTCAGAATAACAACTACTATGCTGACTTGCACCTTTCACGGAATCCTGCTTCTCACAGTGATGCGCTTTGTTTACCCCACACAAAGGTTAGGAGTAAATTTATAGCCAATGCTTTATCCAGATGTTTTAGATGGTTTATGTTATTATTAGGAATGCAATTTGTTTAATGATGAGATTATATGTATTATTATATTTCAACTCCAAAAAAAAGGCAACAGGTGTTATCCACAGGACTAAGCATGGGAGGCTGGATAGTCTCTCTGCAGTGAAGGCCATGAGTGATGGAGATATCCAAAACCTACTGAAGCAGTATGGAGTTGATCCTGGGCCAATTACAGACAGAACAAGAGTCATCTATGAAAGGAAACTTGCCAAAGACCAACCCCACCAACCAAGTGTGAGTGTATTAAGGATTAAATGATATGGATATATAATGTGGGAGAATATTGAATCTTGGGGAAAGTTGATGCTAATATGAGAAAGTTATAATACAAAATTTTTGATTTACTTGTGCAAAGCTTTTGTATTATTGACTTTAAATTAATTGTTTCTCCTTTTTTTTTGGTGAATGTAGGGTGACTTTAATTGATTCATTATTCCTGAGCATTATCTTATTATATTTGTAACACTCTGTGACACTTGCAGCTTCCTCCCCTCGCAAAGCATATAAGGCAGTTATGTCAGGAGTTGCAAAAGAAGAGTATGATTCATTAGTGAAAGAAGGTCTATATTTAAGGAAAGACAAAGTGAATGTAAGTTTTATTGGGGGTTGTACATCAATATTTTTTCATCAATATTTATATATATTCAACATACATGTGTAAACTTATTTTTAATCACCAAAAAAGTTGTTAAGTTCAAAAGGAAGGAAAAAGAAAGGGAAGCTGGATGATATATCTGCATTGAAAGAGCTGAATGATGGACAGATGCAGAACGAAATGAAGCTCTATGGGAAGGACCTTGGTCCAATTACGGAGACAAGATTGATGCATGGAAAAAGACATGCCAAACACTTGGATGGACCAACCCCACCAACAAAGTTATACATCAATTTATTTTATTTTATTTTTTTTTTCTTTATTTTATTTTTTTTTATTTATTTATTTATTTTTTTAATTTATTTATTTTTATTTGAATTAGAAAAAAATTTTTTTTCCATATATTTATTTCCTAAGCAATTAACCATAAAGAGAAATGTTTTGTTTTTTATGCCCTTTTAAGATGAAAATTGTTAATGAGTTGACAATGTAAACTTTACAAGTCCTGGGATCATTGCTTTAAAAAAAAAATTATAAAAAAATTGTTTGTTTTTTTTTTATAAATGAAATAAATGAAATAAATGGAATTAATAAATAAATTAAAATAAAAACAAAAATATAAGAGGGGAAAAGGAAATGAGTGGTGGAAAGGATATAAGAGAGGGTAGAAAATAAGAGGAGATAAAAAAAATGGGGTGGGGAAGAGTGAAAATAACAAATGAAAAAGAGTGCATTAAGTGTTTGTAAAGTGGTAGTAAATGATTTCCAGGTATTGTCTGGTGGTCTGGCTATCGTCCTGTTACCCTTCTTCACCAGTCTGGCAATGGCTTGATGCAGATCTGATGCACATACACAAATGCTTTAATTTTATCCTGTCTCAGAGTTTGGAGCAGGGAACGGTCTGAACACACTGTAGGGAATGGGCCTTGGCAGATGTACTGCATGGATGTGGTCAGAAAGTGATGTGGCCAGAGAGATAGAGAAGTATGAATTAGTTTGGATGTGCAGTACTATGGAAGTACTTAACAGGGTGGTCAAGTGAAAGAGAGGAAGCTGATAATTGATCCAGAATGAGAGAGATATAGATAATCAAATGAGGACAAAAAGAATTTTGTTAAGTGTAACAATAGAAAAAGATTAAAAAAACAAAACAAACATATATATAAAAAAATTTAAAAAAAGATAAACATATATTTTCCCATTTGGAGGAGGCGAGCTTTGAATGTATGGTAGCGGTTGCCACAAGCTGGGGTGCTCCTGATAGTGTCATTCATGCTGTACTTTGACAACCTAGCTATACCTGGTCTGGTTCTGTGTAATGGCAGGAATATTCAAGTTAAATTTGGCCTCACAGCAATATACCAGTATCCAATCCTCTTAGGTGAGAACTATGGTAATTTGAAGGCTACTCTATTAACAGTAGCTGCTATCAAGAATGTGTCCAATTTGTAATGGAGTCTTGTACTTACAGCTATGTGGTGTGATGTTGAGGGAAATATATAACTATTTCTTTTTACCAACTTCCACTTATAAAATAGGAACAGATCCACAGCTAGTACCACTGAAAAGACATTATTTACTTGTGAAAACAAACCATTTATACGAGAGTAACTTACCCACAACAAACCCTTACCATATGCCTTCAGGCATAACAATGTTCTTGCCAATTAGCTCATCGATGTTCGCAACATGAGGAAAGTCATCCTCGAAGCTTATAACGGAGAAGAAGCGGTTCACTAAGGAGTTGAAGAGAAGCAGGTCAAACCCATTGCGTCCTCCATACATGCATTGAGACAGCAATATCTGTATGGCACTCCACGGCACCTTCTTCTTCGGTTAGGATGTTATTGCGCCCTTGCATGGATAGGTAGATGGACAGATGGCATTGAAACCACTCCTGGTGCGGTGCATGCATGAACATAGTTCCATAGGGATGTATACTTCAGTGAAAGTACATAAGCTCAATTGGGGAAGTAACCACATCACTATAGACGTTAACAGTATGCTCAGAGCATTTTCATTGTCACCAAATGAATGTTATTATCAGAGACTCTAGTCATCAGCACAACACATACACCCCAACCCTTCCCACATAAACGCACCCTCTCTCCCACCTACACACTCACCTGGGTCACACAGTCCAACCATTTATCCAGAGTATCGCTGGCCATCTTGAGATCAGACTCATTTAACTCATATTTCTTTGTCTTTCCCTGAGGGACATAGCGTGGAATCAAGCCACGAGGAAATTAATACTGGCATTCCCATGCGGCCCTTGAACTTGAATGTGACAGAAACAGTGCTGAAGGTTCGGATGAGATTAGCCTTCACACCGGAAGAAGGCTCAAACATAAAGCTGTAAGAAGTGTGCAGCTAGTTGACAGGTGCAATGCATGACAAGCAAGTCATTATTTTGTGCAGCAGTTAGAGCTAACATTAGTGAAATCTGTTAGAGCTTCATTGCCGTTAAAAAAACAAAGAAGAATAACAACATGTTGAATATATAATCTTAGCCCTCATTTTTGAGGTTGATTTCCATGGAGGAGGAGGAATGGAGAAGAGGACAAAGGGGGAAAGGAGTGGGGGGAAGGGGAAGAGGAGGGGTAAAGGGGAGGAGGGAGTAGAGATAAGAGTATTTGCCTAAGATCATTTCCATTATACGAAATCATCAGCAGAAAAAAACCAAAAAAAAAATCATTCTCACTTCAACCTTACTCTATATATATTAACACATAACAAACACTCACCCAACCAATTCACAAAGATTTAGCATTAGTAAAGAACTGACATATCTCGCACATCTTCTATCATCATTCTGTGATCTCATCATACCATGCTCACCTGAAACATATCATTGGTGAAAATAGAGGGCCTCTTCACATGATCAGATTCACCATGCGCAGTTAAGGGTTCTCCCTGAGAAGAAGATGTACAGGGTGAAGAGCAGTGAATTTATTTGTGAGAGATTAACAATTGTTTGTTTGTGTAATGAGAATAAATAACAACAATATGTCATATTTAACAGTTTAGTTGCATCTTAAGTTGAAATATGGAGAGGAGAAAAAACACAAAAAAAAAATTTGCAATAATAAAAAAACAAAAACAAAAACAACTTGCCATAGAAATCTGTTATCTTCACCAAGTAATCAGTTGGGGAAAGAAGTAGAATTCAACAGAGCCCATGCACCCATATAAATGCACAAAAGCACACCCACATTATTGTATCACTCTTCCTAAGGTTTTGATAAATTCTCATTGTAAAAATATGATGTTATATCCTCATTTGCAACTTCACTGCAGATGTGGGGGTGAGACCAAGTTTGATACTGTGATGATGATCGCTTATCTAAGCTATTACCCACAGCATCAGAGGACACCTTACTTGAGCATTTGCTCACAGTGCTAGGACCCTTACATTATCTATATCCCATACACCTCCAGAGGACCCCTTATCTGAGTTATGGTCCACATCACCAGATGACTCCCTACCCAATCTATTGCCCACAGCACCAGAAGACCACAAGCCTTGCTGGCATGTTGACAGTCTCATAGATGTAGACTTGGTCAAACAGAAATTTTCCAGTTCATGCGCTCAAAAAACTGGATCACTAGACAACAACATGATACAAGCACGGATCACACTATATGTAAATACATTGGGATTAAAATACAATTCTCGCCACAACCTATCCCTTCCCCCCTTCCATTGCTATTCTTCCTACTTCTTATAGGCACTAATGCAAAACCTGAATCATAGGGAAGTTTTGTGCACCAATTGTGGATTAAAGCTCCTTTTATGCGTCGAAACTTTTCTACTGAAAAATTAGGTGAGCACAAAAAATGTCAAGGTCACTAAAATATTATTAAGTTACCAATAATATTGATGCCTCACTTGTTTATTAAAATAATAATATCAAAAATAAAAAAAATTCAAAAAAATATATTTAAATGAATAAATAATACTAATAAACAAAAAACAACTACACCACATTCTAGATAATATTCTGAAAAGAAGTACTCGGTACATAGTTCTATACCTATTCCAGCTAGTAGATTGTACTTCCCAATAGTTAGAATATGCTATACAATATATTCTACATGAAGGTGTACTCTTCTGGATGAGAGAGCGAGTGCTGTTAACTGATATGATATATCTTGATTTGGGGAGAGAAGGAAAGTCCCCACCCCCCTAATGTCTATATATTAAGGCACATCATACCCATAACGGATACACTCTTACAGAAGCTATCCAACGTCCTCATGAGACATTTTCCATGGAGAATTGGATATGGTGAAGATAAAGTTCTTTCTCATGAGGATACTGCAGATGGATATCCATTCCTTGGTTGGTTCTCCGATCAGCAGACAAATGCTCTCTATAGCCATCTTCACCATCTTGAGAGGATTTGCTAGGGAACTCACCTCAATCAGCTGCTTCTTCTTGATGGACTTGGGATCTGTGGGTGCCAGACAAAGATGATACAACACAAGGTTTTCACATAATGCTTAGACTTATTGTGTGGTTCTGAGCCTCATCACATTACCCACAGCCTTGTAATGTAACCCTTAATCTGATAACATGACCAACAAACTGATCACATGACCAACAATCTCATTACATGGCCAACAATCTCATCACATGAATCTCATTATCAGCACTGACCTACAATCACATCACATGAAACACAATCTCATCACATGATTTACAATCTCTTCACATGACCCAAAGTCCCATGACATGGTCCACAATTTCATCATTGCCCTCACCTTGCTGTGCATCTCTGACTGCAGGCTTGATTTTGGCCTGATCCACCAAAACATGTTTCTTCTTAACAGAAATTTTCTTTTTCTGCACATTCAATTCATCCTGGATGACCTGAGATGTCAGTTGCTTCTTCTGTACCTCTTGCTTATGTTTGACCTACAAAGATAGTCATCCAACAACCAAAAAAAAAAAAAAAATTATAACACTTGTGAAATGAATAAACAAATAAATTCTTTAAGAAATCAACAATTATAAATGGACTGAGAATATTTTCATAATTTTTCAATGTGAACTCTTATGTAGCTGATCTTTCAGAATGGCAGTAGCTCACCATCTGCCTGAGTTTCTTGGCTAGAGCGTTGTTCTGCTCCAACTCATTCTTCTTGATGGAAAGAATGGAATACAGCTTGTTCACCTGCTCCACAGTCCCCCTAATCTACTGCAGACCCACGTTGAGATGGAGCTGCTGCTTTTCAAGGTCACTCCACTTCTCATGGTACAGCTTGACCTGCCAGACAAGAGAGCCACAGCAATACGTGTGACAGCAGTGAGCTTCACTGTGCTCGGTGTATTCAAGAAAGTAGAAAAGGGACTCCTACATAATACTGTGTTGGGGGAGTTAGAAGAGGTGGTATGATGGTCCACCCAAGAAGGAGGCTAATAGAACTAATAAGTTAAAGAAAAAAGTATTAAGAGAGTTGAGAGAAAAAATTTGAAATAATATGATAATGACGACAATATAGGTCCTTCTTGATTGTCCAGCACCATCAGAAAATATATGGGGAAATAAGCTCAATATGAAGGGGGGGGGGGTTGTTGTTTGTGGTAGAAAAGATGGGGATATAACTGTTCACTTGTGTAAAGGGAAAGATTCTAGGACCATTGTGTAGGGGGCATGGGGTGATTCCAGAGCCAAATAATATAAGGGTGGGCAGACTCATAGGATCATCATATGTAGGATGAAGGGGTGTTGCAGGGGAGGATGTTGGGGTAAAAATTCTAGAGTCCAAATGTAGGATAAGGGGGGGGGGGTGAGGGAGTGGGGGATGGGTTATTCCAATGCCTATTTATAAAGTGTGTAGTGAAGATTCTAAGGCTCGTATGTAGAGGGCATGGGGAGATTCCAGAGCCTAATTATATAGGGGTTGGCAGATTCATGGGCCCATATTTAGGTAGTGTGAGAGATGTACCATGGCCCATGTGATGTGATGGGGGTGGTTGGGGGATGGTAAATTATAGGATCATATTGTAAGAGTAGGGTAAGTTTCTGGAGACCATATATATGGGTGGTTGTGGAAATTCCAGGGCCTATATGTTGAGGGGGGAATGTGAAATGCCAGTGTCCAGTTGTTGGGTGGGTAAAGATTCCATGGTGGGTTGTGGTAGATTCATGGATTTATGATTAGGTGAGGGGTGGAATGATATCATTGTCTATGTATGAGAGGGATTAAGAGTCCCTAAGACTCAAGTGTAGCATTCAGTGTATGTAGTATATGGCAGTAATAAGCATACCACTTTAGTGTAGTCGTTCACAAGGATTATCACACAACTGGGTGAGGTCCATGTTGTCCTAATTAAAGGTTAGTTAACTAATTATATTATACACCTACAGATAACAGAAAAAGTAACACAAATACACATATTGTTGACATGACCAGACAGAGAATTTTTCTGTACAGCACCTCTTGCTTATACTACAGCTGGTGTTATTAGGGGAAGAAATATAATTTTTACTCATCACTATGATTCTATTCCTTACAGCTGGTGAAATAGTTCTGTGAAGGCTGGAATGATTAGCTGGCTATATTCTGATCAAGGAGTGAATTGCCAGTCATTGAAAATGACCATAAATTTTATGTGTATTTGCTTCAAACAGCTCATTGGCCACCTGTACACAGTCTCTCCACTCAAATACACAATAATGTTTACCATGGTTACAGGAAAGGTTTTTGACTTTGATGATCATTTCCATTCATGGAACACTTATTTATTACAAAGGATTCCACGAGTTTACTCACATTGAAATATGGTAGTGGAGATCACTCTAACTTATACACCATGCAAACACTTAATCCAGATCTAGTATGTGTTCATACATATAAAAGTTGGTGCATCACTTGCTTCAAGGATTATAGGGGGGTTCTGGGTCCCTCCCTTGTGGAATAAGAATGTCAGAGCACTACGGAACTCACTCGATATTCACAAGCACCTGAGCAGGCCATATATCAGCAACACAATAGCAACAATAGCAACAATAGCATCCACAGCTGAGTTACTCTGTGCTCCATCTGGACTTCCACATGCACTCCACCAGGTTTGGGTTCATCTCATAATCTGGTTCCTCCTCAACTGATGATGCAACAGTTGCGACCCATGGCTCCATATATGCAATTCTCCTCTCTGCACCATCCATCTGTGCAGCACTGAAAAAATTAGTATATCCCCCTATGTAGTTCCTCTGGCACACGGAGCAGATATTCATAAAGTTGTAATTTTGCAGTTGTATAATCAAAGAACACAGACGCACATTTTATTGCACACTGGACTTCTTTCTGCAACATTGTCATTCTATGTTCTCACTTAAAACTACTAAATTATTACAAGAAAATAGTAAATGAGTTTTATTTGGCTTAACTGGAGGAACCTGGTCCATAAATTTTACTTTGATAGACATATTTGATATTCTTTTGTAACCTAAAAGTCTCCAGTACTTCCACCTTTCAACAATTTCCACAATATATATATCCATTATAATTTCCATCTGTATTTTCAACTTGGCAACTTACTCTTATTCCAGCAGGTAAAGCACATTACGCATGATGAATTAGTTTTCATGTAAAAGGAATGCATTGTTAAAATGTCCACTTATTCTTGAAACAGAATGAAGGGAATCTTCCTTCAAAGAAGAAATAAGGGCACCACTCATGGAGATACGCAACAAAGAGATTTATTTGAGCTGGTCCAAGGAGAAAACCAAATTCACTATACACTGTTATTACATAAATATGAAGAAGTACTTTATAAACAATAATGCATTCTTCATAGAATGAATATAGAACAAAATGTATTAAATTTTGTAATGATATAATGTGGAAGTGTTCATGTAAAACCATCACATCAATGCCCTACAAAATATCTTTGATATATTTCAATGCATTTGTTGTTATATTTGAATTATTCCTATTTAAACTAAGAAAAGAAAATTAATAATTGGATATAATAATAAAAAATCTATAAGAAAAACCCATTAAATTAAAGAAAAACAAACTGTAGGGTTAAAATTTGTTCTAGAACAATTTTGAACAAATTTTTTTAATTTTTGTTTTAATGTGAAAATAACATGAATGGATAGAAATGAAACCTTAATGCCATTTGGTGTATTTTCATATGAGATATCCATTTAAAAGTTCAAATTTTCTACTTAATTAAATAGAAGTGTCTTGCAAATTTCCAGCATAAATCGGCTTGAAATAATTCTTGAAAATTTAGAAATTCATTTCTAATATTTTTTTTTTGTTTAGAACTTAAGGTTATGGTTATGCCAGACTTAGAGAGAGAGCTTAACCTGTTTATGTTATTTAGAAGGAAAAATTTCAATTATTAAATTATGCCAAATTTCTCTAAGTCAACGATAAATAAATATTTATGAATAAATATTGAGAGAGTCCCCTCCAAGAGAGCATGATACAAGAAGATATATTGCAGGTGCATGAGGTAGATTGTTTTTATTTTTTATTTGCTCAATGAGAAGATCATTTTCACTCATTTTAGCATCACAGGCAAATGTATTAATTAGTAAGAAAACATGTAAGAAATTATTAGTGAAGATTTTCACAATGACTTTGACTCAATTGAAAAACTCACTGTTTAACTACTAATGAACTTACAGGTAGCTCTACCAGTTGGACATGCAATAAAAAATGAACCCTTGCCAGATTTAATCATTATTTCTTTACCACTGATACAAGTACTTCACTCCCTCTATGAGAACAGGCTAGTACAGTAAGCTTGGAGTGCAGGTGTCTTGGAGTGCATGACCAAATTGCATGCTCAAACTTCAGGTTTGGACAGCAGAATTGGACTGCAGGTCTAAAAGCAGTTTAGCATTGCAAGCTATGACTGCAAGAACTTTGAACTGAAAACTTGGGCTACCAGATTGGAGTGTAGGATGAGATTGCAGGCTTGGAATGCAGGCTTATACTGAAGACATGTATTTCAGGCTTGGACTGCAGGAGCCTGAGATTTGATCTAAGATTACGAGTGCAGGCTAGGACACCATGCTTTGACACCAAGCTTGAACTGCAGGTATGAATTTAGAGCTTGTACAAATCTCGGACCAAAGTTTGAATGCAGGATTGTACCACAGGATCCTGATTGGCAGGTTTAGCTTTCAGACTTTGTGTGGAGGTTTGGAATGTAAGCTTTGACTGACAGCTTAAACTGCAGCAGCCTTAAACAGCTGGCCATGACATCACACTTGTCTGACAGGAGCTTTGGACTAGAGTTTTGGACTTCAGGCTTGGACTGAAAGCTTGCACTCAAGAATTTCAGGCTTGGACTGCAGGCTTGGACTACATACCTGGAGTTCACATTGTGCCAGCAGGCTAGGATGCAGCCTTGGACTCCAGGCTCGTATTGCAAGTGCTGTGGACTGCATGTTTGGATTTCAGTCTTGAAATGCAGGATAAAAGTGCATAATTTGACTGCATGCTTGGACTTCATGATCCTTGGACTGCAGGATTCTTAGACTGTAAGCCTGGACTGAAATTTTTTTCTGCAGGTTTGGATTGCCAGCTTTTACAGCAGGCATGGACTGCAGGTGTCTTAGAAGTCACATCTGGACTGCAGACCTGAACTGGATAAGCCATAGAATCCAGGCTTGGAACTAGGGCTTAGGTTTTAAATAAGAGCTTGGAGTGCCACCTCGGAGAGTAGGCCCGGAATGAAGGTTTGGACTGCAGGATTTTACTGCAGGCTTGCTGTGCAAATCAGACAGCAGACTTGCACTGCCATCTAGGATCGCAGGTTTAGGCCTGTTCAAACTGTTCAAACTGGAGGTTTTGCAGGCATGGTTTGCATGCATGGAAAAAAACCCTTTGAATGGAGCATTGGGATGCAGCAGCATTGGATTTAAGGTTTGCATTCCAAGCATTGCAGGCTTGGAATGCAGGTTTGGAATAAAGAAATTCCCTGGATGTATTGGGTATGTTGTACTACAGATCATACATTTATGGAGGAGACTTCCACTTCATGTTTGCACTTGGTCGGTCCAGTTCTGAAATGGGTAGGTATGGTTAATATTCATTGCCTATTGAGTTGAGATAATGTGAATGACCTGGTCCAGTTGCGAAAAATATGTCGGTCTTAATGAGTCAACCGGTTCGTCAATTTCAAACACTCGGGAGGTTCGGTTAAGAGACCAGGTCAGTCAAGTTCAGACACTGGTTTGCTCCAATTTGGACATTGGTCTGGGTTTGTTCATATACTTGTTTGGTCTGGATATGACACTGGGTGGTCTAATTTAAACATTGAATCAGTCTATCTCAGAGAAGGATTTAGTCAAACACAGAGTGTGTATTGTTCCGTTTCAGACAATCGATCGGTCCTGTTCAGACAATCGATCGGTCCTGTTCAGACAATCGATCGGTCCTGTTCAGACACCAGGTAAGTGCCATGAACTCAATGACTCTGTCCACAATTTTTGACAGTAGAGCTTGTGGTCGATTCCATCTACTTTAAAACAGAGATTTTCCCTTTCCTGTATATTTCTTTCCCTAGTGGTTGGCGATGCTGGCAGAGGGTGATGTGCTTCAGATAGGAGCGCTTGAGCCAAACATACTTGAGGCAGTACCCACATATCCAGACCATAGGCTGTTTGCCATACTCCTCACGATATAGGGGTGGGAGATTCTAGGACCGACCATATCTAGACGAGAACTAGTTAATTCTGGGCCATATATAGAGGGTTGGGAGATACCAGGGCCCATGTGTTGGGTTGTGATAGAAAAGTTCAGTTCAAAGTTGTAGTGTTAGGGGAAGATAACAGGGTCCATGATTAAGAGAATGTGGTAGTTGCAGGATCCTTTTGTTTTGAGTTAGATAGATATTCAAAGGCCAATTAGTTTAAGACTATGGGAAATTCCTCTGCCCATGTGCAAGAAGGGAGAGTTTCCAGGGCTAATGTGTAGAGGAAGTAAGGGAAGATACCAGGGCCCATGTTTTTGTAATTATCTGGAGTGGGACTTTCCGTGGCCCATTTGTAAGGTGGGTGTTAAATTTCTGGACCTATGTGTTGGGGGTGGGGGGGTGATGGAAAAAGTACATTCCAAGACCTATGTGGGTGTTGGGACATTTCCAGGACCCACGTGTAAATGGGGTGGGAGATTTCAGGGTCCAAATAGTGGGGGGTGGATCCCAGGGCTCATATGTAGGTGAAATAAGGTGGAAATATTCTGAAGCCCAGTGTAAGGGTGACTAGATTCCATGTCTCCTCTGTAAGAATGGGATTGAATCTCCTGGACCCCTGTGTTGCGGGAGGTATAGAGGCGGTGGATGATTGTAGGACCCATATCTAAATGGGGAATAGAGAATCCAAGGCCCATGGGCAGGGATTTGCGAGATTCAAAGGAGCATGTTTACAGTAGGGTAGATAGATAACCGAGTCAATATGTTAGTGGGGTGTGTGGTGGAAAGATTTTAAGTTCATGTGTAAATGTGAAGGAGGATACCAGGGCTTATTTATAGGGTGTTGGAGGATGGATGATCTCTGGATAGATGTGTAGTGGGAAGGATGTCAGTGCCAATATGTAAGCAGGTAGGAGGGGAAGGGAGATATCCCTGTGCACATGTGTGGTTGTTGAAGGAACTAGAACCCATGTGTTTGGTGAGTTGGGAATAGGAGATTACAAGTCCCCTTTTTAGGAGTAGGAGATAATTACAGGGTCCATGTATATGTGGGGTTTGGGAGATTCTAGGGCCCATGTTTTGGGGAGGGGGAAGGGAAATTCCAGGGCCAAGAAATTGGGTCAGAGGAAAATTCAAGGGTCCATATTTAGGGGGCTGTAAGATTCCAGGGCCTATAGTTGTTGGTGAGAGGGATATATCAGGGCCCATTTGTCATGGAGTTTGGGAGATTCCTTGGCCCATTTGTAGGGAAGGTGGAAGATTCCTGTGCATTAATGTAGGGGTTGAGATGATTTCAGGACCCATAATTAAGGTGGGTGGGAAGATTCCAGGATACATTTGTTTTTGTGGTGTGGACTGTTAAGGAGAACCCAATGCATGTGTACAAGTTGGGGAAGGGAGATTACATTGCCCATGTATCGGGGAAGAGAAATCCCAGACCTCAAAGAATTTTCCCAGCCACCCCTATATATGGTCGCCAAAATCGTCCTTTACTCCAACAAAATGACTCTACAATCTCCTACCACTCCCCTTGCCACATCACTTGGGCCCTGATATATCCCCCACCCTACCTTAATATGGGCACATGAATCTGTTCACCCCCCATGCAATTTGGCTCTGGAATCTTCCCATGTCCCTTTCACATGCACCCTGGAATTTTTACCCTATACTTTATAAATAGGCCTTGCAATCTCCTATCCCCACTACCCTCCAAAACTTGGACCCCAGAATCTTAACACAACTACCTACCACCACCCCCTACCCCCCCCCCCCCTCACCACCCCTCCCTTTAATGCTAGGATCTCCTGGAATATCCAATTTCACTCCCCAAAACTGAATTGTCTGATTTGGTTTCTTAATCAAAGAACCTATCATCGTCATCATCGCAGGATTGCAAATCCACTGTGGTTGAAAAGAAAAGGGAACGGGGGCAGAAATGGGACTAGAGTTAAATGGTTGAAATAAATTAATAATATAAACAAAAACACTATAAACAATCAGTGTAATGAATTTTAGATAACTCAAGTATAGGAATGGATACAATTATTTCTGCAGTTCATGTAGAAACAATCATGCCAATTAGCCCTTCTTCCACATCCACCCACTCAACTAAAGTAAAGCTTAAGCAATTATTTGCACATAAAGGTGCTTTGCAACCAACTAGGCCCAAGTAACACTGAATAAATACAAGGTGTGTACTAATCACAGAGTTATTTAATTTGTATTAAATTACATTACTTATTAGATTTTAATTAAATCTCAATCACTGTCACTATATTAACATCTCTCAATATTTTTACATGTGGTCATACAAGCACTATACTCTACATTTTACCCATGGCGATGACCTCAAAGGCAAGCTTTTGGGTGTATTGAGTGAATATCGATAAAATGGCTGAAATGACCATCTTGGCACCTTATATGGAGGCTCCTGCTAGACCATAGTTACGCTTCTAACTAACTCTTAAAGCTAACCTTAATACAAATCATATAACTGACTTGCATATGGGCAATGTAATAGATAAAAATGACTTCCAACAATTTTAGTATTAAAAATTAACACTAACTTAATCAGCAGTGAAGCAAAGCTAAACCTAACACAAGTTCCAAGTATGAACTCACCAAGTTTACTCTCAGGAGAGAGTTTGAGCTCAACAAGAGGACGAAAATGCCACCCAACAAGCATTGGACGAACCAATCATCCACACCCTGGAGCCCTGAACCTGTAGACATTGCCCCAAAACATGTGGACGTTAAATTGAGCTCAAAATATCAACTTTAGTCAATATAAATATATCGACTAGCCATTTATTTTTACCTATCATTGATTATATGAACTACCTATTAAGTTGACTTTAAGTGAAAATATGTGAAAAAAATTTATTTCCCATAATTTGTTTTGGGCTAGGAAATTACAAAATTAAATGAAATAAATGAAATGTGAATTTTTGCAATAAGAGGACAACCTTGGATAATTGTTCCATAGTGGCCACTACTTCACTTTGAGGACTGGAGACTGAGTCCATGGTATCTCCCATATGTTTCACCATCTTACTCTGAGGGCAAAGACACATTTATGTACACACACAAGTGGAGTTAGAGAGAATACTGGTCAATAAATACTCCACACTGGCCAAAATTGAATACCTTATGTTTTGCCATACATTGGTAGGGAAAATATTTACATATCACTTCTCTAAAATAAGAGTTTCCTTTCCTATTATTAGCTGAATGGTTTGTTTAAAATCAGTACATTTTAGTTTTCCCCTTTATACTTATCAACATTTAACAAATGTAGATGTCTAACTTGGGGCTTTCTACTAGAGAAGAAAGAAAGGTTTCTTTGGAGTTACTTGCATTTACCTGCCCACCCCATAAATTAGGCTCATGAATGCCACTTGTGTGCCTGATAGTGTGCAGCTTTATACTCAAGGTTTAAAAACAATGATGTGTATGTCACAGATGAGTGTGACTAAATGCAGGTGATCTTTAAAGGATTCAAAGAAAGAGATATTTGAGAGCATGGAAGTAAACTCTTCAGGCTTCTACAAAACTGAGACACATGTCACTAATAAGAGTGACCATGTGCATACAAACTCAAGGATTCAATGATAGTGAGGTGGATGTCACTGACTAGTCTAACCAAGTGCAGGTGTATTGTCATGGAATCAATGACAGTTATGTTGATGTCACTGATGAGTCTGTCCGCATTCAGGCCAATTCTCAAGGATTTAATGAGAGATAAATAGAAATAACTCATGAATCTTATCATATGCTGCTGAAATGTTAAGAATACGACAGTAAGGTGAATGTTGTGGATGAGTCTGACCATGTGCAGGTGTGCTTACAAGGACAAGACGAAATGGAAGTGGATTTCACTGGTAAATCTGACTGTGTATGTAGGTGAACTCTCAAGTATTCCATATAAATGAAGTGGATGTCACTGATGATTCTGACCATTTGCATGTTAATTCTCAAGTATTTGACTGAGTTTGAGGTTGATGTCACTGATGATTCTAATCATGTGCAGAAAAAATATCATGGATTCGATGACCTTGAAGTGGATGTCACTGATGAGTCCAACTTCATGAAAGTACACTCTTAAGGTTTCTATGATAGTGAGGAAATGGAGAAATAACTTTCAATCAATTAACTTTATAACTTTTTCCAATATAAGCATTTACTATAATTAGTGGAATATCTATAATTATTAATTTTAATTATTATTATTATTATTATTATCACTATTATTATTATTATTATTATTATTATTATTATTATTATTATTATTATTATTATTATTATTATTATTATTATTATTATTATTATTATTATTATTATTATTATTATTATTATTATTATTATTATTATTATTATTATTATGAATATTATTATTATCAATATCATTATCATTATCATTATCATTATCATTATAATTATTATTATTATTATTATTATTGTTGTTGTTATTTTTATTATTATTATTATTATTATTATTACATATTACATCCTTTTTTGTTCACATGTACAGCTTGAAGTGGAAGATGGTGATGCCTTGGATGTGTATCAACAACAGAGTGCTGGACATTGGTACCATAGTTTTACAAAAGCACATCCATATTATTCTATTACATTTAATATATGTATGTATTTGCACATATTTTGTTCTAAATTTATTCTATGAAGAATGCTTTATGGTTTTTAAAGTACTTCTTCATATTTCATGTACTGACAATGTACAGTGAATTTGATGATCTCCTTGGACCAGCTTGAAAGAATTTCTTTGTTACTTTTCTCCATGAGTGGTGCCCATATCTCTTCTTTGAAGGAAGATTCCCTTCCTTTAAATGAATAATTGGGTATTTGGTTAGTTAAATACATGCTAGATTTTTTTTGTTGTTTTTTTTTAGAGGTACTACCATGGTGTTAAATTGAGTCTAAATGCTTTACAGAAAACTAAGGAGGTAGTTTATCCTAGCTAATTTGATACAACAGTGATGTTGTGGCAAAATATGGGGAGGGGGGGGAAGTGTGGAGGTGATGGATGGACAAAGAAGCACCTGTTTTTTGATAAAAGTGGGTCCATAATTAATGAAGCAGTTTTCATATATTGGCATGAATATATGGCTGCATTTATAGATGTAACCCCATCTGATCTTCATGATGCCACCCTCAGGTCCTTTCATTAAAGGCAATATTTGTTTTGGCACTCAAAATTATAGGTTGTACATCTTTTAATCAATAGCCTGTCTAACCTTGTAATACACCAATATGGCAGTTAACTATAAAATCAACAATTCCTAAAAAACATCAATATACACATACAAAAATCTTGTGCTGGCCACAGCAAAAGACCACAAGTTAATAAAAAGAGAAAAAATATATAACGAAATTTAAATTAAAATAAGTAGAACATGAGTCAGGACAATATGAAAATTATAACTAAATTCCTTAGTTTGAATCTATTATAACTGTATCAAATTTTTTTGGGGAAAAATATAATTTTTTTTTTTTTTTTTTTTTTTAATTTTGAACTGCTAATGAACAAAATTAAATTGAACTTATGATCAAATGAAGAGAGTGTCCTCTCATACAATTTTATTCAAACAATGAAAAAAAGAATTTTTAAATTTAAATTATCAACAATGTTCTTTTTAAACTTTTTAGCCACAAGAATTTTAATATTCTATGTGAATTAAATGAAGAAGAATACATATTTTATAACAGTGAAATTTGAGGCTAATTTTGGCTTTGTAATTTTTTTTTTAACATACAGCCACCCTTCCTTCCCCACCCCCCCCCCACCCCCCCCAAAAAAAAAAATTAATATGGAATATATTATAATTGAGGCAATGCACTGCTGGGCTGGTTTGTAGCTGTCACATGTGGTAAAAGGTCCTTGTGGATAGTGAAGCTGTAGCAAAAATATTATTATTCAATTAGCTGACCAAAAAAAAAGATGGAGTCAGTGAATGATCATTCTTTGTCTTTACCCTGTGTCTCACTAGAACCTGCTTTTAATGCATACTACTTTTTCAAGGATCAGATGATTCCTGGTATGTTGGAAAAGTTATCCAGAAGAGGGAGGTGAAACTGGATAATGAGAAAAAAAAGGAATTTTCATTTACTTTAGAGACTGTAAGAAATTCTTGATGTGTTACTTGAAGATGTGTCCCTTAGCTTAAATACCTCAGAAATAAATCCTATTCTAACAATAAAAAATAGGATCAAGTAAACGATAAGCCTCCCTGGTTATAAAAAGTATAAGGAAGAACCAGAAATAAATGGGGGAAAAACTAAATCAAAAAGATAAAAAAAAAAAATTTTTTTTTCTCATATTTACCTCACTTGTTATTTCTATATCATGCCAATCTGAGCAGGTAAGCTAGATATCACCTATTGAACACTTTTACCAATACCTTTTATCAAATACTCTGCTGGAAAAGAATCTGGATTCATGTCTACCCAAAATTATTCTGAATTTAAAGTGGTTGTCAATCACATGAAAAAATTTACCAAAAAAAACTCAACTAATTGGTGTGTGCATGTTTGTACATGCATGTTGGTGCATGCATATTGGTGTGTGTGTTTTGGTGCATGTTGATTTTTGTCTATTCATGCATGTAGCTATGTGCATGTTGGTGTGCTTTTTGACTTGTACATGTTGTAGTATTTGTGTCAGAGCATTCATTGTTAGTGAATGTGTGCATGTGCCTGCATGTTGTTGCATGAGTGTAAGTTGTTGTATGCATGCATGTTGGTGTGTGCATGTTGGTTCATGCATTTTGGTTGTTTTGTGTTGGTGCATGTTGGAGAGTGTTGGTGCATGATTGTTGGTGAGTGATTGTTGGTGCATATTTATTGTGATGAGCATGTTGGTGTGTGCACGTTGATGCATGTGTGTTGGTGTGTGCACGTTGATGCATGTGTGTTGGTGCATGCATCACCGTGTGTGCATTTTATTTCGGGCGTGTTGATTAATGAGTGTTGCAGTGTGCTAGTTTTTCCTGTCTGTTGGTGCATACATGTTAATGCATGTGTGCTACCGTGTGCATGTATGTGAGTGAATTTTTGCATTTTTGTGAGTGCATGTGTGTTGTATATGCATAGATGTTTGAGTGTGCTTGATGTTCAGTGTGTGTATGTGTGTCTTTGAATATATTTTAATATGTGTTAGTGTCATTTATTGCATGTATGTTGTTACAAGTATTCCTGTTGGTGCATGCATATGTGATACTACATGTTTATTGACAATTATGTGCATGCTTATACATCCCAGTTAGTATATGCATGAATTTTGGTGCTTGTGTGTTAGTGCGTGTGTTTTAGTGCATTCCTTCATGTTGAAGCTTGTTTGTTATTGTCTGGAGTGTTGGTGTGACCTGTGTGCATGTAGTTTTGTGTGTGTGTTGTTCCTTGCATTCTGATTTTTTGGTGTACATTCGTGTAGCGCATGATGGGACATGCGTGAGTGGGTGTTGATTCATGTGTTTTGGCATGTGAGCATGTACTTGTACATGTATGTTGTTGCATGCATGCTGATATGAAATGTTGGAGCAAACATGGATATTGGTGGGTTAATGTTGGCATGCATGTTTATTGTAAGTGCAAACTAGTTGGTGTATGCATGCATGTTAATGTGTTTGTTTTAGAGCACTAGTGTTGTTGCATGTTAATTTTTCAGACAGTGCCTGCATGTTGGTTTGGGATTGTTGGTTAATGCTTATTGTTGCCTGCATGTTAAGTTGGGCATGATTATTGGTGCATGCATGTTTTTTCCAATGCATATGTTGTTGCTTGCATTTGTATTTGTACATATATGTTGTAGCGTGTGGGTTGGTATGAAGATGTTGGAGCAAACACGGGTATTGGTAGGTTAGTGTTGGTATGCATGTTTCTTGTAGGTACATGCTTTTTTGTGTATGCTTGCGTGTTAGTGTATTTATGTTAGAGCGCTAGTGTGGTTGCATGTTCATTTATCCGAGGGTGCCTGCATGCTAGTTTGGGATTGTTGGTGAGTGCTTGTTGTTGCGTGCATGTTGTGTTGTGCATGATCATTGGTGCATGCTTTTTTTGCTAGTGCATATGTTGGTGCTTGCATTTTATTGCTTGCATGTTGATGTGAATGTGTTGGTACTTTTGTGCTTATTATTTCTGTGTGTGTTGATTTGTGTGTGCATTTTGATGCATGCGTGTTTATGTGTGTGCTGCATTAGAATGTGATACAGATAATATCATATAACCTTGTAATAGGATATGTTCCTTGGCAATAATTCAGTTGGACAAATAATGCACTAATTTAGGAACCTTACTTACAGACATGTGATCTTTGTTTGGTTCAGTTGATCACTGCATGGATGAGTGGGTGCCTTTTAACCATATCGATGACACGATTGGTTAAGGAAGGTGATAATGGGAAAGAATATAGTTTGGACTCAGTCATTTGTCTTGGGAGGAGAGTCAACCGGAAGATGAAAAGAAAGCATGATGACATTAACCATATACAAAAGGTACGTGTGTGATGTCTGTGTAGTCCTCTCTGTCTGTATAGGGCATGCCATTAGTGTAATTTCCATGATCATGCTTGAAGCTTCCTAGTCATTACACATGTACACACTCCCACACACACACATACACATCATGCACATGCCCAATTACATTTGCACAGACTAACTCACTCGCACATAAAAATTCAGAGAATAGTAAGTGATTGAAGATCAATTTTAAATAGCAACTAGATAATCTTTATGAATCGAGTCTGCATGCTGATCAATTTTATGTCACATCTAGTTTTTTAAGCATATTAAATAGATGTTTACGTTTATCTCTAAAAATATCAATATTTATACTAGCATGCAATCGCTGCAATATTAGGTAGGCCCACACTTGTTGGGCTGTTGTCACAAATGTATCTTAAAGTGGGCATATCTTATGAGAGAACATGTCTTGAAGGAAGACATGTTTTATAATGGTTTTTATCATTGGAGGGCTTGTCTTACTGGAGGATGTGTTTTATCTAAGACCACGTCTTACGGGTTGACATGACTCACTGGAAGACATCTCATTAGAGGACATTGCTGTAAAATATATCTTCTTGAAAGATTACCTTAAAATACATGTCCAACTAGAGGATATGTCTTAATGGAGGAATGCCTTGCAGCAGAAAGGCATGTTATGGGTAGAAATATGATATGGAAGATATATTGTAAGGAAGGTAGTCATGTGTTTTGTGTTGACATGTATTTTGGGAGTTATTATTACATAGGTACCACTGTTTTTTTTTTTGCATGTTAAGGTTTGGCGCGTGTGCATGCGAAGAATAGGACAGAGGTATGTATCAAAGAATACTGTACTTTACATTCTAGAGTATTTAAATATTAATAATTATAATAATAAATGAATATGTGATTAGATATATCTTCTTGCACTGTTCTGTCTATGGGGAATAGTTTTAAAATAATAAAATTTAGAATTCTAGACTTTCCACAAGATATTTATTTTCCTTTTTTCTTAACTGCCTTACCAACTGTATTAAAATGTGGACCAGGAAAGCTTCATTCCTTTTACATTTACTCTACAGCTGCAATGGGAGAAACTAAAAGGGGTTCAATGTAGCCTGATCTATCATAACTTAATGCACCAATAAACAATTCCACTTCTTGCATAATGTAGGCACTACCTGGGCAATCTCTGCTAGAATATATGTTACTAGCGGAAGATTAAAATTTCCCATCCCAATGAATACACTTTCTAAGGAGTGTAGAGTAGTACTTAGTGATTGCATATTCAGTCAGGAAAATTTGACAGAATAGAAATATATACTCACCCTGATTAGAAGCTTTCTTGCAATGAAGTTGAGAGGTTTTCCTTCAAATTACACACCCCCACCATCCACCACACTAGTGGACTGTGCATGGGCAGAGAAAGTATTCTAACCAGTTTTCATTTTGAAATCATTGTAATGGAAAAAAAAAAGAAGATTAAATGATAAATGATACAAGGAATAAATAGAAATTTAAAATAGTAAGGAAAAAGGAAAAGTTAAAAAAAATAGGAAAAAAAAAGATAAAAGGAGGAAAATTGTAGAAGGAAAATGATAGGTTAAAGTTGATGAAGAAAATATTCTCTGATTTTCAAAAGGTTTCTTCAAAAGTTGCCATTGATAAGCATAACACCAATAAGTGACATAATTAAATATATATGTAAATATCCCTGTTTTAGCAGTGTCACAATTGTACATTCAGGGATGTGTACACAAAATTAATTCAACATTAGAACACGAAATATAATTCATAACCATATATGCAGCCATATGTTATAATGTAATTGCTTAAAGATGTACTCTGCCTGAGGAACTAAAAATCATCTGGATTCTAACCACACTAGGACTTGCAGATTCTTTGTCATAATGGCTGATTTCTACAACTCATTCATTTGCTACTGATAGTGACATCCCAGTGATCAACATGCCTCAATATGCTAAGGAGCCCAAGCACAGCATTGAAGCAGAACAAGGAACACTATAGCATCTGATAAAAAGAGGCCATGCTTTCTCTCTTTTTCTCAGCGTTCCCAACACTGCTCTTTATAAAAATCACAGAGATACACTTTGCACTCTGGGTAGACGTCGGTTATAGCACTCATTTTTCCTTCAGAATAAACAACAGTGAAAAATCTTGGTGTACAACTAGTATCTCACATTGTTAAGAACTTCATGAGTTCAGTAATTTGTTCAATCATTTATGATTTTATAATAAAGTCAGCGACCACAAATTCTACATTTATCTTGCCTGAAACAATAATCAATTGGAGGTCAAATGTTATTTTGTATGTTTTATGTTGAGTAAGTTGTGTCAATGAGAGTTTGGTAATTGCCATACAGTTTTTGTAGCTGTTACTGTTACACTAAATATCTCCTTCATTAAATAGTACTACCATGTCATTCCCCATCATTATTCAGACTATTTTGGTATGGAAAATTTAATTTTGCTTTCCTTCACCAGGGTTTCCAATTTTTTTTTACCAATGTTTGTATATTTTGATAAATGTGTGCATACACATGTATATATGTGTGTATATATATGTGTATATATGTGTGTATAAGTGTGTTCATTTGACTGTCTATTTTTTGAACATGTATGGGTATGTGTGTGTATATATATATATATATGTATATATATATATATAGTCACAGGTAAATATAAATTTGCACAAGAAATATATATATATATATATTTTTTATTATTTTTTTTAATAGTGTTAAACATAAATATAGCTACTAGGGCATGGCAGGGATATATTTAAAGCATTTGTGCTTCAAATTGTAAGGATCAAAATGATTAGAAGAATATGATGACAATGTCTTGGCTGATTCTTATTAAGATGCCCTTATTTCTCAATTTGATGAGTGCCTCACTCCTGACTAATTGATAATAAAATAATTTGAACGACGTAAATAGCTAAAACTGCCATTTTCTTTGCTTTTTAACTAAATAAGATATATTGGGGTAGAAACTAAGTTAATGCGGTTAAGCGTTGAGCTACGATTTGTTTTTAAGGGTTAGAAGGTAAAGGGTCTTTTTTCTTCAATACTCCATATCCACGTTGAAATGTACTCTTTTAGAAATATCCAAGAAAAATATATTAAAGCGCATGCTCAGTGTGGCCATTGTATTGAGTACCTCGTGCCATCTGGGTCAGCATCACGGTCACAGCCAAGTTCACCGGTGTTTAAGAAGTAGGAATTGCGGTATGGAAAGTGGGCGTCCCACGGTGGAAGACCTGCGTGCAGGGAGGGCTTCTGGCTTCGGCAAGAGCATGGGTTTGGCCCTGATTGGTGAGTCAACTGAAAGTTTGGTTTCATAATAATTTAGATGTTTGAGGGTGAAAATAATCTTGCCATTTGTAGCGTTTAAGAGTTACAACATGTGATCAACTCCTTTTTTGGACTGTTGGAATGACCGAAGTCAGTAGATAAAAAAAAAAAAAAAAAAAAAAATGAAACCCTGTGGTTACAATTATGTACTTTGAATGTATAGAAACCTAAAATTTTAAATGTTACCACAACTTTAACCTTATCTTAAGTTTTCTGAATAATTATTTTACTTGTTATAAAATGCTACTTTTAATAAATATTATAGTAGTTATCTGCCACAGGTCTTAGTGCAGGACCACTCTTATAAAAACATGTTATGTTTTTACCTGTGCATATACACTATTTTGCAACTCTATCCACTCGCTCAATTCTATTACAATAACAATTACATAATTGATGTAAAAAAATCAATAATTACATTTTTGGTTTACTTTATGTAAAAAATATCTTAAATGAAGTCAACAAATCTCTTAATCAGCAGGAGAAAAAAAAAAGATGGCATATATTGTGGGATTCCATCCTTAGAGAGCTTCTATTATCTTACAGATTTAATATAATTTTGTACACAATAATCTTGCTATTATATACTAGTAGACTTAACCTATGATGTGCCTAGGATCTGACATACCTTCAGGAAGAGGTGTGACCAAGTGTGACCAGTACTTTTCTCATTCATAGTTAAGTCTACGAATTTGATCATCCAAAAGTACAAAAATAGATCAAACTATTTTGGCTTTCTTGGCCTGACATGCCTGCAGGAACAGGTGTGGTCAAATATTCCAAAATGGTTGGATAAAACCATTCTTGGTATAGTATTTGACTATCAGGAAGAGAGGGTTTTTTGTTTTTTTTTGATACAATGATTTGGACCGAGCCCACAGCCAAGGGTTTGGACTAGGTACCATTTTTTGGAATTTTAAACCTTACAAACCCAGAGAAAGATTTATGATTATGTTGTCTCCAGTTCCCAAGAATGGTGATGTGTCTTCAGCTGCAGATGTTCATTATATCAAGTTATGGATATTGTCTTGTGAATTGTTTTTGGTGGTAATGAGTGGAAGTTTGAAAGATTGACAATCCTCAGCCTCACAGTTCATCGAGTTCATGGACCCGATGGTAAATGGAGTCCATAAGTTTGAGAGTTTTTGTGCATAATTCACTTTAGAAGTGTAGCTATAAATTCCTTTTTTTTTTTCCAGTCAAAATTTTTTTTTTCAAAATCAAAAATTTTTTTGTTACATCCTGGGGCATTAAGGAATATTTATTGCTCCATCCTGTGCTTTATCAAGATAATTCTTTACCAAAAATGCTGGAAAATTCTTGCCTAAGCTGATGCCCTAGTCCTACACAAACTTTATTTATTTTAGTCACATCCTGGTGTAATTGGAAATATTCAAGCAAAGTTTCATCACAATTTGTCCATGTGGCCAAGAAGAATACCAGGAACACAGATGACTGACATTTGTGATTCATTATCAGGAATAGCATTATTTTCAATATTTTTTTTAATTGTGTTATACTAAATTTTGTGACAAATATATTCATTTAGGCAAGGACAACTTGTAGGTGGATTCCAAATATTAAGTGTTATCTTGATGTTAATTTATCAAAGTCCATAATGATTTTATCTAATGTATTTTCAACGATGTAAAAAAATTAAAAGAAATATAACATTTTTTCCTGGTGTGCCCAGAACCAGTAATGAACAAAATCCAGATAAAAGTATAAGTTCAAAAAGCAGAAAAAGAACCTAAAGCTGATCACGATGTGGACAAGTGGTTATCTGAAGACTATTACACAGAAGTTTAGCAAGACAATTTTTCTTTGTGGAAAGATGATATGTTCATGCCAGACAGAGGAGTGAAAAGATATTTCACTCGTAATGAAAAGAGACAGCAACATCAACGATATGCGACATTGTGTTCAGCTCAGCACCTATTGGACGGAGGAGCAACAGCTAAAACAGAGGACCAAAAAGATGATACTTCCCTAGCCGACATCAAGGAAGCTGTGAAAAATGAAAAATCTGATTTTCTGATGTAAAATAGGCTGTTTATCTGATAGAAATGCCACACAGTCGATGAAGACCCCAAAATGCAGCTTGTATTGCCAAAGAGATATTGGGAAAAAAATTATCGACTTCAATTTGAAAGAAATATTTTTACTTTCATTTGTCAATACTTATAGATGTCATTTTGACTAAATCACAGCTACTACCATAAGCATACATGCTCAATAATACTTCTTGTAAATATAATGTAAAATTTCTGCTTTGTTGGTCCCAAGATTAGTGTTTGAATACAAAACAACATTTCAGTTGGTGTGCCTAAAACAGAACAATGCCCAATGTGTTTAATTATGCTTACACATGTACTTGACACCAAAGATCTAGTTTTGGCATGATTGGTCCTATAAATAATTTCTGTAGTCAAAGCAACAATTGCTCTAAGGTGTGGCCATAAAACAAACAACACCCACTAGCACACTCACATGCATTTACTAATGCTTATCTGGTTACATAAATAAAGCATTAAAAATTTTGGCTTTTTTTGGGTCAAAGATATATCTAGACTCACAAACACACACACACAACTAGCTCGACACTCCTTCGCCCCCAATGCTCCCCCCCTCCCCTCCCAAACCAAAAATGCGCATATATAGATATACTTTTATATATACAAAATTTAAAAAAATGTAATAGATAAAGTCTAAATTTCAATATCGGGGTATTTTAACACACACACTGATGACCATTGCAAATTATATCAATTGGCATAACTAATATGGTTTGATGAAAGAGCCCAAACTTAAAGCACTAAATTTTTCATGATTTTATGGTCAAGTTGATCAATATACATACATCTACTGCTTCTTTCAAATATATTTAAGCTTGTGCAGGACATGAATTGTGACAAAAATATGTAAACCTGCTTGACAAGAATGTGCACCACACATCAAATACACATTTTTAAATATAATTTAAATTTACAGCTCAATATAATTGAATTCCAGAATTTTTGTAAGCAGCACAAAATAGCTATGCATGTGTAAGAATATAAGACACAACTAAAATATGCCAAATAATTACTTTGGCATTGAAAAAAATTATATAATTGCCAACATTTAGATTTTTCATCTATTCACATTATACATGATACAATAGCACACAATTGGTAGACCACATTATAATCCTTTAATCCATGAGAATGCCAACTTAACACACAGTGGATTGTCAATGTACACCTTCAGGGACCCCCTTCTTCTAACCAGTAGCATTTAGTGTTAATTTATATATTTCTTATTAATTATTTTTCCTAAGCCCTATATTTAAAAAAAAAAAATCTTTCACATTTTTTTTTGGACGACTGATCCTTACAAACATTTGGTCTTAATCATTTTTTTTACTTAAGGACATTTTTTTTGGTGTAGAATTCCCTGGGACACAATTTTGAGGCTTCAATCGGTATAGGTGCAACAACGCATTCATTAGCTATAAGTTTGGGTTAAGAGTGGAGGTGAGGGTGAGCTACCGCCCTATCTCATTTATATACATATTAATCTATTAGATGTAGAATATTTAGATATTATTCTATATAATACCCACCAATTGAAAACCTCTGTGGAAAAATAGCTAACATCCGTGCTACTTTTGACTCTTTAGGTACTGCTACATGTACCATGCAGAAGTCGGAAGATGGAGATACTCTGGCCACCTCTCAACTCAAAGAAGGTATGATTGCCAAATTAATTGTGATACCTTGGTTACACATTAAAATCCTTACCTACCACGTTGTTCCTAGTGTATATAGTGGGGGGTATTATGAGACTTACTGGTGTTGTTGGTCAAATGGTGTTCTTGAAACAGAATAAAGACCATAACCAAAAAAAAATTGTGGTTCAATGCAGAAGAAGATGATATTAACCCAATACACTGGTTTAACCTTATACTTTTAGATGAGCCTAATTAGGACATTCCTAAATATCCATGTTATCTTCCTGAACACACAAAAAAATTATTTTATCTGTAATAAAGAAGAGAAACATTATTTAAGAATATTTACCTGCCTTGTGCATGATTAACCTTCATCCATATTAGTTTTTCATTCCAAAAAAACATAGAGATTAAAATATAGATAGAATTCTCTTCCCTTTCAAATAATTTTGATGGTAATATGATGTATTAAACCAGTCTTCTAATTGATTTGGATTCCTTCCAAATATTTCTGAACTTTTGAAATTAGTATTGATTATAATATACTTGATTACATTTCATTTATACTCTCCTATCATCCCATTCTATAGTGGCATCAGAAATTTGTACTTCTACTGTTGAAGCTCCATTTGTCCACTTACGATGTCCTTACAATCATCACGGTTGTTTTCCAATTCCTTCAGATATGTAAGTTGAGATGGTATGCACTATTCATTTTAATCAAAGATGTTATTGTCCATTTGTTAAGAACAATGTTTAGGTTAACTGATAAAAAGAAAATGATAGGCCAATTAATAATTTTTTTTTTAAGTAAACTTGACTGACATTGATGTTGCAGTGTGTATTTAGCTAATTACTACCAGGATAACCATTTTCGTTATACTTAGCATCAATTCATTGTAAAATAAATATAATTTGCTGATGTTTTTATCCTTGAATTTTCCGAAAACAAAGAATAGAAACAAAATGTGCATATCATGTTTCACAATTGCCGTGAGGATTATCAATTTAGGAAACTGGTAGAACTGACTACCGAACTACCACATACAGGATTTTTTTCCATATTTTACTTCACTTACCCACAAATATATAAACTAATAATGAAACGAATTGCTTCTCATTTGTTCTTTAACTTTGTAATAAATATAGTAGTAGGGAATTGGTCTTGCATAGCCACATTTTTTTTCTAGTAGTGTACAAGGTATGAATAATTTCTAAATGTACCACTATTCAAGGAACTGTTACAGGAAGGCTATCAAAGGATCGGCTATGATAAAAATTTAAATTGTGGTAAGATTGAACAGATGTCAAGATACAATATGGAGAAATGCACAAATATTACTAAAAGAGATAGCTATAAAAGAAATACTACATCTAACTTGTAATACAAATGTGATTTACCTGACACAAAGGGATTGACTTAATGAACAATCTGTATATTGGAATATACATAATATAAATAATGTAATGTATGAACGAATGTTCAAAAAAAAAAATAATATTCCAAGCATAAATGGATTGATGGATTTGAAGGATGTAAAGTACTGCAATTGCTTCACTAAACAATTGCTGTCTGTCACTCTGCTGGAAGGATCCAATGGAGACTGTCCAAGAAAAGGCTCTGTTAATGAGCTTTGTGACTTTTTTTTTTTGGCTTCACTTCTTTACTTGCTCATGAAGCAAACTTCTTCAACCTCCACTTGATGTTACCTGTGCCAATTTCCGGGCTCTTCTTTAAGGAAGTGAAATACAGTCCTTCAGGCAATTTTCATCTTTGATAAACATTTTTGTTCCGTTATCACCTGAAAAAATTCTTAAGAAACCAGAAAATAAATGATATTATTTTCTAACTAGGGCATATACACACCTTCACTAACATACCAGGACCATACATATAAATTTCATCGCAATTAGTTCCACCGTGTGGCTGGCATACTAGAAGAACTATGTTTAAAAAATAGCACACAAATTTGAGCATATATATTATATTTGTTGATGTGCTTGGCAAAGATAACAAACTCACTCATCGGAAGTATTTTTTCTTCATTTTATTTATAAATGTCTGTATATATATATATTCTATTATTATGGTGGCTGCTACCTTTGTTTTACAGATATTCTCTTATCAAACTACTACCTCCACTCCCAAAGCATGTCACTTGCCGTCAACCAGGTGCGTCATTAGATTTTAACTGACATCATGAATGCATTCAGGGCTTTATATATGCTGTATAATTAAAAACATGTAAATTTTTATTCCTCTAAACTGTGATCAAATTATACTACACTAATATTTATACATGTATATACAGCTCTACCTCCGAAAACAGAAGCAACACCTACATTCACTTTAGTCCTTGATATGGTGAGGAAGATATTATCACTGCATACTTAGGCAATTTTCATAATGCAAACTATATTAGGTTTCGTCACAAAACATTCCACCCAGTTTACCCTGAGTCATTAAACAATATAAGCTGAAGCAGATAAAATTCATTTAACATACATATTGCTCTATAGTTTATGCCAGCTATTGGGAGATCAGTTAATGTATACATATTTCAAATGATGTAATTCTGGGTATTGCAAATGTCTTGTCTGCTAACTTTTTCTCCCAAAAAATGTGTTATATCGTTTCTCATCCGAACACTTTAGTGCCATGCTGAAAATGCAGAAAATATTTCAATGTAATGTAAAATAATAATTATTAGATTGAAAATTTTAATTAAACATTTAATATTAGAGGAAAAGTTAATGTGATTGTGTGGAGAAGAAAGTAAATGTTCAATTTAGAACTGCATGTGTTATCCCACACCTCTGTTTAACTGGTGCATTACCCTTTATGTAGGCTATTTTAACCAAAAAATTCATAGTGTATTTCCTTTACAATTAATCCTGATTCAATCAATCATTAAAATTTTTCTTTCTGTCATTGCAAGTTGTTATAATCCCAATATTCACTAAAGAAAGTTCAAAAGTTAATGCAGGAATGTAAAAATGTGGTCTTTCAACTAAATATTTATAATATATTCTTACTGAAACAGAGACAGGAATAACTAGGCGGTAGCTGCAAATATATATATTCAGCTAATCTTGCCAAATATTACTTTACATACATATATATATATACATAAAAATAATAATTCAAGAATACAAATCAACTATTTAATGATTCCCCCAAAGTATTATAACACCAAACCCTGAAATAACCTGACCAACTATATTACATGGAAGCATAAATTCTTCACTTTCTTCTTAATAGATACAACTTTAAAAGCTGCATGTGAAAGCTTTAAGGTTTTAAGTTGATTCAATGAACCTGCAGGTAAACTTGAATAAAGGTCTCAAAGACATCTCATAGCACAATAATTAAAAAATTTTTTTTTAAACTATCTATTTTTCATATATATCCATGGTTGGAATTTTTGGTACTATTATCTCTTGTTTTTTTTAATTTTTATTATTATGAGTAGTCATCAAACAATATATTTGTTTGTTAAGAAATGTTATTAAAATTTCTGGGTTTACAGTAGTAGCATTATTGCATCACTTTTATTGTAATGATTATTCTAAATTACCTTTGCTAGGATGAAACATTGATTCACAGCACTAACCAACACCGGGATGATGCAGACTTCAACACCCAATTTAAAGGCATTAATGGCTTTTGCAAGGTTAGTTTATTAACTTAAATTTAATAATGGGCAGAAAGGATTGCACAATATATATATATATATATATTAAGCAATGCTACAAAGGTAGAACTGAATGCAGTCATTGACTATAGCTCTTTTATGTAATTATTCACCAACTTGTCTGTAAACTTGTTGCAATAATTGTATTCAAAAAATGCTGGCTGTTACTGTTGTTGGAAGGATGGGATATATTGTTACTTAGTCCTCTAATAGCTCTAAGATGTGCAAGGTAAAATACTTTAAGCCTATTTTTATATGAACTTCTCCATTATCAAGATTGGTTAGTAACAAGTTTGAGTCTTGTATCTATGAAATCATATGTACTATCATATCAATATATCGCTGTATTTAAAATAATATTCTTCAAATATTGCTATAACATACTCTAGGGGTCAGGACTTGAAGAGCATGAATGTGTTCATTCTTGAGTGAATTCTTTCTTCATACTTTATCCGTTGAGCCATTTTCATTTGGGACCACTCTAATACACTTGTACCAGGAACATCTGTGCTATGACACAAATATTTATTAAATAGGCCACCAACTTTGGAACTTAAAGATTTAGAGAAAGGATCTGAAGTTCAACAAATATCTATATCAAATCCTTGATGAGGCCCCTTCACTGTTGATATTACAAAATCTGAGTGCAGAAAGTCCCACTAGTCCTGGAGAACTTTAGAAGCCCTTGAGAGAACCGAACACCACTGCTTGTGGTAGAAATAGTTATTGTTTCTATTTCATCAAAGAAAGCATAGCTAGCTTTCTTTTAAGGATATATAAGTTTTGTATTATGTTAGTAAATGGAGCTATGGCAAAGAAAGTTCATATCAAAGCTTAACTTCTGAAATAATTAATGAAACATTGATACAATAGTCTCGGTTTTGTGTTCCTCTGCAGCATTTCTTCTGTTTCTTGGAGTTAAGGGCGAGTCCAAACTACACAAAAGGTTAACCATTTAGGTCCCCACCTGAGTCCACTCTAGTTAAAACTTTTAAAGATAATATTTAAAAATCATCTACAGTGCACCAGTTATGCCTAACCCTGCAGTTGATGTAGTGAAGTTGGCTTAGTCTGGTTTGTAGTGGTGACAACATTTTTTGTAGTGGTGACATCATTTTTTGTAGTTGTGAAAGTTTGGCCTAGTTTTGTGCTTTCTGAGATTTGCTAGTTTCTTTATACTTTTAGGGGGAGACAAGAGGGGCACATGCCCCTTCAGCCCCTCCCTGATCCACTACATGATTTTTGACGTGACTTAATATTTACATTTGCTTATAAAAATACTAGCTACACTTTCCAAGCTGGAATAGGAACACACACTATTTCTACCACAAGCAGTAGTATTCAGTCTGACTCTGGAATTTCACATGGACTAGTTGACATTGTGCACTTGAGATTTTACAAACAACAATGGAACTGAACCTCCTTCCCAATGATTTGATATTGATTTTTGTTCAAACTTAATTCATTTTTCTGAAACTAGGAAATGTCCCCAAAGTTAGTGCGCCATAAAACCGATGTTCCCTGATGTTTTGTAGACTGCGTGATGTGTTTCCAATCCCTGCCTATTTTATCTATGTTGAGTTGAGAGAGAAAGAGAGCATGTCTCTTTATCTGATACAGTTTTAAAGCAATTGTACACACCTCCTGACCACTCCCAGACCCTGAAGGCACACTGAAGCTGCTGCAGTCTGCCATTGGTGCGGAGAAGATCTCGAGTGTGTTAAAGGAAGAAAGTTTAAGACAGGAACAGTTGCTATTGCAGTACAAGAACAGGCTAGAAGGTGAGGTGAGAGGAATTTGGAGGTGGGAGGAGTGTTAGTGGGAGGGGTTTGTAGATGGAATGTATATGGAGGTGGGTGTTAGAGTTTCCCCCAGAGGTCTTGTCAAGTGTGGTGACGGCCATGATATTGGGTATGGCCCTGACCATTGGTATGGATGTGGTGTGGAGAGAGCCCTGCAACATTTGACCATACCTATATTTGTATTACCTAACATTTTTTAACGATCAACTAGTCGTACTTTTTAGCATTTTTTTTGTCAACATTTAGTCAGCTATGCATGTATAGCTGGCATTTGAACAATGACGTATTGTGGTTGGTCTACCACACTTCCACACTCTGGGGGAATCTCTGTTGCAAAATATTTGGGATGTGGTTTTGGAGGTTGAGCATTAGAAACTTTCAAAAACACAACATGTGAAACGGTATATCCTAGTTCTGTCTATCTGTCTGTGTGAGCTGAGGATAGAGAGAACAAGCAGACTGGGATGAAACTTGGCATGAGAACATGGGGAAAGTAAAAATTAATAGAGTTTGATTATTACAGTACACTCAAACTTCCCTTATCTGGACCCCACACACCCAGGCACTCCCTTCCCTCTCCTACCCAGCTGCTAAAATAAAGATTGAGTGCCATGGGGCCATAACACGATTTTTGTTGTTATTTTTTAGTCAAATTTAGCTAAGGAAGATGAGAGAGAGAGACAGAGCTCTAATATCTGCTGGTCGTGTATTCTAAGAGCTGAAAGTTTTCTGTATCTAGACCAAAATTGGATAGCTAGCCCTTAAAAATTCTGTGACTTCAGTGGGGCGTGGCCAAAGGGGACAAATTTAAACAGGCTGGTCACCTTTTTTCTCTTTTTTTCTTTTTTTTGCCCTTTCCTTTTCCAGTGCAATGAGTTACATATTGAAGACCCTTTACCAGTTTTATCAGTTATCCCCTCCTCCCCCCCCCCCCCCCCCCATCCTCAGAGTATTTACTGATTTTATGCAGCACCATGATTGGTGTATCTAATTTGAATCAAGAACAGTATATCCAAAGTGACTATATAAGTAATCATGGACCAGTTGGCAAAATGGGATGGGAAGGGGGAGGGGGGTGGGTGGTCAGTGTGGAGACATAGATTTTGTCTATCATGGTCTATAAATCATATATCCTTACCTGTTTCTATTTCTAAAAGTTTCCTTCTGTATCCTAGGGCCAGATCAAGCAAGGTTATGAACTTAAACCTTACCATATCCATCAAGGATCTCTTCCACCCTTAGCATTGGGTAGGCATCATCTGGGCACTCTGCAGATACATATGTGCGCTTGTCCACAGAGTGGGATTCTTAATTAATTTTAAAGATACAAGTGGTTTGTATAGAACATGTTGTTGCCACTGTTTGTTGTTTTTTGTTATTGCTTTTTCTTGTTTTTTTTTCTTTTTTGTTCTCTTTTATTAATTTTTTTTTTTTTTTTTTTGGTATGTTTGTTTTATGAAGAGATACTTCTCACCTCACCTCAGGCTATATTTCAAATGAGAAGCACTAGCACTGAGACTGGTGCTGGTCTAAGTCATAAAGAAGAAGTACAGACATTGAGATAGTGCATGTGGGAAAATAAATTTAAAGGAAAAAATTGCCATAAAAGTGCAAATGAACATTAAATGAACCCAAATTAGTTAATTTATAAAAGAGTGTGTTTTGGATGAAGCTAAAATGACTACTTTACTTGCTTTTTTTTTTTTTTTCTTCTGGAAACTATCCTTATATGTAATTGTTTCTAATTGCTCCTGGTTTTAGTACCTTATCATAAGGAAAAGGGGGGGTTGAAAATGTTGAGTTGAGAGGTGATAGATGTGTTTTCTTTTCTTTCCCTTTCTTCTTGTCCTTTTCTCTACCTTTGTCCTTCCATACACACACACACACACACACACACCTTCAGCTGCCCATCACATTCTTAAGAAGAGTGATGACAGCATTTTGGTTGAGGAGAAGAAAACTGCAGATACGAACCAAATCTTGCAGGAGGCACGGGAACATTTAGAGGAATCGAGGAATGAGCTAAAGACATCACGTAAGTTATTGTGAGAGCCAGTGAAATTCTAGAAAAAGTTGTCGTCACTTACCATTCATGATAGTATTATTAACAAGCAAATGTGCAGTTTGACGGCACTCTGCCTTCCCTAGCAATGGTTGTTCTATTCATGATTCCTTACCCAAATCATCTTGCATGATTCTATCTTGGTGTAACTCTCAACTGCAAACAGTTGCATGAGCATTTTCATTTTCTTTACAGCCTTAAATTTATCTGGAGGTGGATTATAATCAATTAGCATAAATTTATCTGCGGGTGGAGCTATAATCAATAAGCATGAAAGTTGGCTACAGAAAGGATTCTTCCATTTTACCATTTTAAACTGATATGCCGACAGTCTTCTCCATAGGGAACAGGAATTTGTAGAGGAGTGGATCATATTAGCACTGGCTGATGTTGACATTTGCATTGGATAGGATTCATTGTGAACGCGTACATTGATGTCAACACAGTCGAGATGGCCACTGTCAGGAATAGTCGCTCTAACCTCAGTGCAGGTCGGCCATTTATAGCACCTAGCATGTTCTCTAGTGTGATGGCCATCATGATGTATTCTAATTGGTGATCAGGTCCGCCTTGTCCATAATCAATAGATGACTTGAATAATTGTACGTATGAATTCACGTGATCTAGTTCCTTATTCAACTGCAGGAGGATTGTGATGTCAACATCGGATATGCAAGTGACACTACTTTCTAGTTCATTGTTGGAGTTATAAAATAGAGCGGGGTGAATTATGGATTGGGAATGGTTTGGAAGAGGGTTTAACAGAGCTTTGTGTGGGATCAAGAAGGTTTTAAGCCACTGTCTCTTCGGATTATGCTGCCATCAGAGATGAACATAACTGCTGGGTAAATTTTCAGCTTGAATAGGTTTTAAACTCTTTTCCATTTAGTGCGCATTAGAGAAATCTGGCTCTCCTACCCAGGAGCTCCTTTAAGAAGTAACTTCTTGTGGGTTGAGCCATATCAAACATTACTCAAAATCATGAATGAGAACACATAACAAAATAGTAAGTAGCTATACACAGCGCTAGTTTACATAAGTAATGACATTAAATTATATGGTTGCCTATCAAGTAACTAATCTTATGAGTTCACCCCAAAATGAAATGTTATTACAAATGTTAATTAGGAAGTCGTGTTTCAGTTGTCAAGGAGTGAGTCTGCATACTTCTCCGTCTCTTTAGTTGAAGGCTGGTCTTACACTAGGTAAACCTCACCTTGTATCCATGCCGAGAATCTACAAACAGTGACTTGAGCATTGTGATTCAGTAAAGTAGCACAAACTGTTTAGATCTACCCATGGAGGCCACTGCCAGGCTATGGTTAGTGCGACTGAATGAGGGAGGACAATCCTGTTTGGGTTATGTCAAAATATTTGACTAACATTGGAGGTGGATTGAGCAATGGATCGAGCTTGATTTTTCCTCTTTGACAATGTTTTCTCTGTGCCATTCCTTTGAGGGAGCAATATACCCCTTACATGAAAAGAGAAAACAGCCATGGCATGGAATCAGAAATAATGGAAAAATATAGAGTAAGCAGTATTTTCAAAATTTACTTAAAAATTTTTTTCTATATCCCTCAAAATAAAAGTAAAAAAATACCAAAAGGTGAAAGAAACAGTTAAAGCTTGATATTCCTACATAATGGTGTGACTGATTGTTTCAGAAATTTAACTTCATCAGAAATTCTGAAGGTAATTTTGACACTTCCCGGAATTCATTATGTCATTTAAGCGTATATTATCAAAAAATTTTTCTCAGGTGAGATCGGTATGGTGTGATTTGATGCTTTCTTTAAGCAAATGATTCATGACTACTGGAAAAGATCACTTCTGCCCAAGGATATTTCCACACTAGTGACTTGATTTTTATAATTCCATTAGGTAAAAAAATCCGTGTGCTATGAGGTTGCCCTTGGGCTTCTTTAATATGAACTGTAGTATCTTATGTGGTGTCTTAATACTGGCTTTATTGATAGCCAGTTAATAAATGCACACGCTTATAAAAGTTAATAGAACCTTTCATTGCAAGACGACAACAAGTATTGCAGACGGATGAAGGGCAAGAACACGTGGAAGAACAAAGACAATTGCAATGTTTTATATACATACAATATACTGGTAATGAATGCATAATCAATGATGTCATTAAGCCTCATCCTTGAGTGGTATAATCATTATACTGGAGTGGTATAGTTTACCACGCTCCCCCTCATTAAGGATTGTATTAAGGGAATGAGAATGACAATGATCATGCTTTGAACCTTGCAGGTTTCTGCCGGGTACGGTTAGAACGTCTTGGAGGCGTTGGAGTATGAGCAGGTGGAGGATCAAGTGGAGGAACTGGTTGACACTGAGTCAGATCCAGGCTTGATGGGAGATCTGGAAGTGCAAGTGGATCCACTGGTTGAACGGAAACTGGAGTCGGAGCCAGGGCGGCAGGTGAAGCGGGAACATTGGTTAGACATCGCTGAATCACATTATCAACATGTCTTTGAACTGTACTGCCATAGAGAAGCTCAATGCAATAAGAGAGAGGTCCAGTAACTTCAACAATCTTCCCTGGAATCCATTTTTGTGGTGAGGCTGTAAAATCCTCTACATACACAAGATCTCCAATAGAAAATGTACTCACTGGTTTTGTTGAATCATGTTCTTTCTTTTGTTTCAGTTGCTTACTCTCAATTTTCTGTGAAACTGTAGGAAAAAGCAAATCCAGGCGAGAGCGAAGTTGTCGTCCCATGAGGAGTTCAGCAGGTGCAATCCCCGTCGTAGTGTGAGGGGTTATCCGGTACTGGAAGAGAAACTTAGAAAGTTTTTCCTGAATTGAACTGCCTTGGATGTGTTTCAGAGCTTGCTTGAAAGTCTGGACAGCTCGTTCTGCAAGTCCGTTCGTAGATGGATGATATGGAGCAGATGTGATGTGGAGAATTCCATTTTGAGTCATGAAAGTTTTAAACTCTTGACTAGTTAATGTAGGACCAATATCTGAAACAATTTTCTGTGGTATGCCATGTGTAGCAAATATCATTCTGAGTTGTTCAATCGTGCTATGGGCTTTAATAGAATGCATGAGTCTCACATCCATCCATTTAGAATGGGCATCTACCAGTACAAGGAACATGTGTCCCAAATAAGGACCTGCAAAATCAATGTAGAGGCGGCTCCACGGACTTGCCGGCCACTCCCATGGGTGGAGTGGAGCAGTAGGTGGTGAGGGTCAAGACTCTTGACACTCAGTACAAGTTTTCACCAGGGTTTCATTATCAGTGTCCATGTTAGGCCACCAAATGTAACTGTGTGCTAGTGCTTTCATTTTTGTAGCCCCTGGGTGAACTTAGTGTAATTCCTCAAGTAGGGGCTGCCTACCAGGCGGTGGAACATCCAACACACTTAGTTCACCCTTCCTAGAGAAGTAAGACTTGCATGGAACTTCTGTGACATTGTTTGGCCAACCAAGCTGAATAAATCTCCGCACCTTTGAGAGGAGAGGATCCTTTGTGGTCCAGTCCTTAATATGCAATGCTGAAACACAAGTGGAGGACATGTGTTGTACAAGGTTAACCAATTCTGTGCATGTATCATCAGTGGCTGTGGTGACTGGGCGTGGGAGCCTGCTTAATGCATCTGTATTGAACAGTGTTTTGCCTTTCTTGTAACAGATAGTGTAATTATAAGCAGAGAGTGTAATTGCCCATCTCTGTATGCGAGAAGATGCCATTTGGGGAATTCCTTTGGCTTCATTAAACAGGAAGGATAATGGATGGTGGTCAGACTCGATAATAAAATGTCTACCATACAGGAAATTGTGAAATTTCTTAATCCCTGAGACAATAGCTAGACCTTCTTTTTCCAGCTGTGAATATCTTTTCTCAGCAGGGTTCAGAGTTCGAAAAGTGTATGCAATGGGTTATTCTCGTCCATCTTCAAATATATGAGACAAAACAGCACCAATGCCATACTGTGAAGCATCACATGCAAGGATTAGAGGCTTTGAACTATCAAAATGTACAAGAACTGCATCTGAATGAAGAGCTTGTTTTGCTAACTGAAAAGCAGCCTCCTCCTTGGTGTGCCATGACCACCTCTTCTTCTTTGCCAACAGTGCATAGAAGGGTGTTACCTTTGTGGACATGTTAGGTAGGAATTTACTGTAATAGGTAATCATTCCAAGAAAAGAACGAAGCTCAGAAATGTTAGTGGGAGCTGGTGCCTCCTTAATGGCTCTAATTTTATCCTTAGTAGGATGTCTACCAGCTTCATCAATGACATGTCCCAAATACTCTAATCTGGGTTGTAAAAAGAAGCATTTAGAGCGATTAAGTCTTAGGCCTGCCTGTTCAATTTGTTCTAACACAGCAGCAAGGTTATGCAAATGGTTCTCATGTGTGGATCCTGTAACTAGGATGTCATTAAGGTAAACGTACACACCATTCAAGCCACGTAAGAGGGTCTCCATGCTGCGCTGAAATATTGCTGGTGCACTAGACACACCAAATGCTAACCTGTTGTACTTGAACAAACCTTTGTGGGTATTAATTGTCAATAATTCAGAGGATTCATTATCAAGGGGCAACTGTAGATAAGCTTGGGATAAATCAAGTTTGGTAAAGTATTTACCTCCAGCAAGGTCTGTCATTAATTCATCCACTAGTGGAAGTGGATAGGACTCTGTGAGAGTAGCCCTATTAGCAGTGACCTTGTAGTCCCCACATATACGTAGAGTACCATTCTTCTTAACCACAGGAACTATGGGCGCAGCCCATTTTGAAAATTTCACAGGAGAAATAATACCAAGGCTTTCTAGCCTCTGGAGCTCTGTTTCCACCTTATCTCTTAGTGTGAATGGAACACTGTGTGGCTTGAAAAACTTATGCTTGGCAGTAGAATCAATTAGTAATTTGACCTTCATGTCTTTCATGCAACCCAATTCATCATTAAATATTGAATAATGTTTATTAAGCACTCTCTGGAGTAAACAATCATTCTTTAAAAGATTCACTTCCCCCAAATTAACCTCAAGCAGAGATAGCCAATCTCTACCCTTCAAATTAGGTCCATCCCCTTCAACCACATGAACACACATATCAACTAATTTTCCCATGTATTCTGCTTGCACTGGTAGCCTACCAAGAACACGGATTGGCTGACCTGTATATGTCCTTAGCTGAATAGAGGAGTTTTGTAGAGGAGCAACCACCTTGTGCTGTTGAAGCATCTGTTAAGTCAGAAGGTTGATCAGGGAAATGGATGCACCAGTGTCCAATAACATCTCAACTTGAACAGTATTCAAGGCAACTTGCACATGCAGTGGATCACTTGCTTGATCCCTGATAATGCAGAGACTGTGGGTATGGTCAGCACACTGGTCTTCAGGCATATCCTGTAGCACAAAATTAGTTTCCTTGCCAACTTTAGATTCTTGCTGGGCTTTCCTGCACACTCTAGCAATATGACCTTTTTTCTTGCAGAATTTGCACTCAGAATTGATAAACTTGCAAGCAGGAGCTAAATGTCGACCTCCACACCTGTAGCAGGTTGGGTTTCCTCTCTTGGTGGGAATCTTGCCTTTAGAATGTTTAAATGTTCTGGAGTAATTGACTCCTGGCAAAGGCAACAATGGAGCACTGCTATTTTTGCTGTCCTTGAGGTCGTGGGTGTCTCTCTTGGATGCCTCAATCCCTTGAGCTAGCGTGTAAGCTTTCTCATAGGTTAGATCAGTTTCAGCCAGAATCTTACGCTGTATGGTGTCATGATTCACACCACACACTAGCCGGTCACGTACATTTCATGGAGCTTGTCTCCGTAATTACAATACTCTGAGAGCTCACGCAAAGCAGCTACTTAGGTAGCTATTAACTCTCCTGAGGCTCGGACTCTGGTATTAAATTTATACCTTTGAACAATCTCCGAGGGAATCGGCTGGTAGTATCCCGCTACCAGCTTCGTGATTTCGGAGTAAGGCGTAGTTGCCAGTTGTCCTACTTTCACTAGGCTTCCTATGAGCTTGTAAGTGGAGGAGCCACAAGCTGAGAGTAGAATGGAACGCTTCTTGCCTTCGTCAGGACGTCATTCGCTATGAAATAATGATTCAACCTTTCAACGTAAGTCGTCCAGGTTTCTTTGGTCTGTTGATACTGGGAGACTGTCCCGTGATCCAATGTAGTATCTTATGTGATATCTTAATACTGGCTTTATTGTTAGCCAGTTAATAAATGCACACGCTTAATACTCACTTATAAAAGTTAAAAGAACCTTTCATTGCAAGACGACAACAACAAGTATTGCAGCCGGATGAAGTGCAAGAACACGTGGAAGAACAAAGACAATTGCAATGTTTTATATACATACAATATACTGGTAATGAATATATAATCAATGACGTCATTAAGCATCATCCTTGAGTGGTATAATCATTATACTGGAGTGGTATAGTTTATCACATGAACCATTGGTGAGCTATCCTATTCTACACAAAATGCCTCTGCCTCTGGTGATACAGCCTCAACCTCACCTCTTACTCCTTCACACTCTGTGTTCCAAGCTACTTGCCTCAGAGTAGGTGCCACATATGCATATTATGTTTAAAAAAAAAAACCTAGTACACGATTAACTTTTTGAGGAGTAACCATAATGTGGATGGAGGAAACTGATAGGGTGAGGGGGGCATTTTGGAAAGTACTAATGCATACATACGTATGCAGTCGCACTGATACTGACAAGAAGTAAGGTACAAGTCATTTTAAAAGACATGCATTATTTCTGTAGCATATGATATACATGCTTGGCTAGGTATTAAAACATACTAAACTAACAGTATGTCCTCGAATCATGTGTATGGCATTGACCATGTAGGAATGGGTGGTTACCACTGGAGCCCAAATGGTTCATCCGAGCTCCTCCTTCTGGCTGTGCTGAAACATGATTTGTTCCTGCTGCAGCATATTTATATCGACCTAGCAACCTCTCTGAATTTGGAGACCTGAATACAAAGCCATGCCCAATGGGTGCCTCTTGGCTCATGAAACCAGTAAGAGTCCTTTCCCCTGCATTTTCCCTCTGAGTCCATTGTGGTGGAGCCCTAATGCTCTCTTGATATGACATATGAGGAGGAGCAACATTTGGATTTAACTTTATTTTCTCCTTCCTCTTGTCATGCGAGATATTTTGCTGTGTTCCCTTGCCTTCTCGTCCATGCCATCTTCCCTCATCGTGGCTCTCCTCTTCTTCGACTTTCTTCAAATTCAAAAGGGCTTGTTTATTGGGAATGCCAGCCTTGTGACTACTCTCCATTTGATATAGCTCAGTTCTCCTATCCCCAACACGTTTACTTATGTCTTCACTCTCCGCAGCCACTGACCATCCTCCTAACCACAATTTATTCCTCTTAGAAGAACTTGGTAGCAGAAAGTTCTGGGAACTGCCACTCCTTTTCCTGGACTGTTTTTCAAGATTTAGTCTGACGGAATTGGTATCATCCATGTTTACAGCTAACTGGTGCTTCTTTTCAGCCTGGTGACATTCCGACCCCGAGTAGTATGCATCATCCATGAAATAGGATGCCAATCTATTAGGACCATAGTCATCATGAACAGCAGGAGCAGCCGAGGATGTCAAACGGGTTACAGTGTTATTCTGTACACTTTTGCTTGGTAACAGTTTATTGGACATTTCCTCTTGCAGCAGTTTGTTCCATTACTCCACCATTTTTTCTTGCTTCGCAAAGAACTCCATATCCAGTTTCTCCTGTGCAGCCTCAAATTCTTGCATTCTCACTTCAGACTTTTCTTCCTGCTTTCCAATTCTAGCTTTCATTTCCTGCTTTTTTTTTTTTGTATCTTCTATGCACTCTTTTCGCTTTTTTTGAATAGGAAGTCGGGAAGATATCAATTCCTCCAGTTTGTTTAGAAGTTCAGCTATTTTTGATGCTTCTTTCTTTTCTTCTTCTATCAATAAAGCAATCTTGGCCTCATTTTGTTGTCTCTCCTCTTCCCTGTGCATTTTTTCCTCCCTTTGCTGTTCCTCCGATTTGCGTTTCTCCTCAATTTTATGTGTTTCCTCTTCTCTATGATTTTCTTCCTTTGTTCTTCTTTCTTCTTCACAGAATCTCCTCGCCTCTCTTTGCTGCACTTCCTCTTGAGGCTCTTCTTCCCTCCTCTCCTCTGTTCCCTCATCTGTGATCTCTACTGCAAGCAACCAAAAAAAGGCATTAGAGAGATGAATAAATCCAACTGCATCACCTTATTGAAATCCAACATTAACAGATAAAAAATATTAAAAAGGCATTAGCCTCCCAATCTAATACAACTTTTGTTGGCTTCACATAGTTCTAATTAGTCCACATGGAGTAAGTAAGAAATTGCTTTACAGGGAACCGAACTAGACTGACAACACACTGGGTTGAGGCAGGTTGAAGTATGTTGACAAAAGCTTTATGGAAGTGTAAACTGAGCTAACATTACACTCGGTTGAGTCTAGTTGTATAGGTTGACAATAGCTCTATTAGGAAACACAAAAGATCAGCATCACACTGGGTCAAAGCAGGCAGAAAAGGTTGACAATAGTTCTATGGGGGCTCACTTCAGATCTATGATTTCGTGATGTCTTTTTGTCTTGATCATGATGGCAAATACTTAGCATGGATTATTCCCTCATGTGTTTACTGAATTATAGTGATTAAGTAAAATTCAAGAACTTGATAATAATTGAATTAATATATAGATAAATAAATTTATTTGAATGATTTATGATAATAAATAATTCTAGTTGCAAATAATATTTTTGGAAAGGAGTCATCAATACTTTTCTATTGGTAAAGTCAATTGATATTTATCTTCATCTTCTGTGTCTGTCTTGTTAGGCTTGGCAGTGTGTAGTCCTGGCCTGGACATGTTTCCAGGAGAACTGCTACAGTTCTTCTTCTGTGAAGTACAAGAACTGCCAGAGTAGCCATCATCAGGCATGGCTGAATCATAAAACTCCCTAATGATAAAAGAAAGAATGAAAAAAAAGAATGAAATGAGTGAATATACAAATGATTATGTAGTCTGTCAATTTATCACATAAAGCAACTATTATATACAAGATAGTAGCTGATTGCATTCACTAAAGCCAAATATATTGTTGAGTTTCCTGTCTAACTCATGGTAGAGATAATTAACATCATTTGATATGTAAGCCTCAATTAATTCTTGACCCACAAATTTAGACAATTGCACTTTGGCCTCCAGGAAAGAAAGAAGAGATAATTAAATTCTATGTTGCCTGGAGTTCCTTTCCCAATTGTTGATATGGCACATTTAGCCAGCTGCCCATTTGTAGTACATAGTCAGGCTAACCCTCCAATTACACACCACAAATATGGATCTACAGTCAGTAATGCATCACAAACATTTTTCCAAAAGGACTCTCTGTACAGAGTTGAAGTAATTATCAGAGATTAAGGTAATACTCTGAGCAGGGATGATCACCAATATGAATGGTGGCCTCATTGATTAATACAACAAGAAAGCTTCACTTTCTCTTCCATGGCTCAAACCTAGGCTGCAAAACCCACCTCAAGTCCATATAAGCCGAAATACAAACTACCAGGAAAGTTTCTGTTCTCCAAATCAATAGTTAATGTAGTGAGCACAGAGTGGTCAAAATCATCAAATGTTCATAATCTTACTTCTTATAATTCCTTTTCTTAATTTCAGGGTCTATAGCCTAGCTGGCTACAGTGATTCATGCAATAGTTTTGCCAACAGCTTACTATTTTTTTAGGCCATGTCTACAAACTATTGATTTGATTTGCCATGTTAAGAAACTAACAAAGTTTATCCCAGAATAATAGCGGCAGTGTTAAGTTCAAACTGCCATTTTGACTTTATCAATTCAATTGTGTGTGAGGCTATGAATATCATTACCAGAATTACATTTCCAAATATCGAATGTAAGTCAAATTCAGTAGAAAATTTGTTACAGCTAGTCATAGAATTGGTATAGCTAGCTAACTGCTACTTCCGAATAATTGATTAAGAGTAATTGAGTTCTGTACTGTGAGAATACACTCCTTCTGGAGAGGTGCAGGTAGAGTGTGCACTTGTGGAGGCCAATCAGATGTATACAAGATGCCAATCCAGTACTGTAGCCAGCTATCTGACAGTATGCAAAAACTGAAGGAAACAAGAAAAAAAAAAGTAAGTAGGGATGATGTGTCAGCAAACAGTGAAGAAACAAGAATTCTGTGACGCCTATTTCACCGATTCCACATTCTCACATAATGTGTTAGATGTGATGCTGAAAGACTGCCACCTCTTCAAATAGCTTGTAGCTTGTAGCCAGCTCATGTAGAATAACTATTCTAAGTTCACAGGTATTTTAAAACACTGACTCTTTCACTATGTTTAGAATTCTAAGTTCACAGGAATCAGTGAAGTAGGGAATTTTTTGGACACACATTATCACTGAATTCTTGTTTCTGAACTTTTGCTGACACATCATCCCTACTTTTTATTTCAAAGAAATAATATTTATTTTCATTATTCTTGTGGTTCAAGTAGTGTGAAAATTTTAATCAATAGGTCAATGATAGCAGGAGGTTAATGGCCAATTTTACCTCTTAGGGTTAATTGTGGACGGAATAGTGACTTCATGGGGAAGGAGAGTCTTAATGAAGGCATTGTGACCTATAATAGTAAATGCACACAAGTATGAAGGAATATTATATACTCTTATAGTGAAGGCTTGATTCCCTTTTGTGGTTGGTGGGGGATTGATCACTCTACTTATTTCTAGTACCTGACCACAGTGAATGCTTAGGGAATGAAAATATTAAATTCTTAATCAACAAGAGCAATCAACACTAAATCCTGAGGCAAATAATCATTATATTACTTAGGGAAATGTAGTGCTACATATCAGACAAAATAATTGTTTACAAAGCTTAGATGAAGTTAAAATTGTGGCAAGATTGAGGACATTGGGTTTCTATACTGTAAAAATTAATAACTGAAAACAGCTGTGTTTCCCTGTAGAGTAAAAGCTCTTGCTCTAACCAATTAGTTGTAACAATCAATTTTGATGTTTCCAAAGAATCATTCCTAAACCTGTGTGCTGCTGGTAAAATTAATAGGATTTATGTGTTTGTGGATCCATTTCATCTTTATGGAAAGTCGTTTGGCTATCATAAATATGGAAATGATTAATCTGATAACCACAGTTTGTAGGATTGACACTTTTGGGATACTTTTCAGATTAATAACAATGAAATTAATAATGATTGGATTAGATCATTGTCAATACTGTAGGGTTTAATAATACGAATAATGCAATGCTGTCAATGATGACCTAGGTTTAATTACAAGTACAATATCACTAATATGTTCAATAATATGTTAAGGTTGGGTCAATTAGATTAAATTGAACTGGAATTATTGTGATGAACAAATATCTCAAAAAATGAGGAAAATTAAATCATCTAAAAGGAAACCGTCAAGATGCTTTTCCTGGAGTCCTGAGTTAGTCCGAATGCTATAATAGATATATATATATATATATATCCTGGATCAATATGTAACATGTGTGCTTCAAAGAAAAAAGAAAAAAAAAATCATCTACTTGCTTATCAGCAGAAGCTACATGGGGGCTCTTGATCTGGAGAAAATGTTCCGCTACTGTTCTGTCCTTCCCACCCCAAATAAAAAGTAAATTAGTAAACTTTAAAGAGAGCCAATAAGCAGACGACTAATTCTACAGCTGTAACAATTCCTACTACCACTACTAATTAGACGGAAAAATTCATTTTTGTATTCAAATGTTCAGGCATATCTGATTATGTAAATATTATCAAGGAATGGAGACCTCAACTATAACTTTGTGGTAGGGAGACTTTAAAAAAAAGAGGAAAGAAATAAAAAATTTTGACACTCTTTTAAAAATATTATTGTTCAGCACAATTTAGCAAACTATAGTTATTATACATCTAGGTGCAAGCTATGCCCCAAGAAAAACGAGTTCATATATCCTGTATTAGGAGTTACCCCTACCTCTTGAAATTTGAGCATTTCCCCCTCCGTCTGCAAATTTCTCATTACCATGTAATCACTTTTCAATGGAGAAATTTTTTTTCCTTAGTCCCTTGTTTGCTATTTTTGGTCACGAAAACTTTTTTTTGCTTGTTGCAGATCTAGCAGCTGCTTAATAAAGTGGGTTTTCTAGGATTGACCCTTTACCATGAATATCGTGCAGAAGAAGAGACAGATGGAATGAGGTACAGATAAAGGACAAAATAATGTGAGCAGGTGTTTCAAACAAGAACCAATGAAGAGGTTGTTTAATTGGTAATTTCTTAGAGTACCTATACTTACATAAAGTTGGCATGTCCAGTTTCATGTTGTTTGAAACTTCGAAAACTATTGGGCCAATCTGAAAATTTTTTTTTGTATAATCAGGGGTGCTTTTAGAATTAAATGAAAACCTACTTGTGCTATCACTATAGCACTTGCAGGCACTAGCACATTTAATATGCTCAAGAACAAAAACTTTAAGTGACAAACCTGAATCTGCAAAGCTAAGTTTCCTCACACTGTCAGTTGTTGTTTTTACCAATAACTGCTCTAATCATTTCTATACAATAATCCCAGGAGTAAATACAGTCAATGCTGTGTACCAATTCCTGGGTTCAGATCCAGGAGTGTGCTTTCTAATTTATTCTTTTTCCAACTCCTTTATTCCTCACAACCACCACTCCCGCCCACATCTATTGCCATTATTTTTCCAGTACTTTTTCCTTTCCTTCTCCCACCACTTTCTATAGTAATGTGAAAGGAGGAATTATTTCTCGCTAATACTGTAGATATTAACAGTATGAATGAAGAGGTTATAGATAGTCATGGCTAATTTATGTTTGCAAAAATAATGTAGGAATCAGTGTCTGCATGGCACTGTCAATTAATTTTATGGTTAAAGTCAGGAAAACCAAACGGTGGCCCTAGACTAAGCATAGCTGGTGAACAGACATAGTCTCTTGACCCACCCAATGACTCACTCATGCATGAACTCCAGAGGTTGTCCCTCTTTGTCCAGTGCACACATCATGCCATAGTGCAGGAAATACTTCAGGCAGTCATGACAGAGGATACCTTTCTTGGCACCACCATGGTGCCATCCCTGAGACTGCTGAGAGGAGCAGTGGGTGCAGGCATAACAGCTGGAGTGGGTTGGGTTGGGTGGGGGGATTGGAGGGGAATAAATTGCCAATAAGGGCTCATTGTGAAAAATAGATTTTTTTAAACTTGCCATGAGTGACATGGAAGTGTAATTGGAGCAGTGTGATTGCCATGGGTGGCATTGGAACTTAATTATATACTTACCTTCCCTGCTTGGTTTCCTCGGCACAGAACTCAGTATCATCATCATTGCAGGATTGTAAATCCTCTATGTTTGAAAAGAGAAGAGGAGGAGGGCAGAAAGTGGAGTAGAGTTAACTGGTTGTGCAAAATTAATAACACAAACAAACAAAAACACTGTAAACAATAAGTGTAATAAAAATTGAGGCAATTCAAACATGTGAATGGATATATCTCATTCTGCAGTTCATGTAGAAAATATTATGGCATTAGACCATCCCCCCATATCCACCCACCCAAATGAGGTAAAGCTTGAGAAACTATTTGCTCATAAAGATAGTTTGCAACCAATTAGGCCCAACTAGCACTGTGAATCAATACCACAGCCTAGCAACCTTCATAAGAAACGACATACCCTGGTCACCAGCTGGTCAGTGTGCCCCTGACTCCGTGGTGGAGTGGACCGCCATAAAAGTATTGGAGATGACTGTCGTGAATGTCTGCAAGCCACCACCGAACAAACTACAACCAGATTCGCTGCCTCATGCCCCAGTTTCAGCTGTGTACACAGGCGACTTCAACTGCTGGAACACTGACTGGGACTACAACACCATCTACCCAGATGGCATGTACCTGGCAGACTGGGCATTCATGGTAGATGCTTCACTTCTGTTCAACCCGAAGGAGCCCCAGTCGTTCATCTCCAGGCACTGGAACACCAAAACCAACCCAGACCTGGCCTTCACCAAAGTCATCGGGCTAGAGCTACTCCCAGCATGGCGCGTCCTGGACAAGTTCCCTTACTCCCAACATCGCCCGTCACTGATCACAACACCATCGCTTGTCCAGTCAACGGAGGGGAAACCTCTCCAGAGATGGAACTTTCGCAAGACTAACTGGTCGGAATTCGTGAACAGCACAACACCGCAACCAAATCCCTGCCAGTGCCTTCTGCATCAAACATCAATGATTCCTACATGGCCTACTGCATGATGTTGACCAACACCACCAAGAAACACGTCCAGCGGGGAGTCCAAAAGAAATATGTTCCCTGCTGGGACAAAGAGTGCAAAAAAATCATGCATGCCCACAACGAGGCCAAAACCAACACCAAGAGGGCCAGAGCTGCCACAGAACTCATGACACTTCTTAATACCAAACGGAGAGAGAGGTGGACTGAGACAGTCGAATCAATTGACATCATCCACTCCAGCTGATGAGCGTGGCAGATCATCAATAAGCTGACCGGCCAGACAACAAAACCAAACCGTGCCCCATCACTGCTGACTCCATCGCAGCGCAGCTGATCAGCAACGGGAGGTTCCTCAACGCCGACAAGGAGTTCACCAGGAAGACCATAGGTGAAGTGAATGACCTATGCAGGGTGCCCAGTATCGACTCCAACCTCTCAGGAGTGTTCACCAAGGACGAGATGAAATCGGCTATAAAACACCTGAAGCCAAACAAAGCAGCCGGGATTGACAACATCTGCCTGGAGTTCATTCTTCACCAGGGTAGTAAGGCCACAGAGTGGCTTCGATCATTCGGCTCCCTCTGCTTTCTCACTTCAAAGCTCCCAAAGATAAGGCGACAAGCCAAGATCATCGCTCTCCCGAAGCTCACCCCGATGTTGTTTAACATCTATTTCCATGACCTCCCAGACACGCTGTCCAAGAAATATGGATATGCTGATGACCTTGCCATCCTTCTGTCCAACAAGATGTGAAACCATCGAATCAGGGCAAACGGGCAATATGAACATCCTCTCAATCCACCTGACAAACTGGCATCTGAAGCTCTCCTTGGCCAAGACCATGTACTCCACATTCCACCTAAACAACCGAGAGGCAAGCCACGAGCTCAACATCACAGTCGGCAAAACAGACTCCAGTTTCAGGCTGCCCCGATGTACCTTGGGGTCAAATTCACCTCACACTGACCTTCCGTCAACACCTGGAAAACTTGTCAGCCAAGACATTGGCTCGCGTCGCCCTAATAATTCGCTTATCTGATACTATCTGGGGCGCCTTGACCAGGACTCTGTGCACCTCAACCCCAGCACTGGTCTTCGCCGCAAATGAGTACTGCTCCCCAGTCTGCTGCAGGAGCTCCCACACCAAGAAGCTGGACATGACGCTCAACACTGCCTTACGGACAGTCTCCGGTTGCCTGCACGCCACTCCGATCAACCAACTGCCGATTCTTGCCGGCATCACACCACCAATGCTGCACTGTGAAACAGCTGTCCTCGCTTTGTCCCAAAAAGCCACCAATGATGAGGAACACCCACTCTACAAGACTGCCACAGAGATCCCGCCATGTGCACACCTAAAGTCACAATGCCTATTTGTGGAGCATACCCACCAGCTCCTGCATTAAACACCTGATGACATCTCCAAACAACTCTGGCTCAAGTGCTGCTGGACAGAGGAATAGCTGGCAGCTGATCAATCCAGGCTGCAAAGATTTGTGGAGGAGCCGGAAGAGCTACCGGGAATAGACCTTCCGCGCCGGCAGTGGACAATGCTCAATCGTCTCAGGACAGGTGTCGGCCTCTTCACCGCAACCATGAAAGGATGGGGTCTCAGGGACTCGGCTGCCTGCGACTGCGGTCACCCTGAACAGAGAGTTGACCACATCACTTAGTCATGTATGAAACACTGACCACCCAATGGCGAAGCCAGTTTAGCTCCCCTCGACAATCAAACGCTGGAATGGCTTTCCTCAACCAAGCTTGTGATATGACAATGGAATGCTGATAGCAAACGAAAGAAGGAGAATACAAGGTGTGTACTAATAATTGAAACTGAAGTTTACACCGAGTGATTACATACATGGAATTACATAATTTATTTCATTTTAATTAAATCTCAATCACTCTCACTATTTGAATATTTCTCAATACTATTATATTTGGTTATTTAAGCATAATGCTCTACACTGTACACATGGCGATGATGTCGGAGGCAAGGTTTAGCATGCAGTGAGTGAATATTTAAAAAAAAATGATTGAAGTGACCATCTTGGCATGCTATATGGAGACTCCTGCTAGACCATGGTCACACCTTTTAACTCTCTCTTCAGGCTAACCTTAAGACATATCATAGAACTGACTTGCATATGGATACAGTAATAGATCTAATTGACTTCCAACAATTTTAATATTATAAATTAACACTCACTTAATGAGCAGTGAAACAAATCTAAACCTAATACAATGTCCTAGTATAAACTAACCAAATTTACTGTCAGGTGTTTCCTGTGGCTTGTAGAGAGCCTTGTTCAACTTCATGTGTTTCGTCTTCCTCTCTCTCCTCATCTTCCTGTAGGAGAGGCCAGCATTGGTGTTCTTCCAATGGTAGTAGTATTCTACCAGTTCATTCTGCAGTAGGAAGGGAAGTAGTTAGAAAAGAATGGTTTTATCAGTGAGGACATCAACGTGAGAGGAGGTGGGATAGTAAAAGCAAGAGAAGATGAATATGCTATTTGTTTTGAAAACACTTGTAGCATGTTATTTATAATCTGTAGTAATGGCTTTAGGTCGATAGCATCCAATAATTAGACATATCATATAGATATTGTATGTGTGGTTATGTAGCCAGCACACATTGGCCTGGGATGTGCAGGCAAGCTAACATTATCATCAACCATGCCATAACAGATATATTATTGGATAAATTAAAGTAGAAATAACTGAACTCAAGGAAAGAATGTTGAAACTCAAACTCAAAAATAATATCTTCTTGCTCTCACCCCAACCCTCACATCAATTTCCATAAAACACAATAAACAGTCGCACACACAAACACTCATGCACATACATACACACACAGACATATACACACATCACACATCCTGACAATTAATAACACTTACAATTACTTTTCTTGGAAGCTTTTCTTTGATCTTAGAAAAGTTCTTCCCAAGTTGCATCAAAAGTTTCCCAAACCTAACCTAAAGGAATAATAACAATGAGAACCAGGTGGAAAGCATATAAAACTTCCCTGAAATGTGTATGTGCGTGAGTGTGTGTGGTGTGTATGTGTGTGAGTGTGTGTGTATATGTGTGTGTGCATATGTCTGTGTGTGTTCATGTGTGTGCATGTGTGTTCATGTATTTGTTTGTACACATGTTAGTGTGTGTTTCCTGCAGCAAGTAGAAATTCAAGGGCAGTGATGTAAGTTGATGTAGGTTTCATCTGAATTAGAATCTGATAATTAATTTGCAGAAGTATCTATATATACATGAATAAAACCCAATTTTCTTTTATTAGGGAAAATTAGAGCAATGCATTCAGTTTTTACTACTAAATATGACTGCATTCCTGTTAATTATACAGAAGTTTGCAAAAGAAATAATATGTAGTAAGATAGCAGCAGCTAGTTAAAAATTAACCAGTGGTATGTGCATATGATTTGGTTTTGGTGTTTTTTATAGGGAGGGAAATCTACTATAGCTAAATGTTTGAATCATCTAGAAATCACCCATTCATCATGAACATCAATTCATGTGTGTATTTCTGTGTGTGTGTGAACCAGAAATAATGTGTCTGATGAGTTGGGTTTAATTACTAATATACTCCCTATGATCATTTGAGTTTAGATCAATTCCATCAATTCAACTTATATCATTGTGATGGAGAAAAAAAGCTTCCAATAAATAAAACTGAAAATATTTCAAAAGTCAAATTCAAAGCCGAAATTAAAAAAGGTAAATTCATGCCACTTTCCTGAATCCTCTTATCCAAGAATATTTTCATATTAGTGGATCCCTAGGAGGATGGATGGGGGGTAAATGATTCCCACTTCTAATGAAGTCAACAAATCTCTTAACTAGCAGGAAATATAGAGATGGCATGTATTGTGGGATTCCATCCTTAGAGATGCCATTTATTGTGGGATTCCATCCTTAGAGAGCTTCTATTTATCTTACAGATTTAATATAATTTTGTTCACAATAATCTTGCTATTATGTACTAGTAGACTTACCCTATGGTGTGCCTGGGAATTGACATACCTTCAGGAAGAGGTGTGACCAAGTGTGACCAGCACTTTTCTCATTCATAGTTAAGTCTACGAATTTGATCATCCAAAAGTACAAATATAGATCACACTATTTTGACTTTTTTGGCCTGACATGTCTTTAGGAAGAGGTGTGGTCAAACATCCCAAAATGGTTGGATAAAAACATTCTTGGTATAGTATTTGACTATCAGGAAGAGAGGGTTTTTTTTGGTTTTTTTTTTGGTATAATGATTTGGACCGAGCCCACAGCCAAGGGTTTGGCCTAGGTACCATTTTTTTGTCATTTTAAACCTTACAAACCCAGAGAAAAATTTATGAATATGTTGTCTCCAGTTCCCCAGAATGGTGATGTGTCTAGAGCTGCGGATGTTCATTATATCAAGTTACGGATATTGTCTTGTAAATTTTATTTGGTTGTAATGAGTGGAAGTTTGAAAGATTGGTAATCCTCTAAGGAATATCTATTATGTACTTTATTACCTGGGGGTGGGGGTGGGGGGGGGGGGGGGGGGGGGGGGATGGGGAATTAGCTTTATATTTACCTCAGGTCAGCACTGTCAAATGATTGATTGTGCTAATAAATAATTTTTTTTTATAGTTGCAATTTGTACTATATTAGAGATTGTTTCTTCAAGAGATTTTTTTTTTGGTTGCATCTCACTATTGAATTATTGTAATGTGCACTTAGATCATATCTGTGCAAACATTTTATTTCGCTATAATCTCATCATTGTAGGGTTGAAAGTGCTATGATGACTCAATGGCCTGCAATATCACCACACTTCTCCCAGAGTGCATCTTATGGGTCAAACTCTCAGAATGGTGAGTCAATGTTGTTCAAAGGCAAAAAATTATGATTATGTTTATGATGCATTTTTTAATCATCAATCAATACTAATGGAAATACAATCATGAACATTATATTCCAAATCCCTGTGGTTATGCACTTATAGAAAAAGCTAGATTGATAGGCCAATTTTAATTATGTAAAAACCAACCCCCCCCCCCCCCCCAACAATGTGTTTATGCCCAATCTCATCCCAATCAGCAAAGATGTTCTTTAAATCCTAGTGGTTATGGACAAATAGAAAAATGTATATACGAATTCAAAATGCAATTTTGTAATATTGATCCCACACCCACCACAAATGCTCATGCCAAATCAGTCCATTGGTTCTCTCAATCCCAATAGTTATGTACAAATACAAAAAGATAATTAGTGTGACAGAACCTGCCACAGCACCCACACAACTTCAGCCTCTCCAGCCAACACAAACTCTGCACCCCAGCAGACTGCATGCTGTGTCTGCACCCTAGTTCCTCAGAACGGAAATTGCCCAGTAATTCCCAAGTAACAACACAGGCCAAAAAAAAGAAGAATCTCTCTTCTAGAGTGAACTGATAGCTCTCAGAATCCCAGAAAACTGCACAACACATTATTATATTACAGACAAAATCAATGAGCACAACATCAGACACCATTAATGTTCTGTCCAGTCAGAGGAATCCAATTAATAAGCGATACGAAACTAATATAAATCAATGACCACAAAACCACACATTATTAATGTTCCCTTTACAGTTAGAGAATCCAATTAAGAAGTAACACAAAACTAATATAATAACAAACACATAGCTAATCATGTTTCCTCTTCTTCACCAGTTCACCATCAAGTCTCTGTTCCTCT
>OZ017789.1:4823025-5055956 GCA_963969325.1 Lycopodina hypogea | reverse complement strand
GGTGCATCCTTGTTTGGATGTGTCAAGGCAAGAGAAGGTGAAATATTTAGTACAGTTGAAGAAAGATGTGGGAAAGATAGCTGAAGCACCTAGAAAAAGTGAGTCCAATATCTCAGGCATATACAAGAAAGTTCAAGAATATATTCCATTTTTTTTAAACTTTCCACTCTTCATTTAGAATTTCTTGATCCTTTCTCTATTTTTTTTAAAGAATATTGACCTTCATGTAGCTATGTATTTTCTGGTCCTCATTTCTTTCTATTCTTGCCCTATTTATTTACTTATCCTTTCTTTAAATAATTTTCATCTTCATCTCATTCCCTAACCTTTTACCAACTTTATATCTCGTACTCTTATTTGTTTATTTCCTTCCTAACAGCAACCTACGCTTTCTAATTAATTTCACTTCCTTTCTCACATAATATTCCTTTCTTAATTTCATTTATGTTATCATTTCCACTTGGTTACTCTTATATTTCATCCTCTAAATCATCTATGTCATTTATTTCCTTCCTATCTCTGCCCGGTACTCGGTAACTTTGTTTTTCTTCCCACCCCCTATCCCCCTTCAGCCCTTATCCCCCGCTCCCCGTCCCTCACCTTCCCATTCCATATTTCTTTCCCTAATCCTTGTCTCTAACTTTTACATCTGTCCAACTTCTCATCTCTCAACCTACCATATTTCTCCACCTTCCTTATTTTCCTTATTTCTCCCCTTTTTTTTCTCTTACCAATTCTACTTCCTAACACTCATATGTCTCATACACTTGTTCTAGAATCAGCCAAGGTATCAGGAACCATGTTCCATATGTACCATTGAGATGGACAAGAAGGTGAGATGACTTCTGTATATATAATGGATTCTTGGGATGAATTAATTGCTGAATTATTTAGATTCCAACCACATATCTTGCTTTATCACTTATAGTTTGCAATATTTCCATGTGGACATTCTTTCTGCACAAAGTGCACAGACACAGTTACCAAACGCCAATCCTTGCGGAGAAGCATGCATCATATTACTGGGACTTGCTGTCCATATTGTCGTAATGTCTGTTACGTCTCTCAAGTTAAAGATGTCATACATGGTTCCAGTAAATTTGATAATGCTGAAGGAAAGAGGGATGAGGAGGAAAAGGAAGACGAAAAAGTTCTGGATACAAATTGTACTTCCAAGATTTATTCTATTGTGCGCACTTTGTTGAAGATACGGAGGAGAGAGCCGACAGCAAAGGCCCTTGTCTTCTCCTGCGTGAATAATTGCAGTATTTTATAATATGTAACATAAGTGAATTTGTATGTTGGCCTATGAAGAAATGTGTCAGCAAACACAGGTTAGATTAACTTTGCTCATTCCAAATGAATATATCAGTAGTAGTTATATACAATACTGCAGAGAAATATATAAATCATTGATGTGTCTTATTCATACTGGTGACAGTAAATCACTTTTGGTGATCTTTCTTTCTATCATCCAATTTGCCTTATTAATGGTTGCTCAATTGAATACGTTTGTTTAAAGAAAAAAAAATTCATCTATCTAGAATAAGTTATGCAATAGCACTATTCACACTGTATGGTAAGGTTGTGTTGATTTCCATTTCAAAAAATTATTTTCCTGACAATTATGATATGGAATTGCTGCTCATCCATTCACTAAACTTACATTAACTATCCGTCAATCTTCCTACCTTATTAGGAAGGATGTAAATCTGCATAACCCAAATTGGTCTTTCAAATTAAAAAATCTTTATTACTTTAATTTCCCCCACACCATATATTTTCCCTCCGTAAAGGCACATACTTTTATTAACAAATTTTTCAAAATTTAGCAAAGACTACTTTTTTAATCTTAATTTTACTTTACTTGGTGTTTTCTTATATCACTAATAGGCATAAATAATGTAGAATATTAAAGAAAGGATTAAGTATTAACAAATGTTCGTGATATATATACGTGCATGAGGAAATGAGTGTAGTAAATTGATGTATCAAATGTATCATATATAAAGTTAAATAGAGGTTTTCAAGTTTCAATGAAACTATTTCACAGAATATAAGCAACAACTTATGTATAAACCACAAACTACAAACTGCATGAAATATTCTATGTCATGGGAACTCAAAAGTGATAAGTAATACTCATGCAAAATCTAACATCTTGCAGCATGCTAAACCTACAGAAAAAATACACATAATATGACTAATTATAAATATTTGATGAGATCTAAATATAGTGAAGTCATCACATAACCCTACTTTTGGTTTAAACAAAGCGATGAATCAATCAAATGAATAGCAGAATGCTGGAACCAGATCGATCATCGAACAGGCAGATCAGTAACATTAATCTGTGGTCGATTGTCTGGGGGTGAGAAAGGCTGAGGTGTACCAGCTAAATGAGAAGATAAGGTGTCTTCAATATTTGGCATATTTTGATGTGGTTTAATATGATCAATGTAATGATGAATTGTTCTACCTCATCCAAATGAACATAGTAAGTCATAACACCTGGTTTGCACACCTGAAAACCAGATACCCATGGAGAATCAGTGATAGATTCCTCAACATAGACTTTATCATCAGTAGTTATAAGGGCAGTCCAGCTTAGTGTAATTTTGTCCCATAATGCATTGGCACAAGATTTAGAATTTCAAAAATGTAGCCTGTCTTCCGCATCAACATAGATTTGAAAGATTCCTTTTTAGCCTTTTTGCTACAAACACACTCCACCAAGTTTGATGACAAACTTGGTGGAGTGTGTTTGTAGCATATGTTGCTGTTCTTGAGTATTGACTTGGATCATGTGAAACCATTGTCCCCAAGTTAACCCAGATTTTTGACATCCAGTCTTTGCCCTGTAGATTTGGACCACCACCAATGACAACCAGTACTGGTAAGTGTTCAGTTTGTTCATTGCACTCAACAAGGATGTTGATTGATTCAAGCATCCCGTGGGTTTTCTAGTTTTGTGTCTAAATTTGGTTATCGAATTTCTGCAGCATTTGTCAATTCCCTTTTCATAGTCATTGATTGATCAATTTATTTATGATGGATGCTGCTGCAACGTGTCCAACTTCATTGGGAGTTCCGCTTGAATTGCCGTGACTGTGACTGTATTTGGAACAAAACTTTTAACAAATTTTATATAGCACATACATATTAGTTATATGTCTTTACATCTTCCTCTATGAGTTGGTGAGTTTACCATTGGTATTTTTTTCCTTTTCATCTTAGACTTAAGAACAACATACTTTTTACACATGAACCTCTTCTTATAGTAGTTGCAGTCATCATCCTTGAATGAACAGTCTTTGGATCCATGACCTTTTTTTAGTCAAGTGTAGCTCTGCATGCAGTGCTCCAGTCTGTCAATGCGGACTCCACAGAGAAACCGATCCTTCTGCATGTTCTTTGACACAGCATCAAGATAATAATTCACTAATAGCATGGAGATGGCAGGAACAAATTTAGTTACATTGCCCCCATCCTGGTTGTATATATTAAAGAAAAAATGTTGCAAAATGAAGATTGGTGGGAGCTGGTAATGATCCTTGAAGATCTATACCTTTTCATTAAAGTTTTGTGATAGGCTTGATCGAAACATCCAAATTCTGAATTGTCTGATGCATTAATGTAACACTATCACTCAGCAGTGTAGCTCTTTGCTTGTTTAGAGAAACAAATCTAATAATCTCTACTTTGGTTAAATTCTCCCAGAGTTCTATGAATAGCTATGAGTTTACTTTCCTGCTAAAATGAAGTAAATAAATTTTTCACATTGCAATTCAATAACTCTATTCAAATATTGATAGTGCAGTCGAGCAGAACAAGCGAAACCAATATATACTGATCTCAAATCACAGGAAATGTTCTAATTTACAGGAAACTTTAAAGTAAACACGCATATAAAAGCTAATATCCAACCACCAGCAAGGCTAAATTGAAACATATGTATGAGATGAATAACTACAAATAACTCTGGTCACATCTAAATATTGTGAATTTATCATTATGTTTAAGTACACATACATGCACATGTAATTACTCCTGTGACAGAAGTGAGTACATGGGGTATTGAAGCTGTGGAATCTGCAAAATATAACATACATCACACACACTTTTCTTAACATATGCACTTCTCTCACAACATGTATTCACTCTCATACATGAATTTGCTTATGCTACATGCAGTGGAAAGATGTACTATGGCATATCTCATTGTGTTTGGATGACAATGGTGTTTCGTATCACTCATTGGCACAAGGAAACTTTGCAACGCAGCTCACCTCATTCAAAATATCGCCCATAATCAATATCCTCCTCCTTCCATTCCAATCTGGATGTAAAGGTCTCAATATTGTGGAGGCTTCACATGTGCTGTTAGTTGAACCCCAACTGGATATCAGCCAAGAACTGCAGGCCATTGGACGTGTACACCGTATAGGGCAGACCAAGTAAGCAGTGGAATCACGATATGCTGATTAATGTTTTTGTGAAGTGTTAGTAGCTGCCATAAGTGAGAGAGCTGAGAACTGACAATTAACCATTACTATTATTAGCATGCATCAACGACCTCTGGTGGACTGTAGTGGTATGATTGTGTTATGGGAGGAAAATTTCCAGTCATCATGTGTTTAGACTTTTTAAATAACCTTATGACTGGTAACACCCCCCCCTCCTCCTCAAAAGTAGTCCCATAATAGGGAAACATGAATATAAATTTCATAGAAAAAAAGAAAGATAGATAAACCATGGAATGTGGTCAAGGTCTCTATTGACAAGTCAATCTGACTAGATTCATCAAAATACACTTTGGAAATTAATATTTACTCCAGAACTCATTGTACATTCTTATTCAAGTAGGTGATTCTTTTAATATCTTTTTTGATCTAAAAATTCAATATATTTTTTTTTATTGTTTTTTCATTTATTACTTAAAAATTAGAATTTATTATATTGACTAACACATAATTGCTTCCTTCGGCAGCATTGCATGCTATGCCCACTTTCGTTGGGCTGGGGTCACAATATTGTCTTAAGAAAGAACATGTCTAATTGGAGGACATGATTTTCTCGATTACTTGTTCTTCAAGATGACATGTATTATAATAGCATATGTCTGCACGGAGGTTATGCTTTGTTGTAGGAAATGTATTATGGAGGTCATGTATTGGTGGAGTGTATGTCTTCAGGATGGCATATCTTACAATATGTTGTGTTTTACTGAAAGACATGTATACTGGAGGTCAAGTTTTACCTCAGGGTATGTATTGTAATAAGGCATGTCTTGCTATTCGAGATTTCTTACTGGGTGCATGTTTTAGAGGAGGTTATATCTTACAGGAGGATTTCTTGCACACTGGGACACCTCTTATGTGAGGTCAGGTTTAAGTTCACGATAAGTCCTATAGGAAGCCATGAATAACATGAGGTCATGTCTTACAGGTGGATTGTTTTTCAGGAGTTCGTGTAATATAAGTGGTCATGTTTTGTTGAAAGACAAAGTGAAGTAGGATATGTCCTACTTGAAAATATATCCAAAATGAGGAGAGGTTTTATAGAATAGCATGCTTGCTATACAGGAGGGCAAGTATTACTTGAAGAGGGCATGTGTTATGGTGGTCATGTCTTTCATGAGAGTATGTGTCATGGGAGGACATGTGTAGTAGGTAGGCATGTTGTACAGGTGTGTGCAGAAGCTATCATTTAAGCTGCTGTGAGTTTAGGCATCTCTGTTTTTTTTTTTAACTAGAGTAATTTTTTGGTCTACTAGAGGCATGCTTTCCAAGAATACATTGTTTGAATAGATCCTCTTGGGTATGTAAATTTATTTTCATGATCTTGTTTTGTCACTTTAAAATTTTTTTTTTTTTTTTTTTTTTTTATTATATCCCAATTGACTTCATGTATGCTTGACAAACATATCCCCTCAGCTATGGTTCGTATTTGGAATATGCCAGAAAAAAGTGGTGGGAGGTTTTCCTGTTACTATATACATAAGCAGTCCCTTGCTTCAGAGTTAATCAATTTTTTCTTTTAATTGCTGATATGCTTATTCCTGGTCTACTGGCAGGCCAAGTAAAAAATCATTAAAGTGTTTTGGTGTGGTATTGTGTGAACAGCAATACATTCCCTTTGATGGAAATACAATGGTATATGGAAGAGCCTCCTTTGGGCTTCTTTCAGTTACTACATTTGAACCATGGGGTATGGACAAACAGCACACAGCCAGTGGCTTTCACTTAGCTGAATATCATATCTGCCTATTTTCAACTGGATCCGTACAGCCATTTGGCAGTTTATTGTACACATATAAATTGGTAAACGCCAATAGCTCTATTAGTACAAGATAATGTCTTTGAATGTATTGATTGAAACTAACCCTCCCCTTTCCCATCCCTAACAAAATGCCTCACCTTCCCACCCTACATACCCTCAATCTTGCCACTATATATCAAAACTTTCTCCTCTGCTTCTGCTCTCCTATATTTGTAAAGAATATTTAATAGTGATTTTCACAATAATTATCTTTACTGCATTTCATATCTATTTTCTCTCTTTCTTTTGCAGCCCTGTACAGGTGCACAGGTTTACAGTGAGAGGCACAGTAGAGGAGAAGATACTTCACTGGGTGAAAAAAATTAAGGACACCAGTACTCCAACTACCTTGCCAGAGTGAGTACTGTCATGGACTAGTAATACCAAGGTGGAAAAATACACTAAAAAACAACTTCCATTGAAATTTCTTCCTTGCTGTTTGTAAAGATTTAGTAGTCATTCCCACATACTTCACCTTAAGCACACATAAGAAAAATATTCTGCCAATATACAATACCATTATATAACATGTACATAATTTCCCTCCCTGATTGCACCATATCTTTAATGCATATTTATTTTTTCTCCACCCTTTATAGGATTATGCCAGGTATGACCTGTGGAGATGTAAAGAATATTTTGGATAAAGAATGTTGGAATTCAAGAGCTGACTTTATAAGTAACTGCACTACCACATAAATATATGTTTTTTTTTTTCATCTTTAATTTTTTTCTCAGTTTTTGGTCAATTAGGTATTAACTCATTCAAAGCTAAAGGTAGTCCTTATATTATCTTCATTTTTAATGAAAGTTGTTATCAACATGACCATTCTTTCGAAAAAAAATCACCACTCAGAAAACCATACACACATCATAGCCATTAATATTAAGATGGTCAAGTAAATTCATTATATTTTAAATTAATAAAAAAAATTATTAATTGAAATAAAAAAAAGTTAACAATTATCTGTTCACAAGCCTCACTGTAATCTTAGCAGCTGTTTTACAAAAAAATTAGTATGTTTAGACTACTAAGTGGGTTATTTCATTTTTCCTTTGCCAAACTCATTGAAGTTATCTTCACTCCTAAATTGAATGCTACTTACACAGAAGTTTTTATTACTAATATTGTGCTTGTTTGATAATTGACATTAGTGTTAACAATCCCGATGTGCCACATAAAGTAAACTGAACAAGCTTTTGGCTGCAAGAGGCATACCAACACCAAGGCACTCCCACCTACCCAGTCACTCCCTTCCATCTCGTCCCCAGCTGCTAATATAAGGATTGAGTGCCATGGGGCCATTAAATATACCATTTACTACATTTCCCATTGTTGTTTTATTTTTTTTCCTTTATTTTTTAATTTTTTTTAATTCCAAATTGAGCTTTGGAAGAGGAGAGAGAGAGAACTGTAACTTCAGCTGGTCGTGTGTTCTAAGAACTAAAAGCTTTCTGTATCTAGACCAAAATTGGATAGCTGGGTATAGCTGGATGTCAGAAGAGGTGTGTGACTTCAATTGGGGCATGGCCAAAAGGAGAAAATTACACAGGCCAGTCACTTTTTTTTTTAACATTTCCTTTTCCATTGCAATGAGCTACATGATAATCATCCTTTACCATTTTTTGTGAGATACCCCCTAGATAATTTATTGTCAGCATGAAGCACCATGATTGGTGTGTCTGATTTGTATTAAGGAAAGTATGTCCAAAATTAGTATATGAGAAATCATTTAGCTCATTTGATCCAAGTTAGAGGATTGAGAGAACTGCTGGCTGGACTAATTGGCAAAAGGGCATAGGGGTGGGTGTTAGGGGGGGGGGGGGAACACATAGGCTTTGTCTATCATGTTCAACTACTTAAATATCATTTACCTATTTCAATTCCTAAATATTTCTTTCTCTATCCTAAGGTCAGATCTAGCATGGTTATGAACTTTAACCCCACCATATCCATCAAGGAACTCTTCTACCCTTAGCATTGGATAGACATCACTTGGGCACTCAGTAAGTATGTATGTGTGGTTGCCCCACAAATATGATCCTTGATTAATTTTTTAAATGTGGTTGTTAGTATAAACATGTTGCTGCAGCTGATTGTAGTTTATCACACACACACACACACACACACACACACACACACACACACACACACACACACACACACACACACACACACACACACACACACACACACACACACACACACACACACACACACACACACACACACACACACACACACACACACACACACCTTCCAACTGCCCAGTTTATTCTTAGGAACATTTAAAGATATTAAGGAATGTGCTAAAGAATAACGTATGTTATTATGAGTGCCATTGAAGGGTGGGAGAAGTAGTTGTCATTTACCAACAAGAAAATGTTAAGTTTGATGGCACTCTGCCTTCCCTTGCAACCAATCAGGTTTATTCACTTGTCCTCCATCTCTGGATTACCCATCAGGTGATGATTTTTTATGAATATATGTCCCCCAACTTCTAATCTAGTGTTCTCTTGTTTTTTTGTTTTTTTTTGGGCTTCTATGACTATATCATAGGTTTGTCTGACATCCTAAAACATGGCGTACAAGTTTGGTCACTCTATATAATGTTCAACTTCACCCAGATGTGAATGGATTTCCTTCTAGTTTGGATTTATTGTGAACATTAGGAATAAATAGGGCTTACCTAGGAAAGAGATAGCAATAATTCATTATGCATGTTATTGGAAGCACAGATGTTCAAGAGTAGTTACCAGAATGTCTAACAACAGTTATTTAGCTCATGTACGGTCCATGACATATATATTAGTATAATTTATTTGCTCATACTAGATAAACTAAGCTCAGGACAGAGCTGCACTCCTCTAAAATGGTAATCCACCAACTTGACAACTTAACCCATAATGGAGATAGTGGAGACTGCTGAAATTAACAGCTGTAATGGCGGCTATATTTGTTTGTCACACTTATTACATATGGCAACTCTGATTTTCCATCTCACTCATAAAATGACCACAACATATTACCTCTTCTTTACTTATAAACACCTGTCACTCCTTCTATAACTATTTATTTAAAGATCCTTTCCAACTTGCAAAGCCCATAATTTACTTCACTGTTTACTAGCAAAACTTGCAGAACTCCACCTATTTCATGATCTTGATAAAATCTTTACTTGCTTATCAAACTGTTATTTTTATTACATGAATTTTTGATTTTTTACCTAGCTCAAAATATGGGCTTAAAAATAAAAAAAGAGGTTACCATGGTAACTAGGAAAAGCCCAAAATGGTATTTTGGTCAGAAAAACCCTTGGAGCTACAGATTTCAAAACTTTCTATGCATATACAACTTCACCCTCTGAATAACCTTGGCTTGCTCCCACCTTGCTACACATTCTCCTTTCCCTGTATAAGGCCAAAAAAAAAATAAATAAATAAAAAATGAAAAAATAAAAAATGCCAAAAATGGTATTTCAGTAAGAGTTTGGGAGTTAGACCAAAATACCCACATACATTTGAAATCAATATAATATGAGGAATGCTTTTAAATATATGTATCAGATCGACCCCAAAATTTTTTTTTATCTCAGACCCAAAAAAGGCAAAATATCTTACTTTGGTAAGACAAACCCTTGAAAGGACAGGATTAATACATTGTATGCATACATGACTTGACTTTGTGAGTAACATGGGAGGGATCCCTTCTGGCTACACCTCTTCCCATTGGTGTGTAAAGCCAAAAAGTGACAAGAAATAGAAATTCTAAATGACTTTGACTAAAGAAGTTAGATCTACGAAAACACTTAAGTATATATATTTTTTTGTAAGTATGTGTGTAGGCATCACAGCTAAACATTTGGACATTGCAAGCGAAGATTCAAATGGGCCTCTGGTTCGTTATTATTGTGTTATATTGTCATCTCCATTAGAGGGAAGTCAAGCTATAATTGAGGCTGATATATGAAGAATGTGGTTTGTCCTGTGCAGTGATACCACAAGTAGTGAGTTATGGAATCAAATTGGGATGGAAAAGGTGTGATTGGGAAATTTCCATAACTCTATAAATGTGGTAAATTTTCAGCATGAGTTGAGGATTCCAGATAAAGTTATACCATAGCAACTTCCCATGCTGAAGAAATGGAACAGGAATAGAATAACTACAAGTTACTGAGGAACATATTCAAAATGGTGAAGAAAGAATAAAGATTATCAACAAGACAGCTGCATTCCATTTGCCACTGCTCATGCATGCTATACCCAAAATTGAGTGTAACTGCCCTTTGATCAAGCCGCTGACCGGGGACACCAGCAGAGAGAATTTCTGGTTGTACTTCTGGTTGTACGTGAATTCAAAATGTGATCCAATGTGAAATTTTGCTTTCCAATTTCCACCTAGGTATACTGAAAATGTTCTGTGTTTAAATTTGTGAGTGTAGCTGTGCTTTTTGACGGCAAATCACTCTAATGTGTTCCAATCTCATATCCATGCATGCATATATGTATGAATGTGTGTTTGTGAGTGTGTGTATGTTTGTGTGTGTGCATGTAATTGTGTGTGTGCATGTAAATGTGTGTGTAAGTGTTTATGTGTGTTAGTATGTGTGTGTGTGATTGTTTTTGTGTGTTTTTGTATGCATGTCTGTTTGTGTGTGTGTGTGTGTGTGTGTGTGTGTATTTGTGTATGTGTATGTGTGAGTGTGTGTTTGTGTGTGTGTGTGTATATGTTTTTGTGTGTACTTGTGCATGTATATGTTAATGTGTATGTGCGTGATTTGTGCTTATATACACATGCATGCACTCACTCACATATATAGAAAAATCTGAAAATGGTTATATCTCTATCAGGAAAACTTTTGTAGGTACAGATCTGAAACTATGTATGCATGTATGACTTCACTCACAGGTTATTATGGGTAAGGTCCTACCTGGTCACTTTCCATTGGTGTGTGAGGTGAAGATGTGCCATCAAAGGGAAACTTCAGAATAAAGATTGAATGTAAGGTGTTAAATGCACGAACCCATTTTAAAATAAATTTACTTTGTAAGTATGTATGCATGTTTGTATGTATGTATATATGTGTCTAAGTATCAGAGCCTAATACTGGGACCATAAAGGCCTAAATTTGGCAAAGCCAACACCATTTATGACCAATAGAGCTCTAGCAACCAAATGTGTAAGTATGCTGCTAATGTCACTAGGTCTTGGCTAAGAACCAATTCAACGGCCTTCCTGTCCCTACCAGAATACTCCAAAGCAAGATCGTCCGTGAATGCCTATTTCTGCAAGACTGTTTTTCACATGTTGTAAATGTAAATGTTATATAGATGGGGGCCAAAGACTGATCCATGTGGAATACCGATATTAAGGCATCAGGATCTGCTGCATGTCATATTCCCAGTGGTGGGGATAAAGCTGTGGTTTGTGACAAATTCTATGTATTTTGACAATGTACCTCTCTGATAACAGATACAGAAGCATGCAAGTGTGCTGTGGTGTCATGTTGTATCATAGGCTGCTGTGAGACCAACAGACACAGCATCAGCTTTTTTTGTGCCTAATAGCTCACCTTGTTGTTTTCAGCAATCTGAGTGACTTGATCTACTGTTAATTTTCTGTGTGTGAATTTGTCCATATGTCCAAACGGCATTATATTATCATGATGCTCATAGTGGCATACACTTCCTTAATTGATTTATCTCTCATATTTCCAATTTTGATGAAAAAAATTTTTTTTCAAGAAATACCACTACAGATATCACAATGACATTCACAAAAGTAAATGCAGTCAAATAAATGCAATCAAATATTGTGATAACTGCATTTGGTCTATATTGCTACTGTTCAGTTTAGTTCTTTCTCTGTTTGGCTTCATGCAGAGAACCTTTCCTTGGTTAGGGCTGTGTTGAGAGACAAGAAGGGATCTCCAGATGGAATTCCTCTATGTTGGTGAAGGAGGAGCTTGGCCATTTACCGTCAGCACTGCTTCCCCAATCCTTTGTACTGGATCTCTGGTTCAAGGAATAGGAGTGTGGAAAAAGTATTGAAATTCTTAAAGTAAGCAAATAAACACAAGACACACAACAATATAATCCCCACTTCCACCGCACCCCACATCCACAAAAGCTTATCTTTCTAAAATGACTATACTTGGCGCCATTCATTGTGGACTCTTACATGCAAATTGCCAAAAATGTCTACTTAATAATTCAGCACCCGTAGATTGTTTACTCACCCACTATTCAACAGAAATATTTTTTTTACGGTGAACATGAACTGAATGCAGCTTATTGTCTATTACAATCCCTCCACCCAAGTTGTTAGAAAGTGAAACCTGGTGGTTAATGTCCTTTTCTGGCTCACTCTCAAGCAATCCCATATGCCAAGCAGAGCTGATGGATGTGACTTAAATTTTTTATGGAATTAATGGAGTGAATTATTTGTTCAATAGGCAGTTCAAACATGAATTAAAGGAAAACAATCCTCTCTTCTTGTTTACTTAGAGTCCTCAACAATATATTTAGCCTTATAAAACCCTAGTCTTGAAATGAACCACCAATTATCGTTTTCTATGTGGAATAAACAACACTTTGTAGTCACATGGTATTTGTTCATGCACGAGGCATATTTCCTCCATAAAAATAAATGAATCACACTTTTTCTTTCATATTCTTATTTATTGATTCAATGAAACAGAATTCATCCTTGTGTGTGAGTATCATTGTGTGTGTCCATCTGTCTCGGTGTGTAGGTGTTAGTGTGGGTTTGTGTGAGGCATTGTGCAGAAGTGTATGTATTGAAGGCAGATTGTGTGTGTGTGTAAAGAGATTACATGCACATGAATGTTTATATTTATTTATAGGCAGTGCAAAAACATTTATTAACATGCACAACATCCCCATACTCAACTTTGAAGCATCGAGCCATGAGAACAAGTTGTCCTGTCCCACTGCCTGAGAATGCTCAGAGCCACACTTTTGCATCAAACAAAGCTCAGTACCAGAAGCCAGTTGGTGTGCAGGAAGAGTGGTAGAGGCAGGCATAAGACCAGTGTGGTGAAAGCTTGGCAGACTATTCCCTGGATCTGGTGCGTATGAAGCAGCGAAGGAATTCTCCACACACTCATTGAAATATTCAGCACTCTTTTTCACAGCTCTGTTAGCTGGAAATGCAGCATGTTCAGTGTCATCACTTGGAAGGGAAGCCATATATTTGGCATTACGCTCAAAATCCAGCCTCCTTGCATTGACTTCACTTTCTATGTATTCCATTGGTCGGCTCACTGCTTCATTCTCCATATTTTTTAAATGAAATGTCTCCTTTACATTGGACCTCAATTGCTTCCTGCTGTTTGAAAATGGATAAAATTGCTTGGCAGAAATGGACAGTGTGGAGTTCCCTTTGTCCTGGCCATTGGTAGGCATAGCAGGAGAACGACATGAGAGGAAACCATTTTTCTGTGGAAATGGAGTTGAGAGCTCACCATTTGTCAACTTCTCATCCAACTTGAGAGAGTATGGTTTGCACACAATCTCACCCTCAACACAGGTTTCTGAGGAGAGTCTTGATAGCATTGCTGCTGCATCTACACTGTCATGGTGACCGTTAGAGTGTCTGTGGCTTACACGTTGCTTGACACTAAAAGGGGGAGAAGTGGGACAGAGAACAACTTGAGTTATATTTGGAGAATTCATAACCAAAACACACAAAATGACTTCAAATAAAATTTCATAACATGCCTAAATATTCAAGTCAACCCATAAAAATCATGCATATTGGTGATTTTCGAAGATCTAATAAAGTAAATCAGTAATAAATATAATTATTTATTTGCCATTAAAAAAAAGGAAATGAAAGATATTTTGGGAACAAGAATTTTTTTCAACTTGTTACATGAATTGAAGCATTGTGAATATAGTAAATTAGAATATTAATAGGAGTTCATCACAATTAGAAATATGCTAGTTAGGAGGAAATGTTACAAATTTTGCAACCTATAAACAGTTTTCATTATCTTGGTTGAACGAATTATACTATTAACAATTCATGCTAGAAGAAATGGCATGTCTGCATAAGTCACACACATGCACATGCACATGCACAAACATACACAAATAGATATTTCACCGAATTAGTTGATTTTGATCAATACTAAGTTAAGCTGTAATGTTGGTGCAAAGTAGGGGTTGTATGACCTGCTATGTAGTCGGACTAATTTGCCATTCAGAATTGGCTTGATCAGTGGAAAGTTTTAAGATATTGTATGTACATGTTGGCCACTGAGGTCAAGAGATCTGTCTTGATGTGAATAGACCAAAATGAACAACACAAAAGCCTCACCTTTCTTAATTTCCTCACTTACTTAGCCATACCATTGTCCACTTCTATTTTCCTCTCTGTAGCTTGTCTCTGCTTCTTTCTTTCCCTCTCAATGGAAAGCCTGTTTGCCTTCTCTCTCTCTTGCTCCACAAGGGCTTGAATGTTCTGGGTGTCCATGTCCACAGAAGAAGATGTGGCAATAGGAACCCATGCAGAATCAGCTGTGGGAATAACCGGCCATTGTTGGAAAACCGGCTCCTCTGAAAATGGCAATAACAGCATGAACAACAAGAATGAATAGTAACAGTAGCTCTACTCTCTCCAATGCCCGCACAAAATAAACCTACCTTTTGCCTCGGTTGTCGTGGGCAAGCTCCATATTCCTGTTGGGTCCCACGATGATGACAATTCTAATGGATAAATCTGTCCAGCACGTGGAAAATGCATCTGGTATATGTCTCCTAGCATAGGAATGCTTTCCACAGCAGCAACAGAAGATTGCATCTGCTTTTGTAAGTGCAGCATTTTTGTTGTTTCATGACGAACAAACAGGACAACATAAATGTGTCATAGATTATGTAGTCATGTACAAAATTAAATTACTATATTGACATGTATTAAATGAATGTGTGTTACATGAGCAGGCCTTATATTAACTTGTACTCTATGAGAATGGATGAAATCCATAAACATACATTACATTCATGGCCACATATCATATAGAGATGTAATATACATGCACCTATGGTGCTATTAGATTGGTACAATGAAGCTGTACATGAAACAGATTAGTTTGTTCATTTTATATTGTGAGTGGATAGTGGCACTATAAAGACTATGTATTTTTGGGCAGTTTGTGGGAGCCGTTGCCTTTACTGAAACTGAAGACAATATTGTGTCTGAAAGTGAACTGCCCATAAACTAAGGGTAGCTATTACAACTCTGCATCAAACATGAAGTTCTCTACTTTGGAAACATGTATCAATTTCATCACTGGAATCAATGATTCCTCACCTGAGGATTGCGGAAAACATCTTCCCAGAAGATGTTGTGAGGTTGGATGGGAGGAGGTGAGGGTCTGACAGAGGTGAAAGGGAGACACCCCCAGATGCACACCACGACACCAATGCAAACAGCAAAGACAAAATGATAAATTGCTTATCATACCAACAAATAACTGGTCACACCTATTGGAAAATATGGCATATCATTTACATGAGATCATAAAATTATTATTACCCTCTAATGGGTGTTGTTATGGGTGTGGTTTGATCATTGACATGAACACCAAGTAGTTTTTACTTCGTAAAACCGATTTAGTTGAAATTTAGCATGTTATCTCTATGTGACCTTTAAGACAGAGTGATTGGTTCAGTACAGCAATAGAGTGGAGCCACATTCAATTAAACACACAAAGCAAACAGTTAGCCAGACCTTGAGCAGGATAACAACACTCTCCCTGTCACATGGAGAGGAAAATATCTTGCTCAGATAGAACAACTGGCTCAAATTTTAAATGCAGTCTCCAAGTGACAGTAAAAGTGTTATTATCCTCCCTTGGGTGTAGTTTGGCTAACAAGTTTAATGCCAAATTTTCCGCCTGTTTTGTGTTAGTCACTACTTGCAAATATAGCAGAACTCTTCCCCCTACTTCTGTAATCCCAAATATTTATCTCATAGAGAATATAAACCATTAAATTTAACAGACAAGGACTGAACAAATTGTTAATTAGCTACAAATTTAATGTTTAATTAAAAATATCTAAGGTTGTAGCTCTCCATTGTGGTCACATAGGATTTGATAGCATGCCGTGTTTCATAATATCTTTGCATTATCATTCCTTACTAAAATAAAATGAAATCAATCAAAACTGTTCAAGCTAGGGAAAGAATGCTCAACAAGCATTTAATATACCTGATCAATTCTTTTATCCAAAGGTAGCTGACTTTTCAATCCCTTCCCACTAATCATCTTATCATATCTACTGTCACTAGAGCACAAGCAACTGCATTAAATAGTCACCATTTACCTAGTGGGAGCATAATCAGGTCACAGTATCTTTGCACCTTCACATCCATAGTGAAATACGGTGCTCCATACCATGCCATCATATAAATAGAGCTGAAAGAGCCCCCGAGTGATGCCCTGGGCGTCCTGATATAACCATTGGTCCATAATAGAAGTTTGCTGTCCCTCAGCAAACCCCATAAGAGATGAAACATTTTGTGTGGCCAACTGCTGGGTACCTTTACAAAGAAGAATATAAAATAAAATTGCACATATCACAATCCAAACATAATTTATGGAAAATCGGGACATATAATGTGTGAGTATGTGAGTATTAATTGATATTTCTGATTTCTATACCAAATCTTTGCTAATTATTCTATATCACTAGTTGAATATAAGAAATTTAGTTTATATTTCTCTCTTTTTCTTCCTGATGTTGTGTAATGACAAAAATAAATATTGGCCTGGTTTGCATACCAAAGGAACCTAGCTCAAGACTCGGTATGTGACTTCCTACTGATAGCCAGGTCCACCTTCTGTGATCTTTGGTCAAACTGCTGTCTGCTGGAAGGACATATAGTTTGGCCTCTAAATTTTTTTTTTTTTTTTTTTTTTTTTTTTTTTTTTTTTTTTTTTTTTTTTTTTTTTTAATTAATGATTTTTGGGCACATTGTTACTGACTTCAGGTAGAGTGTGTTCACATAAATATATTTGTTAGTATTTGCTCATTACTCATGTAATTCCTTCCCCCTCCGCCCCACACATGCATCACCACCCCCAGAAAACTTGAAACCTAAAAAACACACATCATGCCAATGACCCCAATTTTGATAAACAGATTGCAATGACACCTCCACTCCCATGGATCCCAATGTGCTCTATAAAAAATCTAGTGGCCTTCAGAGTTTTACTCTAGTAGGAGTTCACTCATATATGCATGCACCTGTCTGTCCATCAACTGAACCACTGACGAACACAAGCACACACACACTAACAGACACACGCACAGGAATAATGAGTGAGAGAGATAATACATGCATTCTTAATTGCTTTTAATTAGTGTGGTGACAGAACAGGATGGTATAACACTTCCTTTTAACTAATTATCGAAATTTTTGTGTTTTTTCTTTTTAATAGCAGGTTCATTTATTACTCTGTAGGAAGTAATTAAACAGTCTCAGTACTACCGGGCTGCCATTTATAACTTTGGTTCGGACTGATTATTGAAATCATCTCTCAAGCATGATGCTTTACCTTCACCATTAAATTTCAAGATATATGGTTACGCTTACGAGACCATTATTGAATGTGGTTAAATATTTGGGTTGCTGTATTATTCTCAAAATGACACATAATTAAAATATCACAATATATATTTTATTGAAGTTCACCTTTATAGCTGACTTCATCTTTGTATCGGAACTGATATTATAGCCAGCTACTACTACTAACCAGCTAGAGCTGTAGTTCATTGTTTGTCTGTTTTACCAAGCACTACCGCTAAACTAATTGTTAGATTAAGTTTAGATTTAGAGCTGAATTCTTACCTACTACCCAAAAATTAATCCCTTATTCCATGTGGGATCAATTCACCATAGTCCACTTCTACGTAATTCAATATTTCCTCTTCTTGGTTCCAGCAAAAATTATTTTCGCTTTTCTACTTTTAATTCAATCTTTTCATTGATCCTTAATATCTTATTCAGAGACAGGAAGACATAGAGAACTGAATGAAATTTGAATGTTTATTTTTTTAACAGTCGCTTCAAAATTTTTTTCTAAAACTTATGCAGGCCAGTGAACATGAAGGGATTAAACACAAATAATAATATAGAGAGTATTACTCCATCCATCTTTATTGATTGAACTAAATTACATTTTTATTGAACACCTGCAAGATCTTTTTTTTTCCCAGCCAAGTGAAACATATCTTCTAAAATTTGTTCAGAAGGGTCTGGTGTCTTCCAAATACCAATTTGGTTCACTTGTCTGTGAATCATGGATAACAATACTTCATTCGTATTGCATGTGCCACCTTTTTTATACTTTCTTTTTTCTTTTTTTAAAATTTAAAATAGCATTTGTTTTATATGCTTGATGGGTGTGCAACTCAATCAAATTGTTGCATGCATAAATTTGGCAAAGCAACCAATTATGATACTGTCAAATGTATTGCAGTAGGACAGATATGGTATGCCAAAGAAGCCACACCCTCTGGATAATGTTTTAAAAGGTGTGGCCAGCCAGACTAGCATTCCTCCACCTTCACCCACCCCACCTCCCAACAGGCATCTCCAACTATCAGGAAACATGTCAGTGTTTGTTTGTTGACATTTTTTTTTGGTTTCCTTCAAGGAAATTAATTTTAAACTGGGATTGCAATTAGCCAATTCAATATTTACCCTGCACCTATGAAAATCACAATTTCTTTAAGGTGATAATGATTTCTTCTATACTGATAATCATTTCACACTTAAGTGGTACTATATTTTATTTTAATGTTTCAAAGTGATAATGATATTCAAGAATTTTAGGCATAACAACAGGCAATTATTATTATTTATTCAACAACCCTCCTTTTTTTAAAGCTTTAACCTTTCTTGTTTTTTTTTGGGTTGGAAATCAGTTTTGCACTTAACTTTACCAAACTTAGTAATATAAAGTAACCTATCACCTAAGAAAAAAAGTTACTGGCACACATTAATAAAAAAAAACAAAAAAAAACAGAAGTAACAATTTGCCTTTTAAAACTGGGTCCCACAAGCTCTGTATCATTCTGACTGAATTCTTACCAGATTTTTTTGTTGAAGTTAGATATTTTTGAATCTGTTATTATTTTTGGGACTTCATTTTCATAACGGTAACTTTGTAACATGCCTCACTCGCCTTCCTCCCCAACCCCACACCCCACCACCCCTCCCCCTCCCCCCCCTGCTTTCTTTTGTTTTCTAATTTGCAGTAATTATTTAAACCTCATACATCAGTATTTATCCCGCTGGAGTAATTGAACAATCTTGATAATTACACTAATATAGGTTTCCTTAATCTCAGTACTTACCATTGTACTCTTCAGAAATGTCCAAGGAGGATTCTTCCAAGCATTTGTACATTTCTCTTCTTTTGACCCTTCTCTGGTGTCATTCACCTCCTGTGTATTTCTGTAATAGTTATACAGTTTATTATAAATAAGCCGCAAAGTGAAGTTGGTACTGAATAATTAAAAACTTTTCAAGGCTTCACTCCAACTTGATGAGAAAAAAGAAAACAGGTTTCTTAATGGACACGTGATAGCTTAAAATGGGAAAGTAACCAAAATTGGCTGGTTGAAAATTACGTAACTGCTTAGAAATAATTTCCCTCTGAGTATGCTCATAGCTAAAAACGTTTAATAAGATATTTAGCCATATCAAAATTATGACCTTAAATGAAACTGTTAGCAGTAGGATTGAGAAAGAGTGAAATTCCATTGAAAGGAGGCCAAATCCAAAAGGAAGGGATTGTTTAAATGGAGTAGTAAGAGAAAGAAGAGGCATTTCCTTTATATGTCTGAATATTTTATCCCCAACTGAAGCAGCTCATCACTTCCATGTAGTATTCAACCTTTGGTTCAAATTAAGGTTTAGTCTACAGAAATGCAACTTACCCTTTGCTGGAGATATTTCAATAGGAAACAGAATTTGTAGCAATGATACAGTATTTAGTCTAGTTAACAAAATTGCTATTTAAACAAACCTAATAGTTGAAAAAAAAAAAAAAAAATAATAAATAAATAAAATAATGAAAAAAAAATTAAAATAAAAAAAATACGTTTCACTGGAAAACTTTCTTTATTTTGAAGAGAAGACTTGTCTAACAATTTGCTATGACAGCTCAAAGTATTCACTATTATTAGAGGTTCTGTTTCATGGTTTGAACATTACAAGTAAGAAAATATGACAGGTTTATAGAACATGGTATAAAATTTCCACTAAGTACAGTAGATTTGGAATAAAAATTTTTTTTTTCTTTCTGCAATGTTAAAGCACTAATGGCGGATACAGAGTGGGGAATGAGCCATTATTAACTAAATTCCTAATAGCTCAGATCCACAATAAAGCCACAGTAATGTAAAATAGATTTCAGCTGATTGAAGCCTACCCCTTTGAAGTTTTCAGGTGAAATCAGGTGGAACCTGTTGGGATGAATGAAGGTGTATTGTGGACGTGTGAAATCCGTTCCAGACACAGGCGAAGACTGTTTTAGTGTGAATATGGACAGGGTTTAATATTGGTGAGATTAGATGGTAATGTTGTAACTATCTATCATTATTTTAAATATATTGCACAGTGTTTGACACTTAGTAAAATTTTGTATATTTTGTTGATATGAGTCGTAAATTTACAATGCCTCAATTATTTCCTTATTGTTGCTCATTTTCTAAAGTAGTTAAGCAATTGGGGGAAAATAATGTGGAGCTTGGGATTATGGCTTGACTACTTTACTCCAAATCTTAACATGTCTGTTACTGCATATGGTGAAATTAAGTGTAATTATGTAAAAAAAAAAAAAATTATCAAAGAATAATGACTTTTGTCTTTGATTTCATCTGACCACAATTACGCCACATACAATGAGTGTAACTAACAAGTTGTGTTTCCTTTATAGACATGTCAACTAAACAAGGATCAATAATAAGGCAGAGTATATTCAGGTACCTCAGTTAAAAACAATGTTAAAGTTGGTGAGATTTGATTGTCATTCATTATATAACGGTTATGCTCGAATTTTTGCCTATTTTTCTCTTCTTTTATTGTCATCTCTTTTTCTTTCCATTTGATGCATTTTTCTTTTTTACATACCTATTTTTATAAATTATGCTCAATAACAAACAAACATGAGTGTTACAACATAAAACAAGCAAAGGGCCCAGTCATTCAATACTTGAAACATTTAAACAGTTAATATTAACTCTATATATGACCCTGACTAAGTATTCCACAATTTAACAAGTGGGACATGAAAGGTGTGGATAATCTGTTACTGTGATACAATCATTCACTCAAATTTATGATCAAAAGTTCTTTTATTTCTTTTTTCTTAAGATCTACCTATTCTTCCTAAAACACTACTTTTTTTTCCTGAAAGTATCATTTTTTGGAAAGTCTGACTATTTTCCCAGCATTACCCTAGAAACTCAGAAACACCATCTTTACCTAACATTATGCCAACACAATCCATAATGGCCCAATATTGGCTTCTATATATTCATAAATATGTGGATAAGGTAGTGCAACAATGTAAACAAGTCATATGGAAAATCGCACCCACTAATTTTATTATGCTCTTACCGTGCAGACACGGTAATTGCTGCAAATGCTCTCTCTCATATTAGATTAAGGCATAGGAGACAGAATTAGTATGTTGCCTGAAAATATCTATTTACATTATAGAATGAGAATAGTCTTTCTCTTTGTCTGTGTATCCATGATTCACACTTGAACGGTTGAAGTTAGACCTCCCCTCCTCCCCCACATACACATGCCCACTAACTGCTTAATACCATACTGCCCACATGCACCTCATTTAGACCACATCATGGTAGAAAACACCAAGGCCAGCCGCAGTCCCAGGGTAATTCTCAGAAAGGTGAAGAAGAAAGTGAGGAGGATGCGACAAAGGAGGAGGGAGAGAGAGAGAGGCAACAGGCAGTAGCTGAGTGTGCACACACTCTGGAAGAATAACCTGCAACATTAGAGGCAGGAACACTATGAAACAACAGTAGCAACTAGAAAACATCCAAGGATGGAATCCCACAAGCTGAGCGGTACATTCTTACTTCTGCTGTTGTACAGGATCATGAGTTTTGATCACTAAATCACAGGTATTTAGGAGTGCCTGAGTGTTTTAACATAGTGTGGTTTGTAGGGAAGCGTACAATTTAATGATTGTAAAAAAAAATTAGGAATGTTTAATTCAATAACTATTACTATCTTCTTTATTGCAATTAAAGGAGTTGGGAAGTATTCCTTTATAGTAGAAAGTTTCACTTCAAGTACACTGCAGATATATATAAATTTAATCTACTCCCTGCATGTTATTCTATTTTTAAGATAAAAAAATTATCTTTACAAAAGCATATATATACAATTCTGATAATAAAAAGTTTTTACCCTTTTATTCGGAAAGTCTGTTCTCTTCAGTCCCCCCCCAACCTCAAAATAGTTGAAATTTTAATAATAAAAATGTTATTCTAAAAATTGCTAGTAACAGCACACTCACACACCAATTATTTATAGCAACAGCATGACCACATTCTCTAGCTAATAGCAACAGCATGCCCACACAACTGTCAGTCATACAAACATCATGTCCACACATCTCTCAATCATAGCAAGTGCATTTGCATGCACAACTCACTCATAGTTAGAACATGACCATGCATGTCATACTCATTGCAACATGTACACACACCTTTATTCCTAATAATAATTGTTTACACACCTCCAAGAAGATCGAGAGCAAAGATAATATTCAAGTAAAATGGGAATTTCCTACTCAAATGACAAGGGCCTTCTAATTTAAATAATCACATAGATATAAGACAAGAGATAAGAAACATAAATTACCTAAATTTCTTCGTCCCATTAAAAAAGTGAATTAAAATATCACTCAAATCCAAATCCCACTCCCCAAAAGAGTATACTCTGTATGATATGCAGGGTGAATCCATTATTCAATTAAATAGAATCAGTACCTCATTTCAAAAGCTATAAGGGTTATCTGTAGTTCATGTATGTAGTCACCTTCAGGTGAACTGACTTGTACTGCTTAGGCAGGATGCTAACACAATTGGCTGTATTATAGATGCAATTTGGAAGAAAATTTCAATGATTATAACAAAATATATGATTTTTTATATTAATAGTTGTTATAATAATTCACCTGTGTCTGTCTACCTCTGTGTATGCTGGTATGGGAAATGATTTTGATAGATGCTTCCTATGACCCTGTGTAATAAATATCAGACAACACCAGCAATATAATATTTTATCAATGTAAAGATTCTTAAAAAATATTGATTAATTTTTTAAGATCATGGAAGTAATATTACTTTGATAATTAAAAATTCGCCATTTGCATAAAATTAATCTTTATGTCTCCATTAAGATGTTGAATTGGGCCTTTCGTATATTGGCTCATTAAGTCATTTCTTCTCTGCACCTGACTTGCCTGTGGATGTTGAAAGTAAATCAAACTGGCTGATGAACTCAAGGCATAATCTCTATGTTCATCTTTTAAAAAGATATTTATTTATCATCAAACATAATTAATATTTATCCATTATCATTTAAGATTGAAATACACTGCCAAATTTTAGCTCTGCTTCCAAATAATTTATCTTGGTTTGGAAGTTATGAAAAAACACAAAGAAAAAAGGTGCCAATATTATACTAGTATTTTCTGAATGCCAACTAAAATATATATATATATATATATATATATTATCTATACAGTTATTGAGTATTTGTTACTTGCTGTGTCATCTTTGTGGTGTCACTCCCCGTCCCCATCACTCCTCCTATGATTAGTACACTAAACCTAGAATTACAATTAAATATATAGAATGTGCCAACCATTAAGATGTACATTTGTTGTTTTCCATAAATTAAATTGCATGAAGTGCCAATTCTAGAGCAGTGTATTGGAATGAGGCAAGTCACAAGCAAAGAATTATGGAAAAAAGATGATTCCACAATTGAACACAAAATTCAAGTTCATGGAATTTCCATAAGATATGGCATGGATAGGTACCTATAATGTTTCATAAAATTACTTTTCCACACTTCGTCCATTGGAAAGTTGCATCTTCTAGCATGTATGTTCGATTACTTTCATGACCTTGGTCAGTGTGGTGTCATGTAGCTTACCAAGTTCAAAATTAAACATAGATCCTGTAATAGTGTAGAGTGCGGCCTCTTCAATGATGTATACTATGTCCCGCATCTGTTCAAGATCTTGTAATGAGTCAATTTGCTTCTTCATCTTAATGAGGGAAAGAAACAGAATCCCAGGTGTTGGGTAATATCTTTTTACCCATTTTTACAGGTGTCTCCTCCATCTCAGTTCCACTGTTACTGCTTGTATCGCTATCACTGGAGCCACTGCTGCTGGAGCAAACTTTCTCTTTTTTCTTCTCAACTTCTTCGCTTGCTACCTGGAACTTAACACTGCCATCCAAGTAAGGTACCTCTTGATCCTTTTCTTCACTGGCCTTCTTGATGATGCTAGGCTGAAATGTGTGTGGGAGAATAAAATTGGTTCAATAGATTATTCAAGATAGATCAAATGATTCCGTGCACATGTTAGCTATTAGCACAATATTAGTGATGGAAGAAGAGATGCCCCACTATACCTTGATTAGATCATATGTGAAGTATTTTCGAGATAATATGGTAGATAAACATGTTAAACAGATTAAAAAATATGGAGAAAAGGGAGGTAATTAATGATAACTGCTTAATTATTTACCATTGATAGAGTTAATCTATTATGACTAATATTTCAGGTTGGAGGAGAGTTTGCCTTGGTTACGACAATAGGTTATGGTCGTCAAAAGAACTCTTCATTCATAAGTAGCTGCAAAGTTGGACTATTTCATTCATGAATAAGTTTAAGGGTGTACAAAGTTGTGTTTTTAAACCACATTGATTCTCATTGGACATAAATTGCGCGCTATTATAAAGGAGACTACATCATAACCCACCCTTTACCTACTTTATCAGGGATGTACTGCCTTTCTTGTCCATCCTCTACCAATATTGATTGGGTAAGATATTATCAAACTCATCACCTCAACTTTACCAACATTGCAACTGAATAACTCGTTTCTGGCAACAAGTCCAGCACTACACAAATTCAACCCTGATATGTGCCATGGAAGAGGCATTTATAGCCATCAGGTCACAATGAGTAGTGAGCACACCTGATATTATTTATTTTGTTATATTGATTTACCAGGCATAAAAAGTTAATAAATATATACAATTACGTAAAGCAATTGTTTTGGTTAAGTTCTACCAGTTTGAATGAATAGCTAAGAGTTGGCATATGCTGGTACTATGAGATGATCAAGCCAGAAAAAAATGATAGAGATCAAAACGAAAGTTGTCAGTATTAAGACAAGGATAGTGCTCAGTGAAGTGAGAATGTAAGAGACAAAGGATATGGTGATCAATACTGCCTGACCAACCTTCATTTCGGCCTCCTTGCCCTTATCTTTGCCCAACACGCTTCTTGCATTCTTCTTGCCGGTGACAGCAATCTTCCCAGAAACTTCAGTATTCCCGGCAACACCAGTATTCTCAGTAACTGGACCGTTACCAATTGCAATAACGATATTCCCAGTAGAAACAGCACTTTTCTCGGCAACAGCAGTACTTCCGGCTTTCCCTGACAGGTCATGCCTAGAGGCCAGCATGGAAGGCTCACCCTTCATATGCGGGAAATGCACAAGGTGACTTTCAGGCTCCCAAGTACTCTCCGACTCCGAGTAGTTCAACCACTTCAGGAGGTATTCCACCTTCCCTCTTTTACCGATACGTTTGTCTAGTATCCTCTCAACAGCAAATGTTTTGCCACATTCAAGAGAATGCTTTATTTTTGACCCTTTCTTAACTTTAGGCATGTCGTCACTGCAATTTCAATGCACACATATAAGATAGACATAAAAAAATGCAAGTCAAAGGGTAGGAGAGGGATCTCAGAATATATAAAATCACATATCTTTAAAATTTATATTTATATATCATTACATTTCATCTCCCCCATCCTTTGCAGAGTATATATAGGAAATATTCAGAGTAACCCAGTGTTTTGACAGTATATTTGGTAGAAAAAAATTAGTGTACCACTCAAAATGTTTTAAAACAGAGAAAAAGCTTAATTTTATTAAAATCAAGCTACATTAATGTTTATATCAATTAGGTAATTGTAAATGAATTAGAGTGGACAAATGTACAGAAAAGTAAACACACACAAAGGAGAACAAGCAACAAAACATTTGTTCTGCTTCACGGATGCACAGAAAATAATGTATAAGCAAACGTATTACTATTGTAAATTTTAAAATATAACAATCGTTTCACATCCAATCCAAGTACTCAAATCTAAACTCATTCCAATGCGACATGTTCTTCTTTAAATCTCAGTGCATGTTAACACATGGAAAACGGTAGATAACAAAAACTATATAGTATAGTATTTCAAAACTCTAATATGTAAAAGCCGCCCCCTACCTGTTCCCCAAATGCTTACGCTAAATTTTTTCCAATTTGGTTCAATGATATTATAAATTAATAGAAAATGAGAAAGTGGACAAGCAGCCAAAAATGTGCACATATCATAAGTGAAAAAAAATACTAGATCTCTCTATTCAACTAGTGATACCAAAAAAATGCTGTACTTAGCTTATAGACGCATACCCTGCCAAATATGTAGCATCTCAGAACGATTATAGTATCTCCAAAAGTATTGATAAAACCACTTAAACAACAACAAACCATAAAGAAAGATAAATAACACAATGTGATGGTCATCATTTTAATTTCACTTGTAACAAGTCACACGATGAGCCACAGTCAAGAACCTCACAATTTGTGAGGATTGGAATTCTAATTAGATGGTGCTTTAATTGGGATGCTTGGCTTACAAACTAAATGTTTAAAAAAATTGATAGCTCAATTTGAATGGAAATAACGTAGAAGTGATACTATGATGCTCACACAAGCTAACTACAGCATGTACAATGTGGTTGTGACTATCACCACTCAACAACAGATTCATATAAGCATGTCAAATGAAGAAATCAATGGAGAAAGAAAATAAATAGTCAACTTGTGGTAAAAGACAATTACACTCATGCTTGGAACACACTTTACAAGTTCAGCATTGGTTGTTATAACAGCTCTAGAGATTTATTAGTCCTAGAAATATTGCCAATCTGAAGATACCACCTGACAATAAATATAGATGTGTTTGCGTTTGTGTGTGTGTGTGTATGTGTGTGTGTGTGTATGTGTGTGTTTTGTGTGTGTGTGTGTGTGTGTGTGTGTGTGTGTGTGTGTGTGTGTGTGTGTGTGTGTGTGTGTGTGTGTTTGTGTCTGTGTGTGTGTGTGTGTGTGTGTGTGTGTGTGTGTGTGTGTGTGTTTGTGTCTGTGTGTGTGTGTGTGTGTGTGTGTGTGTGTGAGTAAGAACCCTTAACTATTAATTAATAGGTATTATATCGTTTATATCAACTTAGCTTAGTACATTACTAAAGCTAAATGCTGGAGGATTTTGACATTTAATATCTACCAAACAGACAGATAGTATGCTTACGGTGTCACTGGTCTTCCAACTGAGAAGAAGAGATTAGACTGGGATTTGTTTGAGACAGCATGGAATCATTTTAGCCTCCGTTCAAAGGGGGTGGGGGTTAAACAGTTTCTATGGCAACAAGAAATGTCCTAGGGAGGGTTAAATATGCCTGGGCACCGATGAACGTTTTCTTTACAATGAGTTGTGCGCATGGGTGCCAATGTGCAGTCTTATGGCCCTATTATTTTTAACAGGCTTGTGTAGTGTATATCATATCTAAGCCTTATTTGTGAGGCATAAAATTGATATAATTTTTGGCTGAAAAGCAAAGAAACCAAAATTATCTTGGAAATTATTGCTAGTATTCAGTGTATGTAAAACATTTTTTTTAAACACATATCTACAGGATATTGCATAAATTTAGATAGCGCATTCTTGAAAAATCACTTCAAAAGCTTACCCTGGGTTAACAGCTTAACACAGCATAATTATACACAACATAAATTGTTAAAAAATGACTTCAAGGTATCCATGTAACAAAAGTTATATCCAATTTCTTAGCTAAATAGTTAACCAAAAAAAAGTAGGGAGAATTTTTTTTATTGAAATTTCCCTCCTCCCACTGATGTTCTTTTTGTCCTGATGAACCAGACTACTTATAATGAGTTGATGTCAAAAACTTTGCTATTATCAATATCTGGTGGAGTTTCACCTCCTCTACATTCATGGCCCATCAGTTTTCATTGTTAAACTACTCAATTATAGGAGACATAAATGTCACAATGGAACCATGGTATAATATATGATGGATGCCATCTTTTGTTTATTTTGTACACAAAAGTGTCACCAAATTTTCTGATTGTAGACTATTGACAGAGTTGATTGGTTGACAGAGCAAAATGCTTGATAGCTTAACTTATGATTCTGGAAATTATTTTGAAAAAGTTAGGATAAAAAAAATAAATAAATAAAATAAATGTAACAATAAAGATTTAGCATGGATCCCTCCAAAAAGTATGAAAAAAGATAGTCTTTTGAACAACATATGAACATTGAATTATAAGGTGACAAAAAAATTCTACATCACTAAATCACTGCCTCAATAAGGTTTTACAAGACATTATTACTCTCCTGTTAGACTTGATGAGGGAGTAATCTATTTTGTGTATTCACCCATGATTATTAATGTCTGCTTTTTAGCACTAATTGAAATAGAGTTTAGATTCAGTGATTTAGGGATGTAGAAATAGCACCCCATAATTGAGTGTTCATGCCATGTTTCAAAGACTTAATGGGTAGCTAATAATATTTTTTTTTGTTTCAAAATTTTTTGAGGTACCCAAAATTCTTATTCTTTAATTTATTTATATGTATATATATATATATATATATATATTTTTTTTATTTATTTTTTTTTTTCACCAGTATATACATATATACAGAATAAGTGGCTTTATTAGGTAAGTGATGGATTTCATATCAGATATGTACTACTGTCAGTCCCAACAAGGAAAAAAAGACAATGGAGATGCTGTACCAGACAGTACATTTTATTTATCCACAGCGAATTCCATAGGATAAAAAGTAATTTCAAAATATGAATCTAAGTATAAAGATTTATCTATAATTGCTGCCATGTGCTTATGCTGTTATCATGAGAATGGTGGCACTGTTTCAGCTAAAGTGGAGAAGTATCTGTTGTGGATACACAAGACAATGTATCCACATGGAGTCTAACATTTTGCGTGCATTCATTATGCAAGTAGAGGAACCTTTAAAAACTAGTAGGATGAATCTGAGTCAGCGACACTGGAAAAGTTGGTGACTTTGGTTGATTCCTCTGCAATAACCCTGTTTGGTGACAACTCTTCATGTTGGCAACTGATGAATACTCAAAATCTTATTAGGTTGGTCCAGTGTACAGTGTTAAGCTGCATTGAGTATGGGTATCAGTTGTATACTCTGTTTTAGTTCACTTGTGGAAGGAAGGGTGGCTGCTGGTTATAGGCAGTGATAGTTTTGAAATGTCTGCAGAAATTTGATGAAGTTAAATTGATCTATTTCATCAATGCAATGAATGAAAAAAAATTTTTTTTTTCTTAAACCGAAAAAGGTGGGTGGTGTTTGCACGCCCCTGAGTAGTGTGTGCATGTGTGGTGTGTGTGTGGTGCAGTTTATGTAACTGGTTTAAGCAGATCATCTTCTATTTACAATTTCAAACAGTATATGTATTAAAAAATACTAGGAACTAACTTGATATGCATTGGGGGGAAAGTGATGAGGGTATGGGAGGCATTGATGCATTTCTAAAATATATACTATGATGCATCTCTAGTAGCTAGTGTCCTTTTGAACTATTTTTGTGATCAAGTGAGTGTGATTTATAACCACAACTTTCTCTAGAAGTATCTTTCAATTTGGTTAGGTTACACATTATAACTTGGTGGTAATTCATGAATAAGAAAGTTTATTTAATTTACCTGTGCCCTAGCCCTAACCATATTCTCCCCAAACGTGGCCAGTGTTCCTGCGAGCAACCCCTGAGCATTTCAGGATGATTGGTTCAGGCATCTGAGAGGAGATGGTGAATGAACATTAGACAGGCAGAAAAACAGATGCACAGACAGATTCACAGACAGATGAACAGACAGATGCACAGACAGAATGACAGACAGACACAGATAGACTGATGAGCAGACAGACACACAGACACACAGAGACTGACAGGCAGACACAAAAACAGATAGATGTAATACTATGGAGGATCATCTTGGGTCCTATTTCATTAATATAAAGTGTGCGCATCCCTCATTTGATTAACTATGCTTGTTGTTGGGATCACATGCCCTCATGTAATACCCCCCACCACCCACCCCCCCTTTCTTCCCTCTCTTTTCAGCCTCCTTCACAGCCACTCCCAGAGCTCTTACTCAAACCATGCTATCTATTTGTCCATGCCTTCTTGTTGGTGTGGGGTGGGGCTGCCGTGGTGACTATGAATGCTCAGCTGCTCTGAAGAAAAGTGTAATTGTGTACATAGTGAATGTGTTAACTTTTACTTTATCAAGACTTTTAACATTTTACCATGCATAAAATATTCCCCTCCCCATTCCTGACTTTTATTTCTCAAACTATTGCTGCCACTATTGTTGCCACAATTGTTGATGCATTAGTTGCCAACATTCTTCTATTGTTGTCACTATTGTTTTCATAATTATTGATAGATTTGTTGCCATTATTGTTGCCACTATTGTAGTGAAAGCTTGTTTTGGCACATTGTATGTGTGCACATTTCTGTCGGTCCATCTGTCCACACTCTGAATTCATTAACAGTACTTAATTGCAATAAAAAAGATGTTAATAGTAATTGAATTAAACACTCCTGATTAGTTATTACAATAATTAAAGTGTATGCTTCCCTGCAAACCACACTATGTAAAAACACTCAGGCACTCCTAAATACCTGTGATGTAGTAATCAAAACTCATGATCCTGTACATGAGCACCATTCATGGAGATATGGAAAAAAGAGATTCATTCAAGCATATCCAAGGACAATATCAAATTCACTCTACATTGTCATTACATGAAAAATGAAGAAGTACTATATAAACCTTAATGCATTCTTCATAGAATGAATATAGAACACAATATGTGCACATATATACACATATGTAATATTGTAATAGAATAATGTGGATGTGTTTTTGTAAAACAATGGTATCAAGGCCCACCAGTCTGTTGTTGATATACATTCATTCATGGCAAAGCTATCTTCCATTTTGAGTTGTTAATGTGAACAAAAAAAGTAAGAAGGAATAATAATTATAATAATAATATTAATAATAATAATAATAGTAATAATAATAATGAAAAAAATTTATAATAATAATAAAAATAATAATAATAATAATAGTAATAATCATTATTATCATAATAATAATAATTATAGCAATAATAATAATAAAAACAATAATTGTAGCAATAATAATAATAATAGATTTGGGGAATATCTGACAGTGTTTGCTGTGGAAAGCCTATTTGTCAAGTATGTAAAGATGGATTTGATGTTAGGATAATCTTTTCTTTCGTACTAAGTGGAGATTTCTACTCTGTGTTGAACCTTGTGAGGGGTATGATGTGCTGGAGATGTCTTCGGTTGTGTTGGTTGTGATATTGCCATTTTTTTGTGTCAGCTTGGGAGATTTGAAATGTGTTGGTGGTTGGTGATGACCTGTACACACTGGCATAGTGGTGAATTCACTCCACATCACTTGTGTTGGCTGTTTGATAGGTATTCTCATATCTCTTATAGAAATTGGTATTTTTTTACGCTGGGTTCCGTAAGGAATGTTATGGAATGGCATGTTGAGAATTGCAATTATAAATAGCTCTATCTCTCTTTTGAGAGACCCCTTCGCAAGAAGCCACCTTATTGGAGACCACTTTATTCCAAGTCTAGGGACATTCTAGGTGAACCCTTGGCCCATATTTAGGAGAGGGTGGGGAGAGATACTAGAGCACATGTATGGGTGTAGGGGATGATGGGAGTTACCAATTACCTAGTTGTCAATGTCCATGTGTAAAGGGTGGACATACCAGGGCTAATGCGTAATTAGGGTGGGGGTAGTGGGGAGGTGGGGGTGGGGCTGGTGGGGGGACAATCCTGTGCACCTGTTTAGTAGAAAGATATTCCTGGTCTCATGCGTTGTGGGTAGGGGGGATACGGAGTTATAGGGTCAGGTTTTAGGAGTAGGGGAATATTACAGGGTCCATATATAGGTGGTGGTTGGGGAAATTCCAGGGGCCATGTGTTAGGAGGGGATGATAGCACTCCCTGCTCCCTAGTTAATCACCCGGTCTAATAGTATTAACTAAGGCTCCTCACTACTGTTTATTGTTAGTCAGTAGTAGGTTCACACACTGAGTCTCTTCCAAAAGTATCATAAACTGTCCAGATGGACTGTCTGTACCATGCAATCAAGTTCTCACAATATTTGTGCGATAGGATATGCATTACGTAATAATACTTTGATAATTCTAGATGATAGCTTTTCAACAGAGACTAATTACTAAATGTTAGTTGAGTATTTTATAAAATCTACCTCGCTAGGCCAGCCGGGCACCACTGGGCCTCCTCAGGTAAGTTCTCATTCTGTTGTTCTTCTTTGTCTTTATTTCCCTCTTTGATTTTAAACTATAACCATAATTTTTCCCTTTACTACCTGTGGTTCCTTTGCCACAAACCACATTTCCATCATTAACTTCCTTCTTATTCATTTCTTTTCCATTACAATTAACTTCTTGATATACTTCTCTTTCATGTGTCTTCCTGTCCTGAGGCAGAGTCACTGGGAGGAGTTCTTGTTCAGGCTCCCATGGCTCTGAAATTATAGCAATTGAAGCAATTTTTAAGTGACTTGTTCTCACTTCTAAGGTTGTTATTATTGTTATTTACTAACTTTTCAATTCGTGTAGGTTGATTGTCAAGGTAACTCAGGATAAGGAGATGGGAATCAATTTGATCTTAATTATTATTCATTTCTTCACTATTTTATGCATAGCTACATAAACAATAACCTGTAGAAAAAGAAGATATGGATGATAGAATTCAGATTTCCTGGAGAGCCAACTCTATCAATCAAAGAAACAATTTTTCTATAGTCCATCTTTCTTATTTCTACTAGCCATTCTATATAGAGCTATAGAGTCAAACTTCATTATCATTCATATTGTTAGTATTGACTTTATAGCTACATGGAAAACGAGCACAGGCACACCCATAAACCAAAACCAAAAAATTGAATTATTTACCAGCTAAATGTGGGCATATGCCAGATATACTCAAAGCTCATGATAGATAAACATTTCATTCTTGCATCTTGAGGCAGTAAGAATGCTTAAGCTAATCTTCACTTTTTTATACTTTTTTTTTCTTACTTAATTCTATTTGATTCTATTAAAGAGTTTTTTGTTTTTTTTTTGGCAACGAAAGGTATATACACCTGTGATAGGTTGTGTGGGTAAGGCTCCAGAGCACTGCTTTACCCAGGGCACATAGTGCAGTTAAGCTGACACTCACTGAAGTTAGTATTGAAATTGTAGAGTTTGGTTGAATAGCAAAATTCTGAGAGTTTTAGTCTCCCATAGTCAGAGCCTTTATCTTCCGTTATTCTTGTCATTAATAGTTAGAATACTAAAATGTCGTATTTTAGATAGTCTAGAACTTGTATGATGGCACACTGGCATTCAATGAGGAATTTCACAATTTTTTTAATTTTTTTTTAAGATTGTGTATATTGCAAAAGTTGTGAAGGTCAACCCCTTAGTAATCTTCCTTGGTATTAATCACTAAAAGAAGCGAATAACCAAGGATATTTACCAAATTATAGTAGTGTAAAATGTTTAGAATAATTGTAATTGACATAACTAGTAAGTATATCCAATAAAGATGAATTAAAATCTGGACAAACGTCTATTTTTTTTTTGAAAGTTACCTTTTCTTGATCTTCTGATCTTCTTGAGTCTTACAAGTATGATTTCCAGGGTTCTTACATGTCATTTCTACTGGATAATATTTGTGAAAGCCATCAGTTATATATAATAGTTAGGTATATGGAGTTTTAATTTCTATTGATGAAATGAACTCTACCCTGCCATCTCTACATAGAGAGTTGTAATAGCATTCCCTGATTTCATGCCCATTTCATGATTACAACATTGATTACATTTTCTCTCTTAAAAGTAGCTTTAAAATTATTATGGATGGCTGCAGAAATACAATGGTAAATATCAATTCATATATAAGATAATCTAACATATTTTTTTTAACATGTCAGTTTTAAGAAGTCACCAATTCTAACATGAGCAAGTTCACTGGTTGGTTTCAGAGGTACAGTGATTGAGGACCATGGAGGTTGAAGTGATAGCAACAAGATCATGGAGGCTGAGGTGGATGTCAACATGGAAGGCGGATTCCTTCTGAATGCCATCCTTGTCTCGTCACAGTTTTGATGGAATCACAAATCTTCACTTCCAGGGTGATGGTCATCCCAGTCCCAGTCTTCACAAAGAATTGCATTCTTCTACTCCGAGCTATAATTTTGAATTTCACAGATATGATGGAGTGAGAAACATCCACTTTTAGGATATGGATCTTTCCAGTGAGAGTTTTGATGAAAATCTGCATTGCTCAACAGACTTAGAAGTCTTGTAGCCTTAGTTTACAAAAATTCCGGTTGAGACCGAGTAGTTCTGAGACATTTGTAGATTAACTCTTCGCTTCTCCTTAGCCAAGTAACTCGCAGGAATGATCCTCCCTGGCTGAATGATCCTCACTGGCTGGATGATCCCAACTAGTTTTGGCGCTGACTGTGCAAGTCTCATACGCATGGGCCCAGTCGAATTTAGCGGTAGATTTGAAAATGTGGAAGTCGTCTGCAGCATGGCCATTTTGTATTCCAACACCACTGACAGTGGATCCAAATGGCTCTTCCAGATAGATATTGATCATGCGTTTTAGATCAGATTCGGGTTCACGCCTATCCTCAGGGTATTTCCCCAGCATCAGGGTATTTCCCCAGCATCGGAATCTCGTAGGACTCAGTACTTCCCACAGAGGAGTTGGTGCCCAGAGGGTTATCCATGTTTGATGCAAAGCCATCTATCACTGCAGGTTGCATTGAGCACGAACTGCCATAGTTGATGGGGTGCACTGCATTTGCAATAAAAGTGTAGCTGCCTTCACTGAAGTTGGAGGATCCTGGTTGGGAAGGAGAGGTTTTGTTAAAATCCTGGAGGTCATTTTCTGTAGCTGCTGCTGCACCAGGTACACTGCAAGTGGTATTGTTACCATAGCCATTGACAGGACTGGAGAGAACTGGAACTGCAGAAGCTTCCCAATTGTTAGCTGAAGTATAGCTGTAGCTGGACATGATGGAGCTGCTGTAGGATCCATTGGCTGCATCCATTGTAGGAGCATACCCATAGGAGTAGACAGGGCCTGCTGAGTTGTGGGCTCCAGTGTGAAGCCTTCCTGTTGCTGGCATTCCAGAATATTGGCCTTGCTGCTTGCTCCACAGCAACTCTGCAGCAGCTTGCTAGCTGTTCATCTCAGCAAATGCTTGTGGCCTGGTCTTGAATGGAAGGTGGTAAGGCATATCTATGCTAAATTGATTTACAAGCCGATGCTTCCTCATCTTAGGTATGTACATGTAATTTGGGTGCTCTTTCATATGAACATCCCTCAGCGATATGGACTCCTTGATATAAGGCCACTTTTCTTCATAGGTAAGTCCTTTCCACTTCTTGCCTAGTAATTTGCTGATTTCAGAAATGTGCATTTTCGGGTTCTCGACCAAACTATAAAGGCATTCATTGGACGTTTGATGTTTTCTTCTTCCTTCCCTCCACTATAGGGAGAGCTGCAGGTATGAACAAGGTTTATCTGCACTGAAACTTGGTTGCCATGGCTACCATAAGAAGGGAGCTGGCCATTAGGTAGAGCAGTATTAGCCATATTAATTGTGAGCAAGGAAGAGATCAGGCTTTAGAAACCTGGCAGCAAATCTTTCCAGAGCTCACAGTCATTGCAGAAAGAAATGGGGTGAACTTTTATGTAGATTTGCAGTGAAAAGTCAAAGGCAAATGGTAAAAAACCAGGTTAATCAAGTGAAAAATTAAAAAAAGGGTTAATCAAGTAAAAAATACTATACCCATGGTTTGACCTTTTTAATTTTAAATAACTCATTTTGGCTGAGCTTTCTTATTTCATTTTTTTTTCCAGCACCTTTCAGTAATGCTTCTGGTAATAGTAGATGTCTAGCTTACACCAAAGGTCTACTAACAACTTCATACCTAGAGTCATTCTTGTCAAATATTTGTGAAGTTAAGGTAGGTATCTTATGAATAATTTATTATTTTACTTCTTTTTTTTTAAACTTTTTTTATAGTAAACTATTTGATGAATAGTTCAGCCTAAATCTTTATTTTATAGAATTTTCATTTTGCACTGGTTCAGTTAGCAAGCTCACAGGACCTCTATTAATTTAGATATCAAATCTCTTATTCCAGTGTAACTCTATATATAAACTACTAAATTTGAGTAGCTTAGCTGCTCAAAAAGTACTTATTTTTATGTATAAATATAGCAGAAATATTGAGGCACAAATATTGAGGCACAAACCTGTAACTATTCACCTTTTTGTCACTGACAGCTTTAGCTCTACCTGGAGAACCTGAAAAAGTATTCAAGAAAACCTTTTGAAAAGCCCTGCTCTCTGAATTTCTGTATCTAGACATTGGTGAATATACAGTAAATCAATGAATATTTTTTAAGTAAATTGAAATTCTAATTTAACACAGTGAAATTTAGCAAAACCAGGTTGATTAAACACTCACTCATTGTATAAAAAATACAGATATAACACATTGTGTGTTTGACTATATCCAGAACAGCTGCATTTATTACCACAAAATATGCCATAGCTACACTTTATTTAAACTTGTTTATTTGTGTCTGTAGTAGGTGCAGGTGACAACCATAAAGCAAAACAATAGATAGCTGTGGAATATATTACCTATATATAATTTTTTCTAAATTTAAAAAAAATGCAGCTGCAGTAGTATTCCACCCCCTTCTTTCTCTATCTCACTTTCTCACCCCCCCCCCCCTTACTTCCCCTTCACTCATACAACCCCTCTTTCTCTCACTCTCTCTTTTTATAATTCTTCACTCAACCTGGTATAATTCTTACTTGCCAAAAAAAAAGGGGGGGGAGGGGGGACAAAAGCAGCACCCCAAGCTCTGGTTTGTGGTCATATGTAAAGTAATGAAATGTTTAAATAAAAAAAAATTTCTAATTATAAAATTGGTAGAATACACTTAAAACAATGAGGAAAAAAAAGGAAAAAAAAAAAAAATGGAAAATTAAAAAAAAAATTAAAAAAATTAAAAATAAAAAAAATTGGAAAATATTTAAAAAAAGGGTAGATAAAAAAGTTGGATAATATTTTCTTTTGTCAATTGTAGAATGTTGACTATAATAATACTAAATCAAAACAAAACAATAAATAAATATTTAACAAGTAATAATATTTATAAAAAATGAAATATTAAGTAAATAGAAGAAAATGAATAAAAAAATTTTGAAAATAAGGATGTTCAGGATTATGAATACACCCATTTATGGCTTCCCACAAATTTGGTTGTTAAAGTACACTGGAGACCACACTGGACAAATTTCAGACTTATTTCTTCTTCAGCTGGGGGGGTGGTGGGTGGGAGAAGAGTAGACAGTGACTTTTACCTTGAATGAATGCACGGGGCATCACTGAGGGAACTGTTCTTTCTAACACACATATTAGACCAGGAATTAGAAAATATTTGGAAAGAGGAATCTACACTGCCATGAGCAGTGTCTTGGCTGGAGACATTAAAAATTAATTACTGAAACTAAGAAAACTGGGCACATTCACGGTTGCTAAGGAAGCACTGTGGTGGAAATCATTTTTTCAACAAATGCAACCCAAGGAGGAGAACAAACATTAAAAGTGGAGGGCCAGAAGTTTGTGAATGGCCAACCTGTTACTTTTGGGGGGATTGATATTTATATATGCATTAAAGTGTTTGGAATCACAGAAAGTTGGAATAGGTTTTATAATAGTGGAACACTTAATGAAAAATGAGGAAAAAAAATGTGGAAAAAAATCTTTCTGCTATGATGTTACAAATGTAACTGGGATTGTTGAAAAGACATGTGATGTATAATCAGTTTATTTTTTTTTCTTTAAATATCCCTGTTCATTGTTTGACAGATAGTTTGTATAAAACTATAATTTTCTTCATTTTAACTTTATACTCTGATAAATCTTGTAAAGTTAATAATATTTTGCTAAGGCAGAATTTCTTGAACCTTTCATGGTGTCCTCATAGTCATGACCATTTGGTATATCTATCAGGGTTGTTCTTTTTGTCTCTTTTGTTTTGTTTGTTTTTTGTTGTTCTTTTTTTTAATTGGCAAGGACTGGGGGAATGTTCTCTCTATTAAATTAATCTTTTAGTTCACAAAGGAGATTGACAGAAGTATGCTTTATTTTGGAATTTGTTAATATGTGTGGCTCACTCTCATCTTCTATCCAAGGTCTCAGTAATGAGCAATTCTTGCTCTTCAATATCGTGCTCCTGAGGAGTGATCATCACAGTCCTATAATAAACTCTGTTGAAACAATTTTCAGACCATATATATTCTTTTGAATAATTGTTTGGTAGCATCAACAACACAGAGCACCCTGCAAAGCTGTATCCTTTCCCCCTTCAATATCTGCTGACTCATGATTGCTTAATCAGCTATGATTGAAAACCAAGATTGTTCTGTAGCTTTTGAAGATTTTTTTTGGCTATGGTTGCAAAGTGACTCAACTTGTGTTGATTCTGCATTTTTATAGCTATAATGTTACTATGGTGTGATTCTCATTGTGTGAAAGAATGAAATAGTACACCTAACAATAAGTTTGCAATAATAATTCTTCATACTATCTGGTGATTCTCCCAATAATCGATCTTGGACATTGATCATGCATGTTAATTATAGCGTTGATGATGATGTAAAGCATCTGAAACAAAGTGGGTATATCTATGTTTGGGTGTGAGCCTCCCTGTGATATATTAGGGGGATTGAGGCCCCCTGTCCCCCATGATTTCTCCTAGCTTCTCAATCACTGCCAAGCAGAAGGATTAACTTGAAACTCTTTTAAATCCCTTTCCAATAATGTCTAGTATAATGTTTATTGGACAAAGTGCATGAATCATTGCAAGAAAAGCTGCAAATGGGCCTCTATTCGCAAACATATTAGCTTTCACCCACAGCTTGTTGTAGCCATCACAGGCATTTTTTTTTTTACTCTATAGAAACCCAGAATATGAAAATCATACCATAACTTCAACCTCATCTTAAGTGTTCTAAAGAATAATTTTGTGTGGTCTAATGCAATTTTTTTTATAAATATTGTAGTAATTATTTCCCAAGGAATATGTACACTTGTTTATCATTATTCTATCCTTCATTTAAAAAATTGAAAATATGGGATGTTACATTGACAATCATTTACATATTTTCTAAAAAAATTTTCAAATATTTTTATGGGGTTGGCCATAACTTTTTGATAGCCCTTTTTTATTCAATTTTCCAATGCCATCCTACTAACTTATCCATTATTTTTTCCTCTCTGACATGCAAATGTTTCGTAATGAAGTCACATATATTGGGGTTGTCTGATTGGAGATCACCCCAATAACCAAAACATCTTGTCACCATGGACAGAAGAAAGATAAATATAATATTAATTAAAAAATAAATAAATTTCAATACATTATTTCAGAATTTGATGTTATAATCTATTTAATATATGTCCATTCATCAGTCAGTCTTTGACACTAAATGTATTTGCAAATTAAAGGGGTACTTCCAGAGTTCGCAGGTAGATGAAATTTGGCATGAAGATAGGTGCAGTGACAAGGCCCATTTTCTTAGAACTCTGCTCAAGATAATTTTGAAGGATAATTTGCAATAAGTATTATTTTGACCAGTTATTGCATCAGAAATAAACTTTTTGCATCCATTATCTCCCTCTTTCATGTCTTGAGCCCTCCAGAAATACACCCAGCAATTTAAAGATTGTCGATCTTAATCACCTGGTCAAGTTGTGTACGCAAGGCATGGTTCAGTAGTCTAGGTCTATGTATTTGGCAGTAAATTAGCCATGTCGGTAGGTACATAATATTATTTTGTGAGTATAGAAAAGTGAATTAATTGAAGACGAACTGACAAGCAGTGGAAATCCAAATGAGGCCATCTTCCTTATAAATGAGTTACTATTCATGGGCATAATTAAAATAAGTTCACAATATCAGACCTGCCAACCTCAGACCTCCAGATATCTAGAGATTTCCAACAAAAAAAAATTTCCCCCAAAAATCTGGAAATTGGAAAAAAAATATGGAATATATGTGCTAACTCCCACTTTCTTCTGAATATGAGCTTCGACTTTCCTTCTCTCTCCCTCTTGTGTGTAAAATTATTCCTCATTTGACCATGCATAGCTGATCTCTATTCTGGTACATGTGGACTAATTTTATTTTGTAAACCGTATTTCTTCTGATTGTGCCAGCAACACACAACCACCTATCCACTCAAGAAGACCTGAAGTGTGTATTTCTTTCATTAACCTACAACCGAAATAATTTATTTCTCTATAAATTCTCTCTAAAAAGAATTCCCCCTCCCCCCCTCTTTTTCAATTTTTCTGTCTGGAGTGGAACAATGATTATTGGAAAATATTAGCACCTAAAAACAACACTCAGTCAGATACACTACTTGCAGTTTAACTGTCATTTATTTATTTCTGAAGTTAATTTTTGATATCCTTTTCATCCTTATAACCTCTTTCCCCCAACCCCGTCATAAAAATTAACAACCAAACCCCCCTCAGAGATTGATTTATTTTCTTTTGATAGCTGTCATAACTCCAGTAGCTCCCAAATTGAAGGAATTTTCACACTTTCATTCTGGTGTTCATCATTTTAATCTTCTGATTACTATATTCTTCATTAATAAAATTTCCAAAAAAAAATGTTTTTAAATTCAATTATTTTTTTAAATAATGGTGTTACACTGTGAAAACATGAGGGATAGGCCGTACTGCAAATTATATGCTTTATACACACACACACACACACACACACACACCAAACCACACCACACACTGTGTCCATAGTCACTGGTTTCTTTTAAATAAAACTGAGAGACACCAATATATCAAGGAAGTAGCCAGAATCATTTCTTTGGTAAGGCTAAGATTGCTTGGAATATCTGTATAAAAAATTATAATAATTTAATTAAAAATTCCATAATTGTAGCTATACTTCGTTTACTGATAATTTTCAAGGATGACCAATTTGGCATGTGGCATAAAGTCTTTCGATATCTTTGACATCCATATCTTTATGAACAAAAATGACAGAAAAAGAGATCATCTATCTTTCTTTGGGTTTTGGTTATTCTTATCCTGCTCTACTTCTTTAAATGGATGACATTCTGGACACTCTCTCAGGTGCTAAAGGGCAATGATATGCTAGCTACCATCAGTTACACCCTTTCCTGAGAGTGTCATGCAAATGGTGTATCAATAAACTAGTGTGGACATGGTCTGGGTCACATTTAAAATTGGGAGGGGTCACATTGAATATTGTCATGTCCACACTTAGCTACACATTACGATATGTACATATTATTACATCCTAGGGAACTTTGGATATATCTATTAGTTATACATGTACACCAGACACAATCGTATCATAATTCAATGGGATTTTAGAAATTAAATGGGATATGTATTTACTCAGAGTGATGTAAATATTTCTTCTCTATTGCTTTATTCTATATATCATTGGAATGTTAATGCTTCCCACCAGTCCTTGATACCCCGAATTTTTGTATTATTTCCTTCCGCACTTGAACTACATTTAATCTCATGCATGTATTACTCCCTGGTTTAGTGAAATTTATGCTATTTCATAATGTCCATCTGCTCCCAACTAATTTGAGCAGAATTATATATTTTGCATTATATACAAGGATTAGATAGTAATGTTTCAAGTAAACTTAGCCAATCTAGGCAGTGATATGTGACGAATAGATACTACAGAAATAATTCAGAAGTGTCATCAGGTAAGTAATTGATAAAGGCAATCAGGCAAAATTGAAATGGCTAAATCAATAATGAAAAAAAGTTTAATCACTATTGTTCTTGATAGCAAAGTACAGGCTCATCTGCACATCAGCAATCTAGATGAAAATGAAAGGAAATGGGGAGAGAAATGTGAAAAATTGTCTGTCGAATAAATTATTATAATCATACTTAGTATGAGGGGTACAGGATTATGAGTGTTATTCTGTAGTATTTATTACAGGTGGTATTAGATTTTACTTGGTATTTGCAATTATATACCTTATATTTTATTTCTCTGAGTGTCACTTGATCTTTGAGGGGATGATATTGTTCTCCAATCCTCACGTAAAATATGTAGTGGTCAGAACAGGTATCTCTACCTAACAGACAGAAATGTTTATTGAATAAAATTTTAACCTCAAATCATAGCCATGCTAAGTAAAATAGAGGAAATATGAGAATCATAGGGAATGACTTGTTAATTGTATCACTGCCTGTCTTAAGTATACATACTATCAATGGCCAAATAAAGTGCTATTAGGATTGCAAGTGAGCGACTGTACATGTTGAAGACGTTAATATATACTTCGTGTCTGCATCCTTCAGTTCTGAATCCTAAGGATGTGGTCCTATTTGCAACTCAATCTCCTCACTGGAACCAGAATCAGTTGAGGGAGTGATAGTCATTTTCTGCTATGAAGTTAAGTAATAATAATAGATTTCAGGCACAAACTTTCATAGCCAACTTTATTGTATGAGGAAGAGTTAACTTTATTGTCATCGCAATATGTTAAACATGAAACACAGTGAGTATTAAATACATTGTTCTTGAATGTCACTTCGTAAGCATATTCTAGTAAAAGAATTCATGGATAGGATTATGAGTATGTAATTTATGACCGACACTTTTAAAGCAAGGAATCTAGAAACAACACTTACTTTAGTAATCCAACCTTAATTTCAGTTATTATAATACTGATTCACAAATTATTACAGTATTTTTCTTTGTAGGCCTCCAGCTTTCAATATTTACTAACTTGTTCAGCTTTCTTAATGTTTCTATATAGGGGAGGAGGTAACAGTTTGTAGGGCATATGTGTTATCACAATAGGGTGGCTTGTACAATTAGCTTCCTGTTAAAATGTCCCGTTGAATTTGAATGGGATCAAATTACACTTTGCAACTTGGTGCTTACTCATGAATAGGAGAGTATATTTAATGCTTCCCACTTTAGCCATAATCGCCATCTCAAAAAAACCGGGCCAGTGATCCTGTGAATCAACACAGAAATTTCAGGATCATTTGTTAAAGTATCTCGCAGGAAATATGTTGCAGATGGATAGACGGACAGACTGACAGACAGACACGTAATACTTGGATAATAGTAATATTGATTAAATTAATTAATTTATCTAATGCAAGTAAGATAAACACCTTTTTGTGCTAAAGTGGCCCACCTAAATTTCACTAAGAAAATTCCTCTTCCAAAAATATAAAAAAAGATGTGATGATTTGAGAATGATGACAATGCACAGATGGCAAGAGGGATCTGTTAAAATAACATGTCATCACAATACCTTCTCAAAATATACTAGATGGCAGGAATCCTTGGTGATAAGCAGAATGCTTTCATTCCTGTAAGAAGATTGACTCTATTTACGAGACAGGTACTTATACCAACAGTAAACTCTACCTGTGCTTCATTAATGAAGATTAATTCTACATTGACAAATTTTCAATTATATTAGATTTTTTTTATAAATCATGACTGAAAATAGTAATACTTAATATTCTCCCAACCTCAAAATTCAAAAATATTTAGTAAATGCTGTGTTTACTACATTTCAAGCCAGATAGTGTCTATCTCATCAATCTACATCATAATAGAAGTAGATAAGTGTCATTTGAATATCCTATCCATTTAGTGGGTGTCTCTCTATCTGTCTGTCTATCTGTCTGGCTCTCTGTCTGTCTATCTGTCTCTCTGTCTGTGTGTTGAGTATCTCGTCCCAGATGCACAATTGTCTGGAAATTTTCTAAAGGTTGCTCACAGGACCACTGGCCTCCTTTGGGAGAATGTGGTTAGGTCAACGGTATAATTCCATTATATTAATTGCCCTATTCTTGAATGACCACAGAATCATAACAAGTAATTTCAACTTTTTTTATTCAAAAAGACATTCTTGCAAGAATTTTTCTTTAAAAACTACTGTAATCCGATCTCACAAAAAATGGACATTAAGTACTAGAGAGGTATCATCATATTTTCCCCAAGAAATGGGGCAAAGCCACACACACTTTCCCCTCCCAAACCTCCTGCCATAAGTACAGTAACAACGAATTCCAACTCATATTAGTTCAAAAGAACACTAATTACTAGAGATACAATCATATATATACTTTAGAAATGCCCTATAAAAAGACCATCCTCTATATAAAATACTAGTAGCATAATCCCGGCGTTGCCCAGCCTACGTCATCATAAAAACTAATAGAAACCTCCTCAAATTATAGCCTTGTTTGTCCTTTAATTACTTTTTGGAAGCTAAAACAAATCCCTGTTGTGTGGCTAATGAACACCATACATACTACCACACTCATATGTGTTAGAAACAACATGCCAACTTATTTTCTTGATTGGTTTCTGCTTCATTTTTATCAGACTAAATAACTTCCCGTGTGTTGCTATGGCAAAACAACACCCATTACAATGTCCACATGTGTTTAGCAATGCTCGCTCGGATTCTTACAAAGCACATATCAAATTTTGGCTTTTTTTCTAACTGCCAGCTAATAAGCTTACCAACATTCTGAAAATGGTGTGTCCAAAATTTGAGACCAAAATTTTTTTTTTAGCAATGGGGCTAGATCTGATTTGGCTAAAATGTTTGTGTGATTCACTGGAGTACCCATGAATGTTTGAGTCTATTTATCCACTGCTTCTGTGAGTTTTGTATGGAGAGACGCCAAGAGAAAGAATAACACTGTGTCCACACACACAGATCTGCATACATCACACATCAAGCAAATACACTCACATACACTCAGACAAACAATCAAACACACACACTGACACAAACACACACTAACTTACTCTAGATTGGATCTATTTTGGGATGCTGTCTTATTTTATCTAGGCACATATTGGGAAAGGACATCAACAATGAGAGCAGAGATTAGAATGGAAGAAAGAATAAATTCATGCTCACTCAGAAATCGTACCATTGACCATCTGCTTGGAAAGAAAAGAAAACCATGTGAAAATACCAAGCTTTTAAATATTCACCATCATTTTTCAAGATATATTATTATTTGTAAGATAAAATTATCTTTTTTTTTAAACCAGGTTTACTACTTAACAAATAAAATTTTGTGTGAGCTGATAACAATCTAACAGATACCCTGAATATTCAAATCAAATTTTGTCTATTTTAATTAAATCTAGGGAATTATCACTCAACACAGACAGACGTACCAATTCTATATTCAAACCAACACAGTAACAAGTGATACCAACTTTAAGCTAAGGGTGGTTGAATGCCAAGGATGGAAATGATCATTGCTAAACTAAGCTGGATCAGTTCATTAACATAGTCCATCTGGCTCATTGGATCCCTGTTGGTGGCCCATGGCAGTAGTAAAGGGAAGGCATGCATTCATAAATGGGGAAAAAAAGGGTGAAAAAAGCCACTATCCATTTTTTTTAACTTTGTTCACACCACTGGTATGTGGAAAAGGGATTGAAAATAAAAAATACAAGAGAAACCAAAGTAGGGGGAAAATGGAGGACGTAAGAGGAGAGACAAAGAAATTAAAATACAAAAAGATTCTGATAAAGAGATCTCAAATCTATACTTTTGAACAAGAGCCAATGAAATAATGCCTATAAAAGAAGCACATAATAAAAAGATAGATAAATGACAAAATTACTGCAAATGGAATGTTATTACATTATAGACTTCCCCACCCAGTTCATCTGCTCATGCAAATTTTGTCCCCAATCTAACCAGCCTTTACAGTCAGATGAGAATTAGGAGATATGAGCTGAAAAAAAAAATTGTATTCAATACTTTATTATTTTAAAACTATCCCTACTCAAGCCAATAAAATAATTTATAATTTTATCCAAAAAAAATTTTAATCACTCACCTTTAATATTATCATTAATTTTTTAATAGAACTCCTTTCTTTTTGAACTTTTTAAGTATATTTTCTGAAATTGATGATTTTTTTTTTTCCTTTCTTTCTTTATTTACACATACCCACAACCCAGAATTTTGGCTGGTGTTATTTTCTGTTCTCCCATAACCCCCCCCCCCCCCCCCTTCTACATTAGTATGAATAAAGCCATGTCCACAACAATATAAATGGGTCCCCAATAACACCAGGTTCCAAATGTTTTCTTGCTTTGATCTAGCATAGTATTGAACCTATTCCACCTCATCTGGTGGGTTAGATTAATTGGTGTTCCTCTAATACATATAGAAACTAGGTATTTCATTTTCAGGTGTGCTTTGCTGTTCCTTCTTTTTCCCTGCAATGTCATCCCACAGAGTGAGGATATAGAGAGGGAAGAGAGCTGTTAGTAGCTAATATTCTAATAGCAAGCATCGGGAATAAAGCCACATATATATTCAATAAATATGAGCTGCTTGAAGCCTACCCTTCTGAAGGATTCAGGTGAAACTGGGTTCCATGTGTAGGGATGAAACCTGGTGTAGTGTGATTGGTGGAATCCATTATGCAGTGTGTACAGGGCTTAATTATACATGGTAAAGTGTGAAAATGTATAAAGTGAGAGAAAGAAAAAGTGAGGGAAAATACTGTAACACCTGCATTTCTGAAGCTGAGCTCTCTAATTGATAAAAATTATATAATTGTAAGATACTGGATAGCTGTATTATTGATTATTGTTTCCTTCACTGTTGGTTATCTAGTCTTGTTCCTAACTAAGGGGTACCTCACTTTGAGGTTATACTGTACTTAGTAACCCACCAGGACCCATTAATTATTCTTGAAGGTGCAGTTTTCTGTTTGTTTAGGTGCATACGTAGCTGCACCACATCTGTAGAAGCTGTGTTCCTGATATTAAGCAGTTTGGATGAACCTTTGTTTAGCTGAAGTGGGTTTGAGGAAGGAGTGGGATGGAGGTCATGTTGATTTCTCAGATTTAAATGATTTTGCTTTAATTCGGCCATATTTTCAGTTTAGTAACAAGTGTATCTTAGTGATGAATTTAGGAAATATGTTTAATTATGCAATAATCCTAGGTCTTCCCATACAGAATTATAGAATAAAAAAACAAAAACAAAAATATTGTAAGTGCTGATATAATATATTAAAATTTACTGATTTTTTTACCACTCACCTATAATTAAAGTTAAATTAGAAGTAGTGTTGTTATAAGTGTTGTTGAGGCTGTGTCCACTTAAGACATGCTTAGGTGGTAACTAGATACTCTTTTTTAGCAAGTGGGATCTTCACAGCTTATAATTAGTTGTGGTAAGTAATTGAGTATAAAAACTTCAGTGAACTTTAGGATTTTTTTAATGGGATACATGCATTTCATAAAACATATCATTAGAAGTATTTTGAACTGATTTTTCTTTTGAGAATAAAATTAAGGGCAAGGGAAAAACTAGAAAGAAATTATTGTATGTAGTAGATATCCCATGTAATTTATAAATGATGAGTACATCTTCATCAACCCCTCCTTTAACTTCACAAATATCTGAGAAGAATGACTATTGACTATTGGTACAAAACTGTTGGTTGACCTTTAGTGTAACTAGCAATTAACTATTAAGAAAAGCACTAGTGATATGTGCATAAGAATGGCAACCATGATAGTAAACAATTACAGTGATGAAATCTTTAAATATTATCTATCTACCCCACCCCCAAAGGAATCAGTGCCCACAATTATTAAATTAATGGAATTTCCATTATTTTGAATATATATCTCTTTTCTCTGATCAATCTGAGGGTAGTGGTTGAAAAAATTGTTGACTCATTTTAGCAAGATAAACATCAAACAAGTGCAACATCAAACCCCACCTCCCTCCCACTATCCTTACTCCGGGTTAATGGATCAAAAATTGTTTGGTGGAGGTAAGTGGGGGTTGGGGTTGGGGGTGAGAAATGAGCCATGCTTTACTTGCAAGTACTATCCACATATAGTGGTAGTCATAAAATGATGATTATCTGTGTTTAGAGATTTGTAGAAGTTGTTCATAATAGACTGCAACAACAACAAAATTAAAAAAAAAATTTTTTTTTAAAGGTAATGAAAATGTGTGGGACCCAATCCAAAAGATACCTTTGAAAATCTTTTTTAGAAGATGTATAAGTACAACACGCCAATTTTTTTTAATTGTTTAAATGGAGAATAAAAATTAAAAAAAAAACAAAAAAACAAATACTTAGATATATTCCATGACTTACAATGGAGAACTAAAAATAACTGGAGTGTCCTGTACTGGAACTGTGACTATAATTACTATTATTTTTTTTAATCAAAAATTGATGCTTCCAATAAAAGAAAAGAAATATTTAGAACAATTATATGGGGTTAATATTTTAGTGTTTTTGGGATTCTATAGAGTGAAAATATTTAGTTGTAACCACATGCATTCTCTGTGGAAAAGTTTGTTATGATCAATTAGTCTTAACAGCAAACTTTGTTGCAACCAAATAGTGAATAATTAGTTCAAAATTTCATTCTAGAGCCTAACTTGTGGATGTATCCACCCCTCATCCCTATCCCAACCCCACCCTCCTCAATACCCTACACTATTCCAAGTGATGGTGGACCTGAGAGACACAGGTAAAAACAGTAAACTGCTTTAAGTAAAGTGGGAATCACCAATTATTTGAAATCATCTAAGCTAAACATGAAAATGCACTTCCAGTAAACCAAAACAAAAAAAAACAATTTTTTCAAGGGTATGTTTATATCCTATTTGTACCATTTCACCATAACATAAAAGAATTTCCCCTTCCCCTTCCCCTTCCCACCTCCAAAAAAAAAAAAAAAAAATGCTTGTGATAGTCACAACAAGCATTTGGTTAAAATAAATCTATTTTCAACCATACTCCCAATTGGCAGCTTGGCTTGCAATGATTAAGACACTTTCTCCAACAAACCTTATCCCTAAAATTTATTGGAAATGGCATTGGTAGAGTTTCAAATTTAACCTTCTTCTTGGCTCTGATTGAATTTATTGGTTTAATAACTTCTATGCCTTAGCTAATATTCTTGTTGGTCAACAGCCTAGGGATTGGTGGCTGAAGTCATATTTCATAAAAAAATATATCTTACTTCTTTTTTTTTTAATTTTTGGATAATACATTTTCCACCAACTAATTAATACATAGCCAGTCACCAGTGTAGTAACAGGTGCTGCTTTTTTTCCCTTGCCACCAACCCCACAACTTCCACCCACCCCCCTTCCCATTACATGTGTGTAAAATTCTTCTTGATAAAGCATGGATGGCAATAAGATAAAAAAAAATTATAATTATCTGATACTACACAGCCATATTATTGTTCAGCTTTAATATTGGTTAAATAGTCTTGTTCCTAAACTTTGGTACATGACTCCAAGGCTACACAATACTAGCACACTCATTAATTTTAACCTTAAAGTAGTTTCTGTTTTGTTGCTTATTTAAATAAATAACATTTGTAGAAGCTATCTTTCAAATATGAAGCGCAATTTGTATAATCAATTGTTGAATTATGGTGGGTATGACAAGCCATTTTAAGTGCTAAGATTAATAAAAATGTTTTACAGTTTCCACCACTAAGTTATAATACTGAATATGGTTTATAAAAGTGAAGCTATAAGTGTCTTTGTGTCAATTTGTCTACTTAAAACACTTTAAATGGTTACTGAATATTCCTTTCCTAATTAGCTAAATTTTGGATCAATTATTGAAAATATATTAATTTAACCTTCATTTAACCATCTAATTAAGGTTAGGGTTTGAATGACAATTAAGTTATGGAGCATAGTATGAATACAAGAATAATATAGAGTTTTTTTTAATTTGTGAGAAGTTGAAAAATATCAAATTTAGTGCATTAAATCAAATCCTTTTTAGAAAAGTAAGAAGAGAGTAGAGGGTGAGGGAAAACATAAGGAAATAAAGGGAAACCACCACCAAGATGTGCTGTGTCCAGGTTGTCGCTCATTCAAGTACTGAGCAGGCCAAACAGTGCTTGTTTGAACAAAATAGAGAGTTTTTACCAAAATTGTCTGCAGATCCAAATACCAAGCAGGCCTAATAGTGCTTAACTTCAGTAAGTAATTTTAATTGAAATCAATTTGTAGAAAAAAGAGAATTCAACCCCAAAATTTTTTGCAGATTTGAGCAATATGAGGTAGTTCCCAATCGAAGTCACCCCCAAATTTGATCCCAAAATTGTCTCCACATTTGAGCAACTTTTGATTCTAAATGCATATTTGGTTGGACTTGCAAAACGATTGTTGAATTTGTGCATGATTTGAATGGATTAGATATGGGCATCCATAACCCTCCTAACTTCACAAATATTTAAGAATAATTCAAATATGCACAAAACTAATGGTAAACCTTTAACATGAGTTAGAAGTTTACTATTAGCAGAGCACTAGTGAAAGATGATTAAAAAAAAAATGATATGAAACATAAAAGGAGCAACTGAACAGAGCAATTTAAATTGATAAAGATCATTGCATTCCTTCATCAATCCAGCCCTTTAAATTAGGGTATAAAAGACAGCAGCCAACAATAAAACCACCCACCTCCCCCCACCCCCCCCCCCCCCCCCCCCCCCACCCGCTGCTCCATCTTCTTACTTAACCTCAAAGGGTGAGACCCTACATTTGAAATTTCTCAACTCTTAACAAATTTATGCCTGCTCTTAAAATTAATTCAACTTTCTACAATTATATTTCACATTAAGAATTGGTCTATGCAAAGAAAAAAATTTAGTTTTTGAGAATGTCTCATGCTTAGTTGTTTGTTGTTTTTTTTTTTCTTTTTCCTCTTTTAAATAAAAAAAAAATTTAAATCTTAATTGGGCAGGTTTTTGTCTAGAGATTTCTAGTCTTCCTTTCTCTTGCTTAAATATATATTTTTTCTTTCTACCATTTTTAAACTAACAAACCTTTACAAGTTATGGAGTTAAAATACTCTTTTCTTGGCAATGTTGTTGTTTCAATGACATTTCTTCTACCTGCATTCCTGAAATCTTCAAAACATTTCATCATAATTGAGAATTTTTTGGGTAGATTTTTCACTCTTTTTTCCCCTGTTTTATCTAATCTTTCTTCTTTTCTGCATTCCATCTATTTTTTTTGGTCAACATTTTCTCTTTTTTTCCTGCCACCTTTTTCCTTCTATTTTTTTTTCCTTCAATCATTTTTCCTCTTCCTTTATACACTATGAAGGACAATGGCAAGTCTGAATGCTACTGAAAAGAAATCCAGTAGCAAGGCTGTTAGGAATTAGCTATGAATGGGTCAAGAGAAATTAAACAATTGCTTCTAGTGCCACCAACTCAATGTTAAGAAGAAGAAGTACAATCGTGTTCCAACTTTGGTGATGCAGTATCAGATCTGAGATCCCTGATTCCAGTTTGTTGGCTTCATCCATAACAGTCATAGAACCATCATCCACTTCCTATTGCAGCAACAGTGAGCTAGAAATGATAGCTGCCAACATCTTCATGCTCTATGATTTGGTTCATGATTCAGTTCATGATTTGGTTCATGATTCACTTCAAGATTTGGTTCATGATTCACTTCATGATTTGGTTCATGATTCAGCTCATGAGATGGAGGAGGAGGACTACTATTGTGATGATGAAATCTCCCTCAATTGTTATGGACTATGGTACAATGGATATTGCATGTTTCCCAATACATGTCTCTTTTATGAAATTGACATAGACTTTTCACTGCCCTTTAGGTTAATTCCAAAGCTGTTTCCCTCTTCAAGAAACATGTGTGAGCTGTAGTCATCAGGTTCTGGAGTTGAAATCCATGAGGAAGAAGAAAAAAATTCTAAGGTTAGCCTTGTTTTGCCATGTGAAGCCTATGGTTGCATTTGTATGAACTATTTGGCTGTCAGCCTAAATGCTGGAGAGTTTGAATGACAACCATAAATAACTAGCAATTGTGGTGGGAAATATCTTCATTAGTGTGTGTTCCCTGTTGATGGTCTCCCTTGTGATAGGTAAAGTGTGGGTGTTGTGTTGTGCACCAAGAATCAAATGCTATTATGTAATCAGCTCTATATGGTATTTATTGTTCAAGGATTTTGTAAAATTTTGAGGACAATTGGGCATGACCTATTTCACTCTCCTCCTGGAGTGGAATTGTTCATTCCAGAGAAATACTACTCCATGACTTGGTGTGTTTGACAATGAATTATTGCACATATAATATAGTTTGTTCATTCATTCTCTATTGGTATTAATCTGAATTACAAAATATATTTTGCCTTTACAATCAAAATTAAAAAAAAAATCAGATTATTTTCATTTAAAAAATTTTTTTTAAAATCATAATAACATTCTATTGGTTTTGGTTTCAGACAGATATTCAGATGTGTGCTAGGCCCTAATAAAGTTTGGCTTAGTGTTGTTATATTAAATATATGTTGTCCAGGGGTTATTAAATTAAAATGCAAATATATATCCATTTAGTAATGTTCAAAAAAAAGTTGATACTGGTAGCACTGTTAGTGTCCACTGAGCCTTTCACAATTTTGTATTAACTAGCTGGTTGGCTCAACTCACTCTACCATAGCTTGTGACTTCGTATTTGGTGAACTCACTTCAAAATAATTACAAAATTGGGATGTATGTGCTTACACTTGTGGCAAATGTACTGCCAAACCCTGGACCTAAGGACCTGAAACATAGATTACATGCCGAACTTGGCAAGGGGAGAAATTTGCCATTGTTAAAATCTGATAGCTGGATTCTATTGGGACAGGACACCAAAAGAGTAAATAATGTGGATGGTGCTAATTTATTCCAGACCTATCCTTACAAAAAAATTGATAGACCTTGACCTCAGGAACTGAGAAGTAATATAATTTTTTTTTTTATAGCTCTCAATGTTTTGGAAATAATTTTCAGAATTAGTCAGCCCAGCTGTCAGGCCACTGTGGTCACTCTATCAGTTTGTTAGTGTGAGTGTGCGTGTGTGTGTGTGTGTGTGTGTGTGTGCGTGCGTTTGTGTGTGTGTTTGGGGGGGGGGGGGGGGGAGGAGAGGGGGGGGGGGTTTAAGAGACAAGGACCAATATATTTAGGAACAGACAATCCCAGCTGCCATCCTAAAGCTGTGTTTGAAAAAATCCACCTGCATTCCTTCTTTGTATTTTATATATATGATATTATTTTCAAATAAATAGAAGTAATTAAAATTGCAAGCAACTTTAATAAAAATTTCAGTTCAATATCTTTGCTGAAGTGGGGAAGTAGATGATTTAGCATGCAACAATGTTTAAAAGTTGTTCGACCTCACTTCCCTAAAGTTGCCATATTGTATGTATATACCTACCTATGTGGCTAATACACTGGCAAACCCTTGAAGATACTGGACCACATTATTAATGTTAAGACCATCAAAAGGGGATTATGTCCACCAGACAAAAAAAATTTTGAAGGTTCAGTGTCTGTGGCCAGTATATTCCTCACTGAAAAAATGGTTAAATTTGCACTAATGGCTTTTTCAAATACAATATGGTTTGGACCTCTCTCCACTTGAACACAAAGTACTTAAGGATTTCTTGCATCCACTCAGACTAAGTGCTGAACCAGCTCAACCTAGTAGAGATACAGGTTATTTTCGTTGTTTAGCATAACTTTATTCTGCCCAATTCCTCTGCATTGTTATAGCACAAAAGGGCAGAAGAAGCAGGGAGAATTGTTAGTAGCTAACTCCTAATAGTGTAAATCTACAATAAAGCCACAAAAATGTTAAATAAGTGTTAGCGAATGTAAAGAGGTTGCCAGAACCTTTACCCTTTAAACGGACCCTGACCCTTTACCCTTTAAACAGACAGCAGGAAGTGAAAGGACCCGGTCTGTCTCACTCTTTATTTGATTTGTGCGTGGTTTTGGCAGTTTGAAGACATGGGTTAAAGGTATGCTTTAATTTGAGGTATAGACTATTTTTAAGAGCTAGTCAATGATATGTCAGCAAGTGCTTTAATTTAAAGTCGAATAATCTTTTTCTACTTGAATAATTGGTAAAGGGACTCCCACACAATTATGTTTCTTTGAATGTCATCCCTCCCTAAAAAAAGACAGCTTTAGTACAAACAAACCGATAGGCATAATCCCTATATCAAACTTTATCTATCTTTGACCACAGGAACTGACTACCCTTTTAATATCAAAACAAATTTAGCATTACTGATGGATGAACATTCAAACTCAGTATTATACAGGATGATAACTAGTCAGTAACTTGCACTTCAACTTTCTTCTAACAAATATGTATTGAAATAGGGAGTAACAGGGTTATCTCAGGTGGTGATAAATGGCTATCAAATGACTTGAGCTGGGTGGATGTTTATCAACTATAAATATTGAGTGGACTTCCCAGGTCCATCACTTTTGCATTCTATGATATTACTTCCATCCTCTCATCCACACTGGACAGAGAATGTGTCAGGTATGTGCCAATAGCAACTGCAATAACTAGGTACTTCATTTGAATTTGTTTGAAGAAGTATACAGCTTTAGTTTCAAACTCCCTCTTCTCTGTGTCAATGGACATTCAGCATTAAAATATTTTTTAATATTATGCTAATCACATTAATTGATCAATCATTTAATGATTTGCTTCAGGCTAAAAAAGAACTACATAAACTTGTGTGTGTGTTTATGTGTGCATTCGTGTGTGCTTGTGCATGTGCATGAGTGTGTGCATGCATTACTGACTGCCAGCCTGCCAGCCAGTCGGCTTACTTGCATGGCTGCCTGTGTGTGTGCGTTCATGCACGCATGCATGATCGCTTTTGTGCCTACCTGCCTGCCCGCATGTGTGCATGCATGCATGCATGTGTGTGTGTGTGTGCGTGCGTGCATGCATGCATGAGAGCGTGCGAGCCTGCCTGCTAGCCTGCCTCTCTGCGTGCATGTGTTCATGATTGCATGCAGACCTTCCTGCCTGACTTCCTGCCTGCGTGCATGTGTGTGCATCCTTGTGTGCATGCATGCATGCATGTGTGCTTTCATGTGTGCTTGCATGTCCGCATGCATGCCTGCATATGTGCATGTGTGATTTTGCCATACCCAAACCACAGCACAGGAATATTAATTGAGATTGCCTGATTGGTCCATACGATTAAGATTTAATTAGATAGTCAAACCAAACCCACAGACACATCAATGGGATGGTAATAACACTCTGTCATGTGAAAAGCTTTTACTTGAGTTCCACTGGAACACTCAGGTTAAAAATTGGCATTTGGTCTCAAGTGAATATGTAAGTTTTTTCCCTCCTGTGGATGTGTGTATGAGTTTGTTTGGCTAACAAAGATCAGTGATGGTGGAAAAGTATGAATGCCAGTAACCAAGTTTTAACCAATTTGTTGCCATCTAATCTGGGCATGGCCAGCCTCTCTCAATTCTGGTAGAGAGTTTGGAGAAATGAACATGCCCTAGCCATACTGCTGCCAAATCTTTGAAGCAAGGAAACTTAAACAGCTAACTGGCCATATGAAAGCAATATGGAAGCAGTTTCGCAGGAATGGAAACTTGTGGAGACGAAACAGAGATGATAGCAACAGTAAACTCATGCACCTTTTCTGTAATTGTAAACGTTGTTACAGTTTTAATTTACTAATTCCCCAGACTCCACCCCAAATTTAAGTGAGGCTAGCCCTGCCCAGATTAGCAATAAGCAATGCTTTAGTTTCTTAAATCAGAGTTGAAGCTGTGTGGTGACATCGGTGGTGTGCATTACCTTCAGTGACGTGTACCCTTTCTTATTGACCATGATCTGTACATGCTTGTCATTTATCTATATCTTTCTGATGTTCATTTCAATTCTTACATGTGTTTTCCTAACAGCTAATATGCTAATACAAGCTGTTATGATTGGGGTAGGGGGGTGGTGGTTACTCAAGGATGCTTCATTCAGTGATGCCTACAAGAAATGTGAACAATATTAATAGTTAATGAATAATGATTAAATAAAAATAAATAAATTAATTGAAAAAATTAATATTAGGATGTTATTATCAGGGAATTATTATCACCTTTGCTGATTTAGATTTCTTTTCACTTTGGAACTGTTTATTTGATTCATTAAGTTTACAATAACATTTACATCTTTTGATTTCCTATTGTTGTCCTATACAGAGCAACTGGTCGTATTGACTGGGCCGCCCTCCATGCAGGCAGAGCTGCTTATGAGGCCAAGAAGTGGGGAGGTAAGATTTGACTCAATATTTTGCATAGATGTAGATGTAGTGTACATCTCCATCCTCCTATCATTCCCCTCTGTACTGTATGTGCAAACACAACCAATGCTGGAGGACAACCACCATGCCCTCAACATTGCAACATTATCGTGTTTCATTATCATCCCGCCAGATTTACATATATATTTGACAGTGTTTTAATTTGCTGTTGCCCATCAGTTCTAAATTTTATTATACATGCATAAGTTTGTGCGAGTGTTCTTTTAAATAACTTTTTCTTTGATTATGCACTTCAGGTCTTCCAAAGATTAAGAAGGACTTCTACTACCAAGATGAAGCAGTGCGGAGGATGACGTTTGAGGAAGCAGGCCAGTTCAGGTATGAAGACAGAAGATAATTTACTTGTATATTAAAATTGACATATGCATATGTTGTCTCTCTTTCTTGTTATTTTTGGTGGTGCTGGTGTTGTTGTTGGTTTTTATTATTATTTTTGTTGTCATTTTCATCGTTGCCTTTGTTGGTGTCTTTGTTTTTGTCATATTTTTTATTGTTGCTGCTGCTGTGTAGGCAAGACAACAAAGCTATAGCTGTGGTTGACCTGTCCAAGGAGGAGAGACGAATACCGAATCCGGTTGTAACGTTTGAACAAGCTTTCAAAAGATATCGTAAGTTTTCTGGTAAACGTAATTTTGTGTTGCTGAACATTTTGTGTTGTTAATATGCAGACAACTGTAATGATAAATAGCTCTGTCGTGTAATTGCAGTACATTAAGGACAATGTACTTACCACAGCATTGCCAGTAGGACGATTAATAATTTCCCCCCCTCCCCCCAACAACTCATCACAATGTCTTCTCTAATCTAAACTATTTTAGCTTTATATTTCTACAATTTAGACTCTCACGTAAATATTCAAGATATCGCTTAATTATACATGGTGTTTTTAATTAAAAACAATTTAATAGGGAAAAAATTGTTGGATGATTGTTGTTTGGAACTGCTTTTTATGCAATGGTGACTCTGAAATCCTTCGACTAATGACTGGTTAATCCTTTCAATTTAATTTTTAGAAAATAATTAAAAACAATTTTTCATTGGATCTACGTATGTAAGGATGTTGGTAGAGGGCCAAAACATTGAACTTCCTGGCAGTGTGTGACCTTCATCAGTAAGTTAGTGGTCCTTGATGTTTCTAACACTGCTGATGTGTGGCAGGAAAGCTCGAATTCCATTTTGTATTTCCAAGTGGAGTTTTTATTACTTTTTTTGGCACTCCCATTTGCGTGTGAAAAAGATTGCTGGAAGTCATAACCACTTTTTAAGTGTGCAGGGTTTCATTTAGAATATTGTCCAAGGGGGGCCAACATTAGATATCTAGATTCTAAGGGGCTCAAGATAGTTAGATATGTGAGCAAGTTTTACACCCACAATTTAGGAGATGGGGGTATGTTTGGGTGTGTGTGTGTGGGTGTGTGTGTGTGTGTGTGCCATGTTTCATATTTGGTTTGAGTTTGATGGGAGGGGAACTACTTGTTTGGTGCTGACCTGGAGGAGGTGTATAGATTGATTGTGAGACATTCTGGGATGTCAGTTCAAAAATACTCTTGTTTTATTCGGGTTGTGAAGTGAGGGGGGGGGGGGGGGGAATTGCTTATTACTTTGTATGTACATAACACTATATTCCTTTTAATGCTCTTTAATATGGGGGGGGTGGGGGTGGGGGGCACCTGATGCTAATGTGTGGACTCCTGAAGTGGCTTCTGCCTCAAGTACTATAATGTGGAACTAACAGTTGAAACAAAGGTCTATAGAAGGTAAACTGCTGGTGTGTAGAAATGCTGTCAATGTGATCTCTTTATAGAAGGGAACAACACTTGACAATTACAAGTTATGTAATTTTAATCATATGATTTCCAAGGGAAGGGGGGGGGAGCAAAAAGGTTCCAAAGGGAGGGGGCAGCTAGCCAGCCAGCCACCCTGCCTCATTGACCCCCCCCCCATCCCCCTCAATAAAACCCTGGTGAATATGACAAAATTGTGTTTTTTTTGGGTTGTTCCTTTTGTATCTTTGTTTTCTATACCTTATATATTTTTATGCACACACACACAACACACACGCACTTTTTATATATTTTTACACAGCTGAGATTCTCGATGAAATAAGAAAGAATAAGTTTGAAAAGCCAACACCAATTCAGGTATACAACCTACATGACTGGACTGGTTTGTGTAACCATTTGTGTGTTATTTTTAAAAAATATATATGATGTTAATTTTTTTTGTTATTGTTCTGGCTTTGGTTGCATTCAGAGTCAGTGTTGGCCGATATTCTAACAAGGTCTCGATCTCATTGGAACTGCTCAAGTATGTGGTGGTGGCTCTCCAGTACAGTGTATACTAGTAATAGTGCATAGTGAATTATATGAGCATGGCAATATATGGTCTTGCTTTGTGTGTTTTTTACTCTTTTTATTTAAAGTTATGGTTGCTCAAGACCAGTCAATTCCCCTTAATTTTTTTTTGCTTTTTTTTTTTTAGTGTTTTGTGCAAATTGGATGATATATGTCTCCATCTACCATCTTGTTGTAATTCTATTATAATGTATGCCCAAGAGCATCTGAATGAGCCGCAGGATTGAGTGAAATGTTATAAATAACACTATGTCAAGTAAAGTTTGTACCAAAAATTAACATGGACGCTCAATAAGTTTAAGCACTGTCATGGTTTCCTTGGGCACATTAGTGCTACGACTGTTTCATATTTCTGTTTCAGAGTTGATTTCCAATGACCTTCTGATAGTGTGTATGTCTGCATGTATATGTATGTCTGTTTCTGTCTGTTGTGTGCGTGCGTGCATGCATGCGTGTACTTCTATGGGCGCGTTTAACTTGAGTCATTATGATATTATTTATTCCTTGGGTATATTAGTCTTATGGCCTTGCACATTTTATGTTTCAGAGTTGGTTAGCATGCCACTTTGATAGTGTGTGTGTGTGTGCATGCATGCGTGTGCGTGTGTGCATGTGTGGTGTGTGTTTAACTTGATTGATTGTGATTTGTATTGGTCCCCACACAGACTGGCACTGGCAAAACCTTGGCCTTTCTCCTTCCATCCTTCGTCCATCTTGATGGACAAGATATGTAAGTCAAGTTCACAATTATGCACACAGTCATTGCATACACACAGCAATGCATACCAGAGTAGGTCTCCATGGCCGTCTATTATGTGCATATAGATGGGGAAACACTGAGAGAACAGGGACCAAGGATTGTTGCATGAGACCACATGGAGATATATGCCTCGCCACATTTTATTGGTGTTGTATTATATATTGTGTAGAGTTTATGATATTCTTCCTTGTCCTATTCTTCTATTGTCTAGTCCCAGAAGTGAGCAGTGTGGCCCCTCTGTTCTGGTGCTGTCCCCCACACGAGAACTAGCGCTACAGATTATGGAGGAGAGCAACAAATACTCCTACAAGAATATCAAGTGGTAAAATATGTTTGCATGTCTCCAGTAAACTCTTCATCTTCCCACATATTCTTCAAAGTTGGGGCTCATCTGTGCTGGTGGTACCACACCATGCATGCAGGATAGCACAAGGATACGCTGCAAAGAAATACCTTTTGTGTATTGTTATTTGGAGATAAACTTGTGTGATTGTGTGTATGTTAATATGATTGCTAATTGAGGGTGGAGGTGTGATATTGGTGTGTTTTGGGTGGAGGATAGAAGATTGTGTATAATGCATCCTTGACCTAATGTTCCATCTATTGTTTGCTCTGCAGTATCTGTATTCATGGTGGTGGTGAATGCACAGCCCAGATAAAGAGCTTGCAGAAAGGAGTTGACATCAAAATTGGTAAATACATTGATATGAAATATGAACATATTTTGTCTAATGGTTGGCAATTAAGGTTTGAACTTATCTCCCCCCCCCCAGCTACCCCAGATCATTTAAACATCTCCTGATGAACAACTTCATTGACCTGCGAAGTGTAACTTATTTGGCTAGTTTATGCTAAGATATACTACTAGTACTAATATTACTACTACTACTACCATTGTGTTTATTAGTTGGATGTTTGTATGGTATTTTAAAACCAAATGTTACAGTGCATGTGATTTGTTGCCTTGGTTACTGTGATAATTTTTGTTGTTGTTAGGTGCTTGATGATGCAGACCACATGCTTGACATGGGGTTTGAGCCACAGATAATGAAGATACTGATTGATATTAGGCCCGATCGCCAGACGACAGTGATGACAAGGTACACAGGGTTGTTATTATTGTTCATTTTGTATAGTCAATGCTTTCGCAATTTGTATGCTAATTGCTTGAGCAGCTTACGAGCTGTTAGTTGTGTATGAGTTATGTGTGGTCTGTGTTACATGTCCACTATGAAACTCAGCATGTCTGTTAGTGGATATGTGCTTTAGATGAGCTTTTGCACAAAGAATGAGGTGTGCATGCGTGTATTCTTTAGCAGCTTTAGTGTCTCTTCACTGGCATTTCACTTCTTCCTCACCACCAGCCCATGGCTGTGAGATATTGTGTATATATATTATAGAATATCTTATTACAATATATCTAATGCCTTAAGGAATTCATTATCCAGCACTGAAAGTAAACTTCAATAAATGTGAAAAATGACCAGGAAAAGTTTTGGGGGGGGGGGGGGGAACACTTGATCAAATATAAAAGAAATGAAAACTTCCTGTTTAGCAGAGCTGCTTAGTCCATGTGGATTTCCTTCCAGCTGCCCTTGCATCCCCTAAATCAGTGGTATGAAGTTGAATGAACATCTCCACAGCCCAAGACTCCAACAATGGGTGAACACAAATGCACACCCACCCACACACACACACACACACACACACTGGGTGTGTGCTTTCTGGTCTGCAAATATGTAGTAAACTGGAACATTTCATTTTGATACTACAGTACACTTATCAATGTTTATAAAATTGAAGCTGCTTACTAACATTACCACTACTACTACTACTACTGCTACTACTATCACTATTACTACTACTGTTGCTGCTGCTGCTTGCAGTGCTACTTGGCCTTCAGAAGTTCGGACACTGTCTCAAGCCTATCTGAAAGACTCCTTCCAAGTGTACATGGGATCACTGGACCTCAGGGTATGTGTGTTTGCAATGACCATCTCATTTGCTATTGTGTATATCCTGTGTGGCAAACTAAGGCAACTGCCAAGTGTGTTGTCCTGTATCTGATGTGATGCTCAAAATACTAAAATTTATTTGGGGGGATAAAACTAATATCTCTGTAATAACTGTCTCTATATTATACCTCAGTTTGGTTTGACAGTATGTAGTCTGTGTGTAGTAATCAATGCTGTTGAGATTTATTTTCTGCTGTGTTGACTCCCTCCCCCTCAGGCTATGATATTTGTTACCAGTACAAACAAACTATCCCCATTAAGCTATACTGTGTGTATCCCTGTGTGCGATTACCATGGCAATTATGTTGACAAGACATTGCTAATACAGGCTTGCAATCTGGTGGAACAGAGTGTGAAATTTTTGGACTTTGATGACAAGAAGGACAGGGTATGTCAATGTGCTTTGAAAGTTGTTTGTTTGTTTGTTTGTTTGTTTGTTTGTTTGTTTGTTTTTTGTTTGTTTGTTTGTTTGTTTGTTTGTTTGTTTGTTTGTTTTAATGACTACAAGACATGCTACTTAGGTTCAAATGTGTTTATCTACAACATCCTTTATTTAAATGTATTTATTTCTTATGAGATTTGTCCAGACAAACTTAAAAGCATTGCTCCATTATTCTGCTTAATATTCTGAGTACTATAACTTTTCTGCATGTATAACAAATGCTATTGCACTTCCCAGTTGACTTAAGGCCAGTGATCTCTTTCGTGAATCATTGTTATAACAATAAACTATTTCTAATGGTGATTTGGTCCTCACTAGTTCACTCTGATTGCAGCTATTATATTGTAAGTGGAATAATTCAGATAGCAATAGTTTATCTACCAAAATACAATATGTAACTTAAGGTCTGGTATGATTTCAAGTTGGCATTCTTCCAGGAATATTAGGCTGAAAGCTTGAGACCCTTGTAACATGGTTTACTGGTGTGTTTTTTCCCCCTTTCTCTTTCCCTCTTTCTATTCAGACTGTGCAGTTTGTCAGGAATATGACGAAAGATGAGAAGGTCTTAATCTTTACTGAAAGAAAGGCAACGTATGTTAAATGGTGTGGTGAGTTTGATAGTGTTATCATGTGAAGACCATGTGACCTGTAGGGTGGATGATGTGGCCAGTTACTTTACCTTTCTTGGCTTGGAAGTCCAGTCCAGGCTGAGATTAGTGATATCTATGTGCAACAGCAGACCAGTATTGGAGTGTATTCAGGTATTTACTTCACATTCCAAAATTTTTCACATCAGGAAAGGCACCATTCAATTTGTAAGGTAGCAAAAAAAGTTATTTTATCCAATCATCTTTGATCAAGAATCACTAAGACTTTCAAATGTCCAATCAGGGTGTAGTATGAATTCTGTTTAGGGAAATGCTGTATCAGCCATAACTCAAGCTGGATTTCTTTTGTACTAGATAAATTTGGGATGGCCACCATTTTTTAATACCTCAGGAGGAATCAATGGGATGCCTTTCAATCAATAAAAAATGTGGCATATGATGAAGATAAACCCATCCATCAGGAACATATTGCATTGATTTTGATATATACCTCTAGGCTAGGGTGTCAGGCAGGGAGCCTTTTATAGGCTGCTCAATATCTGTGGATATGCAGGGACTATACAATCTTAAATTGCTGTGACAGAAGAGTTTAGTGTATAATTAATATCAATGATGAAGTGATATGTGTATGCATGCATACAAAGATTAATACACCAAATTAGGCTAAAATTATTCAAAGGCAGTTTCTAATAATTTCAAATAAAAGTCGGTTGCAATTTTTTTTCTAGTGTTATATATCGTTTTACCATATTGGGAATGAGTTCTATTGAAAACTTTCAAGTGTATAACTTAAGGCATTATCATACTAAATTAATGGTAACCTAACATTAAAAAAAAAAAAAATTGTAAACAGGTTCACACCTCAGCTCATTGCTATTTTCTGCATATACATGTTTCAGAGAAATGCAAAAACTTGTCTACTGTTGAATGGATGCAATTATTGTATTTTTAAGAGCAACTAGATTGATTCTGAAAGTGTTAACCATATGTATTTTATATTTCCCACAGGTGTACTGATGTTCAGATACCAATGTTTGCTAATTCTACCAATGGAAGCCCTCAATAATACCTACATATCTGTGGGGGATATATCATTGCTTGAATACATTTCAATGATGATAATTTCATTTAGGGAAATACATTATAGAGATATCAAGATGCATTCTAGTCTTATATGCTTTAACATATTTTTGGCTATTTTTTTGGGCATTATGTGCAAATTAATGAGATGAAGTTTCTGTAGGACTTTGTCTGTATAGATTTGTAGTGAATTCTCTTCACCATTTATGGATGTTAGAAGTATAGATGCAGACAGCACTAGTGGTGTAATCAATGAAGCTGTGAAGTTTTGTTATCTGTTAAATGGTAAGAGATTGAAAATAGGATGTTACTGTGCCAAGACTTAATTCTGCCTTTTTTACCTTATCTTTTATGGTGTGTGGTCATGTAGGCAGGCAGGCTGAAAGGACAGATATGTAGCAGGTAAGTGGGTTAATAGGAAAACAAAAACACATTTAGGTGCATAAAAAGAGAGAGAAACAGAATGACAGTCTGAGAGACTGAGTGACTAATGGACAGATATATAGACAGGGAGACAGATTGACACACTTACATGCAGGCAGGTAAGAAAGAAGGCAGACATACAGACTAATCTAGATATCAGAGCATTGTAAATTTATAACAAAATTATATGGATGCCATTTTGAGCACATTTTTTTTATGGTTAAATTATTCAGTTATCATTTTGGTTTTTATTTTTGGATTTTTTTGGGACAGGATAATCTGATAAGTACTAGATTATGACATCTCAATAATGAGTACTAGATTGTGACATCTCATTATGTACTTACAAGTATTGTGGAAAGCAGGGGGGGTATGGTCATGTATAAAATATTTGGGAGGGTTGGGGTAAGGTGGATATGTGTGTGCTGTATGCTTAAATATTTTTAAATTAATTTAAAGAATGCTAATTTTGTGTTCCATGAACTTTTTTTTTGTTTGTGTAAATTAGCAATCAGCATGCTATATTGAAATTTTTCTTTCCTTGACCTCTGTGATAGGTTTCTTCCTCAGCATTGTGTAGGATTATTTCTTTTCAAAGTTGAAGAGATGTCTTTGCTCAAAATTCTTTTAAATCTACCTTGTTCAGTAATGTCAAAAATGGTGACAAATAAATAGTTACTGGTGACACTCGTGAAGATCCCCCCAAAAAATTAGGTTACACTTGTCCTTTTTTGGGGGAAGAGTTAGCATGTGTGTATATATATATATATATGTACCATCATTCTGGCCAAACCTGTAGTAATATGACAGGTTTTGGCCCAACTTAAAACATGATCTAAAGTTTTCAGAAATTGGTTACCATAGTAATGATAAGAAGTCAAAATGGTATTTTTGCCAGAAAAACCCTTTGAGCTACAGATCTAAAACTTGATATATATATATATATATACAACTTTACTTTGGGAGTAACATGGGATGGGTCCCACCTGGCCGCACCTCTTCCTTTTCCTTTGTAATGCTAAAAATGCTAAAAATGGTATATCAGCAGTTATACTTGAACCTAAGGAGTTAGACCATGAACCTGTAAATATTCAGAATCATATTTTAAATACATGTACATCATTGTGATCACTCCCATTTCTGTTTTCATGTTAGGTCCAAAATGTTATTTTGGTAGACCCTTGGAGTGACAGACTTAATACATGGTATGCATACACAACTTGACTTTGAAAGTAACATGGTGGGACCCTCCTGGCTACACCTCTTCCTTTGGTATGTAAAGTAAAAAAAAAAAATTCCAAAAAATTTTTTTTGAATAACGCTTGGACCAGAGAAGTTGGGATCTACAAACACACTTTAATATATATTTTTGTTCATAAGTATGTATGTCTAGGCATCACCGAAAAACACTTTAGCTAAAAAGGACGAAATTCAGCACATACTCTCCAAGGAGCTGGGTTAGCATTATTAAACAATTTGGGCATGGTAATGGTAATGTTTTGTAATAGTCACACCCACTTGAGGTTATTTTGGCATTAAGAAGTTAGTCAGAGACCAATCAGGCTAAAATTTGGCATGTGGTCTCCAAGTACAAGGGAAAGTATGATTAATCAAATATGGGTGTGGTCTGACCTTAGCTGCATACACTGAACATCACTTTGGCTATTAAAAGCAAATGAAACAACCAACCAGATTGAAATTTGGAATAAGTATTCCAAGGAATCCGATGACCTTATTAATCACATGTGCTTCTGCCAATGGGTGTTGTCTGGTATTTGCCACACCCATAGGACATTTACTATGCCTACCAATGAATAATTTATGGACTAATCAGGCTGAAATTGGATATATGGAGTCCAATAACTGGGTGAGCATTATAAAGTACGTGTGTGTGACAATATGTGTGGTTTGGTATTGCCACACCCACAGGAAGTTGTTTTGAATGCCATAAGATTATTAAAGGGCCAATGTGGCTGAAATTTAAGTGGCTTCTATAATGCTTCATGTTGACATTGGCCGTGCAACGCTGGGTATATGTTAGCAGTAACTCTACTCTGCCCTCCAGGAAACTGTTCCCCATAAGCATTGCGACTGCCTCCACTTTGAGCACCTCAGGCCAGCATCATCACAAGCTCAAGACTCAGCTCAAGAAATTCATGGGGAGCATCAAAGAGGAGGAAGGCAAGTTTAGGGCAGAGAAACCTTAATTTGAGGTGGGAACTCAATCATTGACTGAAACAGAATTGCTACCATGATTGCTTAGGAAAAATATAACAGAAGGTACCTGGGTTTTTTTATATTAGCTTTCTGTATTATTTATCATTGAATATTGCTATGGTTTTCTAGTTGAAATCATTTCTGTTGGCTAATGAAGATTCCATCACTTATGGACAATATACATATTCTCCATCAACCTTCATATATGACCAAATAATCAAAGTGGAAAGTGGTTTCCTCATTAACTTTCTGGTCAAGAAAACAAAAGTGTCTCCTACCCAGAATGCCCAAACACATACACTACTTTTTCCCTCTCTCTCTCTCTCTCTTTCATTGTATGTTTTTTTTACAGCTGGCCCTATAGGTTCAAAAAATCTTGTAGAAGATAAAAAAGAAAACTGATTAAGAAATAATAAAGTATTACAAGATTAATTGTAGTCTTCTTATAGGCTGGACAGGTACTTAGCAAGCAGAAATGGGGCAATGCCTCAAAAACTATACCACCGCCTCTAATATAAAACATTCAGCAAAGTGCACAATTTTGTAACTACAGAAGTGGAATAGTCTGCCCCGTTAGCACTGTATAAATTATTGTAGAAGTAACTATACACAATTTGGTCATAGTGATAGTTCTGCTTTCATTTGTTCAATGTCAGCACCTCACAATGAACCTCGCCCCTCTCTATTTATGAGTTTACCTGAGATGGAAGTAACACTCACACTTTACATTAATTCACTCAACCAGTACCAGGTTTTCAATTTATTTTGGTTCAATTATTTTTCCTCACCTTCGAGGAAAGGTTATGCACTGACTAACAGAAACTGATGCACAGGAGAGGCTGGAGTCTCATGCTTATTTTGATGACAACTTAAAGCTAAGTTTCAAATGAAGTGAACTAATAGTCACTGGATGATCAATGAAATAAGATATTCATGCAATTATTGATGCATGAAGCAAAATTTTAGATATATAGAGACGTTTTCTATCACATCACAATTTCTTAAAAGAAGCGTAATAGCATCAATGTTGAGTCCTCATATATATATAATAGTTATCAACTAAATTTACGCAGTCAAGAGACAAGAATAATCAATTTATAAATGTAGACATTTAAAATGAATATCATGATGTATGCACGTGTGTGTGCATGCATATGAAAGAGCGTGTGTATGCAGTGTTCTTTGTATTATGTACATCCCAACTTATAGCATGCAGTTCACAAGATGGAATCCAAACCTCATATATTGGAATCAATGTAGCCAGGGAGGGTTTTTTAATGTCAATTTGGCCATACTTACTATGCGTTTGGCTCAAAATGGTGCTTATGACTGAAAAGTGGGCTGCAACCCAGTTTACTTCCATAATAATAATATGTGGGTATAATGCATGGCAAAATTCTGGTCTGTAGGGTCAAGGATTTTTTTTCGGTCATAATCAATTTAATATTTTTATATTTGCAGTAATAAAGCAGAGTGATGCAAGTAGAATTAGTGAATGATGTAGCTATAAATGATGATGCAAATAGATTCAAAGGGTAATTAGTTAAGTTGGCCATAAAAAATGCATATTGCATTACTTGAGTTAATGGAGTCAAGGAAGACTAACTAGAAGATATGAGAGGAGATCTGAAAAGATAACAGAACGATAAAAAAGAATAACCCTTGAAATTTGAAAAAAAAAGCTCATTAATTTTATTATTTCTAAAGATAAATTTACTTAATAAAGCCAGAGTTGAAGAAGAGGACAGATACATTAGGAAATGGTGAAGCTTGGAATGATGCATGTAGATTTCAACGGTCAACTGCTCTTTGTAAGACAGGTCCAAGGTTATAACACCTCTATGACTAATTGATTTCTGAGAGAAGATAGGAAATGTAAGTTGATGTTTCTGACCACCAATGGAGGTAAAAGAATAGCACAATAAAATATTCCCCACAAAAAATATCTTTCCTTTTATTCCTCATTGCTGTCATTGAGAATGAATCAATTTGCAACAATATGATAATTAGGGTCATAGAAGGGATATAATCAAATGACAAGTCATAAATGGTGTGTGTAGCAATAACATAGGAAGATTCTAAGGGTTAATGATAAGTTAGCCAAATACCAAGAGTAAGGATATATTTTTATTAGGTTAATTTCAGTGTTTGGTTTAATCATTAGGTGAACATATTCTGCACTTGGGTGAGCCTTTCCTTGTACTCTTGGACTTCTTCATGTGCTTCCGGAGCCAGGAGTTGCACTGATATTGCTTGCACCCCCAGGACCGGGAGTTGCACTATCGTTACCTGCACTGCCAGGACCTGGAGTTGCACTGTTGTTGCCAGCCCTCCTGGGATTTGAAATAATGCCATCTGCCACACAGGCTACAGTACGGTCTGGCTTGACAACACCAGTAGTCCACTCACGAACAGGTTTGACAACACCCAACCTCTCGGTCTCCACACTTCCTCCCAATGGCCCAGCATCCTTAGGTATAAACCTCTTTTCGAACAACTTTTGGGTGTTATATTGCTGGCTCGGCCAATTCAGAGTCAGATCCAAAACAGAACCAGGCTTGCAAACTTTACTTGGGGGAGGCATGTTTACCTGGCCAACCACACCTACACCACTTGATGATTGCTGGCTCAGCTGATTCAGAGTCACATCCAAAGTAGAGCTAGGCTTGCAAACTTTACTTGGTGGAGGCATGTAGACTTGTCCCATGACTTCTCCACTACCACCTGGAGGTTCTTTCCTTTTCCTACTGACCACTACTGGTTTGTTGAGCACCACAGTGGAGTAGGACTTCTGCTGGCCTGAGGTGCTTGAAGTGGAGGCAGTTGCAGTGCTTATGGGTAAAAGTGTCCTGGTTGGCAGATTAGAGTTACTGCTTATTACTCTATTCTGATTCAATGGTTTCCTTAACCCTCTCACAGTGTTGGCATTATTGTAGCTTCCTCTGAGAGAAGCTTGCTTGTTCATGGCTTTTCCCCTCTTGCTCTGTACATTGTAGGTGCTGATATTGTCACTGATCAGTGGAGGAGGAGGGTTCTCAGCTGCCCATTTCTCCAATGACAGCACTTGTTGAGAAGCCTCTTCACATTCAGCCTTAAACTTGCCTTCCTCCTCTTTCATGCTCTCTATGAATTCCTTCAGCTGAGTCTTGATCTTGTGACAATGCTGAAGCTTGAGATATTTTAGATCACAGACCTCACAAATCGGAAGCTGCTTTGAGTTGCACTTACGCCAAGCTGATGCAAAATCGTATCCACAATGATAACAGATGGGCTTGACCTCATTCTCGTCTTTCATATCACTGGAACTAGAATCAAGGTGATGATAGATTGATTCCAGCCCATAGTTGCTCAAAAAGGTACTGTCCTTGGTAGGAATCACAGGCCAAACCTGACGAAATACCTTGGGATAAGCCGCCTTTACAATCTTTAGGTTAATTTGTTCCTGGAAGTTTTTATTAATCACACTCTGCTTCACCAAGTAGTCCCTCTTTCTGCAGGAGTGTGTGGAGGGTAGGATTGAAGTGAGGCCTGGAACTGGGGGTGTTGCCACATTTACCACCTTGCTCACAATGTCTGTTGAAGCATTTCCACCTGATCCTAGTCCCTTTTCCAACTTCTGGATTCTGGAGGAAATGCCAGTGGGACCAACAGTGATTGCAGAAGTATTCTTAATTGGATGACTGGGGGCAACCACAATCTTTGGCTTTGGTTTTGTTAGCCTCAGGGCATTCCCAGCACTCCCTCTTCCTCCACCACCAACATAAGCTGCACCAGCAGCAGAAAAGTGACTTCCCGTCTGGTTTACAGCACTTCTCTCACTGGAAGCCTTGCTGTTGACCACAATAGCACCTCGCTGGTTGTGGATGGTCTTCTGTCTCTCAAGTCCTTCTTTTTGAGGAATTTTTTTCTCTATTGGGAATTTTGGATCTGATGTCACCACACTACCAGTTTTAGTGGCAGCTATGATACCTCCATGGTCTGCCCTGGGGTCATTACTAGTCATGCTAAAGATTTTCTGAACGGGCTGCAACTAATGGGGTTCGACCTGATTTCTTCTTTGCCCTGGACAGCAAATCACCTCCAATGTGGAACTGCAGTAAGCAAGATAAATTTGAATGAAATGTTAGTGTGAATAACTGCCAACATTTCTGATAAGTTCCTCATTCCTTTTAACACTTTAATCATAAACCTAATAATCATCCTGTAAAATCAAACACAGATATTATTTGCAATGGACATTTTCCATGTTGCTGAACAATCCAAAAAAAAAGAAAAAAAACAAACAAATGACCAACTTAATTAAAAGGGAGAAGAAAAATGGCAATAAACAATATAATTACATATGAGAATCAACTGTATAAAATATAGCAATACTGCACTTCAAAGTATTCGATTGGTATTCAAACTGACAATTTTATAATTTTTTTTTGAACATGGGTTCTCAGCTTAAGAAATGGAGCTGTTTCAGTGTTACAATCAACCCCCTCTCTCTGTCTATCTCTAAGTTTTTCTACTTTTTCTCACTTTACAAAGTACAATTTTTCCCAAAAAGATGCAGCAGGTACAATTCTGGGTTGTGGTCATGCATAAATCAATAAGAAGTCATTAATTTGGCATAACATATTAAAAAAATTGAAAAAAAGGTTATATTTCAAAATGGAAGATTAAAAAAATACAGTTCGAGAATATCTTAGCCACAAATTGATGGAATGTTGACAATATAATAGAACTCATGAACACAAGTACATAAATTTTGAGCAATTAATGAAAAAAAATTAATAATAATAAATAGAAACAAATGAATGATAAATATAGAAAGTAATAATGTGGATCTCCAGTTGAGTATCATTCAATTGTATAATTTTTATAAACTGAATTCACCCCCCCCCTTAGCTTTAGCTTCATTAAAGCAGCAGCTGCCTGTAATGCTCTCCTTCTTATTTATCTATCCCCTTACTTATTACCATGTACAATTCTTCATAGCAGGGGTGATGGAAAAAAAAAAAGAAGCTGCAGCAGTTACAACTCTGGGTTGTGAGCATGTGTAATAAATGAAAAATTATAAAGTGGTCAAAATAAGAGAGTTATATATAAAAAAAAAAGGATTAAAAAAATAGTAAAAAAAAGTTTTCTTCCACCAATTCATAGAATGTTAACCTGAATAATGCTTAATCATGATCCCAATAAATTTATTTAAAATAAATAATGATATTATAAAAAAATATTATAACAAATAAACAGAAAAGATTGAAGTAATGAAGATGAACAACCACTCAAAACCAAATAATAAATTAAAAAAAATAATAATTATGAAAAATATAGAAAGTAGCAACCTTGAGATGTGAATGTACTCCAATTCAAATTGGAATTATGAATTTAAGAAAATGAATGTATGAAGAATATTGAACTACATATACTCAAATAAAAACAATAAATAAAAGAACAAGGAATGAGAATTATTTAAAATAAGTGTTAGTTAGTATGTGTAAACATACCCATTAATGGCTGTTTATAAATTAGGTCAAAATACACTGAAGACTACACATAATAAATTTTGGCCCATAAAGAAGTAGGGTGGGGGGGGGGGGGGGGCAGAGAGAACAGAGACCTCTCCCATGAATGAATAGATAGGGATACAAGTGAGGAAAATGTCTCTACATACACACCCAAATCAAACCAAAACTTTGAAAATATTTAAAAAAAAAATCTACATACAACATCAGGAGCAATGTTTAGGGGTGTAAGAAAATGTATAAATGAAATAAAAAAAAAATAAACTGTAGACAATCACAATTGCTGTGGATGCACTGCTTTGGAAGTCATTTATCCAATTTATGCATTCACTTCCAAGCAGAAGAATTAATTTGAAACTCTTCTAATGCCCTTATTAATTATGTCTTATATAATGTTTGTTGCACAAAGTGCCTTGATCATTGCAAGTTAAGAAGCAAATAGGCCCTTGCCAATTTTAATTTCACACTGAAATCACATTTTCTTGATCATTACTACCAAGCATTTTCTGGAAATGTAATTTTTTTTGGCATTGTGAACAATAAAAATTCTGTGGCAGTGATAGCAGGGACTTCCTACATCATCTTAATTAGGACATGCCACCTGTACTTAGGAGCATTTTAGTCAGGGACTGAGAGCAAGGGGACTATTGGCATGATTCATTATACAAAGGAGAGGACGAAAACCAAGTTCATGGATTAGGGATACCATCTTTGAATGATTAAACCACACACGCTGTAATCAAAGCACAGACTTATAAAAACAACCTCATGACAAACACTTGTGTGGCAAATCCTTTCTGTTGGATGAGATGATGTTAATGGCGCAATGCAGCAATTTGCAGGTGTTGGATGGCACACCCTGCTAGCTACTCTCAGTCTTTCAGATGCCATAGGTGGATAATTCGATAGCTTCATCATTCCTCAAACTCTATGTTTATTAAGGTACAGTGTCTACTTATCCATATCTGGTTCTTCCTCAATATTGATGGCTACAGTGTCTCACTGTTTTTTTTTTTACTATTCTCATGGCATGGAACACCAAGTTCTACTTGATGGAACAGCAGCTGTATGCTGGTTAGTGCAAAAAGATTGCTAAACCACCCATTAACCCTACACCAGACATGGCCACCAAGAATTTCTAAAATTTTCATCTAAGAGTCCATTATTGGTTTGCAAAAAACAGCTACTATTCTATTAGAGACAAATAAATAGGAGATTGCCTATTCATTAACACATTTACAACCAAAAAAAGGTTCTTCATGATTTCACTATGGCAACAGTAGTCTATCAACAACAGCTGTTGAAACATCCAATTAAAAGTGATAATTATCACACACACATCTATCAACATAGTGGGAAATTCAATGTTTACTCGTATGACACAGAAAGGTCAGTATTCCCTAGGTGATTGGACTGCCCCACCTGTAGCAATTAGCTACTCCCTTGCTGAACAGAGTAGAAGCCTGTGGTTGTTCAGTGCATACCCACACCCATCAGCAAATGCAGATGTAGATATGCAAAGGGTTCCTTCCTGTTTGTGAGATGAGGCAGACATCCACATATCCCATTCATGATTTACTTCTAAGAGTTTAGCTACTGTACTTGGATAAGTATGAAACAGAACTCTGTACCACTCCACAAATCATTTCCTACAGGAAAATTACTAAATACAGAAGATGTACAAGGCTGAGAAAATATAGTCTCACAGAAAGCATGGCATGAAAACAGAAGTTTAAAAGTGAAGAAAAGTTAATTTTCAAATATGTCCAAAAATTTAACTAATTTAAGTATTTAGCCCGCCCATTCCCCCCCTCCCCCTCCCCCTCACACTCATGCCCACAACTCCAGTAACTATATGTAGAACTTGATCTGAAGTATGGTCATACATTGACAGTATCAATGTACAGAAAGTGTTCATTCATGTGGAGGTGAAAGACATGTTGGGAGGTAGATTTCACAGAAAAAATTATCCACTCAAAACTGTACTATCTCAATAGAAGAGGAGGGTGGATCAACCTATTGAAGCATGCAACTGCTACACTAGATAAACACAGAGAGAAAAGCTATCCAGCTTGTCACATTTTGCCAGGTTGGTACACTGTGTAGTACATCACCTGTCTGTCAAGCTGTCTCACTAAGAGCAACAATTTTAGATGTGGTTGAACAGCCTTAATGATAAATCAGTCAGCAAACAAGGTCGAATACTGTACCAAAGTAGGGTACTAATTTCAAACTATATAACACTAGAGATTCAATTCAAGTAGAGTTCAGTTGTAGTTCTTGCTATTTTTCTTTTCTCCCTCTCTCTGGTCTTCTCTCTTGAGCTTTCTCTCTATAGTAGCTGCCATGCCCTTCCTTGCTCTGAGATGTGGAGCAATCAGTTTTCTCCAGCTCACTCTCATATTTCATAATTTTTTTTAGACAGTTATCTGTAAAATTAGATGAGTAGCTGTGTTTTTGTGAAACATGAAAAGAATCTTGGTTTGGTGGTTGGTTTTCCTGTGGTCACTTCTTCCAAAGACTTTAAGATCACTAATTGCTCATTGGTGCAGATATAATTTTTTGTGTAGATACCATTTTTATCTACTGTCAGGATAGGCTTTCCTGACACACACACACTCATTATTCTAACTTGAGGAGGGAAACATAGAGTTCTAAAGTCTCATAACCTACTAGAACCTATCCATGAAGTTATCTTGGTAACCATGATATATTTAACTGAATTTACATGCTTATATGGGATGTATGGAGAATAAAGTTCAAAAGAATATATCAAAAGTATATATTAAGTAATAGCAATTTGGATTTTTTCCAGACAAATGTGGCAGGAAAAGTCGGACACACTCATTGAATCAATGGCTGGTGTGGTTACCATTTGAATATTAAACCAAAAAAGTATCACTACAGAAATATGCACCTGGACTATTGGGCCTAAAACTGTAACCAAAAAGTCCTGAACTGTTACTACTGGTTGAATAAATGCTGAACTGATAAGAGACCCTCATAACTTAGTAGTAATGCTAAAACACTGTAAGGCAAGCCCCTTCTCTCTGATAGGATGATGTGAACACTGCCATAACTGCTCTTGCAGGTGTTGGATGACTTACATAGCTAGCTACTCCCAGGCATACAGATGCCAAAGGTGAATAATGTGATAGCTTCATTGTTCCTCAAACCATACATCTATTGAGGTACAGCATTCCTTTCTCCATGTCATGTTCTTCTTCATCATTGATGGCTTCAGTGTCTCACTATTTTTGTGACTATTCTTATGGGACGGAACACCAAGTTCTTCTTGGTTGAACAGCAGCTGTATGCTGGTGCAGTGCAGGAAGATCCCAACCATCTTTGAAACCAACACAAGACATTGTCACCAAGGATTTCTGAACTCATAATTACACAGTCCACTATTGGTTTACATAAAAAAGCTACTATTACATAAAAGACAAATAAGCAGGAAATTGTTTATCCATGGGCACACACACATCACAAAAAAGGTGATGTTTCATGATTTCACTAATGCAACACTAGTCTAGCAACAACAGTGCTAAAGAAACAAATCTCAGGTGATAACTATCACATATATACGTCTACCGACAGAGCAGGGCATGCAATGTGTACTCATACTATACAGAGAGGTGACTGTCCCTATGTGATTGGATTGCCCCCCCCCCCCCCAGCTATTGGCTACTTCCTAGCTTAACATAGTAGAAGCTGGTTGTTGTGCTGTGCACATCCACACACATCACTATATGTACATGTAGATATGTAGAGGGTTCGTCCCTCCTTGTAGGATGATGCAGGCAGACACCCACATCTCTCACTCATAATTAGATTCAACGAGTTTAGCCAATGCACTTGGATTGGAACAGAACAAAATTCTATGCCCCTTTACAAAATGTGTACAACTAGAAAATTACCAAATATAGATGACATACAAGGCAGAGAAAAAATAAATCTCACAGGAGACATGGTATGAATACCAGAGACATAAAAAAAAAAGTGAAGCTAAGTCAAATATAAAATGTCCAAGGTATTAACAAATTTAACTACTTAGTCCCCACCCCCCCCCCCCCAGCTAAAATTAATTCAATTAGCAACACACAAGGACACTTGTGCCACAACTCTGATAACCCATCCCCTCTCGTGGTAATAATGCATGGAACATGATATGTAGGATGGTCATGCAATGACAATGCATATGTGCAGATAGTATGTGTGCACATGGAGCTGAAAGATATGTTATGAGGTAGATCTCACCTTAAAAACTAAAAAAAAAATTATCCACTTGCAACTGTGATATTTAAAAGGAGAGTTGATCAATAACTGTTAAGTTATTAATTGTAATAATTTATAGACTTGCCATCAGATTATGCTTAGGGGAAGATTACTTGACCAAGAGTAATTCATTTGCCATGTTGACACATTCTCTCCAAAATACCTGGTGGACTTTTTCCAAATACTGGAGAGTGTATCCCAGTCCTACATTCCACAAGGTGTCAAACTTCAACCCCCCACCCCCTCAAATTTACGTGGCTAATGGCAAGCTCAAACTAAGCTGTCTGTTAACTTACCTTTTTTTTTGGGGGGGGGGGGGAGGGGTGGAGGGGGTGGGAGGTTGGTATAAGCTTTAGCGGTTATGCTGGTCCAGTGCCTCTTGGAGGAACAAAACAAATTAGTTAACATATATTAGCCTAATAGGGAAATCTCTAGCAGCTGAATATTTTCTCAATTTATGGTGAAAGCTTCTGGTTGAGAAAGAACATGAGGATGGGTAATGAATATTTGTGGGAGAACTTCAGAAATCCCCTGGTTCTCTATGAACCCTGTATAATTCTCGAACACCCAGATATGGGTGAGGCCTGAATCAATAAAACATAAAAAAAATTTTTTGATAATTTCCTTAATCAACCAATCCACTTGGAATAAAAAAAAAAAATAAAGCCCAGGTTCTTTGTAGACGCCACTCTTGGTTCACTTGTTATAGACTATTGAACAGAATGAAACCTTGAAGAGTAAGCATGCATTTGACTACTATTCTGGCTCACATAGGAACAGAAAAAAAGATAAGAAAACGGATATTTGCAGCATTAAACAGAACCCAAACTAACCTCTGAACACACAGAGAGATAGGTAATCAAAATTAGCAATGCCTCACAAAATGGAAAGATCAGAGAGCCAAGGAGGGATAAGCATTATGCATTAAACAAAATTGATATCTGAAGATGGAATACAGTACAAGTTCAACTTTCTATTTGGTTGTCAAGTGATACATTGAAAACCACAAAATTTTTCTGGCTCTCCTTCTGCAGGGTAATTACCAAATGAAAATTGGCCATAGCCAAGTGGGCAACTACCATTAAAGCCCAAATAGTATATGTAATACTGTACATACATATTCTTTTTTTAAACATCAAATCGAATGTGGATAAGCCAAACTGAGTATATGCATTTGTTTGGGGGAAGGATGAGTAATCACCTCAACAAGAAGTTGACAATGAAATTGCATACAGTTCCATACCAAGTGTGAGAAAGAGTGTAAGAAAAAAAGAGAAAAAATCTCTTTTACTCTCACTTGATGACTGTTGAAAAGAATGGATACAATTGCTATTTCTTTATGTATCTTCTTGTTAAATCCCCTACTCCTCAAAGAATAAACAATTTTACATTGTGATTGGGATATTTATTTTGACCCTACCAATTAAAATTAATAAAGCAAGCATAGCTGAAATCTTCAGTATACAGATGGGGATACTATACTTATATACTTCACACACATGTGAGTGATATTAGAATATGTTAAGGTCATTGCTAATTCAAGGTACAAACAGACAGATATATTTTTTTGTTAATATGTACATTATAAACATATGGCTATCAACATGTACACATCACTACACACCAAACAAAAATCATTCAGCTTCCATGTACTTCTAGAGTCAGCATGTATTCTAATTGAATTCAGATGAAAAGAACTGCTCAACCAAATGAAAAGCACATACTACACAAAAACAACAAAAAAATAGCATAAGATTGACAAATAAGAAATCATGGTCAAAATGCGATATTTGAAATACAATGACAAATTAATAATATTATAAAGCTTCACTCTCTGTGCATTTATTCATATGCATATGCATAGGTGCTATAAAGACATTTGAGTATATATAATGGTAGTGCTGCCTCATCCCTTACTCACTTAAAAAATTATTGAGTCTATTAGCTTCTTATAGAGAAAAAGCAAGTATTAGACACTGCAAGGTTTTGAAGCCAAGATTAATGGTTGATGTAATGAAACCATCTTGCCATAGCCAATCATTGCCTACTTCCATGCTCTCATATTGTAGATACAGTTGAAGATGTCATGAAGTTATTTATGACATTTCTCTACACCAATCCTCCCCCCCTCCCCCAAAAGAATTCTCAATTCAAAATAACTCTAGTTAAGAACAAGAAGAAACCTACACCAAAAAGTGCAAAGGTGCACCAAAAGATTTAGAGCAGAAACCCAAAAGTACTAATAACAGGAAATAGCTCAGCTGGCTAGCTCCTCTGAAACATAGGGTTCTTACGTAGCAAACTCACAGGAGGTTCTGTTGTGAAGAGTTCAGTTTTAAATGTACTTTCCGTTCCTTGCTAAGAAGTGGAGGCTAGAGGTGCTTCTTGGGCCAGCTGTTCTTAGGGTGAGTCACTCCACCAACGGGACAGAAGGCTGATCAGTAGAACATACACAAACCGCTATAGAAATGGGTAACTTCTCAGGGCGCTCCGCTTTTATAGAAAGATGGGAAAAGTGATCTGATTGGACGGAATGTGCGTGGTGAAGGTCTCAGTCTGTGGTGGGATTTGTGGTGATATAATTAGCAGATAAAATACCACTTTGACAATAGGGTACAAAAAAAACAATGAGATCATAAGAAAATAGAATAATAAGAAAATAGAATAATAAAATAATTGCACTAAACAAGACCTCAATTCTACCTTATCATACACTCTATTCTGTCCACATGTTTCATATAGAATGAAGGGGTAAGATGTCCACAACATCAAAGTCTTGCAAGTAGCAAATTATATCAAATTAAATTTATTTTTTGTTGTCATTGACATTTATTAGTCCATGGTTAGATGCTCAACTAAACCTAGTCCATTAACATCCTGATATTCACCAGAAGCTACATGTTGATAAAATCACATCTTCTCTAGCTAAAAAAATGGCTTGTATATGCAATGTATATCCAGGTGAAGCACATTTATGTCTGTCCTGAGCTCACTGACCATCATCTTCTCAATTTATATGGACCTTTCCAAATTTCCACATACATGTGTGATAGGATGAATTATTATTCAATATCTTTAAATTAATTTGTATCGAACTTTTAAATTATTGCATAGTCAAAGGTGATAGAAATAAAAATAAATAAATGTCAGATTGGATCTAATATTGAGTCTAAAACATGTGCACCACATGCAAAGAAAGATACGTTGATTACAAATATTTATTATATTGATTTAGTTATAAGAAAAGTGGGAAGATAGATAGAGAGAGAGGCAAAGCAATATGGAAAAGTGCTAACATGATTACACACAAGTTTGTCCAGTAACTACAGACTATAATGGAGTGCGTGTGTGTGTGTGTGTGTGTGTGAGTGTGTGTGTGTGTGTGTGTGTGTGTGTGTGTGTGTGTGTGACTGGACAGACTTAGTGAGAATAGCAAAAGTGTCTTAGAGGAGATCCAGTAGGATTCTGCTATCCCACAATATCACTACAAAGGACATTGGCTCCACTGAGTAGTGGTGGCATGTGGGCTGGAAACTATTGAGGTGTGCCATTTGTTGTCACTTCAAATGCTCTTGTCGATCCTTATTCTTCAACTGTTCCTCTTGTTGTTTCAGTATCTGCAGCATATTTGCTTGGTAATGGTACTGAATCCACCTATTTAAATCCTGAGAAAGTACTGATGACAGGGAACTGTTGTCGAATGGTGACGTACAGGCTCTGATATGCATGGTGGTGATGGTGGAGGCAGTAGTTTAGTTAACACCTAGATGGTCTGCAGAGTGGAGAGAGTAAGCAAATTGTTGATTGTGCAGGAGATGAGATTGGTTACCACAGCCTATGGACAGTGGTGCTTGCTGGGTCATAACGGAAGCATCTGCACCTGCAGGGATCACAATTTATTAGGCATACCAGCGCGGTAGTCCCAGATAATCTCATAGGCGGATGGGGAGGGGGGGGGGGGGGGACAGGCTGGAGGATGGTTGAGGTGAAAAGCATGTATGGGGCTGAAGGGAAATGCTGAAGAAAAGTTGAGGAGAAGAGCTGGCAAGGAGTCAGGGGAAATTATTAGGGAGGTGTTGAAAGGAAGAAAGTTGAGGCTAATGGAGCACAGGAGACTTGGTGGTTAGATGGGGAGATTATTGACTGCTGCACTGCAGCAACTTAAGGAAGTGGTGGAATTGGCTTTAATAGTGACTCTGATAAGCAGATTCTGGTGAACTCTGCACTGTTAGTAGTTGAGATAGTATTTGGTTCAGGATGGAATTGAGGGAGGCAGGAGGAGTACCAGTAGAAATGGAAGGAGGAAAGGAGATGTTTGAAGTGGGAGGCTGGAGGGAGAGAGGAATGGTGAGAAGCTGGAGTAGGGAGGGAGGAATGGCGATAGGCCGGAGAGAGGGAGAAATGATGAGAGGCCGGAGGGAAGAAGAAATGGTGGGAGTATGAAAGGAGGGAGAAATTGCAGGAGGCCAGAAGGAGGGAGAAATGGTGAGAGATGGAACTTGCAAAGGCAGTGGAAGTTAAAGAAAGGCTGACAGGAGGGGACATTTAGTTGGCAATAGTCTTGAAGAACTTTGACTGGTTGGACTTGGGTGTGCTTGCCAGCTGAAGAAGACTTGGTAGTTGTTGGTGGTCATGACCAACTGTGGTCTTTCTCTGTGATTGGGAGATGACATTTAATGCATGCTCTGACTCAAATTGGCCTTTTCCTTTCCTCCTCCTACTCCTGCTCTATTGTCGAATATTTGAGAATTTGTATCAAACATTATCCTATCGACTGCTGTGGCATGGACTGGACAAATGTGGTTGTGGTAAATCCATTCATCTTTAGCTTGGGATTTGTAGTAGCCACTAAACTGCCCCTGAGAAGAGTCAAACTTGGTTCTATGCTTACTCTAAGAGATGCCACTCCCCAACAGTACACTGCATAAACATGAACAGAATGGAAATATGTACACATAAATTAAATAACTTTACTACATGTATGTACAGTTACATATCATGTTAAAAAATTATAAGGTGCCCACAATGCATGTACACACCCATAAATGGTGTATACATAAAAGTGCACATACACAGCATTCAAATGTCCATATATCTGGGTTTTTTGTTCTCAGAACATTGCCATTAAACAAACCAAATCATCAAGTTAAGGGGGGGGGGGGTTGGAAGAGGGAGAGGTGGAAATGGGTAGGTAAGACAGTTTTTTCTTGTGGGCATTTCTTTGAAGATGGCCACATAAAATGTGTTTAAATAGGAGATACTACTTGACTTGCTTTGGATTGAAAGTCAATGTATTTTTTCATGTAATATATTGGAAATAATATTTGAAGGCAAGCTAGTGCAAATTGAGATCATTACTTGTATGAGAGAAGGTGTATGCATGCATCATAGCCTCATGTTGAAAATTAGTAGACGTCTTACCATTTTAAAATAAGAAAGTAATAAAAGACAATCTCCTCAATTAGTTAGTGACTCAACCTTTTCCCTCCCCCCCTTTTTCTTGTGTAGAGGGGGGTGGATTTGCGTGGGATGAGAGGGGGAAGGGGTAAAGTATATCCTTTTCTTTCCTTTCAGGTGGGATGAAACTATAAGACAACTATGACACATTTACCTTTTATCCCCTCAATCACAAAATCAGAAATATGATTTAGCTTTGTATTTCCCAAATGTGGTTAAAAGACTCACATGTGTTAAGATGTGTTGCTGCCACTGTCGAGCACAATTTGGTTCTGTGATACAGGAAAAATAAGCAATTGAATAGTTAAGATGCCTCAATCACCAGCTAACATCAACACATCACATCTAATAAGAGAACACATGACACAGGACCCAACAGTACTTTACATGCTTCCATGGTCCAGATAAAGCAGACTAAAGATGTGGGGGCATTGTGGATGTTTAATTCATATGAAGACTGCTCTGATGTATGCAGTCTGAATGAATGTCATTATGTGTTGACAACATACAAATGTAAACTGCATGTGCTACAAACGATGGGAGCAAACATATTCCCTAATCATTAACATATGTTGTTGTTGCTGTTGTTGTCTCATCCATCTTATATGTTGACAACATACAAATGTGAAGTGCATGTGCAACAAACAATGGGAGCAATCATATTCCCTGACCATCCATATATTGTTGTTCCTGTTGTCACATCCATCTTTTTAAGTGAAGATATAATGTCCATTGTTTTCACTATGCATGTTGTGTTCAGAGATATAACACCTAAAGCATGTTAAATGATAAACTTTTCCTACTATATTTCTTCTAGAATCCCATCCGATCTTGGTTGTGCCTCACACATATTCACTACTGCTCACCTGATCATATATCAGTAGTCATATCAGCAGATGGTAAATGCAAGGCTGCCTTCTGATCCCTGCCTCCAGTGAGATGGTACAAATCTGTAAGGGATAATAACAATAAATCATGATGCATTATTACTAGTGCACCAGTGTAGCAGCAAGTAAACACCAGGGATGTCCAAGGAGTCCTAAAAACATACCCAATGGGATTCTAATTCCAAGGATATTAACCATATCTTTTTAATGTTTACATTACTTAGACATGGGATTAACCCTCTCCTCCTCCCTCTCTCTTAACACTCGCACACACACACACACACACACCACACTCCCCTTCCCAGTACATAAACTTCCCAAGTACTGACAGACATCCCCACTCAGCACCACTCCCATTACCAATCAATCCTACTCCCCCACTCATTAATATCACTCCATGTAACATACACTTCCTCGCACACCACCTACCTCCTCACACACAAATTAATTTTCTCTCATGCATCACACAACTCAATCATATGCTAAGTTCCCCCAACTCCCTACCCTTCCCCACAGCCCCACAATCCAATATCTTAGTTCGATTATATCTGTACCAGCTAGAAGTGAGACAGCACAGAATTGGAGACTCTTGTCCGGTATCTTGGAGGCCAGTAGCACTGTAGGATAAACCATGTCCATTGTCTCCTACAGTACAAACATAACACAATGGAATATGTAATCGATGAGATTAAAATATCACCACAATTTGAGTTTGTTTGAAGAAGGTATAGGAAATGCACAAGTTTTTGATTAATTCTCTTCTGGGCTGTCTGATACTGATGGAGGGCAAGATTATAAACTTAGTGATCAATGTTTATAGGAGATTTAATATTCTTTGTAGTTATTATTAACTTTTTTTTAAATTAATATTGCCTACTAGATAGTTAAGTATCTTCATCAGCACCGAAAAAGGTTTTAATAATTAGGAAATGAGTTCATGTTAGGCTAGATAATTTTTGTTTGAACAATGAGATGTTTAGATAACCACACCATTTCTTATATAGAGTAATATTCCCTTAGACCATGCCTTACCTGATAACTCCACTATAGGTAATACTAGATCAAGGAAAAAGAAAGTTAGAAGTCAAGTTGAGGAGAAGTGGATACATCCACAAGTTAGGCTCTAGAATGAAATTTTGAACTAATTATTCACTATTTGGTTGCAACAAAGTTTGCTGTTAAGACTAATTGATCAAAACAAACTTTTTCCACAGAGAATGCATGTGGTTACAACTAAATATTTTCACTCTATAGAAACCCAAAAATTGTAAATCACACTACAATATTAACCTCATATAATTGTTCTAAATATTTCTTTTCTTTTATTGGAAGCATCAATTTTGGATTAAAAAAAATAATAGTAATTATAGTCACATTTCCAGTACAGGACACTCCAGTTATTTTTAGTTCTCCATTGTCAGTCATGGAATATATCTAAGTTTTTATTATTTTTTTAATTTTTTTTTTTATTCTCCATTTAAACAATTAAAAAAAAATTGGCGTGTTGTACTTATACATCTTCTAAAAAAGATTTTCAAACTTATCTTTTGGATTGGGTCCCACACATTTTCATTACCTTGAAAAAAAATTCAAAAATATTTTTTTGTTGTTGTTGCAGTCTATTATGAACAACTTCTACAAATCTCATGAATTAAGCACACACACAGCCATAATTGAAGTACACATTTAACCCAGAGCCAGGGCAGGTCCAGGGAGGTATTTCAGAGCAGATATAATATAAGATATAAAAAGAGGGGTGCAAGTTCAAACATCAGTATGGTTTCTCTTTTTTTCTTCTTCCCCTTCCCCCCACCACCTTCCCCCACCCACTCCCCCTTTCTGGGAAAGTTCCTGGAAAATTTCCGGCATGATGTAACTATGGATCATCACTACCTACTGCTCTCTTACCTTTGAACCTTTGACAGAGTCACAGTAATCACAGCCTAACAAGATACAGAGGTCAATAAACTGTAGCAGACAGAAATAAAACAAACATGGAATAATAAGAATGGCAAATAATACTTGACATAACTCACAAACCCTGAAGCAGGTTGAAGGCTGATAATATCTCTATGGGGCACACACTGGACAAACACCACATTGAGTTGAGGCAAGTTGAAGTAGGTTTACAATAGCTCTATGGGGATGCACTGGACCAACACCAAACTGGTTTCAGGCTGGTTGAAGTAGGTTAATAACAGTTCTCTGGGGCACACGCTGGACCAAAACCACATTGAGTTGAGGAAATTTGAAGTAGGTTGACAATAGCTCTATGGGGATATGCTGGACCAAAACCGCACTGGTTTGAGGCAGGTTGAAGTAGGTTAATAACAGTTCTCTGGGGCACACACTGGACCAACACCACATTGAGTTGAGGCAAGTTGAAGTAGGTTGAAAATACCTCCATGGGGATACACTGGACCAACACCACACTTGGTTGAGGCAAGTTGAAGCAGGTTAATAACAGCTCTATTGGTTCCCTGATGCAGCATCATTAAAGTTTCTAAGTTGAAGGACTTAATATTTTTTTGAACAAAAAATAGAAAACCAATCCATCTATGTATAGTTAGAGTCCTAATGGGCAAGGCAACTGTTACACATGCCCAACCCCACCCGAGGTTCCACAGGTAAATAGTGTGGACTGTGAGATGGTGTTCTCCATGGAATGCAACATATGGAGGTAAGACGGAACACATCATTTCCAGAGAAAAGCTCTAAAAAAAAAATTAGTTGGAGGAAGCCAGCATGGTAGCCCAGCCTCTGGAGGGAGGAAGGACCCTCCAGGTACATACAAAGCAGTTCCATTCTCAAGCAAAGCACCAGCATCTTCCATCTAGGCCGTTCCAGTGCTGAAAACAATCAAGGGAAGTTCGCCTATCCCGTTTGGCAGGGAAAAAGGCCTTCAGCTATCAGTGAAAGTGTTTCAAGATCCTTGTGGCCTGAGGATAGTGAGCTGCTGTTGTGGAGGTGGACATGCTATGCAGGCTGTTAGGAGCAGCCAAAAGATGTGACCTGCAGACCACAGTCAGAGGTCAGAGGTGAAGGTTCTGGAATATAACAGTCATAGAATCTCTCTTTGGTATGGCCTCAAGTCAGATCAACCGGGTAAAAAGATTGCAGAGGTATGTCTTGTTTTCAGATGTCAGAATGTGTCAAAAATATCAATGTGGATGATGTCTGAGGGACTGTAACAAATGTTGTCATGACAATGAGCGCAAATGCGGCCACAGATGTTTGAGAACTGGTAGGCATGGTATACTAGGCATAGGCAGTGGAAAACACACTGAAAGCCATGCCAGACGGAGAGAGCTCGCTGTGTTGGCTTGCTACCTTTGTGGAGAGCTCAGCTGAGTATTTTGTGCCCACCTTCTAAGCATTACCATTTTGTGCCCACCTTCTAAGCATTACCATTTTGGTAATGCTTAATGGGGTGGGCACAAAATCCTCAAAAAAAAACCATGATGGAGTGTGAAGAGAATTACAAATTATTTAAAAAAAAAAGAAAGGAAAAAAGCTCTTTCTTATTTTAAATTACTTACTGTACTGATTCATTTTGATCAGATCAGAATAATGGCTTTTAATTGGTATGGTACTTTGATGATAAGGTGGATACACATGAACTTGCATACATATGTATCAACTATTTTGAGCCTGAGAAACAAAAATGAAGAAGCGTGGCCAGGTACAATCCAGCCCATGTTGCTCCCAGAATCATGCTGTGTATTTGCACCAAATTTAGGCCTATAGATCCATGTGTTTTACCGAAGTACCATTTTTGGCATTTTAAGCCTTACACACCAAGAAGAGGTGTGGCCAGGTGGGACACTCCCCATGTTATTCCCAGAGTCAAGTTATGTATGCATACCAAGTTCTAGGTTTGTTGTTCCATAGGTTTTGTCATACAAAAGTATGAGTTTTGACTAGACAAAGTATGAGTTTTGGCTTTTTGGAACATCAGAAGGGGCATATTCATATGAATGCACTTAAACTGTTCCCCTGGCAACATTGATTCCAAATTGATGTGGGTTTGTGGGAATAATTTGACTATTTCAAAGAGTGGATCTTTAACATACACACAAAGACAAATATTTGATCTTAATATAGTTATTCATATGGAAACATAACTGAATTTTGGCAGTTCAAGACACTCTACCCACCATCACAACAAAAAGATTAGATTTTAATGGTTGCTAAACCATCTAGGAATGGTTTGAAACTTTTCCAGTCATCTTCAAACTTGCCCTGGCTATTTCAAAGATCACTTCAACATCAATTGAACCAGAGGTGTCCATGTAATCCTGATTACTCACATGTTTGTAGTGACTGAATCACCCCTTGCCATCTCACCAGTGAAGGTTTAGAACTTCCCATACTTGTTAGACTAGGAATTATGGAATAGGATTTCTTTCTCTCTCTCTCTCTTGCCTTTTGTTTGACAATGTGAATTGATTCTATTTAACCAACTTCAGCCAAACCGTTAAGTGAGACTTGCCCTGCAATTCCAATTGTATCCAGCACATGTTCTCAGTTATGGCTGTTCCTTAAAATGTGGCACTCCCACTATTAAAATTATGTGTTCCCATGCTCCACCCACAGTTATGATTCAATACTGCAACTATCCACATCAACCAAGATATAATCCAACATGCACAACTGTACCCTCTCATGATTCAACCTTTAGCCTATAAGCCAGAAATATAGAAGTTCAAATTCTATTACGATAATACAGACATAGAATGTATATTAATAATAATGGTATTCATTGATCTACAAATAGTTTCCAAAGTATTAGTTTGTTTGTTTTTAATTTAACTTATAATTTGATGATTCATATAAAAAAAATGTCCGCCACTCACATGAATATAAAACCATCGCATATACATGTTTTTAAATTATGCCTTCCTATACTATATTGTGGTACATGTCCAGACACAGCTAGTCCTAACTCCAACATGCAAAAGAGTATTGAGTATCACATGTTCATCCACTCTACCCCCCATCCTGAAAGTCTTCAGTGGTACTAAACAAGCTGGTGGGTTTTTATTAGCTAGAAAGAAAAGCAGCACATCTTGCAAGGTGCGCACAATAACCCAAGGCATCATATTACTGACTTGACTTCCTCTTCATCTGATAAAACTGTGTAGCATTGGAAATACAATTGACTTCATTTACAGAAATTAAGTTGAGGCTTTCTGAATAAATATTTAGGCTGTATAAACTACTGAGAGGCTTAATTATCATATCTAATTTTTTTATTTATTTATTTATTTATTTATTTATTTATTTATTTTTTTTTTTTTAATCAATGTTGATAGTGACTACCTTGGTAGCTTACCCACTGTGAATAGGTGCAGATCTGATAGTCCAGGTGCTGAATAGGTCAGATAAAGTGCAGACACATCAAATATCCACAATTGTGACTGAGAATACCATATTATCATGATAAGATCTGAACTTTATCTATTAAGATTCAAAGGGAGCAGAAGTGCAGCTGACTAAAGATTATCAGTGAAGAAAAGATAATCATATTATTCATGCTTTCAAATTCAGCTGTGTTGATTGTAGAACAGTACAACTGCATTGCTAATTATTCAGTATGTCAAAAGCTCAAGATTGCCAGAATAAAAACTTATGTAGCTACAGATGTGAGGGAGTGAGGGTGTTGTGTGCAATTTGTGCCTCTGCGTGCATGTGCACGTCCCCACCCCCATTTCTCCTCCTTCCTTTTCTTCTTTCTGGTAGTTTTTCTTCTTTCTTTTCAACAACTATTTTCCTTCTTCTTTTATATTTCTCTCCCAAATTATTTCCCTGAAAGTGGCATCCCTGGTAGCTCTGATCAACTAAGTGGGAAATCTTGTGTTAGAATCCAGGTCTGGGCTTTTTTGCCTTCCCACAATCTTTTTTCTTTCATACTCCACCTTTTTTTTCCTTCCTTCTTCTCTTCTCCCCTCTCGCACCCCTATTCTTCCCTTCCATATTTTTCCTTGCCCCCTCCCTTGTCTGAGCCCTTGGGTAAGCAGCTTTTCTCCCCTTTGGTAGTATTAACTCTTGGCAATGGAAAAAGCTGAACAGAGCTACATTTTACTTCATTCATGGTTGCACTGTTTATTGTTTGATTAATATTTATTGCCTGCATAAAAAAATATGATTCAGAGAGGGACCGTAAAGGGAGTATTGTTAATGGTAGATGTGTTCTATCTCGATTTAAAAAAAAAGACAGATGCATGGGAGGACCTTAAGATACACTATAAATAACACAAAGAGATTCATGAATTTTTTTTACAGGCCTAGCAAATTGTCTGAGGCATGCTGATTTATTTGATATAAAATACACAAAAGCAAATGTATACACAGCTTTATGCTACACATGTGAATATCAACTAAACTTATTTTCTCTTTTGTAGGATATTTCTTATACCATTTAAAACCAGAATAATTTCAGTGCAACCTCAACAGCCTGATAAAAGTCTGCAGGAATGGCTAAATATGGTTATGATTGTGTGGCTTCACATAAATTCATTCCCACCAAAGAGGCAGGCTTCAGCAGATACCACAGAAGCACAGCGTCAATAGGCGACTAGTCAACACCTCAAAGTGTAAGGTCAAACAAGTTTGTCAATGAAGTTCTGTACGCACGTTTGGCATGAGGTGATTAGAGATAAAATATGCAGATGATTGTCTACCTGAACGATATATCCTATAAACATAGCTGGGTTTTTTTTTTTTTCTGGTTTGCTTAATCATTCTCTTTTTTTTTTTTTTTTCTTTTCATTTATTTCTTCCCTCCTTTTCCCACCTTTATTTATGCACAATTCTGTAGTCAAGCAGATTACAATTCTAGTTGCTCTCAAAAAGCAGGTGCATACCAAAGTCTTGTGTAGATGTTGATTGATTTTTAAAGTCTGGATCTGTTATAGTCTCAGTGTACATGTGTGCAAGGGAAGGGAAGTCTGAGTATACTAGAACTGTCCATATCAACCCAGATATGATCTAACACATAAAACTGTACCACCTCATGATTCAAACTTATGTTCTCTTAGCAAGAAATATCAAAATATTATACAAAATTTCAATCTTACAAATATATTTTAAAATTGTGTCAAATTTATAATCAATAATGTTAATCAAAAAATTAATCTATAAAATACTCAAAACAAATCTTTCTTCAATTGCAGGCTTCGGGCACTTGAAAATTGCCATGGACTAATGGCAGAGTGTCAGAGAATGATTCAAAGTAATAAAAGTTGGACTGTTCTGGTGTGTTCCTCTTCTAAACGTAGGGAAAAGTAGAACTGTTGAGAGTTTGTCCAGATTGAGGTTTTCCCAACTCAAAACGAACGTCTCCAATCTTAAATAAGTAAGAACATGTTATAGACATCACACACTCATTTTTAGCTGAATTTAATACGCTTTTATATGATAGAGCTTATTATGTTTGTATATTTGTCCGTCAATTCCTACCACAGTTCTCAAACAATCATGATCAAATATTCTGGGCAAACTAAGACTTCACTGGAATGAGACTTAACAGGATTTAAAATTTTGAAATTCTAAGCAAAATATGATTTCAGTTAAGAATAATGTTTGTACTTTTGATACTGTTTCAGACAATGTGCCATACCAATGCATCCTTTTAATAAGCTACTCTTGATATAATATTTTTTTACAAAATACAACAAACTTGTTCCTTTGCATCTCCCTCTACCCTACATTCATCTCTATCTTCCCTACATCCATCTCTATCTTCCCTACATCTATCTCCCTCTGCCCTACATCCATCTCCAGCTTCCATTTTATCTTAATTTTAAAAAACCTCCAGCAATCACGAGAAGAGATCTTATATAACTTCATTTCCCTATCTTCCCTAACCTGCTGCATGCTGAGGTGCCTGCAGGATTCCAACCCTCCTGACCATATCCCACCAGAACACTCTAAATTGGCACCAAGAGCATCAAACAATTTGTAATTGTAAAGATAAATTTTAAAATTGAACTTACCATGGTTCCCCACATATCATAATCTATATCACGGTGAGTTGTCTTTCCTGTGTAAGTGGCATCTTCTAGCCAGTCCCAGAATTTGGGCACTTCCACGTAGCTCTGGTCCTCTACTTGGCATTGAAAGTCACACAAAACTCTGTAGCTGTGATAAGAACATATTTTAAAAAAATTTTTAATAATTGAATATTATATTAAAAATTCAAGTGCAGGTTTAATTAATAATCATGTCAAGCACGCCATTGACGCTGTTGTGGCATATCTTTTTTTCATTCCTAACTTAAGAAATGCTTTAGATTCTTCCACAGTATGTATTAGATAAAAAGATTAGCAACTAAATACCCAACACAGCTTAGTATCACTTACATGTGCATGCATGTACATGTATGTGCCTCCATGTAAGTATATATTTAATGTATGTGCAAAACTGGTGCATGTGCTTGTACATGTGTGCTTGTGTACATGTCATGACCTTACTACAGATTATGTGGTTTGAATGACCCATTTAGATTTTTTTTTTGACATATCCACTCATCTCAATGAGCATTGCATTCTGGAAAAGAAAGGTGTGAAGGTAAAAAAAGGAGAATAAAAGACGCTTATGATATATATTTCATTGCTCATCATAATAAATTATGTTTTACTAGAAGTACCTGGTTCAGTTGATCCCAGGATAGATATCACATAATTATCTTCATTTTTCATACAATTTACTTCAGTTAATATTGCTTCACATGGCAAACACAAATTAATAGTAAATGAACAATGAGTGCTGCAGAAACATCTGAATGAAGAGTTTTTAGAACAAACATTCATAAAAGTCAGATAGAAAAAAAAAATAGGAGAAACTGAAGGATCTTGTTATTTTTTTCAATAGAACAAGAGTGAAGTGACGTTACTTTAACTTATGATTCACCTATCACCCATACAGCTAGATCATGTATAAAGGTTATCTCTGGATTCAGTATAAGGGATTCAACTCTGCCCAGATATGATACCTGGTATTTCCCACTAGTGATATGCTCCAAAGCTTGAGCAACCAAGTCACTGTACAGTTTCCTAGTGTTTAAACAATCCTGGCGGAAACTTGACGGCACACTAACTACACTACCGATATATTAGAGTGATAGCAAGGAAAGGAAAACATGGAACATCACACAGTTACTGAAAAGTTGATGCACAGACACTATATCTTTCATTCCAAGATAATTATAAATATTTGTCACTAATATAGTGAAAAGTTACAAAGCTTTGTCGCCAAAGAGGTTTGAGATGAAAATAGTCACAAAGAACTGTGTGGTCTTTGGTAAAGCTTCAGTCCACACAAGTTTGTCTGTGAAGATGGTGGGTGCAGATATTTACAATTACTATTTTATATATCAAGAAAGCAAATTCATTATTCTGATAGTTGGTCTGGATTTTGATTAAAAACGGTATTTTAGGATGCCTTGACACTTCCTATGGAATGCAATCAATAATTTGTTTAAACTTTGTTTTTGGATTTTCCTTTCATCCAGATGCCATAGTTCTGGCTGAATCAGGGTTGAAAAGTGCATCTGCAATAACAATTCTGCAACGTAAAGAAATTCTAGTTATTTAATTTGAAGTATTTCTGCACTCAATTTTATATTCATCATAATATTTTATTTCTCTGCACAGAATATGTGGACAGAAAAATTCATTTAATATTAAAATCCAACACCACTGCTCCATCCATTATCTCTATGAGATGAGTTTCTTCAACCTTTTTACAATGCAGACCAACTGATAATCACAGACAGTCAAACTATTTCAGAACTCGTTGACCTTTCAGCAGCTATGAAAAGCTGGTGAGGATATATATCATTCTTTTTTTAGTACAAGAATGTGAATAGCAATGAATTCATGTATTATAGCAAATGAATACCCATGCTCTATAATTGTGAATAATTTTAAGTTATTTCAAATGATTTGTAGAATTATCACACAGGATTATGGCACCCTCAAAACAGTCAATAAATTCTTTCATAACTATATACAATATGTATTCTGTACAGAACTATGCATAGATTATAATATTGAGTGTGTGGCTACAAATATATCTACTTACCCTTGTATGTGGAAGGTCTTGCTCAGACCATATTGGTAGTGAGTGGTCCTCACTCTGGCTTTTGCGAAATATTCACGAGGTGGAATAGTATCTTCTTGGTATCGCTCTCCATAAAATGCTAATTTCTTGTCCTCATCTTTTGAATAGGAAACTAAAGCAAAAGGAAGGGGTGGAATTCAAGTTAGGAAATGGAAGCAAAGAGGATATGTACAAAGGTTAACAAAGAATAATCAGACACTAGATATTGAAATAACACACACTCATTAATAAGATAACATATACTTGAATTAATGCATGCAGGAGTTTCATCTATTGCAATGACTACAGCTGAAAACTCACAGTGCCCACTGAACATTCTACCGTGGAATGTCACCCCCATCGTTCCAGAGCCAAGAAAAGTTTCTGGCATATCTGGGGGAACTTGGGCATCAGTAAGACAAAATGGCATAACACCTACCAGGATAAACACTACCAAAAAAAGCATCTTCCAGTTAGAACAGGGTGGAGTATCTCTTAAAATATATCTCTTAAAATGACACCAAATCACAACTTATTCAACCTGCAGAGTGCTAGGGATACAGCAAATTCTGCTGGTTGTTGTAGTAGTGGTCCGCTTTCTTGCACATGCACGATGTGGGCAGACCACTATTTTACAGTGCGAGCCTAATTTAATTATTCCCAGATCTATTAATAGTGGGATCTGGGAATAATTAATTTAGGCTAGCTGAGAGATAAGTGCCCCAGCCAGAAGAAAAAGTGATGAATTTATTTATTATTTTTTTTCTTTTTTTTTTAATTTTAAATCCTAATAATAATACAACTGTGTTGGTCTTTTTTTGTGAACTTTTCCTTGATGACCACACTGATTTTGAAGATTCTTTGTATGAATGTTCCCAGATTCTGATAATGGATCATCAATAGAACACACCCACCACTTTCAAACACCCCCTCAAAATATAAACGGAAAGCTATTCAAGGATGAATTCAACAAGCCTCATGTTATTTGATATTTTAGAATGATCCAATGTTATCATATAGCATGGTTTGTAGGATAACTTACTACTCAAACAATTATTCTTTAATAATCAACCTATTAAAATTTAGGGGGGGTCATCAAAAAATATAAGCTTATAGTACTGACAACCTGAGGGCAGGCAAATGAGTGAGATGCCCCACAAAGATAGTGAAATTGGGGTCTTCATGAGTAAGATATGCTTATTCATCACTGTTAAGAGGATATTGATTATTAGACCCATCAATGCATTATTCTCCACTTTCAGTGATCATAATTTTTTTTTTTTTTTTTTTCTTTTTTCTTTTTTTAATTTTATATAAATATATGCTTCTATCACTTTTGAAAGGAGTAGATATCAGGATGTCAACTGTGATCACCTTGGTAACATTTTGGAAATTTAATCCAACATCTGAACATACCAGTTTGACATTGGAGTGGCTTTTACTCACATACACATCCAAAAACTACAGGATTTCTTAGCATCAAGCTTGAGACTTCTGGCTTCAAAATTATCCTTATCTTAATTAATATCATACAAAATTCTTTCTTTTGCTGCTTCAAAGTGTGGCAAGGATAATACTAGAAATTCATTTAGCCAGTCAGTTCAAAAACTCCTACACCATATCCATACTATGAACCCATAGCTAAGGCATGAGTTCTTGATTGGTTGCTATTTAGTAGATGTTTAGTAAAAAATACAGTAAAGCCTTATCTTTAAGAACCGCTTTGAAACTTAGAATACATTGGTAATCCTGCAGATATATATGTACCAAAAAATTAAAGGAATTGTGCTTTTGATAATACGAGCATGAAATTTGGTGCACAGTAAAGGCATGCCTTGAGTAAGATTTCTTTTGATATAGGGGCATTTCTGAATTGACCTTCAGTGCCCTCTTGGTACAAATAAGCATTTGAAATGTACTAAATTTTTCATTGTAAAATACGGTATTGACCAAATTTGGTCAAGTTGTGTACAGGTGATAAATGAAAGCCTACATAGAAAGGAGCAATATGAAACTATGATTACATTTATATTTTTATCCATTCCTCAAAACCTTTTCTTGTAACCACAGGATTTTCATATAGTAAAAGCATTTATTTGTTACCACTTAATGTAACAGAGTAAAAAAAAAATTAGTTGAAAATCTATTCTTGAGAAAAACATATTGATGTACGCTGCCCCTCCCCTCTCCCCCACTATTCCAAGTGTTTCTAAACCTGTGTGCCACAAATACAAATAAGTTTAATTCAAAATTCACTTGGCTTCTTTTATAATTGAGGATTTACTTAAAATGTATTTCCACTGTAAAAAATACTGAGTTTTAATTAATCACATCTTAAAATCTATTCATTTGTTGATAGTGACTAACTTGATTGGCTTCCCACTATGCACTGGTGAATAGGTGCAGATCAGATAGTCCAGGTGCTGACTAGGTCAGATAAAGTGCAGACACATCAAATATCCACAGTTGTGACTGAGAGAATACCAAAATTATCATTATAAAATCTGAACTTTTGTCATATTAGGGAGAAAAATAGCAGCAAACCAAGTTTATTAAAGGTCCATGTTGACCACAACTTGCCATACTTCATGGTGCATACGCATGTTGGTATCATATATGCATGTGTTTGTGTGCGTGACAACAGGTTCAAAGACAACCAGAAAGTTAAAAAGGCTAAGGACACATATGTGAACATCAGCCAAAATTAAATATTACAGTTGTGACTACTTTCTCCTGAACTTTGAAGATCCTGTAAACAGTTTTTGTTTCTTCTTCAGAGACACTTTACCAATACTGGCTCCCTGTATAAAAACAAAATAATTTAAGGTTATTAATTGAAGGATTTTCCATGCCTTCTTTATGAAAATTTGTTTAAAAAATTAAAAAAAAAAAATAATTCTTATCTATGAGATTGAAGGATTTTCTATGAGATTGAAGGATTTTCCATGCATTATTTTTAAGAAAATTAAAGAAGAAAAAGAAAGAAATATTTTCTATCAGAAATTGACATGATGGAATTGGATAGAGGTCAGAACTGGTGTGCACAGTTAGTATGGAGACCTACTACATGCACTACATGAAGTTTAGTACATCACATGTGTTGTTGTTGTTGTGATTACTCCAACACTATAAACACGTTGCAGTTCAGGGACACTGACAGTCAGTAATGGTCCACACAGAATAGGTAAGGGGACCTACACACCTCATCAAATGAGAAATTGACATGATGGAATTGGACAGAGGTCAGAACTGGTGTGCACAGTTAGTATGGAGACCTACTACATGCACTACATGAAGTTTAGTACATCACATGTGTTGTTGTTGTTGTTGTGATTACTCCAACACTATAAACACATAGCAGTTCAGGGACACTGACAGTCAGTAATGGTCCTCACAGAATAGGTAAGGGGACCTACACACCTCATCAAATGGGGTGTGGCCTGATTAAAAGGAGCTAACTTTAGATGCCATTGTGGTAAAACACAAGATACTGAAGATACCATCAAAAAAAAAAAAAATATATATATATATATATATATAGTGGAGATGAGTGGAGAAAAGTGGGGAGGAGTGGAGAGGAGAGAAATGGGGTGGAGAGGAGAGAAATAGGGTGGAGAGGAGAGAAATGGGGTGGAGAGGAGTGGGGAGGAGTGGAGAGGAGTGCAGAGGTGTGGGGAGGAGTGGAGTGGAGAGGGGAGGAATGGGGAGGAGTGGAGAGGAGAAGAATGGAGTGGGGAGAGTGGGGAGAAGAGGGGAGGAGTAGAGAGGAGTGGGGAGGAGTGGAGAGGAGAGAAATGGGGTGAAGAGGATAGAGAGAAAAGATGAACCATTGGAGCATTCATTAGGAGATAAACAATATTGTAAGAAATGGTATGTGGGGTGAGAGAGAAGATTGAACAGGTAAAGTGTGAGAGCAAATCAGAGATGCAATCCATTTTTGTGAGGTTAGAGATAACACAGAATGTGATTTACATACATAAATCCTTTCGTCTCCACCAAGAAGTTGACCAAACCTTCTTCATCAGGTGCCGTCCATTTAAGCTGTGTGCACACACACAACCATAATTGAAGTACACATTTAACCCAGAGCCAGGGCTTGTCCAGGGAGGTATTACCGAGCAGATATAAAATAAGATATAAAAATAATCATCTCAGCACAGGATGGGGATGGGGGGGGCTCACATGCTCGTGCACACACTGCACTGGTGCTGATAGCCCACGATGGAACACACGCACAAATACAAGGAAAAAAATCTTGAGTGACATTTATTTTAGCCAGTGAATCCACAGTTACAATCATTCAACATACCCAGCTCTGCCTGTTCATCCAATTCTGTGAACGTAATCTTCAATATTTTGAGGAAAATCATAATTCACCACATGGCTGCATTAAAATAGGGGGGGTGGGGGGTGGGGGAAATAAACAAAATAAAATATAAAAGGAAAACAGAAGTCAATAACTATGTGTTTTGAATTAGCCATGAATACTGAAGCACCTGGCAGACACAAGTGCAGCCGCTCATTCAAATTGATTCCTTGTGGTCAAAAACAATTTAGGTACAGTCCGGGAATTTTTTGTCAGAAACTGAACTCTTTACTGATATCCCTTTCCTTCTGAAGATATTCATGTCCTAGCCCTAACCCTAGTCCTCCAACACTTGTCACAGGCTTTGACACCAGCTCTGGTGCCGGCTCTGGTGCCAGCAACAGTATTGACATCATCTGTAGGTGAGATACATACCTGACGTTCTTTATATCCAGTCCTCTGGAGACAATGTCAGTGGCTATCAACACAGAGACACGCCCTACAAGAGGAGGCACATGTACACAGCAGTGGTCATGTATATATACATGAGAGGGCAGTGAGCAATGCAATTAGGATGGGGGATATATCCACATTTCTCATCAACCACTCACATGCTCAAACAACTCAAATAGGGAACAAAAAGTTCAATTTTCTGTTCAGTATGGTTGGGTCTATATTGGGGGGGGGAGGAGGGGTGGGGGGTTTACATTGTTGTCATCAGTCTAACAAGTGGAGCTTATTTATTTCTTCACCAATAGTAGCAATCCAATGGGCTGAGTCAATCACTAACAAGTTATGGAAACTCAATCTGTAGTCTAAACAACACAGAGCTAACCACACCAGCTGTTCCTTCAGCATTACAGGCCACACCAGATAATAAGTGCAGTAGGAGGAAGGGATGGAGGTAGTTAATGGGGCAGGATTAGGTACATGATTGCTAGCTATTCCCAACCTTTACCTACAATATTTTTGATATTTTTCTGACTAGCTCCTGGCACTCTATGGTTACATTTTGGCATCATTTCACAGACATGAAGGTCACTTACAGGATATGATCAACTCAAAACAAATGTATTTTTTTCACATCCCTAAAACCCCTCCCCCATCCACCTTTCCCCTCCTCCCAAATTTATAAATAAAATGATAAACAACACAAGAAGAGAGAAAAAAATAAGGGAAAAAAAAAAAGGAGGAAAAAACACTTGAGCTGGCATGCCATTGTGCAGGCTACAAATTTCGGGACCTAATAGAAAGTGTGTGCTTCATTCAGTTTGTGCAAACTTCCCCATTGAACCAACTCACTAATGGAGTACACTCAAAGCTTTTAAATCTATCAATTTTAGAATGTACATAAATACTGCACCTGTTTTGAAGTGGTCTAGGGCTTGTTCACAGTCACACTGCTCTCTATAGAGAATAAAGAACATTAGAATACAGCAATCAGATTTACATTTTGATACAATTTTTTCTATTAGAAAAGGGGAGTAAAACAAACAAACAAGCCAACAAATAAACAAAAAAACAACAAACCAACAAACCAACAAACCAACAAACCAACAAACCAACAAACCAACAAACCAACCAAATAACCAACCAACCAACCAACCAACCAACCAACCAACCAACCAACCAACAAACCAAAAAAAAAGAAAAAAAAAGCAAGGGATTTTACAGAACATTTATTGTTGCATCTCTAAAGTTAGCCAGCATGAACCTATGATTCTCCTACTCTAAATTTCACTGCTGCCTTAAGAGAGTACTCCTTCTGTGGAGACATGATCAGTCATGTCAACATGATGTTCCTCTTGTCAAGTGACCCCCCGCCCCTCCAACCCCCTATTATACACATCCAAGGTATAGTGCTAAACCTACTAAGAGGCTAGAATAACTCCTTGGGATTCTTCAGGTATGGTGGTGTGATGTGAATTATTATAAAAATGTAATGGTCACACTCAAGATTATTACACCTGGGTATTTACAGCTCTTCTGGGTGTTTACAGCTCTCCTGGGTGTTTACAGCTCTCTGCTTCCCCCATTACTCATGATATAGTTACTTGTGGCATTGCCCAGCATTACTATACTCGGTGTGTGTGTATGTGTGTGTGTTGTGTGTGTGTGTTTGTAAACTCCTCCCACAGGGAAAGGCCAAAGGCCACCAAAAATTTTGTGTGGATCTTGGGGTCCAGGGGTTCATCAACATTTCTTTTTTTTCTTCTTTTTTTTCTTTTTTTTTTCCAAATAGGCCATCCTTGGCCTATTAGGGCTGGTTTCTTTGGAATTTTCAGGGGAGGGGGGTGGGGGGAACATGAGTAATGAGTGACTACTACCAAACACATTTATACTCTAACTAAATTCAGAAATACTGTGCCCAATGCCCACAACTTCAAATATATTTCAAAAACTTCATTTGGCCAGGTCTCACTGTTAATGCATTCGGAAACTCTACAAGATTATGTCCTTCCAGCCAACAATTGTGTGACTACAGCCCACAGAAGGTGGGCCCACTAGCAGTCTTAGCCAGAGGTTGCAAATGTAGGCTAGTACAGTATCAAGCAATCATCTAGACAAGCAAATAGTTGAAGAGGCCAAGCCATTAATAACTTACAACTCAATCAAGATATCAAATACAATTATAAATACTTTGTATCTCAGCACACACTATTTTTCCTACAGACAGTGTCTGTGGCTAACACCAACCAATTGAGTGATGACATACAATGAAAGGTGATAAGAGTTCATGTGGTTCACCTGTCTCCGTGAATGGACTGGACTTCCAAGCCAAGAACGGCAAAGTCACTGGCCACATCATCCACTCTACAGGTCACAAGGTCTTCACATGATGACACTATCAAACTCACCACACCATTTAACATATGTTGCCTTTCTTTCAGTAAAGATTAAGACCTTCTCATCTTTCGTCATATTCCTGACAAACTGCACAGTCTGAATAGAAAGAGGGAAAGAGAAAGGGGGAAAAAACACACCAGTAAACCATGTTACAAGGGTCTCAAGCTTTCAGCCTAATATTCCTGGAAGAGTGCCAACTTGAAATCATACCAGACCTTAAGTTACATATTGTATTTTGGTAGATAAACTATTGCTATCTGAATTATTCCACTTACAATATAATAGCTGCAATCAGAGTGAACTAGTGAGGACCAAATCACCATTAGAAATAGTTTATTGTTATAACAATGATTCACGAAAGAGATCACTGGCCTTAAGTCAACTGGGAAGTGCAATAGCATTTGTTATACATGCAGAAAAGTTATAGTACTCAGAATATTAAGCAGAATAATGGAGCAATGCTTTTAAGTTTGTCTGGACAAATCTCATAAGAAATAAATACATTTAAATAAAGGATGTTGTAGATAAACACATTTGAACCTAAGTAGCATGTCTTGTAGTCATTAAAACAAACAAACAAACAAACAAACAAACAAACAAACAAACAAAAAAACAAACAAACAAACAAACAAACAAACAAACAAACAACTTTCAAAGCACATTGACATACCCTGTCCTTCTTGTCATCAAAGTCCAAAAATTTCACACTCTGTTCCACCAGATTGCAAGCCTGTATTAGCAATGTCTTGTCAACATAATTGCCATGGTAATCGCACACAGGGATACACACAGTATAGCTTAATGGGGATAGTTTGTTTGTACTGGTAACAAATATCATAGCCTGAGGGGGAGGGAGTCAACACAGCAGAAAATAAATCTCAACAGCATTGATTACTACACACAGACTACATACTGTCAAACCAAACTGAGGTATAATATAGAGACAGTTATTACAGAGATATTAGTTTTATCCCCCCAAATAAATTTTAGTATTTTGAGCATCACATCAGATACAGGACAACACACTTGGCAGTTGCCTTAGTTTGCCACACAGGATATACACAATAGCAAATGAGATGGTCATTGCAAACACACATACCCTGAGGTCCAGTGATCCCATGTACACTTGGAAGGAGTCTTTCAGATAGGCTTGAGACAGTGTCCGAACTTCTGAAGGCCAAGTAGCACTGCAAACAGCAGCAGCAACAGTAGTAGTAATAGTGATAGTAGTAGCAGTAGTAGTAGTAGTAGTAATGTTAGTAAGCAGCATCAATTTTATAAACATTGATAAGTGTACTGTAGTATCAAAATGAAATGTTCCAGCTCACTACATATTTACAGATCTGAAAGCACACACCCTGTGTGTGTGTGTGTGTGTGTGTGTGTGTGTGTGTGTGTGTGTGTGTGTGTGTGTGTGTGTGTGTGTGTGTGTGTGTGTGTGGTGTGCATTTATGTTCATCCATTGTTGGAGTCTTGGGCTGTGGAGATGTTCATTCAACTACATACCACAGATTTGGGGGATGCAAGGGCAGCTGAAAGGAAATCCACATGGACTAAGCAGCTCTGATAAACATGAAGTTTTCATTTCTTTTATATTTGATCAAGTGTTCCCCACAAAACTATTCCTGGTCATTTTTCACATTTATTGAAGTTTACTTTCAGTGCTGGATAATGAATTCCTTAAGCATTAGATAAATTGTAATAAGATATTCTATAATATATAAACACAATATCTCACAGCTATGGGCTGGTGGTGAGGAAGAAGTGAAATGCCGTGAAGAGACACTAAAGCTGCTAAAGAATACACGCATGTACACCTCATTCTTTGTGCAAAAGCTCATCTAAAGCACATATCCACTAACAGACATGCTGAGTTTCATAGTGGACATGTAACACAGACCACACATAACTCATACACAACTAACAGCTCGTAAGCTGCTCAAGCAATTAGCATACAAATTGCGAAAGCATTGACTATACAAAATGAACAATAATAACAACCCTGTGTACCTTGTCATCACTGTCGTCTGGCGATCGGGCCTAATATCAATCAGTATCTTCATTATCTGTGGCTCAAACCCCATGTCAAGCATGTGGTCTGCATCATCAAGCACCTAACAACAACAAAAATTATCACAGTAACCAAGGCAACAAATCACATGCACTGTAACATTTGGTTTTAAAATACCATACAAACATCCAATTACTAAAACACAATAGTAGTAGTAGTAGTAATATTAGTACTAGTAGTATATCTTAGCATAAACTAACAAAATAAGTGACACTTCGCAGGTCAATAGCTTCTTTATCTGTGGCTCAAACCCCAAGTCAAGCATTCGGTCTGCATCATCAAGCACCTAACAACAACAAAAATTATCACAGTAACCAAGGCAACAAATCACAATCACTGTAACATTTGGTTTTAAAATACCATACAAACATCCAACTACATAACACAATAGTAGTAGCAGTAATAATACTAGTACTAGCATAAACTAACCAAATAAGTAACACTTCGCAGGTCAATGAAGTTGTTCATCTGGAGATCGTTTAAACGATTGGGGTAGCTGGGCGGGGGGGGGGGGGGGGGGGGAGGGGGATAAGTTCAGACCTTAATTGCCAACCATTAGACAAAATATGTTCATATTTCATATCAATGTATTTACCAATTTTGATGTCAACTCCTTTCTTCAAGTTGTTTATCTGGCTGTGCGGTCACCACCACCATGAACACAGATACTGCAGAGCAAACAATAGATGGAACATTAGGTCAAGGATGCTTTATACACAATCTTCTATCCTCCACCCAAAACACACCAATATCACACCTCCACCCTCAATTAGCAATCATATTAACATACACACAATCACACAAGTTTATCTCCAAATAACAATACACAAAGATATTTCTTTGCAGCGTATCCTTATGCTATTCTGCATGCATTGTGTGGTACCACCAGCACTGATGAGCCCCAACTTTGAAGAATATGTGGGAAGATGAAGAGTTTACTGGAGACATGCAAACATATTTAACCACTTGATATTCTTGTAGGAGTATTTGTTGCTCTCCTCCATAATCTGTAGAGCTAGTTCTCTTGTGGGGGACAGCACCAGCACACAGGGGCCACACCGCTCACTTCTGGCACTAGACAATAGAAGAATAGGACAAGGAAGACTATCATAAACTCTACACAATATATAATACAACACCAATAAAATGTGGCGAGGCATATATCTCCATGTGGTCTCATGCAACAATCCTTGGTCCCTGTTCTCTCAGTGTTTCCCCATCTATACGACATGTTGCTGTTTTAGTCTACCACATGTGCTAAAAATCAAGATTCACTCGTAATAAGACAGACAAAGGTATGCAGAGCTCACCACAGCAACACTACACACTCATGATTAAAATACACACACTGCTAGCTGCAAGGACTCCTAAGTGAAAACCATTTCATAGAATGGTGCAAACTTTATGCCAACCATGCAACGTAGAAGGTGGCAACATGAGTGCACATAATAGACGGCAATGGAGACCTACTCTGGTATGCATTGATGTGTGTATGCAATGACTGTGTGCATAATTGTGAACTTGACTTACACATCTTGTCCATCAAGATGGACTAAGGATATTAGGATAAAGGCCAAGGTTTTGCCAGTGCCAGTCTGTGGGGGGACCAATACAAATCACGATCAATCAAGTTAAACACACACCACACATGCACACACACACACGCATGCATGCACACAAACACGCATGCATGCATGCACATACACACACTATCAAAAGGGCATGCTAACCAACTCTGAAACATAAAATGTGCAAGGCCATAAGACTAATATACCCAAGGAATAAATAATATCATAATGACTCAAGTTAAACGCGCCCATAGAAGTACACGCATGCATGCACGCACGCACACAACAGACAGAAACAGACATACATATACATGCAGACATACACACTATCAGAAGGTCATTGGAAATCAACTCTGAAACAGAAATATGAAACAGTCGTAGCACTAATGTGGCCAAGGAAATCCTGGCACTGCATAAACTTAGTGAGCGTCCATGTTAATTTTTGGTACAACCTTTACTAGACATAGTGTGATTTATAACATTTCACTCAATCCTGTGGCTCATTCAGATGCTCATGGGAATACAATATAATAGAATTACAACAAGATGGTAGATGGAGACATATATCATCCAATTTGCACAAAACACTAAAAAAAAAAAAAAGCAAAAAAATATTAAAGGGAATTGACTTGTCTTGAGTGACCATAACTTTAAATAAAAAGAGTAAAAAACACACAAAGCAAGACCATATATAGCCATGCTCATATAATTCATCATCCACTATTACTAGTATACACTGTACTGGAGAGTAACCACCACATACTTGAGCAGTTCCAATGAGATCTAGACCTTGTAAGAGTATCGGCCAACACTGACTCTGAATGCAACCAAAGCCAGAACAATAATAAAAAAAATTAACAACATATATATAATTTTTTTAAATTAACACACAAATGGTTACATAAACCAGTCCAGTCATGTAGGTTGTATACCTGAATTGGTGTTGGCTTTTCAAACTTATTCTTTCTTATTTCATCGAGAATCTCAGCTGTGTAAAAAGATATAAAAAGTGCGTGTGTGTTGTGTGTGTGTGCATGAAGATATATAAGGTATAGAAAACAAAGATACAAAAAGAACAACCCAAAAAAAACACAATTTTGTCATATTCACCAGGGTTTCATTGAGGGGGGTAGGGGGGGGGGGGGGGGGCAGAGAGGCAGGGTGGCTGGCTACCCCCTCCCTTTGGAACCTTTTTGCTCCCCCCCCCTTCCCTTGGAAATCATATTATTAAAATTACATAACTTGTAATTGTCAAGTGTTGTTCCCTTCTATAAAGAGATCACATTGACAGCATTTCTACACACCAGCAGTTTACCTTCTATAGACCTTTGTTTCAACTGTTAGTTCCACATTATAGTACTTGAGGCAGAAGCCACTTCAGGAGTCCACACATTAGCATCAGGTGCCCCCCACCCCCACCCCCCCCCATATTAAAGAGCATTAAAAGGAATATAGTGTTATGTACATACAAAGTAATAAGCAATTCCCCCCCCCCCCCCTCACTTCACAACCCGAATAAAACAAGAGTATTTTTGAACTGACATCCCAGAATGTCTCACAATCAATCTATACACCTCCTCCAGGTCAGCACCAAACAAGTAGTTCCCCTCCCATCAAACTCAAACCAAATATGAAACATGGCACACACACACACACACACCCACACACACACACCCAAACATACCCCCATCTCCTAAATTGTGGGTGTAAAACTTGCTCACATATCTAACTATCTTGAGCCCCTTAGAATCTAGATATCTAATGTTGGCCCCCCTTGGACAATATTCTAAATGAAACCCTGCACACTTAAAAAGTGGTTATGACTTCCAGCAATCTTTTTCACACGCAAATGGGAGTGCCAAAAAAAGTAATAAAAACTCCACTTGGAAATACAAAATGGAATTCGAGCTTTCCTGCCACACATCAGCAGTGTTAGAAACATCAAGGACCACTAACTTACTGATGAAGGTCACACACTGCCAGGAAGTTCAATGTTTTGGCCCTCTACCAACATCCTTACATACGTAGATCCAATGAAAAATTGTTTTTAATTATTTTCTAAAAATTAAATTGAAAGGATTAACCAGTCATTAGTCGAAGGATTTCAGAGTCACCATTGCATAAAAAGCAGTTCCAAACAACAATCATCCAACAATTTTTTCCCTATTAAATTGTTTTTAATTAAAAACACCATGTATAATTAAGCGATATCTTGAATATTTACGTGAGAGTCTAAATTGTAGAAATATAAAGCTAAAATAGTTTAGATTAGAGAAGACATTGTGATGAGTTGTTGGGGGGAGGGGGGGAAATTATTAATCGTCCTACTGGCAATGCTGTGGTAAGTACATTGTCCTTAATGTACTGCAATTACACGACAGAGCTATTTATCATTACAGTTGTCTGCATATTAACAACACAAAATGTTCAGCAACACAAAATTACGTTTACCAGAAAACTTACGATATCTTTTGAAAGCTTGTTCAAACGTTACAACCGGATTCGGTATTCGTCTCTCCTCCTTGGACAGGTCAACCACAGCTATAGCTTTGTTGTCTTGCCTACACAGCAGCAGCAACAATAAAAAATATGACAAAAACAAAGACACCAACAAAGGCAACGATGAAAATGACAACAAAAATAATAATAAAAACCAACAACAACAACACCAGCACCACCAACAATAACAAGAAAGAGAGACAACATATGCATATGTCAATTTTCATATACAAGTAAATTATCTTCTGTCTTCATACCTGAACTGGCCTGCTTCCTCAAACGTCATCCTCCGCACAGCTTCATCTTGGTAGTAGAAGTCCTTCTTAATCTTTGGAAGACCTGAAGTGCATAATCAAAGAAAAAGTTATTTAAAAGAACACTCGCACAAACTTATGCATGTATAATAAAATTTAGAACTGATGGGCAACACCAAATTAATAACACTGTCATATATATATGTAAATCTGGCAGGATGATAATGAAACACGATAATGTTGCAATGTTGAGGGCATGGTGGTTGTCCTCCAGCATTGGTTGTGTTTGCACATACAGTACAGAGGGGAATGATAGGAGGATGGAGATGTACACTACATCTACATCTATGCAAAATATTGAGTCAAATCTTACCTCCCCACTTCTTGGCCTCATAAGCAGCTCTGCCTGCATGGAGGGCGGCCCAGTCAATACGACCAGTTGCTCTGTATAGGACAACAATAGGAAATCAAAAGATATGTCAATGTTACTGTAAACTTAATGAATCAAATAAACAGTTCCAAAGTGAAAAGAAATCTAAATCAGCAATGGTGATAATAATTCCCTGATAATAACATCCTAATATTAATTTTTTCAATTAATTAATTTATTTTTATTTAATTATTATTCATTAACTTTTAATATTGTTCACATTTCTTGTAGGCATCCCTGAATGAAGCATCCTTGAGTTGCCCCTCCCCCCCCCCCACCCCAATCATAACAGCTTGTATTAGCATATTAGCTGTTAGGAAGACACATGTAAGAAGCGAAATGAACACCAGAAAGATATAGATAAATTACAAGCATGTACAGATCATAGTCAGTAAGAAAGGGTACTTGTGCACTGAAGCTAATGCACACCACCGATGTCACCACACAGCTTCAACTCTGTCACCACACAGCTTCAACTCTGATTTAAGAAACTAAAGCATTGCTTATTGCTAATTTGGGCAGGGCCAGCCTCACTTAAATTTGGGGTGGAGTCTGGGGAATTAGTAAATAAAAACTGTAACAACGTTTACAATTACAGAAAAGGTGCATGGGTTTACTGTTGCTATCATCTCTGCTTCGTCTCCACAAGTTTCCATTCCTGCGAAACTGCTTCCATATTGCTTTCATATGGCCAGTTAGCTGTTTAAGTTTCCTTGTTTCAAAGATTTGGCAGCAGTATGGCTAAGGCATGCTCATTTCTCCAAACTCTCTACCAGAATTGAGAAAGGCTGGCCATGCCCAGATTAGCTGGCAACAGATTGGTTAAAACTTGGTTACTGGCATTCATACTTTTCCACCATCACTGATCTTTGTTAGCCAAACAAACTCATACACACACCCACAGGAGGGGAAAAACTTACATATTCACATGAGACCAAATACCAATTTTTAACCTGAGTGTGCCAGTGGAACTCAAGTAAAAGCTTTTCACATGACAGAGTGTTATTACCATCCCATTGATGTGTCTGTGGGTTTGGTTTGACTGTCTAATTAAATCTTAATCGTATGGAACAATCAGGCCATCTCAATCAATATTCCTGTGCTGTGGTTTGGTTATGGCAAAATCACACATGCACATATGCAGGCATGCATGCAGACATGCAAGCACACATGCAAGCACATATGCATGCACACACGGATGCACACACATGCACGCAGGCAGGAAGTCAGGCAGGCAGGTCTGCATGCAGTCATGAACACATGCACGCAGAGAGGAAGGCTGACAGGCAGGCTCGCACGCTCTCATGCATGCATGCATGCATGCATGCACGCACACACACACACACACATGCATGCATGCATGCACACATGCGGGCAGGCAGGTAGGCACAAAAGCGATCATGCATGCGTGCATGAACGCACACACAGAGGCAGGCATGCAAGCAAGCCGACTGGCTGGCAGGCTGGTAGTCAGTAATGCATGCACGCACTCATGCACATGCACAAGCACACACGAATGTACACATAAACACACACACAAGTTGATATAGTTCTTTTTTAGCCTGAAGCAATTCATTAAATGATTTATCAATTAATGTGATTAGCACAATATTAAAAAATATTTTATAATGCTGAATGTCCATTGACACAGAGAAGAGGGAGTTTGAAACTAAAGCTGTATACTTCTTCAAACAAATTCAAATCAAGAACCTAGTTATTGCAGTTGTTATTGGCACATACCTGACACATTCTCTGTCCAGTGTGGATGAGAGGATGGAAGTAATATCAAAAAATGCAAAAATGATGGACCTGGGAAGTCCACTCAATATTTATAGTTGATAAACACCCACCCAGCTCAAGTCATTTGATAGCCATTTATCACCACCTGAGATAACCCTGTTACTCCCTATTTCAATACATATTTGTTAGAAGAAAGTTGAAGTGCAAGTTACTGACTAGTTATCATCCTGTATAAAACTGAGTTTGAATGTTCATCCATCAGTAATGCTAAATTTGTTTTGATATTAAAAGGGTAGTCAGTTCCTGTGGTCAAAGATAGATAAAGTTTGATATAGGGATTATGCCTATCGGTTTGTTTGTACTAAAGCTGTCTTTTTTTAGGGAGGGATGACATTCAAAGAAACATAATTGTGTGGGAGTCCCTTTACCAATTATTCAAGTAGAAAAAGATTATTCGACTTTAAATTAAAGCACTTGCTGACATATCATTGACTAGCTCTTAAAAATAGTCTATACCTCAAATTAAAGCATACCTTTAACCCATGTCTTCAAACTGCCAAAACCACGCACAAATCAAATAAAGAGTGAGACAGACCGGGTCCTTTCACTTCCTGCTGTCTGTTTAAAGGGTAAAGGGTCAGGGTCCGTTTAAAGGGTAAAGGTTCTGGCAACCTCTTTACATTCGCTAACACTTATTTAACATTTTTGTGGCTTTATTGTAGATTTACACTATTAGGAGTTAGCTACTAACAATTCTCCCTGCTTCTTCTGCCCTTTTGTGCTATAACAATGCAGAGGAATTGGGCAGAATAAAGTTATGCTAAACAACGAAAATAACCTGTATCTCTACTAGGTTGAGCTGGTTCAGCACTTAGTCTGAGTGGATGCAAGAAATCCTTAAGTACTTTGTGTTCAAGTGGAGAGAGGTCCAAACCATATTGTATTTGAAAAGGCCATTAGTGCAAATTTAACCATTTTTTCAGTGAGGAATAAACTTGCCACAGACACTGAACCTTCAATATTTTTTTTGTCTGGAGGTCATAATCCCCTTTTGATGGTCTTAACATTAATAATATGGTCCAGTATCTTCAAGGGTTTGCCAGTGTATTAGCCACATAGGTAGGTACATACATACAATATGGTGAGTTTAGGGAAGTGAGGTCATACAACTTTTAAACATTGTTGCATGCCAAACCATATACTTTCCCACTTCAGCAAAGTTATTGAACTGAAATTTTTTTAAATTTGCTTGCAATTTTAATTACTTTTATTTATTTGAAAATAATATCATATATATGAAAATAGGAAGAAGGAATGCAGGTGGATTTTTTCAACCACAGCTTTAGGATGGCAGCTGGGATTGTTTGTTCCTAAATATATTGGTCCTTGTCTCTTCAACCCCCCCCCCCCCAAACACACACACAAACACACACACACACTCACACTAACAAACAGATAGATTTACCACAGTGGCCTGACAGCTGGGCTGACTGATTCTGAATATTATTTCCAAAACATTGAGAGCTATAAAAAAAAATATTATATTACTGGTCAGTTCCTGAGGTCAAGGTCTATCAATTTTTTTGTAAGGATAGGTCTGGAATAAATTAGAACCATCCACATTATCTACTGTTTTTGGTGTCTTGTCCAAATAAAATCCAGCTATCAGATTTTAACAATGGCAAATTTCTCCCCTTGCCAAGTTCGGCATGTAATCTATGTTTCAGGTCCTTAGGTCCAGGGTTTGGCAGTACATTTGCCACTAGTGTAAGCACATATATCCCAATTTTGTAATTATTTTAAGTGAGTTCAACAAATACGAAGTCACAAGCTATGGTAGAGTGAGTTGAGCCAACCAGCTAGTTAATACAAAATTGTGAAAGGCTCAGTGGACACTAACAGTGCTACCAGTATCAACTTTTTTTTGAACATTACTAAGTGGATATATATTTGCATTTTAATTTAACAACCCCTGGACAACATATATTTAATATAACAACACTAAGCCAAACTTTATTAGGGCCTAGCACACATCTGAATATCTGTCTGAAACCAAAACCAATAGAATGTTATTATGATTTTAAAAAAAAATTTTAAATGAAAATAGCCTTATTTTTTTTTTTAATTTTGATTGTAAAGGCAAAATATATTTTGTAATTCAGATTAATACCAATAGAGAATGAATGAACAAACTATATTATATGTGCAATAATTCATTGTCAAACACACCAAGTCATGGAGTAGTATTTCTCTGGAATGAACAATTCCACTCCAGGAGGAGAGTGAAATAGGTCATGCCCAATTGTCCTCAAAATTTTACAAAATCCTTGAACAATAAATACCATATAGAGCTGATTACATAATAGCATTTGATTCTTGGTGCACAACACAACACCCACACTTTACCTATCACAAGGGAGACCATCAACAGGGAACACACACTAATGAAGATATTTCCCACCACAATTGCTAGTTATTTATGGTTGTCATTCAAACTCTCCAGCATTTAGGCTGACAGCCAAATAGTTCATACAAATGCAACCATAGGCTTCACATGGCAAAACAAGGCTAACCTTAGAATTTTTTTCTTCTTCCTCATGGATTTCAACTCCAGAACCTGATGACTACAGCTCACACACGTTTCTTGAAGAGGGAAACAGCTTTGGAATTAACCTAAAGGGCAGTGAAAAGTCTATGTCAATTTCATAAAAGAGACATGTATTGGGAAACATGCAATATCCATTGTACCATAGTCCATAACAATTGAGGGAGATTTCATCATCACAATAGTAGTCCTCCTCCTCCATCTCATGAGCTGAATCATGAACCAAATCATGAAGTGAATCATGAACCAAATCATGAACTGAATCATGAACCAAATTATAGAGCATGAAGATGTTGGCAGCTATCATTTCTAGCTCACTGTTGCTGCAATAGGAAGTGGATGATGGTTCTATGACTGTTATGGATGAAGCCAACAAACTGGAATCAGGGATCTCAGATCTGATACTGCATCACCAAAGTTGGAACACGATTGTACTTCTTGTTCTTCTTAACATTGAGTTGGTGGCACTAGAAGCAATTGTTTAATTTCTCTTGACCCATTCATAGCTAATTCCTAACAGCCTTGGTACTGGATTTCTTTTCAGTAGCATTCAGACGTGCCATTGTCGTGCATAGTGTATAAAGGAGGAGAAAAAATGATTGAAGGAAAAAAAATAGAAGGAAAAAGGTAGCAGGAAAAAAAGAGAAAATGTGGACCAAAAAAAAAATAGATGGAATGCAGAAAAGAAGAAAGATTAGATAAAACAGGGGAAAAAAGAGTGAAAAATCTACCCAAAAAATTCTCAATTATGATGAAATGTTTTGAAGATTTCTGCAATGCGGGAAGAAGCAACGTCATTGAAACAACAACATTGCCAAGAAAAGACTATTTAAACCCCATAACTTGTAAAGGTTTGTAGTTTAAAAAAGGTAGAAAGAAAAAATATATATTTAAGCAAGAGAAAGGAAGACTAGAAATCTCTAGACAAAAACCTGTCCAATAAAGATTTAAAATTTTTTTTTATTTAAAAGAGGAAAAAGTAAAAACAACAACAAACAATTAAGCATGAGACATTCTCAAAAACTATATTTTTTCTTTGCATAGACCAATTCTTAATGTGAAATATAATTTTAGAAAGTTGAATTAATTTTAAGAGCAGGCATAAATTTTAAAATTACTGTAAAAGAAAATGCGTAACAATATATTTACTTATCGTAATGCTTATTAGGAGTGAGAAATTTCAAATGTAGCGTCTCACCCTTTGAGGTTATGTAAGAAGATGGAGCAGCTGGTGGGGGTGGGGGGATTAAATTGCTGACTGCTGTCTTTTATACCCTAATTTAAAGGGCTGGATTGATGAAGGAATGCTATGATCTTTATCAATTTAAATTGCTCTGTTCAGTTGCTCCTTTTATATTTCATATCATTTTTTTTTTTTAATCATCTTTCACTAGTCCTCTGCTAATAGTAAACTGCTAACTCATGTTAAAGGTTTACCATTAGTTTTGTGCATATTTGAAACATTCGTAAATATTTGTGAAGTTAGGAGGGTTAGGATGCCCATATCTAATCTATTCAAATCATGCACAAATTCATCAATCGTTTTGCAAGTCCAACCAAATATGCATTTAGAATCAAAAGTTGCTCAAATGTGGAGACAATTTTGGGATCAAATTTGGGGGTGACTTCGATTGGAAACTACCTCATATTGCTCAAATATGCAAAAAAATTTGGGGTTGAATTTTCTTTTTTCTACAAATTGATTTCAATTAAAATTACTTACTGAAGTTAAGCACTATTAGGCCTGCTTGGTATTTGGATCTGCAGACAATTTTGGGGAAAACTCTCTATTTTGTTCAAACAAGCACTGTTTGGCCTGCTCAGTACTTGAGTGAGCGACAACCTGGACACAGCACATCTTATAGATGGTTTCCCTTTATTTCCTTATGTTTCCCTCACCCTCTACTCTCTTCTTACTTTTCTAAAAAGGATTTGATTTAATGCACTAAATTTGATATTTTTCAACTTCTCATAAATTTAAAAAACTCTTCATTATTCTTGTATTCATACATGCTCCATAACTTAATTGTCATTCAACCCCTAACCTTAATTAGATTGTTAAATGAAGATTAAATTCATATATTTTCAATAATTGATCCAAAATTTTGCTAATTAGATAAAGAATATTCAGTAACCATTTAAAGTGTTTTAAGTAGACAAATTGACACAAAGACACTTATAGCTTCACTTTTATAAACCATATTCATTATTATAACTTAGTGGTGGAAACTGTAAAACATTTTTATTAATCTTAGCACTTAAAATGGCTTGTCATACCCACCATAATTCAACAATTGATTATACAAATTGCGCTTCATATTTGAAAGATTGCTTCTACAAATGTTATTTATTTAAATAAGCAACAAAACAGAAACTACTTTAAGGTTAAAATTAATGAGTGTGCTAGTATTGTGTAGCCTTGGAGTCATGTACCAAAGTTTAGGAACAAGACGATTTAACCAATATTAAAGCTGAACAACAATATGGCTGTGTAGTATCAGATAATTATAATTTTTTTTTTATCTTGTTGCCATCCATGCTTTATTAAGAAGAATTTTACACACATGTAATGGGAAGGGGGGTGGGTGGAAGTTGTGGGGTTGGTGGCAAGGGAAAAAAAGCAGCACCTGTTACTACACTGGTGACTGGCTATGTATTAATTAGTTGGTGGAAAATGTATTATCCAAAAATTAAAAAAAAAAGAAGAGGTAAGACATATTTTTTTTTATGAAATATGACTTCAGCCACCAATCCCTAGGCTGTTGACCAACAAGAATATTAGCTAAGGCATAGAAGTTATTTAACCAATAAATTCAATCAGAGCCAAGAAGAAGGTTAAATCTGAAACTCTACCAATGCCATTTCCAATAATGTTTAGGGATAAGGTTAATTGGAGAAAGTGTCTTAATCATTGCAAGCCAAGCTGCCAATTGGGAGTATGGTGGAAAATAGATTTATTTTAACCAACTGCTTGTTGTGATTATCACCAGAATTTTTTTTTTTTTTTTTTGAGGTGGGAAGAGGAAGGGGAAGGGGAAATTTTTTTATGTTTTATTAAAATAGTACAAATAGGACACAAACATACCATTGAGAAAATTTTAGATTTTTTGGGTTGGTTTACTGGAAGTGCATTTTTATGTTTAGCTTAGATGATTTCAAATAATTGGTGATTCCCTCTCTACTTAAAGCAGTTTACTGTTTTTACCTGTGTCACTCAGGTCCACCTTCACTTGGAATAGTGTAGGGTATTGAGGAGGGTGGGGTTGGGATAGGGATGAGGGTTGGATACATCCACAAGTTAGGCTCTAGAATGAAATTTTGAACTAATTATTCACTATTTGGTTGCAACAAAGTTTGCTGTTAAGACTAATTGATCAAAACAAACTTTTTCTACAGAGAATGCATGTGGTTACAACTAAATATTTTCACTCTATAGAATCCCAAAAATTGTAAATCACACTACAATATTAACCTCATATAATTGTTCTAAATATTTCTTTTCTTTTATCGGAAACATAAATTTTTTATTAAAAAAAATAATAGTAATTATAGTCACAGTTCCAGTACAGGACACTCCAGTTATTTTTAGTTCTCCATTTTCAGTCATGGAATATATCTAAGTTTTTATTATTATTATTTTTTATTTTTATTCTCCATTTAAACAATTAAAAAAAAATATGGCGTGTTGTACTTATACATCTTCTCAAAAAGATTTTCAAACGTATGTTTTGGATTGGGTCCCACACATTTTCATTACCTTTAAAAAATTTTTTTATATATTTTTTGTTGTTGTTGCAGTCTATTATGAACAACTTCTTCAAATCTCATGAATTAAACACAGATAATCATCATTTTATGACTACCACTATATGTGGATAGTACTTGCAAGTAAAGCATGGCTCATTTCTCACCCCCAACCCCAACCCCCACTTACCTCCACCAAACAATTTTAGATCCATTAACCCGGAGTAAGGATAGTGGGAGGGAGGTGGGGTTTGATGTTGCCCTTGTTTGATGTTTATCTTGCTAAAATGAGTCAACAATTTTTCCAATCACTACCCTCAGATTGATCAGAGAAAAGAGATACATATTCAAAATAATGGAAATTCCATTAATTTAATAATTGTGGGCACTGATTCCTTTGGGGGTGGGGTAGGTAGATAATATTTAATGATTTCATCACTATAATTTTTTACGATCATAGTTACTATTTTTATGCGCATGTCAATCCCAATTTGCCAAAAAACAGCTGATGATTGTTTTGGTCTATATAGAGGGAATCTTACACTAGTATTGAAAAATGAAAGAAACAATAGAATAATTTCAATCCAAATATATAATGACTTCCTCTTGCAGTATGATAACACATCCTTACAAGTTAGTTCAACAGGTTAGTGATATCTAAATTGACCTTCTATTACCCTTTTAATTATATACACATAAGACAATTCACAATAATCATAACTAATAAATATTACATTCTTATCTAAATATATAAAATAATTTCAATAACCACATCACCATAACTCACTAACCAATCCACTATTGGGCGCTTGACCTTGTTATCTTCTTCCTCAGTGTTATTGGAAGAGCTTCAAGCATGGTAGGAAGAGGCCTGTGCACTGTCTCTTGCTTACAATAGCTAATGTATAGCCATGAGAATGGTGAACATAGAAAAGGTGCATCACCTTGTTGTTAGAAATCAAAAGGTAGTAAACCTTTGGAGGCTTACATCTACAGAAGAAAGAAAAGGGACAAACTTTTCAATAGGTTTGCAGCAGATGTGCTGACACTAGGAATGCTAGCAGAATGAGTGTTTGAATGTTATGGAACTGAATTGTGTGCTACTCACCATTTATATCCTAAGCAAACTGATTGGATAGTTTTGAAAAATCCAATGTCAAGTTTTGATTTTGAATTGTTCATTTCTAATAAACTGTTTTATTTCATTGAAAATTTTTAGCGTCTATCACTAGTGCTTTTGCTAATAGTTAATTGCTAGTTACACTAAAGGTCAACCAACAGTTTTGTACCAATAGTGAATAGTAATTCTTCTCAGATATTTGTGAAGTTAAAGGAGGGGTTGATGAAGATGTACTCATCATTTATAAATTACATGGGATATCTACTACGTACCATAATTTCTTTCTAGTTCGTCCCTTGCCCTTAATTTTATTGTCAAAAGAAAAATCATTTCAAAATTCTTCTAATGATATGTTTTAGGAAATGTATGTGTCCCATTAAAAAAATCCTAAAGTTCACGGAAGTTTCTATACTCAATTACTTACCACAACTAATTATAAGCTGTGAGGATCCCACTTGCTAAAAAAGAGTATCTAGTTACCACCTAAGCATGTCTTAAGTGGACACAGCCTCAACAACACTTATAACAACACTACTTCTAATTTAACTTTAATTATAGGTAAGTGGTAAAAAAATCAGTAAATTTTAATATATTACATCAGCACTTACAATATTTTTGTTTTTGTTTTTTTATTTTACAATTCTGTATGGGAAGACCTAGGATTATTGCATAATTAAACATATTTCCTAAATTCATCACTAAGATACACTTGTTTCTAAACTGAAAATATGGCCGCATTAAAGCAAAATCATTTAAATCTGAGAAATCAACATGACCTCCATCCCACTCCTTCCTCAAACCCACTTCAGCTAAACAAAGGTTCATCCAAACTGCTTAATATCAGGAACACAGCTTCTACAGATGTGGTGCAGCTACGTATGCACCTAAACAAACAGAAAACTGCACCTTCAAGAATAATTAATGGGTCCTGGTGGGTTACTAAGTACAGTATAACCTCAAAGTGAGGTACCCCTTAGTTAGGAACAAGACTAGATAACCAACAGTGAAGGAAACAATAATCAATAATACAGCTATCCAGTATCTTACAATTATATAATTTTTATCAATTAGAGAGCTCAGCTTCAGAAATGCAGGTGTTACAGTATTTTCCCCCACTTTCTCTTTCTCTCACTTTATACCTTTTCACACTTCACCATATATAATTAAGCCCTTTACACACTGCATAATGGATTCCACCAATCACACTACACCAGGTTTCATCCCTACACATGGAACCCAGTTTCACCTGAATCCTTCAGAAGGGTAGGCTTCAAGCAGCTCTTATTTATCGAATATATATGTGGCATTATTCCTGATGTTTGCTATTAGAATATTAGCTACTAACAGCTCTCTTCCCTCTCTATATCCTCACTCTGTGGGATGACATTGCAGGGAAAAAGAAGGAACAGCAAAGCACACCTGAAAATGAAATACCTAGTTTCTATATGTATTAGAGGAACACCAATTAATCTAACCCACCAGATGAGGTGGAATAGGTTCAATACTATGCTAGATCAAAGCAAGAAAACATTTGGAACCTGGTGTTGTTGGGGACCCATTTATATTGTTGTGGACATGGCTTTATTCATACTAATGTAGGAGGGGGGGGGGGGGTTATGGGAGAACAGAAAATAACACCAGCCAAAATTCTGGGTTGTGGGTATGTGTAAATAAATAAAGAAAAGAAAAAAAAAATCATCAATTTCAGAAAATATACTTAAAAAGTTCAAAAAGAAAGGAGTTCTATTAAAAAATTAATGATAATATTAAAGGTGAGTGATTAAAATTTTTTTTGGATAAAATTATAAATTATTTTATTGGCTTGAGTAGGGATAGTTTTAAAATAATAAAGTATTGAATACAATTTTTTTTTTCAGCTCATATCTCCTAATTCTCATCTGACTGTAAAGGCTGGTTAGATTGGGGACAAAATTTGCATGAGCAGATGAACTGGGTGGGGAAGTCTATAATGTAATAACATTCCATTTGCAGTAATTTTGTCATTTATCTATCTTTTTATTATGTGCTTCTTTTATAGGCATTATTTCATTGGCTCTTGTTCAAAAGTATAGATTTGAGATCTCTTCATCAGAATCTTTTTGTATTTTAATTTCTTTGTCTCTCCTCTTACGTCCTCCATTTTCCCCCTACTTTGGTTTCTCTTGTATTTTTAATTTTCAATCCCTTTTCCACATACCAGTGGTGTGAACAAAGTAAAAACAAATGGATAGTGGCTTTTTTCACCCTTTTTTTCCCCATTTATGAATGCATGCCTTCCCTTTACTACTGCCATGGGCCACCAACAGGGATCCAATGAGCCAGATGGACTATATTAATGAACTGATCCAGCTTAGTTTAGCAATGATCATTTCCATCCTTGGCATTGAACCACCCTTAGCTTAAAGTTGGCATCACTTGTTACTGTGTTGGTTTGAATATAGAATTGGTACGTCTGTCTGTGTTGAGTGATTTAATTCCCTAGATTTAATTAAAATAGACCAAATTTGGTTTGAATTTTAAGGGTATCTGTTAGATTGTTATCAGCTCACACAAAATTTTATTTGTTAAGTAGTAAACCTGGTTTAAAAAAAAAAAGATAATTTTATCTTACAAATAATAATATATCTTGAAAAATGATGGTGAATATTTAAAAGCTTGGTATTTTCACATGGTTTTCTTTTCTTTCCAAGCAGATGGTCAATGGTAAGATTTCTTAGTTAGCATGAATTTATTCTTTCTTCCATTCTAATCTCTGCTCTCATTGTTGATGTCCTTTCCCAATATGTGCCTAGATAAAATAAGACAGCATCCCAATATGTGCCTAGATAAAATAAGACAGCATCCCAAAATAGGCCCAATCGTTATAATTTGAGGTTAAAATTTTATTCAATCTACATTTCTGTCTGTTAGGTAGAGATACCTGTTATGACCACTACATATTATACGTGAGGATTGGAGAACAATATCATCCCCTCAAAGATCAAGTGACACTCAGAGAATTAAAATATAAGGTATATAATTGCAAATACCAAGTAAAATCTAATACCACCTGTAATAAATAATACAGAATAACACTCATGATACTGTACCCCTCATACTAAGTATTATTATAGTAATTTATTTGACTGACAATTTTTCACATTTCTCTCCCCATTTCCTTTCATTTTCATCTAGATTGATGATATGCAGATGAGCCTGTGCTTTGCTATCAAGAACGATAGTGATTAAACTGTTTTTCATTATAGATTTAGCCATTTCAATTTTGCCTGATTGCCTTTATCAGTTACTTACCTGATGACACTTCTGGGCTAGGGCTAGGGCTAGGGCTAGGGTTTTGGTAGTTTATGAGGGTCATCCCCTTGCCAAGGTCAGTCCTAAACCTCTGGACGTTCCTGGATCTAAGATTAATTTGGGAAGTCATGGCTGTCAAATACTAGAGTTAATTTATGGTAATTTCAGTTTAGCTAATCTAATTCAAGTAGTGGCTTATCTATAGTAAATTATCTATGATACTAGTCCAATGGTGCAGTTAGCTATAAGATTTTAAGAAAAAATTTAATAGAAAACTGTATGAGTGACGTTACTGTCTTTGGATGACTTGCTTCAGGCTCTGGACTAGTGTTTGTGCGTTGCTTGGCTTATATAGTAAGTGTGGTGTGGTGTAATGGCATGACATGATTGGGTAGAATGGTGAACAGGTGCGTATGGAGGGAGAAGTGTCTGGAATATGGCGGGAAAAAGAGAGAAGTCGACAAAAAATTAATAGTGAAAAAGATATTAAACGTGCGCAAAAAACAAAATTTGCGAATGTTTTGGATCCGTAGTACTGACGACCGTCTGGTAACAAATAAAAATAATAAACAAAAAACAATAAATAAGTCTGGGTCGGAACGGGGGGGGGGGGGGGGGGGAATGCCAACCGCAGATCTAACGGAGAGTGGAGGACACCAACAGCGAGGCCAGTGTTTTGCTCTTCTTAAAAGCAACAGTGCTGATGAAGGGCCAGTCAGCGCGCACTGCCATGGCTTGTCTGATAAGTGGGGGTGGAATGGCCGGATGGTATGGGCAGATCAGCCGTATTACGTCATGGTACAGGTTTGCCTTGGTGGTGTTTGACCTCAGCTTACTGTCCCTGAGGCTGTATGGATATCTCCGGGCTACAGCGCGGAGGAGCTTCCCAGGGTAGCCTCTCTCTCTGAGGTGGGTCAGTAGCAAGTTGACGTGCTTGGCGTAGGTAGAAGGGCTACTGGAGAGCCTCAGGAGCCTAGTGAGCTCCCCTTTGATCAGGCCTGTCTGCACATGGGGTGGATGAGAGGAAGAGAAATGTAAATATGAAAAAGTGTTGGTCAGCTTGTAATGTGGTTGTAGGTCCAGGATACCAGAGGATTGGAACCTGGGACCTTTGTAGATGTTAATGTCCAAGAAGTCTATAGAGTGCATATTGTGTTGTAGGGTGAAGTTGACAGTCTGGTGCCCAGTATTCAGAAAGTCTACAAAGTCACAGAGTTGTTGGGGGGAACCCGGCCAGAGAAGAAAGATGTCGTCTATGTAGCGCATCCAGAGAAACGGTCTAGGAAACCTGGTGGAGGCCCTGCGGAGGAGATCCTCCTCCACATTCACCATGAACAAGTTGGCAAACGTGGGGGCCATCCTGGTTCCCATGGCCACTCCCCTGATCTGTTTGTATGTGCGTGCATTAAACTGAAAAATGTTGTGGTTTAGAATAAATTGTAATATTGTTGTGATAACATGCGGGGGAACGGGTGGGTGTGAAGTGGATAGCATGTACCGTCGTGTGGCAATATCAATGCCCTCTTGTTGGGGGATAACCTCGTAAAGGGATTTAACGTCTAAGGTCGCAAGGAGGGTGTCTGGGGATAGTTTGATTGTCTCGAGTATGTTAATCAGGTGTCTTGAGTCAGCGAGAAGAGAGGGTACCATGGCGAGAGCAGGCCTGAGTAGCCCATCTACCAGCCCGGACAGTTTCTCTGTCGGCCCAGAGACTCCTGATACAACAGGTCGGAGGGAGTGTGGGGTCTTATGAGTTTTGACGGGGAAGTAGATCCGCTGGGTGCGGATCTGCGTTGGGTCCATCGTGAGTTGTTTATATGTCCTGTAGGGGATGATGCGTCGGGAACGAAGGGAAGAGACATATCTGTTAGTGTTGGTGACTAGGGTGGGCGTGTCGTCCTGTGGGATGGGTCGGTAGGTGTTGGGGTCGTTGAGGTGGGCCGTGGCACGTTCAATATAGTCCTCTTTGCTGAGAACAACCACCTGGTTTCCCTTGTCCGCCTCTCGGATGACGATAGAGGTGTTGCGCTGGAGTGTCCGGAGGGCGGACCTGAGGTGGTGAGGAAGGTTGTGTCAGAAGACGGAGGGGGTCAGCTGGGAGAGTCTTTGGTGGGTGGCCTCAAGGCATTGTTCTATGAAGGGTGGGGCAGGTGGTTGGTTGGAGAGGGTCCAGTGGTCGGAGGGGATGTTCGGGATGCCAAAGTGTATAGGGTTCGGCTGGGCATGTTCGGGGGTCGGAGGGGGTGGGTGGAGTAGAGTGGTGTAGTGCTTCCTAAAACGCTGCTGGTAGTCACTCCAGGACAGGGCAGGGTGTGTGGGGCAGTGGGTGGTAGGTGTAAACCCGAGGCCCAGGCTCAGGAGAGCCCTCTCATCCTCCGACAGACTTCCTGTTTGATCATGCACATGATCTGTGGCTCGAGGGGGTCGTGCTGGAGGGGGGGAGGGGGTGGGGGTCGCAGGAGGGGTGGTGGTAGGTGGAACAGCGGTGTCCTGGGATCCATCCAGCGTCAGATCCCGGTTGGCCGAAAATCCTGGTGTCGAGGTGGCTGGCCAGTCGGCTGGATGGATGTGTTGGAAGGTGGGCGGAGGCCTGACAGTGGGCGGGTGCCAGCTTGCCCTGGGTGTGGGGGTGGGGTGGGCAGGGGTAAGAGGGGGGGGCGGTGAAGGGGGTTGAGGGGGGGGTGGAAAGAGGGGGAGCGGGGGTTGAGAGGGGTTGAAAAAGGGGGGGGCGGGGGGGTTGGGAAGGGGCAGAATGGGAGGGCGGGGAGGGTAAGAACAAAAAGAATGGGACATGGGTGGCTGGTGATGTTTGTGTGTGATGGTAGTGGTATTGTGGTGAGTGGTGTCCGTTCCTGTGGTGGCCTCGGGACGGCTCTTGGCGTAGGCGTGGTCGTGTATTATGTTGGATCGGTGGCGGCTGAAATAGCTTTGCCGGCGGGTGGGGCGTCCCCTGTGCCTGGCACGTCGCGCAGGTGGGCGTAGGTTGCTGGACGGTTGAGTGGAGGAAGATGGAGCAGGTAGATGGAGGTCTACGTCCAGTTGGGTGGGTGGGGGATGGTCAGGATGGGGGTCCATGGAGGTGTGGACACACAGGAGGCCGGTGAGTTTGTTTTTGTGGATGAGGTCCTTGACATGCTTAAGTTTGGCCAGGTTGTCCATGGTGCGGCCATATATGGGGGAGTGGTGATGAACCACATATGGTGGTGCCTTTTGTTCTAAATCATGGATGTGCATGGCTGCCTGGTGGAACTGCTTTTCAGCACTGGTGGAGGCTGATTGGTAGTGGTGGAGTAGGGCCTCCCAGAGTTCTCTCTCCGTCTGCCTCAAGATGAGGTTGAAGCGAGTCTCCACGTTGGTAAAGGTGGGGAGAGTGGCTTTGCACGTGTGCCTGATCTTAAGGCCTGATGGGATCAAGTTCTGCTTGGTACACTCCTGCAAAAAGAATGCGGCAGACTGGCAGGTATGAAACTTAGTGCCTGCCCGCCTATATGCCTTGCGGGCCTGCAGGAGTTGGTCCTGGTAATACCCTGATGGTGGATGGGTGGGGTTCGGGGACTGGTTAGGTTCGTGCACAGTCACAGGCGTAGGGTTCCCGCCCTGGGACGCAGGCAGGTTGAGTGCAGGTGGTTGGTGTGGCATATGAGGAGAGAGTGTGCGGGTGTACAGAGGCGGTGGAGAATGTAGAGAGGGTGAGTCAAGTGGTGGAAGTGGTGGCGTGACCCAGCCCTGGTTGTGTGCCAGAGGGGTGAGGAAGGTGCTGGGAGAAGGTTCAGTGGAATGATTGGTGGGTGTGGGCGTGCAAGAGTGAAGTGGTGGAGATATAGGTAGAGTAGGTGTGTGCACATGTAACTCAGCGTGAGTTGTTGTGTTGGTGGTCTCAAGGGTGAAGGGACTCGGCGCTTGTGGAGGAGTACTGCTAGGGTTTTGGTGGTGGATGAGGGTCCTCCCCTTGCCAAGGTCAGTTCTAAACCTCTGGACGTTCCTGGATCTAAGATTAATTTGGGAAGACATGGCTGTCAAATACTAGAGTTAATTTATGGTAATTTCAGTTTAGCTAATCTAATTCAAGTAGTGGCTTATCTATAGTAAATAATTTATGATACTAGTCCGATGTTGCAGTTAGCTATAAGATTTTGAGAAAAACTTTAATAGAAAAATGCATGAGGGACATTTCTGTCTTTGGATGACTCGCTTCAGGCTCTGGACTAGTGTTTGTGCGTTGCATGGCTTATATAGTAAGTGTGGTGTGGTGTGGTGTAGTGGCATGACATGATTGGGTAGAATGGTGAACAGGTGCGTATGGAGGGAGAAGTGTCTGGAGTATGGCGGGAAAAAGAGAGAAGTTGACAAAAAATTAATAGTGAAAAAGATATTAAACGTGCGCAAAAAAACAAAATTTGCGAATGTTTTGGATCCGTAGTACTGACGACCGTCTGGTAACAAAAACAATAAACAAAGTCTGGGTCGGAACGGGGGAATACCAACCGCAGATCTAACAGACAGTGGAGGACACCAACAGCGAGGCCAGTGTTTTGCTCTTCGTAAAAGCAACAGTGCTGACGAAGGGCCAGTCAGCGCGCACTGCCATGGCTTGTCGGATAAGTGGGGGTAGAAAGGCCGGATGGTATGGGCAGATCAGCCGTATTAAGTCTTGGTACAGGTTTGCCTTGGTGGTGTTGGACCTCAGCTTACTGTCCCTGAGGCTGTATGGATATCTCCGGGCTACAGCGCGGAGGAGCTTCCCAGGGTAGCCTCTCTCTCTGAGGTGGGTCAGTAGCAAGTTGACGTGCTTGGCGTAGGTAGAAGGGCTACTGGAGAGCCTCAAGAGCCTAGTGAGCTCCCCTTTGATCAGGCCTGTCTGCACATGGGGTGGATGAGAGGAAGAGAAATGTAGATATGAAAAAGTGTTGGTCAGCTTGTAATGTGGTTGTAGGTCCAGGATACCAGAGGATGGGAACCTGGGACCTTTGTAGATGTTAATGTCCAAGAAGTCTATAGAGTGTATGTTGTGCTCTAGGGTGAAGTTGACAGTCTGGTGCCCAGTATTCAAAAAGTCTACAAAGTCACAGACTTGTTGGGGGGAACCCGGCCAGAGAAGAAAGGGCTAGGGCTAGGGCTAGGGCTTTGGTAGTCAGTGGGACTATAGTGAGTCCTCCCCTTGTCAGAAAACATCTCGCCCTTGGACGGCAGGAGCCCACCCCAGAGTAAGTTACCAGTCAAATATTCAGACAAAAAGTAGTATCATGAATTATAGCGACATGTTTCCTCCTATGGGTGGACTCATCAGGCTAAGGACTGGTGGGGCTGTGCCCTCTTTATAGTGACAAGTGTGTGGTGAAAGAATGTGGTGGGGATGGTGGTTGCTGGTTAGCAAGCACATGCCCCCTTGACAATGGAGAAATTAAATGAAAGCAAAATGACAGACAACAATGAGTGAGATCATAAAAGAAGAGAAGAAGAAAAAAAAAAAAAAAAAAAAAAAAAATAGAATTAACAAAATTAACCATGTGCAGCACTCAAATACCAAACGCCTCATGACTTAGGGATTGCCTTAGGGGTGGCAGATCACCTGGGAGGGGGTAACTGCAGTAATATAAAGAGAGAGAGAGAGAGAAAGAAAGAAAAAAAAATAATAATAATAAAAAAAAAAAATAATAAATAATAATAATATCTAAATAAATAATAAATAAACAAGTTATAATTAAAAAAATTAACCATGTGCAGCACTCAAATACCAAACGCCTCATGACCTAGGGATTGCCTTAGGGGTGGCTGATCACCTGGGAGGGGGTAACTGCAGTAATATATAAAGAGAGAGAGGAAAAAAAAAAAATAATAAATAAATAAAAATAATAATAATAATAATAATAATAATAATAATTTATTTTAACCAAAGCAAGGGATAGAGTGGTGACTAATGTGGATCAGCACCTCTCGGGTGAGGAGGATCCCAGCTTGTGACCATTAGTATGAATCAAGCAATGAAGGGGATGAAAAGTTAAAGTGTATGTTTGTGTGTGCATATGCAGCAGTCAATGAAGGGGACATAATGATAAAGTGTAAGTATGTGTGTGCGTGTGAAACATTACTGTCTGATGTGATGCTGTGGAGGTGCAGGCTGGAGCATCTTGGGGTAGATGTTCTACAGCAGGTCTCCTCCTGGTGGGGTAGAGAAGAGGTGTGGTCAGGGAGGTAAGTTGGAGAGGTGCAGGCTGGAGCATTTTGGGGTAGATGTTTTACAGCAGGTCTCCAAATGGTGGGGTAGAGAAGAGGTGTGGTCAAGGAGGTGAGTTGGAGAGGTGCAGGCTTGAGCATCTTGGGGTAGATGTTCTACAGCAGGTCTCCTCCTGGTGGGGTAGAGAAAGTGTGGTCAGGGGGGTGAGTTGGAGATGGAGAGGTGTGGTAGGTGGATATTTTTGTTGAGAGTCCGGTATCTTAAAATGCAAACCAAACTAAGACTCCAAAAGTTGAGAACTAAAGCTCCAAAGTACGAAACTAAGCCAAAAAATATATCTCTGATAGATATGCAGTTGGAAGGACATACTCATGTGGTGTTTTCCATCGGGTTACAGTAGATTTCAATCAAGTGTGCAAATCTATTTGTCAAAGATTTCATTTGGAATAAGATATGACCACCAATACTAAAAAAAATTAAGTAAATCTGATGACCAATGCACTAAAGGTTGGTCCTTTTAAGACACAGGCTTGGTTACATTTGCAAAATAGGTTGGCCAAGTTAAGCCCAAGCTGTTCATATTCATATAATTAGTTGGTCGACTTCAAAAAATGGATTGATCAAGTTAGAACACTGTCGGCCATCTTCAATCATTAATTCTTTCAACTTCAAATTGAGGCACTGTGCTTGGTCTAGTTCCACTATTTTGTTGGTTCAGTGGAGAACATAGTCTGTAATGTTCAGATACTTTGTTAATCCAGTTCAGATATTGTGTTGGTCCAGTTTAAACACTAGGTGAGTCCAGGACAGATTCTGAGTCGGTGCAGTAGATAAAATTAAGATGTCAGGTAGGTAATCTTCTAGGGCTAGGGCTGCATTTTTACTGTATATACACTAAGTTTGCCCAATTCAGACACGGAGATTTTTCAGTTTGTACACTGTGTTTGTCCATTTTAGATACCTGGCAGTATCTGCTGAGTTAATTGGTTGGTACAGTTAATACACTGGGACAATCCAGTTAAGATACTTGTAGTTGTCCGGAATGTCAGTTGTTGGTAGGCATGTGTTTTGTGGGCTGGAGCATGTGTTGCAGGCCTGAGTGCTGGTTGTCGTCTACAGGAATATGTGTCGTTGTGTGGAATGGGGTTTGTTGTAAGTTGGTATGTGCATTCTTGGCAGAAGTGTGAGTTGCTTGCAGGATTATGCATTGTTTACAAGAGTGTTTCATTGTTGGCAGGAGTTTGTGTAGATAGTTAGCAAGACTCTTTTAGTCATGGCAATGGAGAGGTGGTCTAGGTGCAGCATTTGGTGATTATCGAAGTGTGGGGAAAAGGAGTGGTGTGCTGATGGTAGGGAACATAGCAGAGCTGGTAATTTGTAGCTTCTTGTAAGGGTATTGAGTGGGTTGGACCTTTGGTAGTGCACACAGGGAGGACATTTTCTCTGTGCAACTTCTTGTGAGGGGTCAGTTGTGTGTGGTACGTGGAGTTCTATGGTTGTATTGCCAGTGGTTTGGCTGTTTCTGTGCAGTTTCTTCTCATGTGAGAAGAATCTGCATAGCAGGAGTCAGTTTTGTTGGCAGATGTGTTGGTATTGGCTGGAGTGTGTTTGTTAGCTGTGATGCGTTGTAGTGTGCAGAAGTGCGTATTGGTGTTGGAAGAAGTGTGTGTTTTTGGCCTGGGTGTTATTGGTTAGAATGTGTTGACATGGGCAGGAGTGTGTGAGGATGTTGGCAAGTGTGTGTGTCAAGGGCCAGAGTGAGTAATTTTATTTGCAGGAAGGTGTTCTTTCGACTAAAGTTTGTTTTGTCTTTAGCAAGGGAGTGTGCTTTTAGTTGGAGGTTGTGTGTTTTTTTGTAGGAGTGACAGTTGTTGTTGGGTAGAGAGTGTGTTCATCGTAGGTTTTCATGTTTTTGGCAAGATTGTGGTCTGTGGAAGACTAGTGTGAGTATTCATGGCAGTAGTGTGTGTAGTAGGCAGGAATTTGTGTAGTTGGTGGATATATGTGTTGTTGTTGGCAAAAGTGTTAGTTTATATTGGCAAGAATTTGCTGTTGTTGGAGAGGATGTGCGTTGTTGTTGGTAAGTCTGTGTGTTTAGGCAGGAATTTGTGTTATTGTTGGCAAGACTGTATGGAGTAGGCAAAATGGTGTTCTTGTCTGGATTTGTGTTGTTTTTTTGCAAGAATGTATGTTGTTGGCATTAGTTTGTGTTACTTTTGGAAGAAATGTATGTTAAAGCTATATTGTTTGTTTTTGACTGTAACACGTTATATTATAAGCAGGTATACCTGTTTTAGACAGGATATGAGTTGCAGTAGGTCAGAATGTTTGCTTTTGGCAGGACTGCGTTGTTGGCAGAAACATGTCTGTTGTTGTCAGATGTTTGTGTTATTGTTAGGAGTGTGCGTTGTTTGCAGAAGTGTTTTGTTTTAAAAAGATGTGTGAGTTGGTGTTGGAAAGGGAGTGCGTTTTTGGCTGGAATATCACTGGCTGGAGTGTGTAGATGTAGGCTTAGTGCATGCTGTTGTTTGCATCATTATGTGTTGTAGGCTTGAATTTGTGAAGCTGTAAGATGGAGTGTGTGTTTATGGAAATAGTGCGTTTATGGCAAAAGTGTGTGTTGTTTTGTGCAGGACTGTGTAGTGTTGGCTGGAGGGTGTTATTTTGGCCAAGGTTGTGTGTTGTTGGCTGGAATCTGAGTTGTCGGCATGAGTGTGTGCTAATGTAGGTTTGAATGTGTGTTTTCTGCCAGAGAGTGTGTTTATCGCTGGAGTGCGTGTCGTTGTCTGGAATGTGTGTTATACGCAGGATAGTTTACTTTTGTTGACTGACGTGTGAGCTCTTTGGTTGAGTGTATGCTCTTGACTGGAGCATCTGTTTCTCTTAGCAGTAGTGTGTTTACCTTATTTTGTGACAATTATCGGTAATATAATTTGTATTTACTATGTGGAGTGCAATGTAACACTATATAACTCGATATTGAATCTGAACAAACCCCAAGGGATAAAACATTAGCAATCATCCCTAAGTTGAAGGAGAACAGATTACATCAATGTTTCTTTTTGGTAAGATTTGGAAAAAGTAACTATATATATACGCTCCTTTTTTCTCAAACAAGAGTATTTAAACAGTAGGACTGTTAGCAAAAAGAGAAAAATGGAAGAAAGAAAACCATAAAAGGAAAAAAAGACCAAAATATAGAAATAACATTAGTTAAACAATTATTGAAATAAATCAATGAACAAAAACATAATTTTTAGATGTAGATTTTAAGGTAAAGCACACACAATACTAGTTCAGATCACCACAACGTGTTCCGTCAGTTAGTCAATCAGTCAGTCAGTCATTCAGTCAGTCAGTCAGTCAGTCAGTCCGTCCGTCATGCCCTGGAATCTCCCAACCCCCATCTATACATGGACCCCGGAATTTTCACCTACTCATACAATAGGGCCCTATAATATCCTATTCCCTACCCAACAAACACATAGGTCCAGGAACCTTCCCCTCCTCCATCCTACCTGCTTACCCATTGAACCTGGTATCTCTCCAACCACACATATACCTTAAGATCTCCCATCCTCTAACACCCAATAAATAAGCCCTGGAATTACCCTTCACCTATAAACATGAACCAAAAATCCATACACAACATTCCCAACTAACACATGGGCTCTTTTATCTATCTACCCCAACGTAAACGTGGTCCCTTCAATCTCCCAACTCCCTACCCATTGGCCCTGGATTATATATTCCCCCTTTAGATATAGGTCTTAACATCACATGGTAGTACTATTTAATGAAGGAGATATATAGTGTAACAGTAACAGCTACAAAAATTGTATGGCAATTCCAGAACTCTCATTGACACAACTTACTCAACATAAAACATAAGAAATAACAAAATATGACCACCAATTGATAATTGTTTCAGGCAGGATAAATGTAGAATTGGTGGTTGCTGACTTTATTATAAAATCATAGATGTTTGAACCAATTACTCAATTCATGAAGTTCTTAACAATGTGAGATACTTGTTGTACACCAAGAATTTTCACTTTTCTTTGGTCTGAAGGAAAAATGAGTGCTATAACCGACGTCTACCCAGAGTGCCAAGTGTATCTCTGTGATTTTTATAAAGAGCAGTGCTGGAAACTCTGAGGAAAAGAGAGAAAGCATGGCCTATTTTCATCAGATGCTATAGTGTTCCTTGTTCTGCTTGGATGCTGTACTGAGCTCCTTGGCATATTGAGACATGTTGATAATTGGGATGTCACTATCAGTAGCAAATAAACGAGTTGTAGAAATCAGCCATTATGCAAAGAATCTGCAAGTCCGAGTGTAGTTAGAATCCAAGTGATTTTTTGGTTCCTCAGGCACAGTACCTCTTTTAGCAATTATATTATAACATATGGCTGCGTATATGGTTATGAATTATATTTCGTTTTCTAATGTTGAATTCATTTTGTGTACATATCCCTGAATGTATAATTGAGACACTGCTAAAACGAGGATATTCACATATATATTTAATCATGACACTTACTGGTGTTATGCTTATTAATGGCAACTTTTTAAGAAACCTTGTGTAAATCAAAGAATACTTTCTTCTTCAATATTCACCTATCACTTTCCTTCTACATTTTTCCTCCTTTTATCATTTTTTTTCTATTTTTTTTTGAACTTCACCTTTTTCCTTACTATTTTAAACTTCTATTTTTTCCTTGTATCATTTATCCTTTAATCTTCTTTTTTTTTCATTAAAATGATTTCAAAGTGAAAATTGGTTGAAATACTTTCTCTGTCCATGCACAGTCCACTAAGTGTGGTGGATGGTGGGGGTGTGTAATATGAAGGAAAACCTCTCAATTTCATTGCAAAGAAGTTTCTAAAAAGGGTAAACATATATTTCTATTCTGTCAAATTTTCCTGACTGAATATGCAATCACTAAGTACTACTCTACACTCCTTAGAAAGTTTACTCATATGGATGGGAAATTTTAATCTTCCACTAATAACACATATATTCTAGCAGAGATTGCCCAGGTAGTGCTACCTTTTGAAAGAAGTGGAATAGTATATTGGTACATTAGGCTATGATAGATCAGGCTACATTGAACCCCATTTAGTAACTCCCATTGCAGCTGTAGAGTAAAGGTAAAAGGAATGAAGCCTTCCTGGTCCACACTTTAATACAGTTGGTAAGGCAATTAAGAAAAAAGGAAAATAAATTTCTTGTGGAAAGTCTACACTTCAAAATTTTAATATTTTAAAACTATCCCCCATAGACAGAATGGTGAAAGAAGATATATCTTACAGCAAGACATGTTTCTTCCCCTTTAGAAATGTCGTCTAATCAGATGTCTTCCAGTGAGTCATGTTAACCCGTAAGACATGGTCTCCGATAAAACACATCCTCCAGTAAGATAAGCCTTCCAATGATAAAAACTATTATATGACATGTCTTCCTTTAAGACATCTTCTTTCATTAGATATGCCCTCCTCTAAGATACATTTGTGACAACAGCATACCAAGTATGGGCCTAGTTAATAATGCAGTGATTGCATGCTAGTTAAAATATTGATATATTTAGAGATGGAGGTAAACATCTATTTAATGTGCTTTAAAAACTTGATGTGACATAAAATTGATCAAATATGCAGACACGATTCATTAAGATTATCAAAATTTCTAGTGCAGTACAGCATTAACCAGAAAAAAGACACAGTTTCTACCAACCTAATAATTAAATCTGAGATTGCCTATGAGATCTTCAAATCTTATGAAATTGGGACCATTCCATAATGTAACTATGAAATTTCTCAGAAATGCTTGGAATTCTATTGTTGTGCTAGCTTTTTCCCCAAATTTACATGATGAAGCGTCTGGCTGGTGACAAAATCATGCAAAGATGTGTCTGAGTTGTGGCTCTGTGAGGAGATAGCAATGAGCTTCCTGACAACATGGACTGTCTGCTTAAGTCAATGTTTTCTTATCAAACCATATGTGATAGGTTTAAACTTGACTCAGGTATGTGACCAAGTTTTATCTTCTCCTTTTTTCATTCTACACTTCTTGTTTTCTTGTTTTTCTCTCTTTTTCTTCTATATCTCTCCTCTCACTCTCTCTGATATACATCTCTCTTTTATTTCCGAAACTGGAAAAAATGTGCAAGAAATTCATTCATTCCTCCACTGCTTAAAACCTCTACGACAGGTTTTTTTGTTTTTTTTGAGTATTCATTACCACATCTACACCAGCCCTAAAATGCAGCTCAGAAACTGCACCAAATACTTAGCAAAAATTTTATCTGAGGAATCCAATAGTCTGCTACTTCACCAAACACTGTCATATTTTCATTAACTATTCATTAATTTATATTTGTTCAGAAAGGAGTGATCCAAGTTGAACTAAACTTCAACCATCTTGTTAAAAAAAATAAATAAAAAAAAAAATTTTTAAAAATTAAATAAATTGGGATGGTGGGGAGACAGTATTTAAAAAAAAATATATATATTATAATCTTTTCTTTATTTTTAGCCAGCAAGTGTTGCTACTTAGTGGGGTACACTAATCTTTTATGTTTAACCAAAATGGAAAAGGGAGATTTGGGGGAATAATGAGGATATAATGAGGATATAATGAGGATATAATTTCAGTTCCTCCTCTATTGTATCTTAGCTATTGATATTGTAAATAAAGAAAAAAATTTTTTTTAATAACTATCACACAAAGTTCTAGTCTGAAAGTTTCCTGAACTTCCTTTATGAGCACACATGGGATAAATCACAATACCACTAAAATATTATATTTGAGATTCAATATAATCCACTCTATACATTATTGGTAATATATTTAAAAGGATGAAGAAAATCCAACAAACATCAGCATTGCTGGATGTCATGTAAAAAAAAAAAAACTATTTGGGGCCCAGGCTACCAAACATTGAGAGTATATTAGGAATTATAGAAAATCTTACCTGCCTTTAGAAATGGAACACACGTCAGAAGGTCACCAAAGAAATAATTCACTTCACTGTAAACCCTGTTTCCCTCCCTGGAAACGAAATGACAATTGAAATTAGAAACTTCCACTGAAACAAGTGCCCGCCAGAAATTTTGAAATCTTTGTCTTATAATAAGGAACTTGCATGATTATGTCACATTTCTCTAACCACTACTACTTAATTATTGGTTAACGCCCAGTAAAATAGAAATTGGAAAATTGTACAGGCAACAATGAGTAGCAATGGTGATATTATTAAAGAAAAATGCAATATATCTCAAGCGTATGCAATATTAAGACATAGAAAGGTGGCCCATATATAGGGTATGTTGGGAAATGCCAGTACCCATGTGTATATGGAGGGGGAGGGGGAAAGGGGTTGTGTAAAGGTGAGTGGAAGAGAGATGATAGTGGAAGAATGTTTGAGGGTATGGATATTCGAGGGCCTTCTTTTAGATGGACAGAGATTTTAGGGCCCATGATTAGTGGGGTAGAGTGATCCAGAGCCATTGCTTAGGAATTGAGTTCAAATGGAGAGATATTCCAATACCCATTTTTTTGTGAGGATATTGGAGAATATCACAGGGACCATGTTTAGTTGGGGTTGGATATTCATGTGTACAAGTGTAGGGATGTGGCTTTGAGATGGTGATCTTAAAATTCAAACCAAACTAAAACTTATTATTATTATTAACTGTTTCAACTTGTGTGACAACAGCAATGATGGTGTTTCGCTCATCACTCTTGTGGTTTGCTCAAGAGAGGTATTCCTACTGTTTAAATACTCTTGTTTGAGAAAAAAGGAGTGTATATATATAGTTACTTTTTCCAAATCTTACCAACAAGAGTCATTGATGTAACCAGTTCTCCTTCAACTTAAGGATGATTGCTAATGTTTTATCCCTTGGGGTTTGTTAAGATTCAACATCGAGTTATATAGTGTTATATTGGACTCCACATAGTAATTACAAATTATATTACCGATAATTGTCACAAAATAAGGTAAATACACTACTGCTAAGAGAAACAGATGCTCCAGTCAAGAGCATACACTCAACCAAAGAGCACACACGTCAGTCAACAAAAGTAAACTATCCTGCGTATAACACACATTCCAGACAACGACATGCACTCCAGCGATAAACACACTCTCTGGCAGAAAACACACATTCAATCCTACATTAACACACACTCATGCCAACAACTCACATTCCAGCCAACAACACACAACCTTGGCCAAAATAACACCCTCCAGCCAACACTACACAGTCCAGCACAAAACAACATACACTTTTGCCATAAACGCACTATTTCCATAAACACACACTCCATCTTACAGAATCACAAATTCAAGCCTACAACACATAATGATGCTAACAACAGCATACACTACAGCCTACATCTAAACACTCCAGCCAATGATATTCCAGCCAAAAACGCACTCCATTTCCAACACCAACTCACACATCTTTTTAAAACAAAACATTTCTGCAAACAACGCACACTCCTAACAATAACACAAACATCTGACAACAACAGACATGTTCCTGCCAACAATGTAGTCCTGCCAAAAGCAAACATTCTAACCTACTGCAACACATATCCTGTCTAAAACAGATATACCTGCTTATAATATAACGTGTTACAGTCAAAAACAAACAATATAGCTGAAACATACATTTCTTCCAAAAGTAACACAAACTAATGCCAACAACATACATTCTTGCAAAAAAACAACACAAATCCAGACAAGAACACCATTTTGCCTACTCCATACAGTCTTGCCAACAATAACACAAATTCCTGCCTAAACACACAGACTTACCAACAACAACGCACATCCTCTCCAACAACAGCAAATTCTTGCCAATATCAACTAACACTTTTGCCAACAACAACACATATATCCACCAACTACACAAATTCCTGCCTACTACACACACTACTACCATGAATACACACACTAGTCTTCCACAGACCACAATCTTGTCAAAAACATGAAAACCTACGATGAACACACTCTCTACCCAACAACAACTGTCACTCCTACAAAAAACACACAACCTCCAACTAAAAGCACACTCCCTTGCTAAAGACAAAACAAACTTTATTCAAAAGAACACATTCCTGCAAATAAAATTACTCACTCTGGCCCTTGACACACACACTTGCCAACATCCTCACACACTCCTGCTCATGTCAACACATTGTAGCCAATAACACCCAGGCCAAAAACGCACACTTCTTCCAACACCAATACGCACTTCTGCACACTACAACGCATCACAGCTAACAAACACACTCCAGCCAATACCAACACATCTGCCAACAAAACTGACTCCTGCTATGCAGATTCTTCTCACATGAGAAGAAACTGCACAAAAACAGCCAAACCACTGGCAATACAACCATAGAACTCCACGTACCACACACAACTGACCCCTCACAAGAAGTTGCACAGAGAAAATGTCCTCCCTGTGTGCACTACCAAAGGTCCAACCCACTCAATACCCTTACAAGAAGCTACAAATTACCAGCTCTGCTATGTTCCCTACCATCAGCACACCACTCCTTTTCCCCACACTTCGATAATCACCAAATGCTGCACCTAGACCACCTCTCCATTGCCATGACTAAAAGAGTCTTGCTAACTATCTACACAAACTCCTGCCAACAATGAAACACTCTTGTAAACAATGCATAATCCTGCAAGCAACTCACACTTCTGCCAAGAATACACATACCAACTTACAACAAACCCCATTCCACACAACGACACATATTCCTGTAGACGACAACCAGCACTCAGGCCTGCAACACATGCTCCAGCCCACAAAACACATGCCTACCAACAACTGACATTCCGGACAACTGCAAGTATCTTAACTGGATTGTCCCAGTGTATTAACTGTACCAACCAATTAACTCAGCAGATACTGCCAGGTATTTAAAATGGACAAACACAGTGTACAAACTGAAAAATCTCCGTTTCTGAATTGGGCAAACTTAGTGTATATACAGTAAAAATGCAGCCCTAGCCCTAGAAGATTACCTACCTGACATCTAAATTTTATCTCCTGCACCGACTCAGAATCTGTCCTGGACTCACCTAGTGTTTAAACTGGACCAACACAATATCTGAACTGGATTAACCAAGTATCTGAACTTTACAGACTATGTTCTCCACTGAACCAATAAAATAGTGGAACTAGACCAAGCACAGTGCCTCAATTTGAAGTTGAAAGAATTAATGATTGAAGATGGCCGACAGTGTTCTAACTTGATCAATCCATTTTTTGAAGTCGACCAACTAATTATATGAATATGACCAGCTTGGGCTTAACTTGGCCAACCTATTTTGCAAATGTAACCAAGCCTGTGTCTTAAAAGGACCAACCTTTAGTGCATTGGTCATCAGATTTACTTAATTTTTTTTAGTATTGGTGGTCATATCTTATTCCAAATGAAATCTTTGACAAATAGATTTGCACACTTGATTGAAATCTACTATAACCCGATGGAAAACACCACATGAGTATGTCCTTCCAAATGCATATCTATCAGAGACATATATTTTTTGGCTTAGTTTCGTACTTTGGAGCTTTAGTTCTCAACTTTTGGAGTTTTAGTTTGGTTTGCATTTTAAGATACCAGACTCTCAACTTTTCTCAGTTTCACTGAAGTAACTTTAGTTGTTTAGTCATCCAGAGAAAAGGATATTACTGATTGTTCCCTTCAAATTGAAAAACTTCTTCACTCTAGCATGCCTACCTCAACAGCACTTGTTGACAAGAGTGTGAAACTTCCTAAGATCGGTGTACACTGAAAGCCGTGGGCCATGAACCCTCTAATTCATTCACGACATCCATTTTCGAGTTAAAGCTAGACATGAACATAATGCATGAGAGGCAGCAACACAGCCATGCTTCCATAGATGTTCCATTTTATAGGTAATTATTCAACTATATCAAAAGAACCAACAAATTAAAAAAAGAACAAGCAATGAATCAACCAACCAACCAACCAACGAAACCACCAACCAACCAACAACAACCAACTAACCAATAACAAAAGGAAGGAAGGAAAGAAGACAGGAAGGAAAGAAGGAATGAGGGAGAAAGGGAGAGAGGGAGAGATGGAGGAACAAACGAAGTGAGGAAGGAGGGAAGGAAGGAAGGAAGGAAGGAAGGAAGGAAGGAAGGGATGAAGGAAGGAAGGAAGGGAGGGAGGGAGGGAGGAACTGCAGTTATTTTCACATGCAATTCATATGGTAAGAAAATATATACAAAGAACATTGTCCTAATATTTTAATAATGCTGTGTGCATATATTTATGACTTTTTTAAAAATTAGGTTGAGTTTTCACCTGACTTATATTCTCGTGTGACTTTTGCGAACTTTACAATGACACGAAGCTCCCTTCAGAGTCAGTTTCTTAACCTGTTGCTCAAGGCCGAGCATCTGAATGTGGTCACTGAGTGCTCTGATCTCCTTAAACTCCAAGGGGAGTTTCTCCCGCATCTGCAACACTTTAAGCACTCAGTGTTGCAAGCTCTCAATGAGGCCAAGGTTTACATTTTGGATGATGACAGGTAAAGGTAAATATCATTTGATCTCTTTCAAAATTTTTCTCTATTAAAGCAACAGAAACTTTAAATTATCTTCCATTTTATTCCTATTCTTTGCCCTCGTCTTCCCCTCTTTCCTCCTCTCTTTTTCCTCCTTCCTCCTCCCTCCATATTTCTCTCTCCTCCCTCTTTTTTCTCTCTTCTCTCTCATTTCCCCTCTTCTCTTCTTCCTCTTTCTCCTCCATCCCACTCTATTCTCCTTTCCTCCCTCTCTTACCTGCATCTCTCTCCTCCCTACCCCTCTCTTCACCCTCCCACTCTCTTCTCCCTCCCTCTCTCCTCCATCCCTCCCTCTCATCCTTCTCTCTCTCCTTCCTCAATCTCTCTCTTCCCTCCATTTCTTTCCTCCCTCTCTGTTCTCCCTCCCAGTCTCTCTTCCATCCCTCCCTCCCTCCCTGTCCTCCTCCTTCCCTATTCATCAACCCTCTTTTCTCTTCCCTCCTTTCTCTCTCTTCCCACTTTTCTCTTCTGTCTTCTTCCATCTTCCATCTTTCTCCTCCCTCCTCTCTCTCCCATTCCCCTCTCTCCCCTTCCCCTCTCTCTCTCCAACCCTATCTCTCTCTTTATTCTCTTTTCTCCCTACTCATTCCTCCCACCCCCCACCTGTCCCATCCCAACTCATGCAGGATCATCACTAAACTGGAGAAATTGAAGAAGGAGGCAGCCAAGGAGCAGAGGAAGATGGAGGATACAGATGTGGTCATTTATTATTATTATTATCATTCTTCTTCTTCTTCTTCTTCTGCTTATTATTATTATTATTACTATTATTATTATTATTATTATTATTATTATTATTATTATTATTATTTATTATAATTATTATTATTATTATTATTATTATTTTTATTATTAACTGTTTCAACTTGTGTGACAACAGCAATGATGGTGTTTCGCTCATCATTCTTGTGGTTTGCTCAAGAGAGGTATTCCATTCGCATTGTTTTCTTCATATGCGGAAACATCTAGATTGCTCAATAAAAAGACATGAGAATTGAACTTGTAATGATTTACAATATTCTTATACAAGATTGTTTAAGGTATGGTGTTCCAGAAAGAGAGAAATAACTCAGAATCTGTTAACTTTATAACTTTCTCCTATATAAGAATTTACTATAATTAGTAAACTGTCTTTAATTATATATTTTTATTATTAATAAAATTATTATTTTTATTATTTCTTTTATTATTATTATTATTATTATTATTATTATTATTATTATTATTATTATTATTATTATTATTATTATTATTATTATTATTATTATTATTATTATTATTATTATTATTATTATTATTATTATTATTAGTATTATTATTATTATTATTATTATTATTATTATTATTATTATTATTAATATTATTACTATTATTATTAAAACTATTATTATTATTATTATTATTATTATTATTATTATTATTATTATTATTATTATTATTATTATTATTATTATTATTATTATTATTATTATTATTATTATTATTATTATTATCATTATCATTATCATTATCGGTATCATCACTATCATTACCATTATCATTATGGTATTATTATTGTTATTATTGATATTATTATTATTATTATTATCATTATCATTATCATTATCGGTATCATCACTCTTATTACCATTATCATTATGGTATTAATATTGTTATTATTGATATTATTATTATTATTATTATCATTATTATTATTATCACTATCATCATCATTGTTATTATTATTATTTTATTATCATTAGTATTAGTATTATTTTATGAGCGTGTTTGTGAGGGTGTTTTGGTTCACATTTGTACATGTTGGTGCTTGAATACATGTGGCTATGTGCTTCCTTATGTTTTTTTTTTTAATGCATGCATGTTTTTTTTTGGTTTTGTTTTTTGGTTGCAAAAAGTTTTAGTTATTCCAGTAAATGCAGTAAATTCATCCTCTTTTTAGCCAGGCAAAGCTGGGTACCAAGCAAATAATGAAATTTTGAAAAGGAACAATCAAATTAAATCTATGAATTAAAAAAATATGTTGTGTTTTAAATGTATAACATCAAAACTTTTTGCGATAATTGGTATCACATACGATAGTTAAACTAATGTTGCTATACTTTGTCATGTTTTGACATTTGAGCCTGCATAGAATTGATACATATTTGACCTTTCCTCCTGATCTTTTCATACTACTTTTCAATCATCGCTTAAATAAGGAGAGCACACTTGCCAAAATCCTGTGACAGAATGACGAACGTCACCATGATATTGTAGTCTGGTTTATCCTAGGTTGGAGTACTTTCATCAAACAATTCATTTTCAGAATTAACAATTTCCTCTTCTCTCAAAGAAAGCAAATGGCTCAGCTCCCAATCTTTTTTGGCAAGTTCAATATTCTTCTACATAAAAATGAAACAAAGGAGAAAAAGAGAGAGAGAGAAGAGGTTCTCATAAGAATAAATCAAAACATGAAACAAATCAAATGATATATGAAATATTGCATAAGGAAAACAAATTCTTAAGGCATGAAATAACTTTCATTAAACCACTGGCTCCAAGAGAAATTTCTTAATTTTAGAAGGAAAGAAAAAATTTTTTTTAGAAAAACACTGTATGAAATGATAAGCTTGCTGACACAAACTAAGATAATACTTATAAGGATACAACCAGAGTAAACTAGTGCTGAGTTTCCATCAATGGATGGGTTCCGGGATCAACATCTTGCTTGTTCATTGATGTAAGAAGCTTGTCATACATAACATAAAGCAATTTCACTACTAACTGTTGTAATGCATACACACGCATGCATGCACGCCTACCAACTCATTTACATGCATGTATACTAGAATATAAATAAGCAGGTAAGCAGGCATGAAAGATAATTAGCACACTCCAATTTGCCATAAATTAACTTTTATGCAGCATAAGAACAGCTCTGTTGATAGTAAAATTTGAATTATTTCTATTAAATGAATTACTAAGCATCTCATAATTAATAGCCCTCCACTTCCCCCCACCCCCGCCCCACGATCTATAATTTTAGGTGGTTGTCTGGCGAGTTTGAAGACAACCAGAGATATTTTATTCATTTGCATTAAAGGGTAACTGAAGTGGTAAAGAAATTACATATTTTTATGGCAGCTTATCTAGTCCTTGATGCATAACCTGAATGAATTTTTTATTTATTATTATTTTTTTTAAAATCGGAATTAATTTTTTTCCAATATACAAGAAAAAATAACTTTAAAATTTTACTTCCTGTGGGGTGTAACCCTTCAATGACATCACAAGGTGGACTGCTGCAGTAAAAACACAAAGAAAGTGATAAGCTATTCAATAATTCCTCTAGTTAGAAGGCAGGATTCTGCCTGTGTGTCCAGAACTTATAGCAACACTTTGGCATCTAGGAGATAGCAACTGTAAAAAAGCTGCAGAGTAGTGAATCTGAAGGAATAAGTGAATAAACATGTCCCTTGGGAGAGTGTAATAATATTTACACCTTCAGATTCTATTGATACTGTCTCTGATAGAGCAACAGAAAATGAGAAACAAAGGTTTCTGATTTTTCATGATAAAATCTAGCATTTGCAAAATACTTTATTAGCTTTAGTCACTTTTGGTGTGGAGCTAGATATTTAATAGCTAGCTAGCCATATAGCTACAGAAAATGGGGATCAATGACATTTTGATTAGTCGTGGTAATACTTGTTAGCTGGCTTGCCACTTTTGGTGTGGAGCTAGACATTTGATATCTAGCTAGCCAAGCAGAAAACTGTTTAATTGTTGTTTTTACACTAGATTAAAACATTTATAGCTAATATACTATATAAAGTTTCATTTTTAGGGCAGTTACCAGCTATAACTGTTATAACCAAGTGAAAAAAAGAGCAATTACCCACTTAGGTATCTATCTAAATTAGATAAAAAAGGCTCAGTATTATCAGGCTCAAATATATGAAAAATTATTGCACTCTCCAAGCGACCTCTTCACTTTTTCCTTCAGAAGAGTTGGGTCTTTGCTAGGCATCAATGTGCTGCTGCCACTCCAGGACTTACATAGAATTTGGCCCCCTGATCCAAGGAATTGTTAAATTTTGTTGATGTAGTGTACAACCTACATTGATTTTTTGCTACAGCTTTCCCTCTTAGGAAGTCAATGAAGAGTAACACCTCCCACAGGAAATACATTTTTAAGCTAAGTTTTCTTCATGAATAATGTACCAAATAATTATAAAATTTTTAATAGCAGGCCATGCGTCAAGAAATAGATAACTAAAAAAAAAAAAAATTTTTTTCCAAATATAATTTCATACAGTGATTTTCTAAAAAAAAATTTTTTTCAGTTACCATCTCATTAAAAGAAGTAGTAAACTTTGTGTATGAACCTGATAGTCCTAGAAATTGTTTCTTTATCACCAACTATGATGTAACTCTGCTTGCAGTAACTGTATCAAGGCAAACTCAGCATTTTCTTCCTCCAAATAAAGCATAGCATACTTCTCTATTCCATTGAATTGTTTTTCAAAATGCAAGAATTCATGTGCACATTGCCACATGTATGTCAGCACAAATACGCACCAAGATGCAGTAAACAACATGCGCATGCTAACATTCATTCCCAATTGCGGCCACATCAATAATCATGTGCGCACAGATTCATGCAATATCTGAGGGTGGTGAGAAGTATTTTTGTGTTGTAAACCCTACTTGGGGTATGACTCTTTGTGGTAACTTAGTGGGTCTACAATAATCTGCATAAAGTACAACCATTATTCCACCATAAACTTATTATATTCTCTATAACATACAATTTTGAGACATACATACACATATGGAAGATGTTAGGAAAAGATTAAGACTGAAGAAGTGGTGTTTCAACAAGTAGTTCAAATTATTTTTCAGTGTTGGTGCAGGTAGGAGTGATGGCAGGTGAGCTGGAAGGCAGGCAGCGAGGCTGCATTAAAATGTATTGGATAGATTAAAAATGTAGAATAATTAACTACCAACTCTCAAAATAATTATATTATACTTTAACTCTATTTTGATATCAATGTTGAAATGAGAATTAAAAAGCAATTTCTGTCGAATCATTTATTCAGAAACGAGATATTTTCTTTTTGAAGGTATTTTCCTCCTACATTAAAAAATATAGTATACAATATTTCATTAAGCATTAACTGTTCTTATAACTTACTTTTCCAGCTTATATATTATCAATCAATTCTTGACACTTAAACCTGATGGAATTGATTTTCATTCATAGGTATACAGTTGCCAATGTTTTGGCAAACAGGCATGCCAGCAGACAGAGAGGGAGAGAAAGCGACAAACACACATAAATCCAGCCATTATATACTATGTTCTTGATGAGGATAAATAAATATAAACTCTGAAAGTAGATGAAAATAGTCCAACTATTTTAAAACATGTTAATATAGACTTCACTTGGATGGCTGTTATAGTTGTGTGTACAGTAGGTATGCGACCCAAAGAACCAAAATATCTCCAAATTACAATTTTCAGGTGCGAATGCAAACATCCTTATCCTACACAGCAAACACCTCTCATGATTCTGCAGAGAGGTAAGTAAACACAAAAGAGTATCATTACGGTTGAATATAATCAGTTCACAAAAATGTTACAATTACAAGATATAAATATAATCAAGAAATAGTCAAGTTTGCATTGACAACATGTAATACAGTCAGCAATATTATTTCATATTTTTTACATTACAAAAATTTTGGTTCCCAGAAGTGGTTGTAAATTAATCCATAAATATTTTAGTAAAATACCCATAATACACAAAAATAGTTGGTAGAGAATAGGAAGCAACATTCAAATGCTTAGCTTAAAAAATATGTTTTTCCACTTATTAGGAAAAAAGAATCATGATATGGAGACTGAACGTAAATAGATTTGTCATGAATGAAAAAAAAATGCTATGCTAATTTTTTTTTTTTTTTACTTCCTGAGGGGTTTCCTTTACGATCTGATCATGTTCTATACTATTTTGTTATTCTTTTGATATTCTAATATGCAGAATAGTGATCACACTTTTGCATACAATTTCACCATAATCTTATTCCACACTGTCAGATCATTTGGTTTTCTCCTCACTTTACGAAACTACCAAAGAAATAAGAAATTCACATGAACACTATTTGAGAAATAACAGATATAAGTGTATAATGTTCAGTGGTTAATATAAGTGAAATTATGATCATGTAGCTTGACTCTCTAGTGTCATCAGAGATCTGTGCAAATCGATATCATAAAGAGTGATTATCAATAATTTGTCGTCATGTATACTTCTATTCACTTTACAACACGGTGTTGTAAGGTGAACTGCATGAGACATGGCATTCCTTTAACCCTGACAGGACATGGCAAAATTTTAAATTTGGAATCTATAATTGTAGAATGTATGAATTCATTTATGTCAAGTGAGTCAGTGGTGATTCCTTTTACTGCTGCAGGTCTTTCATACTCTCATTCCAATAATGTGCTATTTTCACTCTCCATCGTTTAAGCCCAGTATCTAATTATTTCTAATATTTGGACATCGTTTTTCTCAATATCAGGATACAACAGCCAAACATTGAGATAATGAGCAAATAGAAGACACTGCCCACTTCTGCAAAGATGTGTTCCCTCTATTTTTTAAAATACCAAATTATAAAAAGACTCTTTCTATTGCTGCAGTAATGATTATTTTGAGATGGGAAATTTAAAATGAAAATAGAGATCACCCACTTTTTAGGCTAGAGCAAGGCTCTGTGGAGTTACAAGAAGCATACTAAAGGTGAATCCACTAAATTTATTTGGAGTACGAGACATAATTTGATAAATTAAAAAAATTAAAAAATTGCAAACATCTTGAAAATACATAGAGAGTGTAATAAGCTTCCTTACCTCGTCCCACATTAATATGCAGGTTGCGTGAAAATTGTGACCACATGGAATGACACATATCTCTGTTCCAGAATTGTAGTCGTCCAGACATATAGGACATCTAAACAAAATTTTAAACAAAGACAACTCATTAAACGAATTGAAGCTATTAATGCAAAATATAGTAGCAAGGAAACAAACACAATAATGGAATTACAAACATTGAATATGGGTTAGAAAGAGAGAAATAGAGAAGTAAAAGAGTGTATTAATTTTTTCAGTTACAAGTACTCAATACCTTCATTCCAACTATATGAACATGTGTGTGGATGTTTTAGAATGAAGCAATGTTGCACACACACAAAGGCATAAATGTAATAAGCTAATTAAACGTTGATATATTAACTATTGTGCATCATTTTGCCTCCATTGGAGGTAATCAGACCTATTTAATTGGCATTGATCTCTGTAGGAATAGCCTTGAGTCATGAATTCTTAATAAAACTTCAGGGATTGAAGAAGCTTTAATTTTACTTGAATTATTAAATTCCATTTCTTTCATCTATTTTATTTCCACCTCATTGCATGGGCATGTGCTGTACATGTGAAGAAACAGAACTTAATTTAAGATCCTGATAACCAAAAACATGGCATGCCCAAAAAATCGGAATAGTACTAGAGAGGTGGGCTATGACACACCTGTTACAAGTCTTTTTCTGGGAGAGTAGGACTTCACAAATTCTAGGATATTGTCAGAAAAACATTTTACAACTTGCAATGGCACAACTTACAATAATTGGAAGTGGGTGAGGTAATATTAAGTAATACTGGTTAGTGTGGGTGCATAATTATATCTGGGATGACAGAGGGTGTGTTTAGTACACCCTCTGGATTTTACTTACGTCTCATTTTCACTTTCAAGCGAAGTGGTATTTTCTTGGGCTTGGCTTCCATTAGGCTGCATCTCTGAAACACAACATGAAATAAAAAGACATAAACATTATTAGCAGGTTATCTCATTTATTTATTTCTGTGTGCTTCTTAGAATTGATGTGCTACTATATTCATTTAGTGATATCTTAGAGTTATATAAATAGAGCATGAAGCATGACTTGATTTTTAAAGTTTCAATCATTAATTAATTATATTGTGGTGGTATATGTGAGCTTCATGATTTTCTCAAGTCAAATTATCAATTCTAAATCACATAGCACTTGAGACATTGTTCGCCAGTTTTTACCTACCTTACGAGCTATTGTAAGAGTAACGTTTACATATATCCTTGCCCTGCCCCTATCCTGTATTATAGCTAATGGATGAAACGTAACACTTACCAAGTTTATCACGTGGATATTCACCGCACCAAAGTCTTGTATTACTGAATGTTTTCGCAAGTGGAATGTAGGTAAAGGTCGTGGACCAAAGAAAACCCAGGTCCCGCTCCAAAACTAAATTTTCCCCAATTGCAATTGCAGACGTCAATCAAAGGTGACCTCTTGCGGTACTTTTGCTGAGGACAAATATGAGTTTTTCATTGTTGAATGGTGTAATTCAGGAACACATAAGGCACTCCCTACTTGCTTTAACCTACTGAATAATAACTCTGGGTTAACCACATTTATTCTTCGTATTTTCTTTCGAATTTTTTTGTGCTAATAGCTAGGTTAATGATTTTATTAATATTAAGCGAAAGCATATCTTCATTTATCCCTATTGGAAGAAATGTGACTGAACAGTTTTCTGAGTGTGATTTGAATATTTGCAATGTTATAATATTGATGACAACTCAGTTTAAGTCCTTCTTTCATTTATATATATATTTTTTTTAAATTAAAAGTAACATTAAAAGTAGAGGGGGAAATTGAACATGCTACACAGTGATTTCCAATCTGTGGACTAATTTTTAATTATTATGCAAATTGCTCTGCTATTAATATTATATTCATTGCAAAATGTGAAGTGGCAAATAAGATAGTGATTTAAAGCATTATTCATTGATAAATTGTGTAAAGCATAGTGATCGATTATTATTAATAAAATAAAAGATGTGACATTAATGTTGATGCAAAAAATGCAAATTAAGCCAAAACAAAGATGATTGCACATAGTTTGATTTTGTTGTCTAAGTATGCCAACACAACTTACTTGCATTGTGTGTTTTTTAGATGCAAATTGAGAAATCATGAATCAACTCCACCTCCACTTCACAAAATGGGAGCTGATATGTTTAATGTGCTGTCAACAGATTCAATTTTAGTTTTCCATAATTATTTCTTATCAATGCACCAAATGTTCTTCACTGTTTCATACCTTCTCCTGCCAGTAGCTGTGACTTTACTGTAACTGTCTTTCTTTGAAAATGCTTCAACTTTTGCAGACATACCAATTCACCCAAGTTCAATGTGATAACAATGGAATAATGATATGGTATGTGCTGATGAATAAAAATTTTTTTTTTCATTTCTCATATATTTGATAAACCTTCTTACTCCATTAGACAATTATATTTTTACAATTTAACCATAAAAAAAAATCACTTATTCAATTAAAAAAGGAGAAAATTTGAACCAAAATTGTGATAATTCACAGATGAATCTAATATTAAGAGAATTGGCCAACTTTTACTGCAATATAAAATATCCCGCCACTCAATTCCCTAACTAAAGATACTGGATGGCTTCTGCAATCTATATTTCATGGTAAGTTACGTAAAGAGGAGATATTTCTCGAGTCAGTGAAATGGTTACTTATCAAGAAACATGAAAATTAAGCCAATTTTTTTTTCTGAATTTGACACCTTGCCCAACATTAAACTACTCTGACATTGTAACTACTCAAATGACATAAAAACTCCTATTGTATGACTACAGTCATTAAGTAACCATGGTTCAACATTCAATGAAGAAGTCAGACCAATAATCAACACACTGAATACTCATCTAATCCTCTTTATCTACTACGATCAACCACATTTGAATATCTTAACAAGTCAATGGAATTAATGTGACAGAAACATAATTCACTTCATATTTGCTCTTCTACAGAGTAGAAACTACATTTCAAGGTTATTAAGGATACATCTAGGCCTACATTCCAGTAATCATATTATTCTTATATATTTAAATATTAAATAAAATGCTTCTGATTTTTATGCACTGAAATTAATCAGTGCCTCTATAGCTATACAAATTATGTCGAGAAGCATTGAGACCAAGTAGCTTATTTGGTAATGCTCCTGTCTGCAATCCCATTTTGGTCAGGAGAAGTAACTTTTCAAATAGTTAAATGTCATCTGAGGAGTCATCATCATCCCAATGTAATAGTCGTGAGCTACTCTACATATTAACACATCTATCGAATTAAGACAAGTATTAATGGCCACATGCTTGCGAGATTAAATACCAAGTTTATAAATGGCATAAGATAAAGCCATTTTGGTGCAGTCAAGCTCCTTTGTGTGAGCCATAACATGGTCAACTCAGGAAGATTTCTCATACCATGTATATGCATGATACTGCAGAAACTATGTAACTAAGTAAGTTTACAGTTTGATTTTCCATTACCACTCTAGATGAGTACCGTTCATAGAGACATGTTATAGTGGGTTGGGAAGCATTTCCAGTGAAATCATGCCTATCATTAATAATCACACACTGAATCAAAAAAATATGACAACATGATGGTTCAATTAATAAGTAGAATATAAATAGGATGCAATCCACGCAATATCTACACTATTCTTGCATAAACTGAACATGTCTGTATCTGCAATACAGTGTGGTGAAACCATCAATTAAGTTATATTTTGAATTATAATTAGAAATATATCCATTAGCCATAACTAATCATTCACTATCCCGGTACACCTACTTATAATATAAATGATACCATTGTTTGACTTAAAAATGATAAGTTTTAGTATATTGTCTGGATAAAATATTTCCCGTTGACATGAATATAGGCATACTTACTAGAGTGGATCTACCAGTTAGGCTGGATGCCAACACATGTAAATGAATGACTGAGTCTATACACACATCACATGCAAGCAGACATGTTCACATTTCCTAGCTTTTTTAAATATCAATGTCTATTACACTGAAATCACTTTTGTTTTACAAGTGAGTGCCTACCATTATCTCAGTACTCCCAACAGAATTATTTCAAAATATTTATTACTTTAATACATCACTCCATGCAAAGCATATATCCCATATACAGATACCAATATCAAATGAAAAAAAAAAAAATAAAAAAAAAAAAATTGTTTAAATCAGCCAATGTACTTCCCATTGTTCACAAATTTGAACAATTATTATGAACTGGCTTCTATGTGCTTCCTGAACTACACAACTGCCAAATAGCAGACACCAAACTGCTAAAGAAAATCTCTCCACAAACAACCAGATGGTCCATCATTTTTGATTTATCTCTGTATAATTCCCTATCAATATTTTGGAGGGGGTGGGTAGAGATGAAGGGAGGTACCAATTATCTAGTTTACAAGGCCAATGGGTAGGGATAGGAATACCTGGACCAAAATGTGTAATTAGGTTGGAGAATGTGGGGAGATAATCTTGTGCACATGTGTAATAGAGACTTATTACAGGGTCCATGTGTAGGGAGAGGGGGGATAGGGGATAGGGAGTTAAAAGGTCAAATTTTAGGAGTAGGGGAATATTACAGGGTCCATATATAGGTGAGGGTTTGGGAAATTCCAGGTCCTATGAGTTGGGAGGAGATGTGAAATTCAAGGGCCAAGTTGTAAGGTTAGAGGAAGATTCCAGGATCCACGATTAGGTTGAGGGAATTCCAGGGCCCATTTGTTGTGGTTGGAACGGATATTCCAGAGCCCATTTGTTACGGAGGGTGGGCAGATTCTATGGCCCATGTGTAGGCAGGAGAAATACCAGAGCCCATGTTTAGGACAGTGGTGGAGATACCCCTGGGCCCATGTGTTGGTGTGGGTGGGTGGAATATTCGAATGCCTAGTGTAAGGGTGAAAAGTTCAATGTCCCATATGTTGGGATGGGGTTGAATCTCACAGACCCATGTGTTGTGGGAGGTAGAGGGGCACTGAAAGATGTTAAGACCTATATCTAAAGGGGGAATATATAATCCAGGGCCAATGGGTAGGGAGTTGGGAGATTGAAGGGACCACGTTTACGTTGGGGTAGATAGATAAAAGAGCCCATGTGTTAGTTAGGAGTGTGGTGTATGGATTTTTGGTTCATGTTTATAGGTGAAGGGTAATTCCAGGGCTTATTTATTGGGTGTTAGAGGATGGGAGATCTTAAGGTATATGTGTGGTTGGAGAGATACCAGGTTCAATGGGTAAGCAGGTAGGATGGAGGAGGGGAAGGTTCCTGGACCCATGTGTTTGTTGGGTAGGGAATAGGATATTATAGGGCCCTATTGTATGAGTAGGTGAAAATTCCGGGGTCCATGTATAGATGGGGGTTGGGAGATTCCAGGGCATGACGGACGGACTGACTGACTGACTGACTGACTGAATGACTGACTGACTGATTGACTAACTGACGGAACACGTTGTGGTGATCTGAACTAGTATTGTGTGTGCTTTACCTTAAAATCTACATCTAAAAATTATGTTTTTGTTCATTGATTTATTTCAATAATTGTTTAACTATTGTTATTTCTATATTTTGGTCTTTTTTACCTTTTATGGTTTTCTTTCTTCCATTTTTCTCTTTTTTCTAACAGTCCTACTGTTTAAATACTCTTGTTTGAGAAAAAAGGAGTGTATATATATAGTTACTTTTTCCAAATCTTACCAACAAGAAACATTGATGTAACCAGTTCTCCTTCAACTTAGGGATGATTGCTAATGTTTTATCCCTTGGGGTTTGTTCAGATTCAATATCGAGTTATATAGTGTTACATTGCACTCCACATAGTAAATACAAATTATATTACCGATAATTGTCACAAAATAAGGTAAACACACTACTGCTAAGAGAAACAGATGCTCCAGTCAAGAGCATACACTCAACCAAAGAGCTCACACGTCAGTCAACAAAAGTAAACTATCCTGCGTATAACACACATTCCAGACAACGACACGCACTCCAGCGATAAACACACTCTCTGGCAGAAAACACACATTCAAACCTACATTAGCACACACTCATGCCGACAACTCAGATTCCAGCCAACAACACACAACCTTGGCCAAAATAACACCCTCCAGCCAACACTACACAGTCCTGCACAAAACAACACACACTTGCCATAAACGCACTATTTCCATAAACACACACTCCATCTTACAGCTTCACAAATTCAAGCCTACAACACATAATGATGCAAACAACAGCATGCACTAAGCCTACATCTACACACTCCAGCCAGTGATATTCCAGCCAAAAACGCACTCCCTTTCCAACACCAACTCACACATCTTTTTAAAACAAAACACTTCTGCAAACAACGCACACTCCTAACAATAACACAAACATCTGACAACAACAGACATGTTTCTGCCAACAACGCAGTCCTGCCAAAAGCAAACATTCTGACCTACTGCAACTCATATCCTGTCTAAAACAGGTATACCTGCTTATAATATAACGTGTTACAGTCAAAAACAAACAATATAGCTGTAACATACATTTCTTCCAAAAGTAACACAAACTAATGCCAACAACATACATTCTTGCAAAAAAACAACACAAATCCAGACAAGAACACCATTTTGCCTACTCCATACAGTCTTGCCAACAATAACACAAATTCCTGCCTAAACACACAGACTTACCAACAACAACGCACATCCTCTGCAACAACAGCAAATTCTTGCCAATATAAACTAACACTTTTGCCAACAACAACACATATATCCACCAACTACACAAATTCCTGCCTACTACACACACTACTGCCATGAATACTCACACTAGTCTTCCACAGACCACAATCTTGCCAAAAACATGAAAACCTACGATGAACACACTCTCTACCCAACAACAACTGTCACTCCTACAAAAAACACACAACCTCCAACTAAAAGCACACTCCCTTGCTAAAGACAAAACAAACTTTAGTCGAAAGAACACCTTCCTGCAAATAAAATTACTCACTCTGGCCCTTGACACACACACTTGCCAACATCCTCACACACTCCTGCCCATGTCAACACATTCTAACCAATAACACCCAGGCCAAAAACACACACTTCTTCCAACACCAATACGCACTTCTGCACACTACAACGCATCACAGCTAACAAACACACTCCAGCCAATACCAACACATCTGCCAACAAAACTGACTCCTGCTATGCAGATTCTTCTCACATGAGAAGAAACTGCACAGAAACAGCCAAACCACTGGCAATACAACCATAGAACTCCACGTACCACACACAACTGACCCCTCACAAGAAGTTGCACAGAGAAAATGTCCTCCCTGTGTGCACTACCAAAGGTCCAACCCACTCAATACCCTTACAAGAAGCTACAAATTACCAGCTCTGCTATGTTCCCTACCATCAGCACACCACTCCTTTTCCCCACACTTCGATAATCACCAAATGCTGCACCTAGACCACCTCTCCATTGCCATGACTAAAAGAGTCTTGCTAACTATCTACACAAACTCCTGCCAACAATGAAACACTCTTGTAAACAATGCATAATCCTGCAAGCAACTCACACTTCTGCCAAGAATGCACATACCAACTTACAACAAACCCCATTCCACACAACGACACATATTCCTGTAGACGACAACCAGCACTCAGGCCTGCAACACATGCTCCAGCCCACAAAACACATGCCTACCAACAACTGACATTCCGGACAACTACAAGTATCTTAACTGGATTGTCCCAGTGTATTAACTGTACCAACCAATTAACTCAGCAGATACTGCCAGGTATCTAAAATGGACAAACACAGTGTACAAACTGAAAAATCTCCGTGTCTGAATTGGGCAAACTTAGTGTATATACAGTAAAAATGCAGCCCTAGCCCTAGAAGATTACCTACCTGACATCTTAATTTTATCTACTGCACCGACTCAGAATCTGTCCTGGACTCACCTAGTGTTTAAACTGGACCAACACAATATCTGAACTGGATTAACAAAGTATCTGAACATTACAGACTATGTTCTCCACTGAACCAACAAAATAGTGGAACTAGACCAAGCACAGTGCCTCAATTTGAAGTTGAAAGAATTAATGATTGAAGATGGCCGACAGTGTTCTAACTTGATTAATCCATTTTTTGAAGTCGACCAACTAATTATATGAATATGAACAGCTTGGGCTTAACTTGGCCAACCTATTTTGCAAATGTAACCAAGCCTGTGTCTTAAAAGGACCAACCTTTAGTGCATTGGTCATCAGATTTACTTAATTTTTTTTAGTATTGGTGGTCATATCTTATTCCAAATGAAATCTTTGACAAATAGATTTGCACACTTGATTGAAATCTACTGTAACCCGATGGAAAACACCACATGAGTATGTCCTTCCAACTGCATATCTATCAGAGATATATTTTTTGGCTTAGTTTCGTACTTTGGAGCTTTAGTTCTCAACTTTTGGAGTCTTAGTTTGGTTTGCATTTTAAGATACCGGACTCTCAACTTTTCTCAGTTCCACTGAAGTAACTTTAGTTGTTTAGTCACGCTAATGCTTATCAGTTGTGGAGGGCTAATTTGGCCTTAGCAGAGCTAAAACGCCCCAGCCTGTTCATGGATGAGAGGGATTTTTAGTATGTAGCTTCAGCAGTCTAGCTACTAGTGTGCATAATTTTGATATTTTTTTTGGTTTATTTTAATTTATGGATATCTATTCTCCTTTCAACATTTGGACATCTTTGTTTATTGCAATTTTGTCAGTCGCCAGCTGAGTATGAGTCATCAAGATGCTTGCATGCTCTCTATGCACAAGAAGAGAAAAGGCATTGTCCATGCCTCTCGCACTCTTCCTAAAACTAAACTTTAAAGTTAGAGTCTTCCCTTGGAGGACCACATAACCTTAACATTGTTAAATGCTTGAAATGAAGAGTAGATGCGTTAGACACAGACTTTAAAAAGCATCCAGAGAAAAGGATATTATTGATTGTTCCCTTCAAATTGAAAAACTTCTTCATTCTAGCATGCCTACCTCAACAGCACTTGTTGACAAGAGTGTGAAACTTCCTAAGATTGGTGTACACTGAAAGCCGTGGGCCATGAACCCTCTAATTCATTCATGACATCCATTTTTGAGTTAAAGATAGACATGAACATAATGCATGAGAGGCAGCAACACAGCCATGCTTCCATAGATGTTCCATTTTATAGGTAATTATTCAACTATATCAAAAGAACCAACAAATTAAAAAAAGAACAAGCAATGAATCAACCAACCAACCAACCAACGAAACCACCAACCAACCAACAACAACCAACTAACCAATAACAAAAGGAAGGAAGGAAAGAAGACAGGAAGGAAAGAAGGAATGAGGGAGAAAGGGAGAGAGGGAGAGATGGAGGAACAAACGAAGTGAGGAAGGAAGGAAGGAAGAAAGGAAGGAAGGAAAGAAGGAAGGAAGGAAGTAAGGAAGGAAGGAAGGAAGGAAGGGAGGAAGGAAGGAAGGAAGAGAGGGATGGAGGGAGGGAGGAACTGCAGTTATTTTCACATGCAATTCATATGGTAAAAAAATATATACAAATAACATTGTCCTAATATTTTAATAATGCTGTGTGCATATTTTTTGCATCAACATTAATTTCACATCTTTTATTTTATTAATAATAATTGGTCACTGTGTTTTACTCAATTTATCAATGAATAATGCTTTAAATCACTATCTTATTTGCCACTTCACATTTTGCAATGAATATAATATTAATAGCAGAGCAATTTGCATAATAATTAAAAATTAGTCCACAGATTGGAAATCACTGTGTAGCATGTTCAATTTCCCCCCTCTACTTTTAATGTTACTTTATTATAGTGATGTGTATTATGATTTCATTATGAAGGTTACGAATAGAAGATGGAGATCCCAGTGCGTCAGTGATTGGCTTCTCCAGTTCTATTGATGTCATAGCAGATGATCTTTCACCATGGATATCCCTGAGTATAAGTAGGTGACAATGTTGTGTCATCATCTGCACACCCACATATCACCTATTCAGTGAATATATATATGCTTTCCCACATATAATCAGCAAAAGAGATAAGCATAAACAATATCAAGGCTAACACAAATTTGAAATGAGAAAATTACCACCTACCTGCTAGGGTTTATATTAGATGTCAAACCAGTGCAAATGTTCATAATTTAAATAAATTAGCGTGCACAAGATGCTTGATGGAATCAAAGAACAATGATGTGACCTAACTACAGATTCTTCAGAGTCTTGTTAGCAACTGTCTTCTATTTCCAATATTTTGAATATCTCATTATATCCAAAGAAGTGGTTATTGGGCTCCTTTTGAACCTCATTCTTTACTGCTTCAGTACTATTAGACATGAAATGCCACTCCTTTCCTTGTGTAACACAAAGTGGCAATAATGCTATTTCTGCAACAAAATAAAAACCCAAGTGAGATAGACCCGAAAACACATACATACTTGGAATTAATATAATCTGTGGAATGTTTAAAGTACATTTATTAGACAACACCCTCTACTTTTTTAATGTCAGGCCAAAAAAAAAACAAGTAATGGTAATTTGACGAAACAAACCCTAGGATGAGAAAAGCTTAGTATATGGTACACAATAACAACTTGACATTTGGAGTGACACAGGCAGAATCCCTGCTTGCTACACCTCTCTCCATCGGTATACAAAATGAAAAGTGCCAAAAGAATAATTATGAATATCGCCTGGCCTGAAGGAGCTAGATAGATGACCAATACTTAATATTTATTTAGGTTCGTGTGTGTGTGTTGGCATCATGGCTAAAGAGTGGGAATAAAATTGCTGTAAATTGGCATGTACTCTCCATGAACATAGATGAGAACAATTGAACACATGTGGGCATGGTAATGGATATTCTTTTGTCATAGCCACTCCCACACACTCATTTATTGATTAATCCAACCAAAATTGGCCATATGGAATCAAAGCATCCCGGTGAGCACTATAATCTTCGATAAGATTTGCAATATGTGTGGCTTACTATTGGCAACACCTGCAGGATATACTATTGTTAGACTTAAGCTAACTAAAAGGCAAACAAAGTCGAAATTTGAGTGATTTCTATAATATTTCATTTTGAAATTGGCAGTGCAATATAATATATATAAGATACCAATATATATATATATATATATATATTTATATATATATATACCACATATAAATACAAGCTTACTAATCACACTCATGAAAAGAAAAATACACACTTCTTTCAAAACAAATAATCAAGCACTAACACATACTCCTGCAAAAAATACACACACCCAACAACAAATCAATCATTCCTGCCCAAAAAGCACATTCTTGCTCTCAACAATACACACACCAACCAAAATCCAACACTTGTACCAGCAATAGAATTCACTTCTGACTACATCAACCAACTCCAGCCAACGAATTTCACACCAAAAACACATACTTCTTCCAACACCAACATGTACATCTGCCTACTAAAACACACCACTGCTAACAAAATACATTCTTGCCATAAACTTCTGCCTGCATCACAATTTACTGCCAACATCACTAGCTCCTGCTACGAATGCACAATTCAGCCTAGAACACACTCTCGCCAATAACGCACTCTTACCATAAACACGCAATTCATCTTAGAGCAACTCACATTCTAGCCTAACACACATATTGATGCAAGCAACAACATGTGTTCCTGCCTACATCTGCATGATCCAGCCAATGGTATTCCTAGCCCTAGCTCCCAGAGACACATGGTTTCTTGCAACTCGCTACCACCCTTCCCCTAAAATATGTACCTGGAATCTTTCCCTATTACACATGTGCAAATGGATATCCCCCATCCAATCCTTAACTATTGGCCATGGAATCTCCATTCCCCAGCACATAGGCCCTGGTTCTCCCATCCTTTAAGCCCCCATACACAAGTGTCCAGAAATGAACACCCCTTCCCAAACACATGTTTCCTGTTATCTCTCATCTTCCCATACACATGGCCTTCTGGATTTCACACTCCCTCCTAAATATGTGTCCTGTAATGTCCCCTCCCCACATTACACATGAGCCCTGGAATCAAGTGCACCTTTATACATGATCCTAAAGTCTCTCCACCCACCCACCCACCCCATTAACACATGGTAACTGGAATCTCCATACTCATCCCACTTAAAACGTGGTCCATCGAACAACTTAACTTCTACAAATGAGCCTTAAAATCTCTATAACCCTCTAGATTATGTTCCTAGAATCTCCCATTCCTCAACCCTTACCCCAACACATGGTTCCTGAATCTCAAACACACAACTACATGTTGGCCCTGGAATTTGATTGCATGTCCAACTGGTAGAGCTACCTGTATCCCATTTAAGTTCATCAGTAGTTAAACAGTGATTTTTTTCAATTGAGTCAAAGTCATTGTGAAAATCTTCACCTATAATTTCATACGTTTTCTTATTAATTAATACATTTCCATGTGATGCTAAAATGAGTGAAAATTATCTTCTCATTGAGCAAATAAAAAAATTAATAATCTACCTCATGCACCTGCAATATATCTTCTTGTATCATGCTCTCTTGGAGTGGCACTCTCTCAATATTTATTCATAAATATCTATTTATTGTTGACTTAGAGAAATTTGGCATAATTTAAAATTTGAAATTTTTCCTTCTAAATAACATAAACAGGTTAAGCTCTCTCTCTAAGTCTGTCATAACCATAACCTTAAGTTGTAAACAAAACCAAAAAAAAATTAGAAATTAATTTCTAAATTTTTAAGAATTATTTCAAGCCGATTTATGCTGGAAATTTGCAAGACACACCTATTTAATTAAGTATTAAATTTGAACTTTTAAATGGATATCTCATATGAAAATACACCAAATCGCTTTAAGGTTTCATTTTTATCCGTTCATGTTATTTTCACATTAAAACATAAATTTAAAATATTGTTCAAAATTGTTCTAGAACAAATTTTAACCCTGCATTTTTTTTAATCTAAGGGGTTTTTCTTATAGATTGTGTTTTCTTGATTATATCCAGTAATTAATTTTCTTTTCTTAGTTTAAATAGGAATAATTCAAATATAACAACAATTGCATTGAAATATATCAAAGATATTTTGTAGGGCATTGATGTGATGGTTTTACATGAACACATCCACATTATACCATTACAAAATTTAATACATGTACATATGTAGACTTATTTTGTTCTATATTCATTTTATGAAGAAATGCGTTATTGTTTATAAAGTGTTTCTTCTTATTTGATGTAATGACAGTGTATAGTGAATTTGGTATTCTCCTTGGAACAGCTTGAATGAATCTCTTTGTTGCGTATCTCCATGTGTAGTGCCCATATCTCTTCTTTGAAGGAAGATTCCCTTCATTCTGTTTCAAGAATAAGTGGACATTTTAACAATGCATTCCTTTTCCATGAAAACTAATTCATCATGTGTAATGTGCTTTACCTGCTGGAATAAGAGTCATTTGCCAAGTTGAAAATACAAATGGAAATTATAATGGATTTATATATCGTGGAAATTGTTGAAATGTGGAAGTACTGGAGACTTTTAAGTTACAAAAGAATCTCAAATATGTCTATCAAAGTAAAATTTATGGACCAGGTTCCTCCAGTAAAACCTAATAAAACTTATTTACTATTTTCTTGTAAAAATTGTGTTGGCTTAAGTGAGAACATAGAATGACAATGTAGCAGAAAGAAGTCCAATGTGCAATAACATGTGCAGCTGTGTTCTTTGATTATTGCAACTGCAAAATTACAACTTTATGAAGAGCCGCTCCGATGGCCAGAGGAACTACATAGGGGGATATACTAATTTTTTCATTGAGATGTGCTTGGACAGAGTGCAGCTCAGATATGGACAGCCAACTTCAACCTGCAGAAAGTAAAATTTTACATACATTTTACTAACAGTGGCCAGTTCACCAAACAAACTCAAATCTGCCCAACTCTAGTTGCACCATTGTCAACCTGAATAGTTTCCTCTTAATTGCTATTTATATACTGGGATGGCCCTATTCAGGAAAGAAACACACAAGCACTGAGAGGCGCAAAATATTTTTTCCATGGACCATCAATCAATTAAGCCTTAAGGTGAACGCACAATGAAAATATTTTAATCTCTATCAGAGACCGGTTTTACATGACCACACCAGAACAGGCTCCATATAAACACATTCCTTGTTAAGCCACTGCAAGGGTACTCCACATGAGGCATCAGATCTATCAATATTCCTGTGGTTTCAATTTGATGTATGTTATTAGAAGTTCGGTTCTGAACAGGTCCCTCCCTAAATGGCGGTCGAGTGGGTGCTGAGCTGAACTCAATGACACATAGCGTAGATGTTGCTGTCTCTTCTCATTGCCAGTGAGATATGTTTTCACTCCTCTGTCTGGCACACACATATTATCTAACTACTGTGGAAATGGACTCGCTAATATTCTCAGTATAATGGTCTTCAGATTACCACTCGTCCACATCCTCATCATCTTTTAGCTCTTTTCCTGCTTTCTGAGTTTGTGCTCTAGTCTGGACTTCAATAATTACTGGTTCTGGGCATATCAGGTGTTTTCCCAGTTCCAGATAAAAGGTAGGTCTTGTCTCAGAAGTGCATCAAAACAATTTTTAAGCAACTGCTAACAAATGTTCATGTTCACCTTCTTTCTTTGTTCCAGAAAGTAAACACTTCTTTTTCCTTCCCCACTCACCCTACTCACTTTATTATTCCATTTCTTATATCTTCTCCCTTATTTTCCTTCCTTCCTTGCTTTTTTCTCCATTCATTAACACACTAAATGACTCACCCAATCTGTCCCTGTATTTAATAGAAGATATCCTGGAATAGACTCAACTATAAAAATGATTCACTGCCTCTGTGGGTGCATTAGATATAAATAAACTTTTTTTGTATATGTTTGTGAACGGTGTTTATAATTGGTGGAGTGGATGTGGCACTCCAGATGGAGCACTGAGTGACTCAGCTGTGGATGCTATTGTTGCTATTGTGTTGCTGATGTATGGCCTGCCTCGGTGCTTGTGAATATCGAGTGAGTTCCGTAGTGCAATAGGCACGATGGATTTGGCTTCTTTTTCCAGAGATGGAGATTGGAGTTATGGGGAAGAGTGTTATGGGCAGCATTTAGCACAAATTTATAACACTCATTCGGGAGAGACCTGATGGCATCTGTCCATATTTAGGTTGGATCTGTTCCAAGTGTAGTGATGGTGGTAAAAAGAAGACCCTGGACGGGAAGAGCCAGAAGTTCTGACTTGCATCTACTGGCATCACTATAAGCAACTTTGTTCTTCACTGCCTTTAAGAGTGATTTTCTACTCTGAGATGTATCTTCCACCATGATTTCTTGCACCTCTATTGATGGTTTAAAGATCTTCCTGAAAGATTTTATCTCAGTTTCAAGGTTTTTTTCAGCCAGGTGTCTCACTCACTCACTCACTCACTCACTCACTCACTCACTCACTCACTCACTCACTCACTCACTCACTCACTCACTCACTCACTCACTCACTCACTCACCCACCCACCCACCCACTCACTCACTCACTCACTCACTCACTCACTCACTCACTCACTCACTCACTCACTCACTCACTCACTCACTCACTCACTCACTCACTCACTCACTCACTCACTCACTCTCTCACTCACTCACTCACTCACTCACTCACTCACTCACTCACTCACTCACTCACTCACTCACTCACTCACTCACTCACTCACTCACTCACTCACTCACTCACTCACTCACTCACTCACTCACTCCCTCACTCACTCACTCACTCACTCACTCACTCACTCACTCACTCATTCACTCACTCACTCACTCATTCACTCACTAAATCACTTTCTGACTCTCTCATTTAGGAGAGAGATCATATATCCATTAGTTGGGAGGATAGATACCCCAGGCCCCAATTTTTTTAAGTGTGGATGATTTTTGGTGAAGAAGATTTCAGGTTAAGGCTTATATATGACAGAAGATTCCAGGCCTCATACATAAGGCCAATCTCTATGGTGGGAGTTTGGAACAGATCCCAGATTCGAAGTTAGGAAGGTTGGGAGTGACCCCAGGGCCCATATTTATGAGTGGATGGAAAAAGATATCAGAGCCCATTGTAGGAGGTTGGGGAGAGGGTTCATGAGGACAAAGTTAAAGGGGGGCTGGGGGGTTGAAAGATTCCATGGCCCATTTGAATGAGGAGATGGGGGGAGAGATCCCTGCCTCATTATAAAGGGGAGGGGTGGTGGGGTGATGGTGGTATAAATAGGGGGGAAATCCCTGCGCACTTGTGTAGAATGGAATAATGTAGGACATTTGTGGAGAGCATGGGGAGATTCCAGAACAAAATAGTATGGTTGTGGGCAGATTCATGGGCCCATCATGTGTAGGGTGAAGGGATGTTTTGTGGGAGGGGGGGGTTGGGATGGTGCGGTGAAGTTCAAGAGTCTTAGTGTTGGTTGGTGGAGGGATGGGAGATTCCATGGTTTATTTATAAAGTGTGGGGTGAAAATTCCAGGCAGAAATTTCACATCTCCTCCCCACACATGGCCGCTAGAATTTCCCCAACCACTACTATATATGGACCCTTTAATATTCCCCTACTCCTAAAACCTGACCAACTCCGAATCCCCACTACATAAAACTCATGAGACCAGGAATATTATTCTACTGAATATGTGCACAGGATTGATCCCCTCCCCCCTCCTCCCACCACCACTCCACAATACCCACACTAATTGCACGTTGGCCCAGGTACATCCACTTATTACACATGGACATTGAGAACTATGTAATTTGTAACTCCCATTATCCCCTACTCCCACGCATGAGCTCTGGGATCTCTCCCCACCCTCTCCTAAACATGGGCCCATGGGTCACCCACAACCTCCCTACATTTGGATCCTTGTATCTCTCACAACCTCACAAAACCTCTCCCACACATATGGGCTCTGAGATCTCTTTTCACCCCCACTCCCACTTGAATGGGTTCTGGAATCTTCCACACCCCATGCATATATTTCTTGAATCATCCATCCTAAAACCACAGCAAAAAAAATTAGCCTAAATATCATGGCTAGAAAAACATACATACTAACTTAAAAGTATACTTACAAACAAAAATATATAATTGATAATATTTACTCTTTTGTTAATTCTAATTCTACAATCCACATGCACTAGATTACCACATTTTTCAGTGGTTCACATATGTTAATAAATGTATCATACAGCAGTAATAAAGATCTATATATATTACTAAGAAATATTCAGTACAATGAGTTCTACTAACTAGCAACTTGTTATAATTTTTCTTCATCTTTAAAGGCATCAGCTTCACTTTACTGGTGGGATTCTGGAGTACCAAGTGAATCTCGTCCACAACTAGGCATACGGTTAGCAAAGAAGCTTGCAGGATCAAAACAGCTCTGCAAAGGATTGCATGGTATGGCTGAGCCGGTCATGTAAGGTGACATAGCCGGAAACTGTGGGGATATTGTGACTCCTCCAAATGCAGTGTTGGAAACACCCGGATAGCATCCAGGGGAAATACCACCACTAGTAGAGGCAGCTGCAGCAACTTGCATCTGATGCTTTGTTTTTAGGTACTTCTTTAGACCCTTGCTCTGCTGAATAGCACAGACTGTCTCAGCTTCTTTTCTATATCGAGCGCGTCTATTCTGGAACCAAACCTTAAAAGGAAGATTATAAATGCAAATATATAATATTCTTCAAATACAACACCATATATAATGTTCGTGATTAGCTTTACGAGGACAAACAATATTGATAATGCTCTATATAAAAAAAAAATTCTTATATGACTTATCTGGATGTATCGCAGTAGACTAACTGAAATGGTCATTGATTACAATCATTGACATGTGTACATTGACCCTTGGGTGCAGCTAAACCATCTGAACTCATGGATGAGATATTGGCTGTACTATATATCACTTCATAGTATTAAGGTATGCTTTCATAGTAACATGGACCAAATTTCGCAGTAGAAATTGTAATCATGTATATTTTCAATTAATCAATTATTTCATTTTACCTACTTATTTCAAGTATGATAAAGAGATAAAATTATTGGAGATAATTTATGGTATATTACCCGAATATTCTTTTCTGGGATGTTTAGATTCCTCGAAAGAAGATAAATTGCATGACGATCAGGATATTGGGTAACATCAAAGGAATTCTCCAGTTCATCTAACTGGAAGTTGCTGTACACAATCCTTGTTCTTTTTTTCTTGGTTGGCTCGTCCACCTCACTCTGACTAGAGTGTGTACCCTATGTAGATTCATCACTGGTGTCATCATACATGTTTATGCCAGTATTAGATTTCATGGACATATTGGTTCCTAAAAAATTGAAAGCAAAAAGGTTTTAATAATGTGTAGATGAAGCAGAGGATGTAATAATGTATGGTTTGCTCTACTGTCTATGCTAACTGAGATATTTATAAAGGATTGACATAGCACCTCACACACTTGACATTTTTGGATGTATTTGTAAACAAGTCATTTATTTTACCTTTGGCATTCTTCAAAGAAAGTGCCCTTGTAGGTCTGCAAGAATCAGGAGGATCATAGCTACAAGAGGGTCCCTGGCTTTCATATACCAATGACTGCCTGATATTGGTTGGTTTCTCTGGTGAAATGCCATCTGCACAATAATAAATTGATATACATGCTAAGGCACCCATTTAAGCATTAGTCTGCAGCATTAATATTTTGGAGATACTATATGTACAACACAGTGATACACCATGATGCCCCCACCCCCTCCCACTAATTTTGGCATGTTAATTGTAAAATTTCTAGGCACAACCAGTGAGCTTTTTTTACTTCCTTTTTCTTTTCCTTTTTTAAAGCTAGTTGCCCCAAGGGGACAGGGGAAATTGGATAACTACTGAATTTTGGTTTCAAAACTTAGGAAAAGAAGGTAGACATATCTGTAGAAATAGAAAAATGTCAAAAAAATCCTAATAACATCTGCAGAAATTATTGTAACTGTAGTTAGTCTACTAGCTTGCTTTAAATATATGAAAATGACATACCTTGGCAATCCCTCTGACTATGCACTTCTTTAGAACCCAAGGAAGAAGGAACAAGTTTCTTGGACTCTTTTTCCATGGTTAGTTTGACTCGAAAAATGGCCCTTCTAGTTATTACAGCCAGAGTGATTTTGTTCAAAGCTTTACCTGTCATAGCTGAAATATTTGTCACCTACATTCATTAGCAGGTAACACACCCAGCATTGTGATAATTGGTGCTAATACGATGTTTCACATGTCTTGATTATGGTGATAACTAGTACAAGTTAGTATCAACTTTTGCTTGGATAAAAAGATGTCAAATTTTCCCTCAAATAATCAACATCCTTATTCTAATCCACATCTTTATTCTAATCCACATCCTTATTCGATAGCTGTGAAGCACTACTAAATTTGCATGAAAATAGAACAATTAGCTACAGCTCACAGAATAAGTAGTCAATGAAAATCTAGACAGCTGATATTTTCATTTTGTCATTTTTCTTCTATTTACCTTCGTGCTTACTAAGGTTACCAACTTCAGCAGTATAACCAAAGTCAACATCTGTAAACCATTTTCTAATTCTTTCTAGAAAATGCATTCCTAGGAAAATACTGGCAATAAAAAAAAATTATTCTAGGTATAGCAATCACCACCGAGTCACCTCAGTTGCTTCTTTTCCAAAGCCTACAGCTGTGAATCACTTTAAATCTGGCTTTAAAAGATGAGATAGTATTTTAAAAGAATAATGGTAAAGAAATTTTGCTGGCCCACTTCTATTTTATTTATATTTCGGCTTAAAATTTGGCAAAGCTCACCAACTAACCGGAAATATGAACAACTAGAGCCAATATTGGCAAATGTTTTTCTAATTCTAGCATAGCAGCTGTAAACATTAACATTGGTTGGTACTGAATTTTGGTTTCAATAAAAATTAAATATACTAGCAGAAATCCAGTCCATGGGCAGTTTTTAAGTCAGCCATCTGTAATAACAAACATTCATAGTTTCCTTTTAGGGATTATTGACGCTGATCTCATTAATCAAAATATAATTAACTCAAGACATAGAAGTGCTTAGTTTCTATACAACGTATGTTGTCATTAAATATATTATGAGATCATCAACTTTCAACATGGGAGTGAACATACTGACGGCAAATCTGCACAACCACCAGTAGTTTAAAATAGAAACATCTGCTGCAAGAAATATTAATCAAATTACTTAGGATGGTTTAGAAAGGGCGGCTTCAGAATATAAATTGCTATGGTGATAAGTAAATAAAATTTTTGGAACTAATACCAAACAACATTTCTGCGTAGTAAAACATCTATATGCAGCACAGGTACCCAGAATTGACTGGAACTTTTATTGAAAGACAACCAGTACCATATGAGAAAGTGAAATATAAATGATTAGAAGGGGCCAAATAGAAACATCTGTAAGAAGTACTAAATAAATTAATTAAGTTAGTTTCGAATGAGGGTATTCAGAACTTCCATTGACGAGTAAATGAATTCTTGGAACTAATACCAAACAACATTTCTGTGTAGTAATAAACACATCCATATGCAGCACAGGTACCCAGAATTGACCGAGACTTTCATTAGAAGGAACCAAATATCACATAAGGAAGTGCCATATAAGGGATTGGAAGGGATAAAGGAGAATAGACTTAAACAGTAGAATGAGTTCACTCCTAATGAAATTCAAACAACTCTATCAGAAAAAGCAACACACCATTCAATATAATCACAGAATCTTGCATATGGTCTCAACAATGCCTATGCGCCATTGCATAGTTGTGGATCCTGTGAGTGAGTGAGTGCGTGAGTGCGTGAGTGAGTGAGTGAATGAGTAAGTGACAACAATGACTTCCTTTTCAATGTTTAGTTCATATACCTTGAGTAGAAACAATATCCATCAAATTCAAGTCATCTTAATCTGTTTCAAAATTGATTAGACCATTTGCATCAACTTTTGAAGTTTATATTGATTTTCCTCATCATACACAATTATGTTTATATCTAAGATGTCTTGATTATTTTTGTTCGTTTTTTTTTTGGTTGATTTCTGCCTTTTTCATGCTCTTCTATCAGAAAAACAGCCTTTGCAACCTGCCACTATTGTCAGCATCTAGCAAAATCAGACGTCGACTTTGATAAAATCATATATTCGAAAAATTGAAATTGTACAAACAAATCTAATAAAGAACAAACAAAAACTAAATATATACATTGAAAACTTTGAAACATTTCATAATATAATCATATAATAATGGTATAAAAGCTAGATATAAATTCATTTCAAGGCACTGTCAATTATCATTTAATATTATAATTTTAATTAATGAAAGTGATAAACACCTCATTTATCTATTTTATTGATGAATTAACTCTGAAGCAATTTACTACCACTTACCTATAATGTTCTTCTCAAAGAATTGAAAGAAAAACAAAAATATATTCCACTGGCCCCTTCCACCCACCACCTCCACCCCCCACCTCCCCCCCCCCCCCCCCCCCCATCCCCCTCCCCCCCCCACTCCCCCCAACCAAAAACACAAACCTAATGATTTGACTGGATCTTGTCCTTACAAATTCTTATTCTTATATTTTTTACCTTCTTGTCAATTCCAGTAATTGATGATAGTGATGCTGTGAAGCTGAATTTTCTAAACAAGACTTAAAAAAATAGATTCCTAAACCAATGTTCCAAAAATGAATGATCCTAAAAATCTAGGATATCTTCAAAATAAAATCTGTCTTTCATTAAGGCTTAATGCTTTCCAATTTTTCATTTATCTTAAATGAATTTATCAAACTTGTTAATGGCATAGAGTTTTTGTATGGATTATGATATTTTTTGCCCTAAACTTACCTAATTGCAGATCCAAAATGTGGTATGCATAATACACTTGACCTTTTAGGAGCTTTAGCTATTGGATAGGCATGGTCATATTTGAGGGCATTAATTGAACATGGGCATTTCTTTGTTGTTTTTTGCTGCACATGCTAGACCTAGGTATACAAGTGGGGAGTACTCCCGCATTTATTTATTAAGGTAATTGGACCTGCGAAGTACATTTCTTCACTGCTTCACTGCTTCACTTCAACTTCAAGAAAGTAATAAGCCATTTCAAGTGACTTTACACAAACTGAGGGAGGAATGTAAGTTAGAATGTAACTATTCCAACGATGCACCTTACGGATTCATCCTACAGTGTGTGTCAGCCTTAACTTGATGTGATAAATAGGTAAATTCTGGAAGCTGAATACATCAATGCTACAGGCTAGTCATTCAAAGAACCACCACCAATAGCCATATCTATAAGAAGATAGTAAAGAAAAGAATGATAATAAACAAAATACAAAATAGTATATGTGGACAACTTCACCTTGTGTCAAACTGAATTGCCAAATGATGCCCAATGCTTTGCAGAATCCAAATAGAGCTGAATAATTTTAATTTTATTCAAACAGGAAGGACTCCAGAAACTGGCCTGGGTTTCATGAGGAATGTTATGGAATGGCATGTGGAGGATTGCAATTATAAAATAGTAGTATTTTTCTTTTGTGAGAACCCTCCACAAGTAGCCACCTTATTGAGAGACTACTTTATTTATTCATCAGTTGCTTATCCAAGGGGGTAGGTGGGGAGGGGGGGGGGTGGGGGGTTGGGAAGAAAGGGGCATATGCCTCCATTTTTTTTATGATTTTTTATTTTTTTAATTTTCTTTTTATTTTTTATTTTTTTTAAACTTAACCATATATTATAATTAGTCTGAGTCTAAAAATATATATATATTGAGTATTAGAACCATAGGAAAATCACTGCCAACAAAATTTTTCTAATTTTTTACAACATTACAGAAATAGTATCCTACCCTAGTAGTAGCCTTTCCATAGTTTGCTATAAAAATTTAATGGCAATGTTTGTTCGGGCTAAATTTTTTCTCACCTATGGGTACCAAGCTTTGCCTGAAAAAAAAAAAAAGGATGAATTTACTGCATTTACCAGAATAACTAAAACTTTTTGCCACAAAAAAAAAAAAAAAAAAAAAAAAAAATTTCAAACCTCCAAACAAATGTTAGAATTTGTTAGAAGTAATGCAATGAAAATTTTGACAGGCTATTAAAAAAAATAATAAAAAAAAATTTATTAATATTTGCTAAGTCACCCTCAATAGTATAGCTCACTGAAAGCCAACCAAATTCCAACCACTGTAAACTACCATCTAATTGTGATAAATAGAAGAATAATGTCAATGAAAATTTAAATTTTGTTGAGCACTTACCTTGTCACCTAATGGAAGAAAAAGCCAAGACGGTGTATTGAAACAAGTATACTCAAATTTCCCTTACCTGATTCCCCACAGAGAGAGAGAGAGAGAGAGATAGAGAGAGGGATTCCCACCCCCCCCCCCCCCCCTCCCCAGGAATTACCCTCTTTTTGTGCAAACAACCTCCACCCTAACTATAAATGAAAAGGCTTGGTGTCTCCAACACTAACACCACATTTTGTAATGCTAATTGTTCTTTGCTGTTATTTCTATGACTTTAATTCTCCTTCATTTTATAAAGGTGCTCCCCCATTATAAAATGAGACAACTGAACATCTGCTGGTTGTGTATTGAAAGAACCAAAAGTTTTATTTCTGTTTCATCAATTTGGTTTGAATTTAGTAATTAATTTCATTCATTTCATTTTAAAAAAATTAAAAACAATTTTTTTCTAATTTTTTTAAAGCAATGACCCCAGGGCATGGAAAGTTTACCTTGTCAACTCATTGAAAATTTCCATCTTTTCAGGGCATAAAAAACTAAACATTTCTATTATGGTTAATTGCTTAGGAAATAAATATATGGAAAAGAAAATTTTTTTTCAATTAAAAAATTAAATAAATAAATAAAAATAGAAATAAATGAATAAAAAAATAAAATAAAAATGTACAATAAAATATATAATAAATTGATAAGTAACTTTGTTGGTGTGGTTCGTTGATCCAAGTGTTTGGCAAGTCTCTTTTCATACATCAATCTTGTTGTCTCCCTAATTGGACCAGGATCCTCCCCATACAGCTTCAGTATGTTCTGCATCTCTCCATCACTGCATCTCTCTGTCACTCGTGGCTTTCACTACAGATAAATCATCCAGATTCACTTTCTTTTTCTTTCCTTTTGAACCTGATACCTATTTTGGTGTTTCAAAATAAAAATACATATGGTGTTATCAATGTAAAATCCAATAAAAAAATTGATTACTTACATCTTGTGTGTTTAGTTAGTTATTATTTGCTTGATTTGCCATCATTATGCTTGATTAATAATTATTGGTATTTGATTGATTACTTATGTCAACAATTTTTAATGTTCCAAAAGGAAGAACTGAAAAAATTTAGTTTAAACATTTGTAGAAATTGAAGGCAAAGCAAGTTTGTGTTGCATTGGAATTGAATGCATCCAATAATACTTCTCTCTTCATCACACAAATTATATAATACCATGCAAATATCTTTGAAGTGATATGTTTAAAATATTTCCCTACAATATTAGGAACTTTACCAAATATGAAGAAACACTTAAATACATTTGGACTGAAGTATTCAAAAATGTATGCCTATTTTTCTTATGATTAATTTTCATCAGTTCAGAAAAATAAATATTTCACCAAAATTTGAGAACAGCCATGGAGGAGCATATCAATGACCCACTTCAATATCTACTAACCTCAATCCGGGCAACTTCTTTCCTGTACTTGATGCCAGTCTGCTGCATATGATCTACCCACGACAGAAACTGTGTTTGCCTGTACTGCTGGTCAAAGCATCCTCCGTAGGCCATGAAGGCAGACATGAGAAGCATGTCACCACTGATGGTGGATATCTGGCTATAGAAGGTGTCACTTTCTTTGATCAACCTCTTCTTCTCTTATCCCAAGCTAGCAAAGAGAGCCTTGTTCTGATCAACATGACAGAGATGGCAGAGAATAGCACATTGTTACACATTTCTGTCCTTTGTAAAGAGGTTGTCCTCTATCAGAGGTTTGCCCAAGATCAATAACTAAATATCTATTAATGTCATAATAGTAGTCTCTCATGTTATTACAGCTAATTGAATCTACTTATTACTTCATGGAGAGTATATACAAGGATTTTCTCCTTTTACTATAATGAAAAGGAGGGGAGGGGGAAAGCAACAAAAGCAATGATTAGGAATAAAGAATTAGAAACTTATTGACTGAGTGTTTATGCCCTGTTTTAAGACTCAACTGGTATGCCTTCATTTTTGTTGTTTTTGTTTGTTTTTTTTTTTGGGAAAATAATAACAAATACTGCTTTTTTTTTTGCACAGAGAGATCAACCAATGGATTCAGCTGCAAAACTGTGAATGGAATTGCTAGTTTTGGCCTGAAAACAATATACCTACTGGCTGTAGGGACTAAAATGTTACATTGAGATGCAAAAGGAACAGGTAGAGAATCTTCAGGAGTCAGCAGCCTCATTTAGCTTTATTTAGCATGTGTATCCTTATTCCTGGCTTTTGTTCATTCAGTTTCACAAAAGTATGGGGGTCTGGCTTTTATCCATTTTAGAGGATCCTTTTCAATGATTTTTTGGAAGTTGGCCTAGCTTTTGTCCGTTATTCAGAGTTCGGAGGATCTGCTTTCAGAGGTACTGATCTATTAGCTCTGATAGGGTATCGATCTGGTGCCTTACTGTTTTTCCATTGTAGAGGGTTTGCTTCTATTACAGAGAGTCCATTTAGGGAGGTTCTACTATAGTTATGGCAATTATGTCAAATTGTCTGAGCTGCCTTGTTGATAATAAAGTACCATGCAACATGTGGTTGAGTCTGCATGGTGCTCCTCTAATATATATTAATCTTTAGGAGAGCATGGTTTTCTTTCTGTATTACAATTTGTACTAGGCATCATCATGTTTGAAAATGGTGACAAACTATTCTATTAGTGTAATTATATATATATATATATATATATATCCACAAGAAATTGTTTGGGCTATTGGGAGTTAATGAAATGACCAACCAGACTGAAATTTGGAATGAGATTTTTAGTAACTGGGCGAGCATTACTAATTACATCTTTCTGTGTGTCAATGGGTGTGGTCTGGTCATTGCAACACCCATATGACACTTATGCATGCTAAAATCTCATACATGGACCAATTAGGCTGAAATTGGCCATATTCAATCCAAGTAACCTGGTGATATTATTAACTACATGTTGGTGTGGCAATACTTAAAGCAGTAGTAATGTAAATACTTTAAAAAAATACAGCATACTAACAATAAATCACAAATAATAAGAAATGAATACGTAATAGTTCACCGTTCAACTAAAAAATGTACCTACACTACATACACTTATTTTCCAATTCTGGCTCCTCATTTGTTTAAGCAGGACTTCCTAAGTTAGTTTCCACTGGCACTGCGGGGGTCAGCGTGTTGGGGATGAATTTAAAATCAGCATTCAACACAGGAATTTAGTTTTTACGACCTGTACTTGATAGTGTCAAGTAAAAATTGGAGAAGTTCGAAAAGTTGCTAGCATGATACTTAAGCTGGACCTTGTTGGACATTTTTTTCTCTCATTTTTTCACCTCCCTAATGATTTTGTCCCTTATGTCTCTCTGCCTCTTCAAGATATCATCTAATGTGACAACATCTCAACCTTAAATTAAAAGATATATATATATGTAGAATTCAGAGTGAAGAATCTAAAAAGAACAAATTAACACTACATCACAAATAGACTCTGATAATTAAAAATATGAACCTATTATTATATTCTTGATAATTAGCCAGTGGATGATGAGAGAGAGAGAAAAAAAGATATACTTTGTAGTGAATTGATTGAATGGTAGAATTGAGAACTATTATTATGTACACTATGCTTGAGTTTGTTATTGTTGGCTCAGTAAGATAGCAGCAGTGTGGACATTATTCACCACAGCCTCTTAAAGTCAAGAGAGAAGGATGTAGTAGTTAGGTGTGTGATATTCTGGTCTAGATAAAACTATTGATATGTGGAGCACTATGGTTGGTAGGCAAGTGCAGAAAAATTTCTTTTTGAAAGAGCAATTTTCCCCAAAGAACAAAATAGTGCGCAGCTGTTACAATCTCTACAAGGAAATGTCATCAAATGCAATCTCTACAATGCAAGTCAGTCGATATAATGCCAGATCCAACACACAGGTGGTTGACTACCTAACTGAATTAAAGAATTCTTTGAAATTCCTCTTAGTTAATTTTTTTATCAATTGTTTATTTGTAATTGGTGAAAACAATCTTACAAGAAAGCAAAGAGAACTCTCTGTTCCATACATTTATATATTTATATATAATCTATAAAAATAAGTGTGCATGCGCATGTGTGAGTGTGTGCGTGTGTGCATGCGTGCATGGTGCGTGTGTGTGTGCTGTGTGTATGCATACGTGCATCTGTGTGCATGTGTGTGAGTGTGTGAGTGTGTGTGCATGTGTGTGTGCCTGCATTTGTGTGAGTATGTCCTAGCATCATAGCCAAATGGTGGAAAATATTTTTATGAAGCTTTTCAACCATGATTCCAAGGCAGCTCGCAAGGTCTATCACCTCATCATCCAGTGAACAGCAAGGGTTTCAGCAGAAAATTGAAGATATACTTTCAAACTACGCACATTTCTAACAGCAACAATGCACTCTATAAATATTGGTTTCTACTTACAAATTGGACACACAAATGGGCCCTGGAATCCCCCAATCCTAATTGTGGACCCTGAAATCTTAACCTAACCTTACAACTGGGTCCTGAAATTTCACATCTCCTCTCAACACATGGTCGCTGGAGTTTCCCCAACCACTACTCTATATGGACCCTTTAATATTCCCCTACTCCATAAACCTGACCAACTCCGTATCCCCCCTACACACAACTCATGAGACCAGGAATATTATTCTACTGAATATGTGCACAGGATTGACCCCCCCCCCCCTCCCACCATCACTCCACAATCCCCACACTAATTGCACGTTGGCCCAGGTACATCCACTTTTTACACACGGACATTGAGAACTAGGTAATTGGTAACACCCCTCATCCCCTACTCCCACCATGGGCTCTGGGATCTCTCCCCACCCTCTCCTAAACATGGGCCCATGGGTCACCCACAACCTCCCTACATTTGGATCCTTGTATCTCTCACAAACTCACACAACCACTCCCACACATATGGGCTCTGAGATCTCTTTTCACCCCTACTCCCTCATGAATGGGTTCTGGAATCTTCCACACCCCATGCATATATTTCTAGAATATCCATCCTAAAACCACACCAAAAAAAATGAGCCTAAATATCATACCTAGACAAACATACATACTAACTTAAAAGTATACTTACAAACAAAAATATATAATTGATAATATTTCCGTTTTTTGGTTATTTCTAATTCTACAGGCCCCATGCACTACATTACCACATTTTTCAGTGCTTCACATATGTTAATAAAAGTATCATACAGCAGAAATAAAGAACTATATATATATAACTAAGAAACTTTAAGTACAATGAGTTCTACTAACTAGCAACTGTTTATTATTTTTCTTCATCTTTGAAGGTATCACCTTCACTTTACTGGTGGGATTCTGGAGTGTCAAGTGAATCTTGTCCACAACTTGGCATACTGTTAGCAAAGAAGCTTGCAGGACCAACAAAGCTCTGCATAGGATTGCATGGTATGTCTGAGCCAGTCATGTAAGGTGACATAGCTGGAAACTGTGGGAATGTTGTGACTCCTCCAAATGCAGTGTTGGGAACACCCAGATAGCATCCAGGGGAAATGCCACCTCTAGTAGAAGCAGCTTGAGCAACTTGCATCTGATGCTTTGTTTTTAGGTGCTTCTTTCGACCCTTGCTCTGCTGAATAGCACAGCCTGTCTCAGCTTCTTTTCTATATCGAGCGCGTCTATTCTGGAACCAAACCTTAAAAGGAAGATTATAAATGCAAATATATAATATTCTTCAAGTGCAACATCATATATAATATTCGTGATTAGCTATACAAGGACAAACAATATTTATAATACTCTATATAATAAAAAATATTCTTATATGACTTATCTGGATGTATCGCAGTAGACTAACTGAAATGGTCATTGATTACAATCATTGACATGTGTACATTGACCCTTGGGTGCAGCTAAACCATCTGAACTCATGGATGAGATATTGGCTGTACTATATATCACTTCATAGTATTAAGGTATGTTTCATAGTAACATGGACCAAATTTCGCAGTAGAAATTGTAATCATGTATATTTTCAATTAATCAATTATTTCATTTTACCTACTTATTTCAAGTATGACAAAGAAATTTAATTATTGGAGATAATTTATGGTATATTACCCGAATATTCTTTTCTGGGATGTTTAGATTCCTCGAAAGAAGATGAATTGCATGACGATCAGGATATTGGGTAAAGTCAAAGGAATTCTCCAGTTCATCTAACTGGAAGTTGCTGTACACAATCCTTGTTCTTTTTTTTTTGGTTGGCTCGTCCACCTCACTCTGACTAGAATGTGTATCCGAAGTTGATTCATCACTGGTGTCATCATACATGTTTTTGCCTGTACTAGATTTCATGGAAATCTTGGTTCCTAAAAAATTTAAAGCAAAAAGGTATTAATAATGTGTGGATGCAGCAGAGGATGTAATAATGTATGGTATGCTCTACTGGTCTATGCTAACTGAGATATTTATAAAGGATTGACATAGCACCACACACACTTGACATTTTTGGATGTTTTGTAAACAAGTCATTTATTTTACCTTTGGCATTCTTCAGAGAAAGTGCCCTTGTAGGTCTGCAAGATTCAGGAGGATCATAGCTACAAGAGGGTCCCTGGCTTTCATATACCAATGACTGCCTGATATTGGTTGGTTTCTCTGGAGCAATGCCATCTGCACAATAATAAATTGATGTACATGCTAAAGCACCCATTTTAGCATGGGTCAGCAGCATTAATAATTTTCAGATACTATATGTACAGCACATTGATACACCACGATGCCACCCCCCCACCTCCCCTACAAATTTTGGCACGTTAATTGTAAAATTTCTAGGCAAACCCAGTGAGCTTTTTTTACTTCCTTTTTCTTTTCCTTTTTTAACACTTGTTGCACCAAGGGGAGGGAGGAATTGGATAACTACTGAATTTCGGTTTCAAAACTTAGGAAAAGAAGGTAGACAAATATGTAGGAATAGAAAAATGTCAAAGAAATCCTAAAAACATCTGCAGAAATTATTGTAACTTTAGTTAGTCTACTAGCTTGCTTTAAATATATGAAAATGACATACCTTGGCACTCCCTCTGACTATGCACTTCTTTAGAACCCAAGGAAGAAGGAACAAGTTTCTTGGACACTTTTTCCATGGTTAGTTTGACTTGAAAAATGGCCCTTCTAGTTATTACAGCCAGAGTGATTTTGTTCGTGTTTACCTGTCATAGCTGAAATATTAGTCAACTACTTTCATTAGCAAGTAACACTCCCAGCATTGTGATAATTGGTGCTAATACGATGTTTCACATGTCTTGATTATGGTGATAACTAGTACAAGTTAGTACCAAGTTTTGCTTGGATAAAAACGAAACCACCAACCAACCAACAACAACCAACTAACCAATAACAAAAAGAAGGAAGGAAAGAAGACAGGAAGGAAAGAAGGAATGAGGGAGAAATGGAGAGAGGGAGAGATGGAGGAACAAACGAAGTGAGGAAGGAGGGAAGGAAGGAAGGAAGGAAGGAAAGAAGGAAGGAAGGAAGTAAGGAAGGAAGGAAGGAAGGAAGGAAGGAAGGGAGGAAGGAAGGAAGGAAGGGAGGGAGGGAGGAAGGAACTGCAGTTATTTTCACATGCAATTCATATGGTAAAAAAATATATACAAATAACATTGTCCTAATATTTTAATAATGCTGTGTGCATATTTTTTGCATCAAAATTTATGTCACATCTTTTATTTTATTAATAATAATTGGTCACTATGTTTTACTCAATTTATCAATGAATAATGCTTTAAATCACTATCTTATTTGCCACTTCACATTTTGCAATGAATATAATATTAATAGCAGAGCAATTTGCATAATAATTAAAAATTAGTCCACAGATTGGAAATCACTGTGTAGCATGTTCAATTTCACCCCTCTACTTTTAATGCTACTTTTAATTTAAAAAATATATATATAAAAATGAAAGAAGGACTTAAACTGAGTTGTCATCAATATTATAACATTGCAAATATTCAAATCACTCTCAGAAAACTGTTCAGTCACATTTCTTCCAATAGGGATAAATGAAGATATGCTTGTGTAATTAGAAATCAATTGGTCAGAAAAGTCGCTTAATATTAATAAAATCATTAACCTAGCTATTAGCAAAAAAAAATTAGAGAGAAAATACGAAGAAAAATGTGGTTAACCCAGAGTTATTATTCAGTAGGTTAAAGCAAGTAGGGAGTGCCTTATCTTTTCCTGAATTACACCATTCAACAATGAAAAACTCATATTTGTCCTCAGCAATAGTACCGCAAGAGGTCACCTTTGATTGACGTCTGCAATTGCAATTGGGGAAAATTTAGTTTTGGAGCGGGACCTGGGTTTTCTCTGGTCGACGACCTTTACCTACATTCCACTTGCGAAAACATTCAGAAATACAAGACTTTGGTGCGGTGAATATCCACGTGATAAACTTGGTAAGTGTTACGTTTCATCCATTAGCTATAATACAGGATAGGGGCAGGGCAAGGATATATGTAAACGTTACTCTTACAATAGCTCGTAAGGTAGGTAAAAACTGGCGAACAATGTCTCAAGTGCTATGTGATTTAGAATTGATAATTTGACTTGAGAAAATCATGAAGCTCACATATACCACCACAATATAATTAATTAATGATTGAAACTTTAAAAATCAAGTCATGCTTCATGCTCTATTTATATAACTTTAAGATATCACTAAATGAATATAGTGGCACATCAATTCTAAGAAGCACACAGAAATAAATAAATGAGATAACCTGCTAATAATGTTTATGTCTTTTTATTTCATGTTTTGTTTCAGAGATGCAGCCTAATGGAAGCCAAGCCCAAGAAAATACCACTTCGCTTGAAAGTGAAAATGAAACGTAAGTAAAATCCAGAGGGTGTACTAAACACACCGTATGTCATCTCAGATATAATTATGCACCCACACTAACCAGTATTACTTAAGATTACCTCAACCACTTCCAATTATTGTAAGTTGTGCCATTGCAAGTTGTAAAATGTTTTTCTGACAATATCCTAGAATTTGTGAAATCCTACTCTCCCAGAAAAAGACTTGTGACAGGTTTGTCATAGCCCACCTCTCTAGTACTATTCCGATTTTTTGGGCATGCCATGTTTTTGGTTATCAGGATCTTAAATTAAGTTCTGTTTCTTCACATGTACAGCACATGCCCATACGATGAGGTGGAAATAAAATAGATGAAAGAAATGGAATTTAATAATTCAAGTAAAATTAAAGCTTCTTCAATCCCTGAAGTTTTATTAAGAATTCATGACTCAAGGCTATTCCTACAGAGATCAATGCCAATTAAATAGGTCTGATTACCTCCAATGGAGGCAAAATGATGCACAATAGTTAATATATCAAAGTTTAATTAGCTTATTACATTTATGCCTTTGTGTGTGTGCAACATTGCTTCATTCTAAAACACACACACACATGTTCATATAGTTGGAATGAAGGTATTGAGTAATTGTAACTGAAAAAATTAATACACTCTTTTACTTCTCTATTTCTCTCTTTCTAACCCATATTCAATGTTTGTAATTCCATTATTGTGTTTGTTTCCTTGCTACTATATTTTGCATTAATAGCTTCAATTCGTTTAATGAGTTGTCTTTGTTTAAAATTTTGTTTAGATGTCCTATATGTCTGGACGACTACAATTCCGGAACAGAGATATGTGTCATTCCATGTGGTCACAATTTTCACGCAACCTGCATATTAATGTGGGATGAGGTAAGGAAGCTTATTACAATCTCTATGTATTTATCAAATTATGTCTCGTACTCCAAATAAATTTAGTGGATTCACCTTTAGTATGCTTCTTGTAAATCCACAGAGCCTTGCTCTAGCCTAAAAAGTGGGTGATCTCTATTTTCATTTTAAATTTCCCATCTCAAAACAATCATTACTGCAGCAATAGAAAAAGTCTTTTTATAATTTGGTATTTTAAAAAATAGAGGGAACACATCTTTGCAGAAGTGGGCAGTGTCTTCTATTTGCTCATTATCTCAATGTTTTGCTGTTGTATCCTGATATTGAGAAAAACGATGTCCAAATATTAGAAATATTTAGATACTGGGCTTAAACGATGGAGAGTGAAAATAGCAAATTATTGGAATGAGAGTATGAAAGACCTGCAGCAGTAAAAGGAATCACCACTGACTCACTTGACATAAATGAATTCATACATTCTACAATTATAGATTCCAAATTTAAAATTTTGCCATGTCCTGTCAGGTTTAAAGGAATGCCATGTCTCATGCAGTTCACCTTACAACACCTTGTTTTAAAGTGAATAGAAGTATACATGACGACAAATTATTGATAATCACTCTTTATGATATCGATTTGCACAGATCTCTGATGACACTAGAGAGTCAAGCTACATGATCTTAATTTCACTTATATTAACCACTGAACATTATACACTTATATCTGTTATTTCTCAAATAGTGTTCATGTGAATTTCTTATTTCTTTGGTAGTTTCGTAAAGTGAGGAGAAAACCAAATGATCTGACAGTGTGGAATAAGATTATGGTGAAATTGTATGCAAAAGTGTGATCACTATTCTGCATATTAGAATATCAAAAGAATAACAAAATAGTATAGAACATGATCAGATCGTAAAGGAAACCCCTCAGGAAGTAAAAAAAAAAAATTAGCATAGCATTTTTCTTCCATTCATGACAAATCTATTTACGTTCAGTCTCCATATCATGATTCTTCTTTCCTAATAAGTGGAAAATCATATTTTTTAAGCTAAGCATTTGAATGTTGCTTCCCATTCTCTGCCAACTATTTGTGTGTATTATGGGTATTTTATTAAAATATTTTATGGATTAATTTACAACCACTTCTGGGAACCAAAATTTTTGTAATGTAAAAAATATGAAATAATATTGCTGAATGTATTATATGTTGTCAATGCAAACTTGACTATTTCTTGATTATATTTATATCTTGTAATTGTAACATTTTTGTGAACTGATCATATTCAACCGTAATGATACTCTTTTGTGTTTACTTACCTCTCTGCAGAATCATGAGAGGTGTCCGCTGTGTAGGATAAGGATGTTTGCATTCGCACCTGAAAATTGTAATTTGGAGATACTTTTGGTTCTTTGGGTCGCATACCTACTGTACACACAACTATAACAGCCATCCAAGTGAAGTCTATATTAACATGTTTTAAAATAGTTGGACTATTTTCATCTACTTTCAGAGTTTATATTTATTTATCCTCATCATCAAGAACATAGTATATATAATGGCTGGATTTATGTGTGTTTGTCGCTTTCTCTCCCTCTCTGTCTGCTGGCATGCCTGTTTGCCAAAACATTGGCAACTGTATACCTATGAATGAAAATCAATTCCATCAGGTTTAAGTGTCAAGAATTGATTGATAATATATAAGTTGGAAAAGTAAGTTATAAGAACAGTTAATGCTTAATGAAATATTGTATACTATATTTTTTAATGTAGGAGGAAAATACCTTCAAAAAGAAAATATCTCGTTTCTGAATAAATGATTCGACAGAAATTGCTTTTTAATTCTCATTTCAACATTGATATCAAAATGGAGTTAAAGTATAATATAATTATTTTGAGAGTTGGTAGTTAATTATTCTACATTTTTAATCTATCCAATACATTTTAATGCAGCCTCGCTGCCTGCCTTCCAGCTCACCTGCCATCACTCCTACCTGCACCAACACTGAAAAATAATTTGAACTACTTGTTGAAACACCACTTCTTCAGTCTTAATCTTTTCCTAACATCTTCCATAGGTGTATGTATGTCTCAAAATTGTATGTTATAAAGAATATAATAAGTTTATGGTGGAATAATGGTTGTACTTTATGCAGATTTTTATAGACCCACTAAGTTACCACAAAGAGTCATACCCCAAGTAGGGTTTACAACACAAAAATACTTCTCACCACCCTCAGATATTGCATGAATCTGTGCGCACATGATTATTGATGTGGCCGCAATTGGGAATGAATGTTAGCATGCGCATGTTATTTACTGCATCTTGGTGCGTATTTGTGCTGACATACATGTGGCAGTGTGTACATGAATTCTTGCTTTTCGATGTGTGCTCTTTATATGATTGCTTTGTTGAGTGTTTGTGAGTGAGGGTATGCAGGCTAGTGCATGCTGATGGGTGCATGTTGGCGAGTTCGTTTTGGTACAACCATATTGCTGCTTGCATGCATGTGGGTTGATTAGTGCATGTCCTGTCCATTCATGCGTGTTCCTGCTTGCATTCATGTTGGTTTGTGAGTGTCTGTATATATGTGTTTGTTGGTGTGTGCCTGCACATTTGTGGCTGCGTTCATGTTGGTGTGTGTACTTATCTCTATGTGTGGTCTATGGGTGTTAGTGTGTGTTTACATGTTTGTGCAAGAGTAGCAATGCATGTACCTATGTGTCGGTCAAAGAATTTTTTTATGCATGTGTATATTTGTGTGTGCGTCCATGTTGGTGCATGCGTATATGTTCCTATATGTGTATTGGTGCATACGTACTTGTATTGCATGAGTATTGTTGAATTAGTGTTAAAGGTTTATGTTTTTAATTAAATGATAGAGTTGTGTTGTACATGCACATGCTTTAGTTTCTGTAGATTGTGTGAAGGTGTGTTTTGGTGTATGCATGCACACTGGCTCATGCATGCTGGCACATGCACGAATGTAGGTGCATGCTAATATATTGGAGATTGCCGATATATTTGTGAAGGCATTATCTTTTTTTTACAAGTATGTTCATATTGGTGAATGCTTATTCATTATTTTTGTGTATGGGTGGATGCATTCCTGCTTGTGCATGCGTATGTTCTTGTGCTTGCTACTGTATTGGTGCTTAAGTTTTGGCGCAGGGTTGTAGGTATACGCTTGCTGATTTATAGGTGCATGACTGTGTCTTTGCGTATGCAAGTAGGATTGTGAATGTGTGCCACTATGTGTGTGTTGGCGCCGCATATTCTTGCTTGCTTAATGGTGTGCATGAAGAGGCGTTGGTTCAACCATATTAGTTGGTGCATTCATATAGTTGCACATATTTGTGCCAGTGATTTTTGTTAATGCATGCATATTAGAACGTTTTAATACATGTCTATACTCAATTTTTAGTGAATGCTCTTTGGTGTATTAGTATTGGTGTTTCTATGCATGTTGGCATGAGTGTTCGCATAGGTGTGTATATAGGTATGTATGTTGGTGTTTGTGATGCCCATTGTGTGGTGAATGTTGTGTTCATGTTGTTACATCTATGCTGTTGAATGCATGATGTTGTGTGGATGCCGTTGAGTGCATTCCGTTGAGTGCATGCTGTTGCATGATGGTTTGATGTTTTAATATTTGTGCATGCGTCTGGTCAATTGTAATATTTAGAGTCTGTGTGTGTGCATCAGTAATGGTACAAATGTATTGGAGCATGCATGTTAATGCAAGTGGGTCAGTGAGTATATTTGCTGCATGTGTGTTGCTGTGTGCACGATAATGCGCGCGTATTTGTTGTGTGACTTTGTTCATCAATGTTTTATGCATGCTGGTTCATATATGTATGTTTATTCATGCTTGTACTTTGGTTCGTGCATGTATATACAAATGTTTATGTGTATTTGTGTATATTGGTGAGCGTATACGTGTCTCTATGTGTTGAGGTAAGTTCATGCATACATGTGATTGTGTGCTTGCATGTTTTCTTTTTGTTGTATTTATTACAGTGAAAATGCATATTTTGTTTATGCTTATTGCTGTGTGCATGCTTGTAAGTGTGTTGATCTTGGTGCATATGTGATTATTTGTTAGAGCATGAATGAGGTTGTGTGAGTTGTAGAAGGAGGGTGTGCAGATGTGCATGTGTTGGTTTGTGTGTTGTTATTAGAGTAACTTTTCATATACATTGTTGAGGCATATTTTAGTTATAATTATAAGTGCACATATGCTTGTTAGTGTGTACATGCGTTTAAATGTGTGCATGTTGGTGGATGAGTGTTGGTGGATGTAAGTTGTTAGTGTTCTTCTTGCATGTTCGTAGGTGAGTAAATGTTGCTTTTACTAGTTAGTTTGTGTAATAGTGGACGTCTGCTTATTGGTGAATGCATGCTGGAATTTTGTCTCATTTTTCACCAATGCAACTTTTGTTCCATGAATATATTCGAGTGTAATTCTTGCAATAGTGTTTGCATGTTATTGTTCTTACGTGCGTGATGGTGTGTGCATTTGCGTTAGCCCATGCATTGTATCGCAAGCCAGTTTGTACTTGCATGCTAGTGCGTGTGTGTAGTTATATTTTTGAGTGTATTTTTGCGTGCATGTTTTTGCATGCATGTTTTGTATGCATGTTTTTGCATGCATGTTTATTGGTGCATTATAGTTTGTCCTTGTGTCACTCTCGCTAGTTTGTGTGGTGTAAAAACTTGTGTATTGTAGTGTTAGTATGAGCATAATTTTAGTGTGTGCATGTTGGTGCATGCTTGTTGGGGCGTTTGCGTTTTTTTGTCATCCACATATTTGTGTGAGTCAGTGCGTATTTGTCCATGTTGTTGCATGTGTGTTGTTGCATTTGTGTAATCAAGTGTTTTTTGGTGAGTGAATATATTTTTTGCAAGTTGTGTTCATTTACATGCATTTGTGCTCTTGCATGCATGTTGTAGCCAATGCATTTGTTCTTGTTTGTTAGGACATGTGTGTTGATTTATATGTACACATATTTTTATTTATATATATAAATGCATATATTGATATATAAATGCATATATTTGTATATGCCAAAATATGATCCAATATAACGATGCAATATTTTATAAGGGAATAAAATTGAAATTATTAGATAAAATGTTAACAAATGTAAGAAGTGACACACTAGTCTATAGCAACTTATTATTTGTAAATTAACCTGTCCAAAAAAAAGAGTGCCACTCAAAATAATCTTACCTTCATTGGATTGTTTTTATTGGACTAAATATCATTGGCTATTTCTTTTCTATCTTTCAGTTAATTTTAATTTCCACATAAGACAATTGGAATGTTCTTTCTAACTGGTAAAATATCATGTTGTAAGATTAGATCATTTGTTTAACTTTACCTTGAGGTGACATCAACTATTATGATTGCATACTGTCCTTGAATATAGTAGAATCACCAAGGCAACCATACTTTACTGGCTGAGCAGTATCCCTAACATTGAATTGAATTTAATTTATCCCTTGTTAGTATGAAATTCCAAGTCATGCACTTGAATTGTAATAGAGGCTCTAAGGGACAGAAATATGCTTCATTTTTGGTTTTTGTTTTTTTTGGTTGAAAAATGGGCTCAATCTTGGCTTAGTCATTGGGGTAGCTGCAGACTTACAAGTGGTAGATCCATGTGTTGGAGCATAGGGAATATATTCCATATCCTCCCTCCTTCTCCCCAAAAAGGTATAAACAAACTAGCAAATCTCAGAAAGGAAGAAATGAGGTAAAAATTTCATAACTGCCAAAAAAAATTTTACAACTACAAACCAGTCCAAATCAACTTCACTTAAGGAGATGCAAAATATTTAGGTACAATATAGTGCTTTTAAGGAATGAAAAGATCAAGCATCATTCCAAACTTGAGAGGGAGTGTTGTCTCTATTAGCATGACCCTTTACCAAGTGCTGTGATCCATTGTAGTATTTGCTAAATGGTGTGGCTAGGGTGAACTATAGAGAAATTGTTGGCAACACGGTAGTAGCTAACATTAAATTATTTGAAGGAGTGAAATAAAGGAGAAAAACTGGGTGCTAATCTTTTGAAATATCTCTCAGCCGAATATAGCCCACTAGGGGCCAATATATTCTATTGAAATAAGTCACAGCTTATTATATATTCATTGTTAGGACAGGAGGCAGGTTCTGTGCTGTACAATGTGCCATGTACACATAATATATATATATTTTTTTTTTTTCACTCATGGCACATTAAATTATAATTTGTCCCCTATTAGTATGAAACGACACGATATATACGAGAGAATGAGTAACTCCGATTTGTTCTAAATTTGAATCATTAAAAAAAAAAAAAATGAGTAGTCTGAATGAAGTATTTAAGGAAACAATTAGGATACATAATACACGTAATATTTTTTATTTAAAAGTATTTGCTCAACCTACATAATGTCAATACTCAGAAAATAATTGAAATTAAGTGTTTTTTATCAACAAATTTCTTTTCAAAATTCAATTATCAAATGATGCTTAAAAAGCGCTCTTTAACTAGTTTTTTCCATGTCGGCCTAAGAGAAGATACAAGAAATAATACTAATAAAAAAATGAAAGCAAAAATATCAGCCAATGAAATAAGATAACTAACCTCATGTGAATTAATAAGTAGCTTTAATAGACTAATCTTAATATAATAATTTTGAAAAGGGTAAAGTAAGTAAATGTACACCAAAGCAGCAAAACAATAAGTATTAACTTACTTGGCAATACCTTCTTCAGAAGCTAAGAGCTACCATGTTTACAACAAAAGTTTATTGGATGTTAGCAAAGAGTGCTCTCTCGATGCATTTGTATTACCACATATACTTCCATATACAGAGGCACATGAAGAAAATATAACAAAGCTTGTCATGGAACAAAATGAATGTATTTTCTATTTTAGATTTAATTATGTCTGAGCAACATGCTGCAAGACGAAGCCAAACAAAAATAAGGCTGACAATTAACTCACTGCTATGACATAAATATATTCTTCCCCTTTTTTAACCTCCCAAGCAAATCAAGGTGAAAAGTCGTAGATAACAAACAGTGCAAAAATAAATAACACATTTGAAGAAGTTAATACACATCCTCAGAGATATATATCCACAATGATTCAGCTCTTGTAGCCTTAAAGTGGACTATATATGGCTTTTTCAACCACATTAAATTTTTATTTGAATTAAAAAATTAAAAAGTTAACGAACTGGCCAAGTCAGATTGAATGGATAGGTAGAAGGAGGAAGGAGAGCTCAAGTAAAAAGCTCCTAGAACTGGAGCAGTTTGTTTAGTATATCTGCTATTTTTTTTTTAAAGATTAGTCCTTTTTAAGTGGAACAAGTGGTATTACTATTCATTATTCTTAGGTGAGTGTACCTCTGTGTGTGCATGTTTTAGTTTGTGTGTGCATGTGTGTGTGTGTGTGTGCATGTGTGTGTGTGTGTGTGTGTGTGTGTGTGGTGTGTGAGTTGGGGGCATGTAATTGATGGTCATTGGTGTATGTGTAGTGTGTGAATGGTGAGTGTGATGTGTCATGTTAGTTTTGTGCATATGTTCGTGTGGTGTGTACATGTGTAAATCACATAGTTTGGTGTGTGTAAGGATAACATTTCAGCAAACGACACATATCTAATGATTTTGCCTATAAAATATTGATAGGGAATTATACAGAGATAAATCAAAAATGATGGACCATCTGGTTGTTTTTGGAGTGATTTTCTTTAGCAGTTTGGTGTCTGCTATTTGGCAGATGTGTAGTTCAGGAAGCACATAGAAGCCAGTTCATAATAATTGTTCAAATTTGTGAACAATGGGAAGTACATTGGCTGATTTAAACAATTTTTTTTTTTTTTTTTTTTTTTTTTTTTTATTTGATATTGGTATCTGTATATGGGATATATGCTTTGCATGGAGTGATGTATTAAAGTAATAAATATTTTGAAATAATTCTGTTGGGAGTACTGAGATAATGGTAGGCACTCACTTGTAAAACAAAAGTGATTTCAGTGTAATAGACATTGATATTTTAAAAAGCTAGGAAATGTGAACATGTCTGCTTGCATGTGATGTGTGTATAGACTCAGTCATTCATTTACATGTGTTGGCATCCAGCCTAACTGGTAGATCCACTCTAGTAAGTATGCCTATATTCATGTCAACGGGAAATATTTTATCCAGACAATATACTAAAACTTATCATTTTTAAGTCAAACAATGGTATCATTTATATTATAAGTAGGTGTACCGGGATAGTGAATGATTAGTTATGGCTAATGGATATATTTCTAATTATAATTCAAAATATAACTTAATTGATGGTTTCACCACACTGTATTGCAGATACAGACATGTTCAGTTTATGCAAGAATAGTGTAGATATTGCGTGGATTGCATCCTATTTATATTCTACTTATTAATTGAACCATCATGTTGTCATATTTTTTTGATTCAGTGTGTGATTATTAATGATAGGCATGATTTCACTGGAAATGCTTCCCAACCCACTATAACATGTCTCTATGAACGGTACTCATCTAGAGTGGTAATGGAAAATCAAACTGTAAACTTACTTAGTTACATAGTTTCTGCAGTATCATGCATATACATGGTATGAGAAATCTTCCTGAGTTGACCATGTTATGGCTCACACAAAGGAGCTTGACTGCACCAAAATGGCTTTATCTTATGCCATTTATAAACTTGGTATTTAATCTCGCAAGCATGTGGCCATTAATACTTGTCTTAATTCGATAGATGTGTTAATATGTAGAGTAGCTCACGACTATTACATTGGGATGATGATGACTCCTCAGATGACATTTAACTATTTGAAAAGTTACTTCTCCTGACCAAAATGGGATTGCAGACAGGAGCATTACCAAATAAGCTACTTGGTCTCAATGCTTCTCGACATAATTTGTATAGCTATAGAGGCACTGATTAATTTCAGTGCATAAAAATCAGAAGCATTTTATTTAATATTTAAATATATAAGAATAATATGATTACTGGAATGTAGGCCTAGATGTATCCTTAATAACCTTGAAATGTAGTTTCTACTCTGTAGAAGAGCAAATATGAAGTGAATTATGTTTCTGTCACATTAATTCCATTGACTTGTTAAGATATTCAAATGTGGTTGATCGTAGTAGATAAAGAGGATTAGATGAGTATTCAGTGTGTTGATTATTGGTCTGACTTCTTCATTGAATGTTGAACCATGGTTACTTAATGACTGTAGTCATACAATAGGAGTTTTTATGTCATTTGAGTAGTTACAATGTCAGAGTAGTTTAATGTTGGGCAAGGTGTCAAATTCAGAAAAAAAAATTGGCTTAATTTTCATGTTTCTTGATAAGTAACCATTTCACTGACTCGAGAAATATCTCCTCTTTACGTAACTTACCATGAAATATAGATTGCAGAAGCCATCCAGTATCTTTAGTTAGGGAATTGAGTGGCGGGATATTTTATATTGCAGTAAAAGTTGGCCAATTCTCTTAATATTAGATTCATCTGTGAATTATCACAATTTTGGTTCAAATTTTCTCCTTTTTTAATTGAATAAGTGATTTTTTTTTATGGTTAAATTGTAAAAATATAATTGTCTAATGGAGTAAGAAGGTTTATCAAATATATGAGAAATGAAAAAAAAAATTTTTATTCATCAGCACATACCATATCATTATTCCATTGTTATCACATTGAACTTGGGTGAATTGGTATGTCTGCAAAAGTTGAAGCATTTTCAAAGAAAGACAGTTACAGTAAAGTCACAGCTACTGGCAGGAGAAGGTATGAAACAGTGAAGAACATTTGGTGCATTGATAAGAAATAATTATGGAAAACTAAAATTGAATCTGTTGACAGCACATTAAACATATCAGCTCCCATTTTGTGAAGTGGAGGTGGAGTTGATTCATGATTTCTCAATTTGCATCTAAAAAACACACAATGCAAGTAAGTTGTGTTGGCATACTTAGACAACAAAATCAAACTATGTGCAATCATCTTTGTTTTGGCTTAATTTGCATTTTTTGCATCAACATTAATGTCACATCTTTTATTTTATTAATAATAATCGGTCACTATGCTTTACACAATTTATCAATGAATAATGCTTTAAATCACTATCTTATTTGCCACTTCACATTTTGCAATGAATATAATATTAATAGCAGAGCAATTTGCATAATAATTAAAAATTAGTCCACAGATTGGAAATCACTGTGTAGCATGTTCAATTTCCCCCTCTACTTTTAATGTTACTTTTAATTTTAAAAAAATATATATATAAATGAAAGAAGGACTTAAACTGAGTTGTCATCAATATTATAACATTGCAAATATTCAAATCACACTCAGAAAACTGTTCAGTCACATTTCTTCCAATAGGGATAAATGAAGATATGCTTGTGTAATTAGAAATCAATTGGTCAGAAAAGTCGCTTAATATTAATAAAATCATTAACCTAGCTATTAGCACAAAAAAATTCGAAAGAAAATACGAAGAATAAATGTGGTTAACCCAGAGTTATTATTCAGTAGGTTAAAGCAAGTAGGGAGTGCCTTATGTGTTCCTGAATTACACCATTCAACAATGAAAAACTCATATTTGTCCTCAGCAATAGTACCGCAAGAGGTCACCTTTGATTGACGTCTGCAATTGCAATTGGGGAAAATTTAGTTTTGGAGCGGGACCTGGGTTTTCTTTGGTCCACGACCTTTACCTACATTCCACTTGCGAAAACATTCAGTAATACAAGACTTTGGTGCGGTGAATATCCACGTGATAAACTTGGTAAGTGTTACGTTTCATCCATTAGCTATAATACAGGATAGGGGCAGGGCAAGGATATATGTAAACGTTACTCTTACAATAGCTCGTAAGGTAGGTAAAAACTGGCGAACAATGTCTCAAGTGCTATGTGATTTAGAATTGATAATTTGACTTGAGAAAATCATGAAGCTCACATATACCACCACAATATAATTAATTAATGATTGAAACTTTAAAAATCAAGTCATGCTTCATGCTCTATTTATATAACTCTAAGATATCACTAAATGAATATAGTAGCACATCAATTCTAAGAAGCACACAGAAATAAATAAATGAGATAACCTGCTAATACTGTTTATGTCTTTTTATTTCATGTTGTGTTTCAGAGATGCAGCCTAATGGAAGCCAAGCCCAAGAAAATACCACTTCGCTTGAAAGTGAAAATGAGACTAAGTAAAATCCAGAGGGTGTACTAAACACACCCTCTGTCATCCCAGATATAATTATGCACCCACACTAACCAGTATTACTTAATATTACCTCACCCACTTCCAATTATTGTAAGTTGTGCCATTGCAAGTTGTAAAATGTTTTTCTGACAATATCCTAGAATTTGTGAAGTCCTACTCTCCCAGAAAAAGACTTGTAACAGGTGTGTCATAGCCCACCTCTCTAGTACTATTCCGATTTTTTGGGCATGCCATGTTTTTGGTTATCAGGATCTTAAATTAAGTTCTGTTTCTTCACATGTACAGCACATGCCCATGCAATGAGGTGGAAATAAAATAGATGAAAGAAATGGAATTTAATAATTCAAGTAAAATTAAAGCTTCTTCAATCCCTGAAGTTTTATTAAGAATTCATGACTCAAGGCTATTCCTACAGAGATCAATGCCAATTAAATAGGTCTGATTACCTCCAATGGAGGCAAAATGATGCACAATAGTTAATATATCAACGTTTAATTAGCTTATTACATTTATGCCTTTGTGTGTGTGCAACATTGCTTCATTCTAAAACATCCACACACATGTTCATATAGTTGGAATGAAGGTATTGAGTACTTGTAACTGAAAAAATTAATACACTCTTTTACTTCTCTATTTCTCTCTTTCTAACCCATATTCAATGTTTGTAATTCCATTATTGTGTTTGTTTCCTTGCTACTATATTTTGCATTAATAGCTTCAATTCGTTTAATGAGTTGTCTTTGTTTAAAATTTTGTTTAGATGTCCTATATGTCTGGACGACTACAATTCTGGAACAGAGATATGTGTCATTCCATGTGGTCACAATTTTCACGCAACCTGCATATTAATGTGGGACGAGGTAAGGAAGCTTATTACACTCTCTATGTATTTTCAAGATGTTTGCAATTTTTTAATTTTTTTAATTTATCAAATTATGTCTCGTACTCCAAATAAATTTAGTGGATTCACCTTTAGTATGTTTCTTGTAACTCCACAGAGCCTTGCTCTAGCCTAAAAAGTGGGTGATCTCTATTTTCATTTTAAATTTCCCATCTCAAAATAATCATTACTGCAGCAATAGAAAGAGTCTTTTTATAATTTGGTATTTTAAAAAATAGAGGGAACACATCTTTGCAGAAGTGGGCAGTGTCTTCTATTTGCTCATTATCTCAATGTTTGGCTGTTGTATCCTGATATTGAGAAAAACGATGTCCAAATATTAGAAATAATTAGATACTGGGCTTAAACGATGGAGAGTGAAAATAGCACATTATTGGAATGAGAGTATGAAAGACCTGCAGCAGTAAAAGGAATCACCACTGACTCACTTGACATAAATGAATTCATACATTCTACAATTATAGATTCCAAATTTAAAATTTTGCCATGTCCTGTCAGGGTTAAAGGAATGCCATGTCTCATGCAGTTCACCTTACAACACCGTGTTGTAAAGTGAATAGAAGTATACATGACGACAAATTATTGATAATCACTCTTTATGATATCGATTTGCACAGATCTCTGATGACACTAGAGAGTCAAGCTACATGATCATAATTTCACTTATATTAACCACTGAACATTATACACTTATATCTGTTATTTCTCAAATAGTGTTCATGTGAATTTCTTATTTCTTTGGTAGTTTCGTAAAGTGAGGAGAAAACCAAATGATCTGACAGTGTGGAATAAGATTATGGTGAAATTGTATGCAAAAGTGTGATCACTATTCTGCATATTAGAATATCAAAAGAATAACAAAATAGTATAGAACATGATCAGATCGTAAAGGAAACCCCTCAGGAAGTAAAAAAAAAAAAAAATTAGCATAGCATTTTTCTTTCATTCATGACAAATCTATTTACGTTCAGTCTCCATATCATGATTCTTTTTTCCTAATAAGTGGAAAAACATATTTTTTAAGCTAAGCATTTGAATGTTGCTTCCTATTCTCTACCAACTATTTTTGTGTATTATGGGTATTTTACTAAAATATTTATGGATTAATTTACAACCACTTCTGGGAACCAAAATTTTTGTAATGTAAAAAATATGAAATAATATTGCTGACTGTATTACATGTTGTCAATGCAAACTTGACTATTTCTTGATTATATTTATATCTTGTAATTGTAACATTTTTGTGAACTGATTATATTCAACCGTAATGATACTCTTTTGTGTTTACTTACCTCTCTGCAGAATCATGAGAGGTGTTTGCTGTGTAGGATAAGGATGTTTGCATTCGCACCTGAAAATTGTAATTTGGAGATATTTTGGTTCTTTGGGTCGCATACCTACTGTACACACAACTATAACAGCCATCCAAGTGAAGTCTATATTAACATGTTTTAAAATAGTTGGACTATTTTCATCTACTTTCAGAGTTTATATTTATTTATCCTCATCAAGAACATAGTATATAATGGCTGGATTTATGTGTGTTTGTCGCTTTCTCTCCCTCTCTGTCTGCTGGCATGCCTGTTTGCCAAAACATTGGCAACTGTATACCTATGAATGAAAATCAATTCCATCAGGTTTAAGTGTCAAGAATTGATTGATAATATATAAGCTGGAAAAGTAAGTTATAAGAACAGTTAATGCTTAATGAAATATTGTATACTATATTTTTTAATGTAGGAGGAAAATACCTTCAAAAAGAAAATATCTCGTTTCTGAATAAATGATTCGACAGAAATTGCTTTTTAATTCTCATTTCAACATTGATATCAAAATAGAGTTAAAGTATAATATAATTATTTTGAGAGTTGGTAGTTAATTATTCTACATTTTTAATCTATCCAATACATTTTAATGCAGCCTCGCTGCCTGCCTTCCAGCTCACCTGCCATCACTCCTACCTGCACCAACACTGAAAAATAATTTGAACTACTTGTTGAAACACCACTTCTTCAGTCTTAATCTTTTCCTAACATCTTCCATATGTGTATGTATGTCTCAAAATTGTATGTTATAGAGAATATAATAAGTTTATGGTGGAATAATGGTTGTACTTTATGCAGATTATTGTAGACCCACTAAGTTACCACAAAGAGTCATACCCCAAGTAGGGTTTACAACACAAAAATACTTCTCACCACCCTCTGATATTGCATGAATCTGTGCGCACATGATTATTGATGTGGCCGCAATTGGGAATGAATGTTAGCATGCGCATGTTGTTTACTGCATCTTGGTGCGTATTTGTGCTGACATACATGTGGCAATGTGCACATGAATTCTTGCATTTTGAAAAACAATTCAATGGAATAGAGAAGTATGCTATGCTTTATTTGGAGGAAGAAAATGCTGAGTTTGCCTTGATACAGTTACTGCAAGCAGAGTTACATCATAGTTGGTGATAAAGAAACAATTTCTAGGACTATCAGGTTCATACACAAAGTTTACTACTTCTTTTAATGAGATGGTAACTGAAAAAAATTTTTTTTTAGAAAATCACTGTATGAAATTATATTTGGAAAAAAATTTTTTTTTTTTTTAGTTATCTATTTCTTGACGCATGGCCTGCTATTAAAAATTTTATAATTATTTGGTACATTATTCATGAAGAAAACTTAGCTTAAAAATGTATTTCCTGTGGGAGGTGTTACTCTTCATTGACTTCCTAAGAGGGAAAGCTGTAGCAAAAAATCAATGTAGGTTGTACACTACATCAACAAAATTTAACAATTCCTTGGATCAGGGGGCCAAATTCTATGTAAGTCCTGGAGTGGCAGCAGCACATTGATGCCTAGCAAAGACCCAACTCTTCTGAAGGAAAAAGTGAAGAGGTCGCTTGGAGAGTGCAATAATTTTTCATATATTTGAGCCTGATAATACTGAGCCTTTTTTATCTAATTTAGATAGATACCTAAGTGGGTAATTGCTCTTTTTTTCACTTGGTTATAACAGTTATAGCTGGTAACTGCCCTAAAAATGAAACTTTATATAGTATATTAGCTATAAATGTTTTAATCTAGTGTAAAAACAACAATTAAACAGTTTTCTGCTTGGCTAGCTAGATATCAAATGTCTAGCTCCACACCAAAAGTGGCAAGCCAGCTAACAAGTATTACCACGACTAATCAAAATGTCATTGATCCCCATTTTCTGTAGCTATATGGCTAGCTAGCTATTAAATATCTAGCTCCACACCAAAAGTGACTAAAGCTAATAAAGTATTTTGCAAATGCTAGATTTTATCATGAAAAATCAGAAACCTTTGTTTCTCATTTTCTGTTGCTCTATCAGAGACAGTATCAATAGAATCTGAAGGTGTAAATATTATTACACTCTCCCAAGGGACATGTTTATTCACTTATTCCTTCAGATTCACTACTCTGCAGCTTTTTTACAGTTGCTATCTCCTAGATGCCAAAGTGTTGCTATAAGTTCTGGACACACAGGCAGAATCCTGCCTTCTAACTAGAGGAATTATTGAATAGCTTATCACTTTCTTTGTGTTTTTACTGCAGCAGTCCACCTTGTGATGTCATTGAAGGGTTACACCCCACAGGAAGTAAAATTTTAAAGTTATTTTTTCTTGTATATTGGAAAAAAATTAATTCCGATTTTAAAAAAAATAATAATAAATAAAAAATTCATTCAGGTTATGCATCAAGGACTAGATAAGCTGCCATAAAAATATGTAATTTCTTTACCACTTCAGTTACCCTTTAATGCAAATGAATAAAATATCTCTGGTTGTCTTCAAACTCGCCAGACAACCACCTAAAATTATAGATCGTGGGGCGGGGGTGGGGGGAAGTGGAGGGCTATTAATTATGAGATGCTTAGTAATTCATTTAATAGAAATAATTCAAATTTTACTATCAACAGAGCTGTTCTTATGCTGCATAAAAGTTAATTTATGGCAAATTGGAGTGTGCTAATTATCTTTCATGCCTGCTTACCTGCTTATTTATATTCTAGTATACATGCATGTAAATGAGTTGGTAGGCGTGCATGCATGCGTGTGTATGCATTACAACAGTTAGTAGTGAATTTGCTTTATGTTATGTATGACAAGCTTCTTACATCAATGAACAAGCAAGATGTTGATCCCGGAACCCATCCATTGATGGAAACTCAGCACTAGTTTACTCTGGTTGTATCCTTATAAGTATTATCTTAGTTTGTGTCAGCAAGCTTATCATTTCATACAGTGTTTTTCTAAAAAAAATTTTTTCTTTCCTTCTAAAATTAAGAAATTTCTCTTGGAGCCAGTGGTTTAATGAAAGTTATTTCATGCCTTAAGAATTTGTTTTCCTTATGCAATATTTCATATATCATTTGATTTGTTTCATGTTTTGATTTATTCTTATGAGAACCTCTTCTCTCTCTCTCTTTTTCTCCTTTGTTTCATTTTTATGTAGAAGAATATTGAACTTGCCAAAAAAGATTGGGAGCTGAGCCATTTGCTTTCTTTGAGAGAAGAGGAAATTGTTAATTCTGAAAATGAATTGTTTGATGAAAGTACTCCAACCTAGGATAAACCAGACTACAATATCATGGTGACGTTCGTCATTCTGTCACAGGATTTTGGCAAGTGTGCTCTCCTTATTTAAGCGATGATTGAAAAGTAGTATGAAAAGATCAGGAGGAAAGGTCAAATATGTATCAATTCTATGCAGGCTCAAATGTCAAAACATGACAAAGTATAGCAACATTAGTTTAACTATCGTATGTGATACCAATTATCGCAAAAAGTTTTGATGTTATACATTTAAAACACAACATATTTTTTTAATTCATAGATTTAATTTGATTGTTCCTTTTCAAAATTTCATTATTTGCTTGGTACCCAGCTTTGCCTGGCTAAAAAGAGGATGAATTTACTGCATTTACTGGAATAACTAAAACTTTTTGCAACCAAAAAACAAAACCAAAAAAAAACATGCATGCATTAAAAAAAAAAACATAAGGAAGCACATAGCCACATGTATTCAAGCACCAACATGTACAAATGTGAACCAAAACACCCTCACAAACACGCTCATAAAATAATACTAATACTAATGATAATAAAATAATAATAATAACAATGATGATGATAGTGATAATAATAATAATGATAATAATAATAATAATAATATCAATAATAACAATATTAATACCATAATGATAATGGTAATAAGAGTGATGATACCGATAATGATAATGATAATGATAATAATAATAATAATAATATCAATAATAACAATAATAATACCATAATGATAATGGTAATGATAGTGATGATACCGATAATGATAATGATAATGATAATAATAATAATAATAATAATAATAATAATAATAATAATAATAATAATAATAATAATAATAATAATAATAATAATAATAATAATAATAATAATAATAATAATAATAATAGTTTTAATAATAATAGTAATAATATTAATAATAATAATAATAATAATAATAATAATAATAATAATAATAATACTAATAATAATAATAATAATAATAATAATAATAATAATAATAATAATAATAATAATAATAATAATAATAATAATAATAATAATAATAATAATAATAATAATAATAATAATAAAAGAAATAATAAAAATAATAATTTTATTAATAATAAAAATATATAATTAAAGACAGTTTACTAATTATAGTAAATTCTTATATAGGAGAAAGTTATAAAGTTAACAGATTCTGAGTTATTTCTCTCTTTCTGGAACACCATACCTTAAACAATCTTGTATAAGAATATTGTAAATCATTACAAGTTCAATTCTCATGTCTTTTTATTGAGCAATCTAGATGTTTCCGCATATGAAGAAAACAATGCGAATGGAATACCTCTCTTGAGCAAACCACAAGAATGATGAGCGAAACACCATCATTGCTGTTGTCACACAAGTTGAAACAGTTAATAATAAAAATAATAATAATAATAATAATAATAATTATAATAAATAATAATAATAATAATAATAATAATAATAATAATAATAATAATAGTAATAATAATAATAATAATAAGCAGAAGAAGAAGAAGAAGAAGAATGATAATAATAATAATAAATGACCACATCTGTATCCTCCATCTTCCTCTGCTCCTTGGCTGCCTCCTTCTTCAATTTCTCCAGTTTAGTGATGATCCTGCATGAGTTGGGATGGGACAGGTGGGGGGTGGGAGGAATGAGTAGGGAGAAAAGAGAATAAAGAGAGAGATAGGGTTGGAGAGAGAGAGGGGAAGGGGAGAGAGGGGAATGGGAGAGAGAGGAGGGAGGAGAAAGATGGAAGATGGAAGAAGACAGAAGAGAAAAGTGGGAAGAGAGAGAAAGGAGGGAAGAGAAAAGAGGGTTGATGAATAGGGAAGGAGGAGGACAGGGAGGGAGGGAGGGATGGAAGAGAGACTGGGAGGGAGAACAGAGAGGGAGGAAAGAAATGGAGGGAAGAGAGAGATTGAGGAAGGAGAGAGAGAAGGATGAGAGGGAGGGATGGAGGAGAGAGGGAGGGAGAAGAGAGTGGGAGGGTGAAGAGAGGGGTAGGGAGGAGAGAGATGCAGGTAAGAGAGGGAGGAAAGGAGAATAGAGTGGGATGGAGGAGAAAGAGGAAGAAGAGAAGAGGGGAAATGAGAGAGAAGAGAGAAAAAAGAGGGAGGAGAGAGAAATATGGAGGGAGGAGGAAGGAGGAAAAAGAGAGGAGGAAAGAGGGGAAGACGAGGGCAAAGAATAGGAATAAAATGGAAGATAATTTAAAGTTTCTGTTGCTTTAATAGAGAAAAATTTTGAAAGAGATCAAATGATATTTACCTTTACCTGTCATCATCCAAAATGTAAACCTTGGCCTCATTGAGAGCTTGCAACACTGAGTGCTTAAAGTGTTGCAGATGCGGGAGAAACTCCCCTTGGAGTTTAAGGAGATCAGAGCACTCAGTGACCACATTCAGATGCTCGGCCTTGAGCAACAGGTTAAGAAACTGACTCTGAAGGGAGCTTCGTGTCATTGTAAAGTTCGCAAAAGTCACACGAGAATATAAGTCAGGTGAAAACTCAACCTAATTTTTAAAAAAGTCATAAATATATGCACACAGCATTATTAAAATATTAGGACAATGTTCTTTGTATATATTTTCTTACCATATGAATTGCATGTGAAAATAACTGCAGTTCCTCCCTCCCTCCCTCCCTTCCTTCCTTCCTTCATCCCTTCCTTCCTTCCTTCCTTCCTTCCTTCCTTCCCTCCTTCCTCACTTCGTTTGTTCCTCCATCTCTCCCTCTCTCCCTTTCTCCCTCATTCCTTCTTTCCTTCCTGTCTTCTTTCCTTCCTTCCTTTTGTTATTGGTTAGTTGGTTGTTGTTGGTTGGTTGGTGGTTTCGTTGGTTGGTTGGTTGGTTGATTCATTGCTTGTTCTTTTTTTAATTTGTTGGTTCTTTTGATATAGTTGAATAATTACCTATAAAATGGAACATCTATGGAAGCATGGCTGTGTTGCTGCCTCTCATGCATTATGTTCATGTCTAGCTTTAACTCGAAAATGGATGTCGTGAATGAATTAGAGGGTTCATGGCCCACGGCTTTCAGTGTACACCGATCTTAGGAAGTTTCACACTCTTGTCAACAAGTGCTGTTGAGGTAGGCATGCTAGAGTGAAGAAGTTTTTCAATTTGAAGGGAACAATCAGTAATATCCTTTTCTCTGGATGACTAAACAACTAAAGTTACTTCAGTGAAACTGAGAAAAGTTGAGAGTCTGGTATCTTAAAATGCAAACCAAACTAAAACTCCAAAAGTTGAGAACTAAAGCTCCAAAGTACGAAACTAAGCCAAAAAATATATGTCTCTGATAGATATGCATTTGGAAGGACATACTCATGTGGTGTTTTCCATCGGGTTATAGTAGATTTCAATCAAGTGTGCAAATCTATTTGTCAAAGATTTCATTTGGAATAAGATATGACCACCAATACTAAAAAAAATTAAGTAAATCTGATGACCAATGCACTAAAGGTTGGTCCTTTTAAGACACAGGCTTGGTTACATTTGCAAAATAGGTTGGCCAAGTTAAGCCCAAGCTGGTCATATTCATATAATTAGTTGGTCGACTTCAAAAAATGGATTGATCAAGTTAGAACACTGTCGGCCATCTTCAATCATTAATTCTTTCAACTTCAAATTGAGGCACTGTGCTTGGTCTAGTTCCACTATTTTATTGGTTCAGTGGAGAACATAGTCTGTAAAGTTCAGATACTTGGTTAATCCAGTTCAGATATTGTGTTGGTCCAGTTTAAACACTAGGTGAGTCCAGGACAGATTCTGAGTCGGTGCAGGAGATAAAATTTAGATGTCAGGTAGGTAATCTTCTAGGGCTAGGGCTGCATTTTTACTGTATATACACTAAGTTTGCCCAATTCAGAAACGGAGATTTTTCAGTTTGTACACTGTGTTTGTCCATTTTAAATACCTGGCAGTATCTGCTGAGTTAATTGGTTGGTACAGTTAATACACTGGGACAATCCAGTTAAGATACTTGCAGTTGTCCGGAATGTCAGTTGTTGGTAGGCATGAGTTTTGTGGGCTGGATCATGTGTTGTAGGCCTGAGTGCTGGTTGTCGTCTACAGGAATATGTGTCGTTGTGTGGAATGGGGTTTGTTGTAAGTTGGTATGTGTATTCTTGGCAGAAGTGTGAGTTGCTTGCAGGATTATGCATTGTTTACAAGAGTGTTTCATTGTTGGCAGGAGTTTGTGTAGATAGTTAGCAAGACTCTTTTAGTCATGGCAATGGAGAGGTGGTCTAGGTGCAGCATTTGGTGATTATCGAAGTGTGGGGAAAAGGAGTGGTGTGCTGATGGTAGGGAACATAGCAGAGCTGGTAATTTGTAGCTTCTTGTAAGGGTATTGAGTGGGTTGGACCTTTGGTAGTGCACACAGGGAGGACATTTTCTCTGTGCAACTTCTTGTGAGGGGTCAGTTGTGTGTGGTACGTGGAGTTCTATGGTTGTATTGCCAGTGGTTTGGCTGTTTTTGTGCAGTTTCTTCTCATGTGAGAAGAATCTGCATAGCAGGAGTCAGTTTTGTTGGCAGATGTGTTGGTATTGGCTGGAGTGTGTTTGTTAGCTGTGATGCGTTGTAGTGTGCAGAAGTGCGTATTGGTGTTGGAAGAAGTGTGCGTTTTTGGCCTGGGTGTTATTGGCTACAATGTGTTGACATGAGCAGGAGTGTGTGAGGATGTTGGCAAGTGTGTGTGTCAAGGGCCAGAGTGAGTAATTTTATTTGCAGGAATGTGTTCTTTTGAATAAAGTTTGTTTTGTCTTTAGCAAGGGAGTGTGCTTTTAGTTGGAGGTTGTGTGTTTTTTGTAGGAGTGACAGTTGTTGTTGGGTAGAGAGTGTGTTCATCGTAGGTTTTCATGTTTTTGACAAGATTGTGGTCTGTGGAAGACTAGTGTGTGTATTCATGGTAGTAGTGTGTGTAGTAGGCAGGAATTTGTGTAGTTGGTGGATATATGTGTTGTTGTTGGCAAAAGTGTTAGTTGATATTGGCAAGAATTTGCTGTTGTTGGAGAGGATGTGCGTTGTTGTTGGTAAGTCTGTGTGTTTAGGCAGGAATTTGTGTTATTGTTGGCAAGACTGTATGGAGTAGGCAAAATGGTGTTCTTGTCTGGATTTGTGTTGTTTTTTTGCAAGAATGTATGTTGTTGGCATTAGTTTGTGTTACTTTTGGAAGAAATGTATGTTTCAGCTATATTGTTTGTTTTTGACTGTAACACGTTATATTATAAGCAGGTATATCTGTTTTAGACAGGATATGTGTTGCAGTAGGTTAGAATGTTTGCTTTTGGCAGGACTACATTGTTGGCAGGAACATGTCTGTTGTTGTCAGATGTTTGTGTTATTGTTAGGAGTGTGCGTTGTTTGCAGAAATGTTTTGTTTTAAAAAGATGTGTGAGTTGGTGTTGGAAATGGAGTGCGTTTTTGGCTGGAATATCATTGGCTGGAGTGTTTAGATGTAGGCTGTAGTGTATGCTGTTGTTAGCATCATTATGTGTTGTAGGCTTGAATTTGTGATTCTGTAAGATGGAGTGTGTGTTTATGGAAATAGTGCGTTTATGGCAAAAATGTATGTTGTTTTGTGCTGGACTGTGTAGTGTTGGCTGGAGGGTGTTATTTTGGCCAAGGTTGTGTGTTGTTGGCTGGAATGTGAGTTGTTGGCATGAGTGTGTGTTAATGTAGGATTGAATGTGTGTTTTCTGCCAGAGAGTGTGTTTATCGCTGGAGTGCATGTCGTTGTCTGGAATGTGTGTTATACGCAGGATAGTTTACTTTTGTTGACTGACGTGTGTGCTCTTTGGTTGAGTGTATGCTCTTGACTGGAGCATCTGTTTCTCTTAGCAGTAGTGTATTTACCTTATTTTGTGACAATTATCGGTAATATAATTTGTAATTACTATGTGGAGTCCAATATAACACTATATAACTCGATGTTGAATCTGAACAAACCCCAAGGGATAAAACATTAGCAATCATCCTTAAGTTGAAGGAGAACTGGTTACATCAATGACTCTTGTGGGTAAGATTTGGAAAAAGTAACTATATATATACACTCCTTTTTTCTCAAACAAGAGTATTTAAACAGTAGGAATACCTCTCTTGAGCAAACCACAAGAGTGATGAGCGAAACACCATCATTGCTGTTGTCACACAAGTTGAAACAGTTAATAATAATAATAAGTTTTAGTTTGGTTTGAATTTTAAGATACCAGACTCTCAACTTTTCTCAGTTTCACTGAAGTAACTTTAGTTGTTTAGTCATCCAGAGAAAAGGATATTACTGATTTTTCCCTTCAAATTGAAAAACTTCTTCACTCTAGCATGCCTACCTCAACAGCACTTGTTGACAAGAGTGTGAAACTTCCTAAGATCGGTGTACACTGAAAGCCGTGGGCCATGAACCCCCTAGTTCATTCACGACATCCATTTTCGAGTTAAAGCCAGACATGAACATAATGTATGAGAGGCAGCAACACAGCCATGCTTTCATAGATGTTCCATTTTATAGGTAATTATTCAGTCAGTCAGTCAGTCACTCAGTCAGTCAGTGAGTCTGTCTGTCAGTCAGTCAGTCAGTCAGTCAGTCAGTCAGTCAGTCCGTCCGTCATGCCCTGGAATCTCCCAACCCCCATCTATACATGGACCCCGGAATTTTCACCTACTCATACAATAGGGCCCTATAATATCCTATTCCCTACCCAACAAACACATGGGTCCTAGAACCTTCACCTACCACACATGTGCACACGGATATTCCTCTCCTCCATCCTACCTGCTTACCCATTGAACCCTGTATCTCTCCAACCACACATATACCTTAAGATCTCCCATCCTCTAACACCCAATAAATAAGCCCTGGAATTCCCCTTCACCTATAAACATGAACCTAAAATCTCCCAACTAACACATGGGCTCTTTTATCTATCTACCCCAACGTAAACTTGGTCCCTTCAATCTCCCAACTCCCTACCCATTGGCCCTGGATTATCTATTCCCCTTTAGATATAGGTCTTAACAACTTTCAGTGCCCCTCTACCTCCCACAACACATGGGTCTGTGAGATTCAACCCCATCCCAACATATGGGACATTGAACTATTCACCCTTACACTAGGCATTCGAATATTCCACCCACCCACACCAACACATGGGCCCAGGGGTATCTCCACCACTGTCCTAGATATGGGCTCTGGTATTTCTCCTCCCTACACATGGGCCATGGAATCTCCCACCCTCCGTAACAAATGGGCTCTGGAATATCCGTCCCAACAACAACAAATGGGCCCTGGAATTCCCTTAACCTAATCGTGGACCCAGGAATCATCTTCTAACCTTAAAACTTGGCCCTTGAATTTCACATCTCCTCCCAACTCATAGGCCCTGGTATTTCCCAACCCCTCACCTATATATGGACCCTGTAATATTCCCCTACTCCTAAAATTTGACCTTTTAGCTCCCTATCCCCTATCCCCCCTCTCCCTACACATGGACCCTGTAATAAGTCTCTATTACACATGTGCACAAGATTATCTCCCCACATTCTCCAACCTAATTACACATTTTGGTCCAGGTATTCCTATCCCTACCCATTGGCCTTGTAAACTAGATAATTGGTACCTCCCTTCATCTCTACCCACCCCCTCCAAAATATGGGCCCTGGGGTCACTCACCACTTCCCAAACCTTGAATCCAGGTATCTCTCACAACCTCACACAAACTCTTCCCAAGAATGGTTGCTTGAATCTTCCACACCCCTTACATATGGCTTTGGAATTCTCCCACCTCAGGAAAACACCAATTCATGGACCTTGGAATCTTCCCCCACCCTCCTTTCACATTAGACCTGGTGTCTCCTCTTTCATGCACATGGGCCAAGGGATCTCCAAATCTCTCCTATAAATGGACTCTGGAATATCCCTCCAAACCACAAAAGGGGGGCCTGGTGTCTCTATACCCCCCCCCCCCCCCCCTAAATGTGGATACTGGAATCTTCTTCTAACCTTACAATAGAGCTCTGAGATTTCACATCCACCCTCCCAACATGTGGGTCTTGTCTGATTCTTAATAAGATACCCTTATTTCTTAATTTGATGATGCCTAACTCCTGACTAATTGATAATAAAAAAAAATTTAACCACGCAATAGCTAACATAGCTTTTTCTTTTCTTTTGAACTAAATAAGATATATTGGGGAAGAAACCAAGTTAATGCGGTTAAGCGTTGAGCTATGATTTGTTCTTAAGGGTGAGAAGGTAAAGGGTTGTTCCTCTTCAATACTCCATATCCACGTTTTAATGTACTCTACTAGAAATATCCCAGAAAAAAATTTTTACAGCGCATGCTCGCTCAGTGTGGCCATTGTATTGAGTACCTCGTGCCATCACGGTCAGCATCATGGTCAACAGCTAGGTTCCAAGCTGTTTGGGAAGTAGGGATTGCGGTATGGAAAGTAGGCGTCCCACAGTGGAAGACCTGCTAGCTGGGAGGGTTTCTGGCGTCAGCAAGAGCATGGGTTTGGCCCTGATTGGTGAGTCAACTGAAGGTTTGGTTTCATAATGATATAGATGTTTGGGTGTGAAAATATTCTTGCCATTTGTAGCGTTTAAGAGTTACAACGTGTGATCAACTCTCTTTTTTTTTTTGGACTGTTGGAATGACCGAAATCAGTAGATCAAAATTTAAAAAAAATAATATGGAAACCCCGTGGTTACAATTATGTACTTTTACTGTATAGAAACCTAAAATTTTAAGTGTAACCACAACTTTAACCTCATCTTAAGTTTTCTGAATAATTATTTTGCTTTGTATAAAATACTACTTTAAATAAATATTATTGTAATTATCTGCCACAGTTCTTAGTTGGGACCACTCTTATCAAATAAATACAAATAAATTTTGAAAAATAATCATTTAGGAAAACATGTTATGTTTCCACCTGTGCATATACACTATTTTGCAACTTTATTCACTCGCTCAATTCTATTACAATAACTACTACATAATTGATGTTAAAAAAAAGTAATTAAGTTTTTAGTGTACTTTATGTAAAAAATATCTTAAATTAAGTAAACTAATCTTTTAACCAGCAGGAGAAGAAACAGATGGCATATATTGTGGGATTCCATCCTTACAGAGCTTCTAGTTATCTTACAGATTTAATATAATTTTGTCCACATTAATCTTGCTATTATTTACTAGTAGACTTATCCTATGATGTGCCTGGGATTTGATATACCCTCAGGAAAAGGTGTGACCTAGTGTGACCAGCACTTTCTCATTCATAGTTAATTGTTCGAATTTGATCATCCAAAAGTATAAAAAATAGATCACACTATTTTGACTCTTATGGCCTGACATGCCTGAAGGAAGAGGTGTGGACAAATATCTTAAAATGGTTGGATAAAAACATTCTTGCTATAGTATTTGACTGTCAGGAAGAGAGTTTTTTTGTTTTTTTTTTTGTGGTGGTACAATGATTTGGATCGAGCCCGCAGCCAAGGGTTTTGCCTAGGTACCATTTTTTTGGCATTTTAAACCTTGCAAACCCAGAGAAAGATTTATGATTATGATGTCTACAGTTACCCAGAATGGTGATGTGTCTTCAGCTGCAGATGTTCATCATATCAAGTTATTGATATTGTCTTGTGAATTGTTTTTGGTTTTAATGAGTGGAAGTTTGAAAGATTATCAATTCTCAGCCTTAGAGTTCATCGAGTTCATGGACCCGATGGTAATTGGAATCCATAAGTTTGAAAATTTTCGTGCATAATTCATTTTAGAAGTGTAGCTATAAATTTTATTTTATTTTTCCAGTCTTTTTTTTTTTCAAAACCATATTTTTTTTGTGACATACTGTGGCATTAAGGAATATTTATTGCTCCATCCTGTGCTTTATCAAGATAACTCTTTACAAAAAATGCTGAAAAATTCTTGCCTAAGCTCATGCCCTAGTCCAATCCAAAATTAAATTTTTTTCAGTCACATACTTGTATAATAGGAAATATTCAAGCAGACTTTCGTCACAATTTGTCCATGTGGCCAAGAAGAATACCAGGAACACAGATGACTGACATTTGTGATTCATTATCAGGAATAGCATTGTTTTCAATTTTTTTTAAATTTTGTTATACTAAATTTTGTGACAAATATATTCATTTAGGCAAGGACAACTTGTAGGTGGATTCCAAATATAAAGTGTCATCTTGATGTTATATTATCAAAGTCCATAATGATTTTATCTAATGTATTTTTACAGGTATTAATTAATTAAAAGAAATATAACATTTTTCCTTGTAAGCCATCGATGTTTATCCAATTCAGGATGATGTTTCCATTGATGGAGGTATCCATCAGTGGCATGGTTCCAAAACTCAAATACAGCACATCTCTGGAGTTCATTCCCATGGATAACAGCCTCTATAAGATACTTATTTCCAAGTGGTATCATTGTGGTGATTTTTTACACAATATATGCCTTTTACAATTATTCTTTCACCCTCCCTCCTAAATATGTGTCCTGTAATGTCCCCTCCCCACATTACACATGAGCCCTGGAATCAAGTGCACCTTTATACATGATCCTAAAGTCTCTCCACCCACCCACCCACCCCATTAACACATGGTAACTGGAATCTCCGTACTCATCCCACTTAAAAAGTGGTCCATCGAGCAACTTAACTTCTACAAATGAGCCTTAAAATCTCTATAACCCTCTAGATTATGTTCCTAGAATCTCCCATTCCTCAACCCTTACCCCAACACATGGTTCCTGAATCTCAAACACACAACTACATGTTGGCCCTGGAATTTGATTGCATGTCCAACTGGTAGAGCTACCTGTATCCCATTTAAGTTCATCAGTAGTTAAACAGTGATTTTTTTTCAATTGAGTCAAAGTCATTGTGAAAATCTTCACCTATAATTTCATACGTTTTCTTATTAATTAATACATTTCCATGTGATGCTAAAATGAGTGAAAATTATCTTCTCATTGAGCAAATAAAAAAATTAATAATCTACCTCATGCACCTGCAATATATCTTCTTGTATCATGCTCTCTTGGAGTGGCACTCTCTCAATATTTATTTATAAATATCTATTTATTGTTGACTTAGAGAAATTTGGCATAATTTAAAATTTGAAATTTTTCCTTCTAAATAACATAAACAGGTTAAGCTCTCTCTCTAAGTCTGTCATAACCATAACCTTAAGTTGTAAACAAAAAAAAAAAAAATTAGAAATTAATTTCTAAATTTTCAAGAATTATTTCAAGCCGATTTATGCTGGAAATTTGCAAGACACACCTATTTAATTAAGTATTAAATTTGAACTTTTAAATGGATATCTCATATGAAAATACACCAAATCGCTTTAAGGTTTCATTTTTATCCGTTCATGTTATTTTCACATTAAAACATAAATTTAAAATATTGTTCAAAATTGTTCTGGAACAAATTTTAACCTTGCATTTTTTTTAATCTAAGGGGTTTTTCTTATAGATTGTGCTTTCTTGATTATATCTAGTAATTAATTTTCTTTTCTTAGTTTAAATAGGAATAATTCAAATATAACAACAATTGCATTGAAATATATCAAAGATATTTTGTAGGGCATTGATGTGATGGTTTTACATGAACACATCCACATTATACCATTACAAAATTTAATACATGTATATATGTACACTTATTTTTTTCTATATTCATATTATGAAGAAATGCGTCATTGTTTATAAAGTGTTTCTTCATATTTGATGTAATGACAGTGTATAGTGAATTTGGTATTCTCCTTGGAACAGCTTGAATGAATCTCTTTGTTGCGTATCTCCATGTGTAAAATCTCATACATGGACCAATTAGGCTGAAATTGGCCATATTCAATCCAAGTAACCTGGTGATATTATTAACTACATGTTGGTGTGGCAATACTTAAAGCAGTAGGAATGTAAATACTTTAAAAAAATACAGCATACTAACAATAAATCACAAATAATAAGAAATGAATACGTAATAGTTCACCGTTCAACTAAAAAATGTACCTACACTACATACACTTATTTTCCAATTCTGGCTCCTCATTTGTTTAAGCAGGACTTCCTAAGTTAGTTTCCACTGGCACTGCGGGGGTCAGCATGTTGGGGATGAATTTAAAATCAGCATTCAACACAGGAATATAGATTTTACGACCTGTACTTGATAGTGTCAAGTAAAAATTGGAGAAATTCGACTTTTTGTGTGTGTTCATAGTCATCAATTGGCTGCATCATCAAGGAAAATTTGCTGACAGACATGAGCCAGGTCTCATTTTGAAAATAAAGTTCCATCTCATAACGCTGCAAACATGTTTTTGAATCTCAGCTAAGGATATTTCAGTTTTGGCTACCTGTTTTACTGGGACTTTACAGTCACCATAAAGCCTAACAGATCCATCCTTCTTTGAAATTGGTAGACAAATGAGCCTACTGACCAGAAAATTCCACTGGCTCCTGGATTCAATCTTCCACCTGACAGGTCATTTCCTATTCCACAAAATCCCTGACAGAAAAAAGTACAGGACAGAGCTTAAAAATTTAGACAGTGCCAATGGTTTCAGGTTCAACTTTGAGATAAATCTGTTTTCTTTAAGTTCATCCTTAAGAGGTCAGTGTGCCCCTCCAGAATCTCCTCAAGAGGATGAACCACCTTGTAGCTAAAAATGATGCAAGCAGTTCCATCCCAAACATTTGGTCCATCCTTTGTTACTGTGACTAACATGAGGTGTGACTTTATTAACTATATTTTCGATATATTTTTCCATCATATTACATCTCCACCACTCCTGGAAACTAATCTAAATAATAATAAATAATTTTAAAAAATTCCTGGCAATTATAATAAAAAATAAAATAATTATTATAATAAAAATTGATACAGGATTACTCAAATAATTAAGTTTTATTTAAAACATTAATGTCAATTTTTTTGGAATTTGCTTTTCCTTTAGCCATGGACCTAAAAATGAAAGATAAAAACAAGTATAGAAAGAATTACAATGTCCATGCAAACTGCAGCATAATGAATGTTTAGTTCCACAAAAACTAGTTGGCTATATATAGCATGACAAGTGTGCAGAATACTCTTGGTGCTCATTCTCCTATGGACCAATTTTCTAGTGCAGCAGAACCAACACCTTTACTAGTCTAAATAGTTTCACAAAGTTAATCCCTTTTTTTAATTTTTTTTATTGATTTAAATTTGATGCATTTTAACAGAAATACTTTTTTTAAACATTGCCAATAAGAAATATCACAAAATTTTATGTGCCACTACAGAGTTTAAAAGGATACATTTCTGGGTTACTATAAACGATGAAAATTGTATGTAATATCATAATAGTTGCACTCCAATTTTATACAACTGAAAATACAGGTGTGGCTTGTTCATTTCATGAAAGTGGAGAGCACATGAAAACATATAACACACAACAAATTAGGTACCACAATACCCAGTGATGATTGAAGTCATTAAATATGACTATGACTAAAGTTATACTCATAATGTCTAGGATTTCTTGGCCATTTAAGAAACTACATCCACCAGTAATAGCAGTCGTGATATTTATCTCGATATCTCCAGTTTAAATATCACGATATCTCCAGTAATATACCGTTCTATATTGTCGCTATTCATTTGTGAAAGAACTCTAAACATTGATCTAGATGGCCTCATTTGATTCTGCATGTAATCAAGAAGTACAACATTTAAGGTTTTCCCCTCCATTCTAAGAAAATTGTGGCAAGTTTTTGTAGCATAGTAAGCATGATGTTGCATCAAGTTTGAACAGTAGTAATACACACTCCTAGAGTAAATCCAGACATTATACTAATGCCAGCATTAGTATTTTTGCATGTTTCTTCTGCTCCTCTGAGATGAGAACAACCAGGGTCAGTTGTAGTTATCAAAGAAGTTTGTTATGGAAGTGGATGAAGCCAAGGTTTTGATGTCAAGCTATCTTGAACCAACTGCTGGTCAAATAGAACAAAAATTCTCGCATTGTCATCAATTGCTTGCTTCAGAGTAGGCCATGCATTTCCATTTAACATGAAGTAAGTGTTCATCTCTGTTGCAGACAGACCTTCTGTTGATTGTCCTCCCCATGTTTGTTCCAGGAGATCTGCAATCATCACACTGGCTTGTGGAAAGTCACTGGAGGGCATTTGGTTAGTAAAGAGCAGTCCGATCACATCATTCACATTGTTCCTCATCCAGTCATCTATCTGTTAGAATATAGCAGTAATGTGACCCCCATATCTGTATTCTGCTTGAGCAATGTCTGATCTATTCCCCTGACATGAAACCAGTTGGCTTCCAGTAATTACCATATTGTGGAATATCACAGTTTGCTGGGAGAATACATATGTCAAGACTCAGGAATCGTATTCCTAAATTTAACTGGTCTGTGATAGAGAGATTTTAATTTCTATGCATACAGTCACTTGTAAATGAAGTTAATCCTTGGCAATTCCTGACTGATCCATCAAATCCTAAGCCTGCTCCATGGGATCCAGCAAGAGTCATTTGATCAAACCTTAACTCGCAGAATTCTGAATGACCATTATATTGTGCTGTGAAAATACAATAGTAAAGTGTTATTTCATTTCAATATATGTATTGTGTGAGGTGACAAGGTATTAGATAATCGATATGATCCATGCCATAACTAAAACCTCTCATATCATTTAGAGAGATGCTCACTGGGTTAATTAAAACTATGGTTAGTAGGGTGCTAAAAATGTTGAGATAAATAAGTGTCATCATTTCATGGAGAGGTTGATCTACACATTCTATCATTTTGAACAATTTTTACTCATAGTGCCTCATTAAAAATCTGTAATAGAAATTTCCATTGTAGTACAACCTTCTGTGTTCCTCTAATGCAGGATTCTGTCACAAAACTGATAAGAAAGTGGTTGATAGTATCTGAACAAAGTTATTATACTATTATATACCATATGGCAATGCTAGTATGTATGAAATAAAATAATTTGTATACTGAAGCATAATATCACAATTTCATTTTGCTTCATATTTACACATTCTATAGCATGCTTATTTATTATAATAATGCAAAACAAAATAACATATTACAATTTCCAATGATGTTATGGCTATTCATTTCTGCAACTACTGCAAATACAGATTCTGGTTGCTCCATTTGAATCTGTACATAATCAATAAGTACAACATTTAATGTTTTTGTCTCCATTCTGAGAAAATTGAAGCAAGTTTCTGAAGCATTAGCAAGCCTTCTGTTGCAGAAAACTTGCCCAAAATTAATGCATATTGCCAAAGTGAATCCAGACAGTATGGTGATGTCAGCATTAGTATTTCTACAGAAGTTGTCTTCTTCTGTCCTTCCAAGGATAGAACATCCTATATCCCAATTAATTGCTGAAGGAGTGTGATATGGAAGTGGATGAAGCCAAGGTTTTGAAGTCAGACTATCTTGAACCAAGTTCTGATCAAATAGAACAAAGATTCTTGCATTGTTATCAATGGCTTGCTTCAGAGTAGACCACAAGTTTCTATTTGATGCGAAATAAGTGTTCATCTCTGTTGCAGACACACTTTCTGTTGATTATCCTCCCCATGTTTGTTCCAGGAGATCTGCAATCATCACACTAGCTTGTGGAAGGTCACTGGAGGGCATTTGGTCAGTGAAATGCAATCTGATTATTTCATTCACATTGTTTCTCATCCAGTCATCTATCTGTTGGAATATATTAGTGATGTGTCTCCCATATCTGTATCCTGCTCGAGCAATGTCTGATGCATTCCCCAGACATGACACCAGTCGGCTTCCAGTAAGTTCACCAAACTGTGGAATGTCACAGTCTGCTAGGAGAATACAGATGTCCAGACTCAGGAAACATACTCCTAAATTGAGCTGGTCTGTGATAGAAAGATTTTGATTTGTAAAGATGCATTCACTAGAAAGAGAAGTTTCTCCCTGGCAGTTTCTGACCGACCCATTGTATCCTGAACCTGCTCCATGTGATCCAACGAGAGTGATTTGATTAAATCTTAGATCGCAATACTCTGACTGGCCATTACATTGTGCTGTAACTGTGATAAAGACAAAAATAAATGTCAATTATTTGGAATTTACTCTCATATGAAGTGACTTGTATTATCTTTTTAGAATAGCTTTTAATTCAACTTAAAATACTATTACAGATTGAGAATCACAATATGACAGGCATATTTATAGGAAATTATGACAGGAAACATGTCTATGGAGAACATACAACTACAATCAACTAGAATATAATATTAACTAAGAAATAACAGTAAAGAGATAAGGTGCCAGTAATCATAACTTAACCGAACAACCAAATAACACAGTTACACATGCAGTACATTCTCCCCAACTAAAACAAGATTAAAAAACAAACAAACAACATAATTAGCTCAATAACCATGATGATCTGGTTGTTTACGATTTCAGATTTCGGATTGGATATCGCAGAGCAACTGGTCTAGCAACATCTGGGATTTCATTTTTCTCTGCAATAGTGAGTGCATCTGGATCTGATGGATTAACTTTATCAACTTTATATTCATACTCTCATATTCAGGGTCAATTGCCATGGAATAATAACCTTTGCTTTCCTCAGATACTGGGTTGGTAAAATATCTGTTTGATCTCTCTCTCTCTCTCAACTGGTCAATGTGACCCTTCCACTGTAGACCATTTTTTGTCTTTATCAATCATGACACTGGACCTAACTTATGTGCAACTACTCCAGGATTCCACTTGCCTCTTGAACTGTAGTTTTTAGCCATATCCTCGTGTCCCACAGTTAGTTCTCGAGCATGAGCATGTTGATTGTGCTGTTGAGCCTGTGAGGCTTGTTTATTTAGCACTTGCCTAGTTTAGCACTTGGTCTTCACATGTCGGTCTCAGCAAATTCAATCTTATTCGAAGATCTCTCTTTAAGAAGAGTGAAGCTGGAGTTAGTCCTGTGGTCGATTGAGGTATAAAATGAAAACACAACAAAGGGTACTCTAATCTCCTATGGAGGGCATGAACTTGAACACCAGCTTTCAAAGTTCATTTAAAAGACCTCACAAATCTCTCAGCCAAACTGTTTGAGGCTAGGTGGTATGGACAATAATGGATGTGCTTGACACTATTTTCCTGAAGGAATTTAGAAAATTCAACTCCAATGAACTGTGGTACATTATCTGACACCAAGTGGAGTCAGAGACCATATGTGGCAAAACATGTTTAAAACATCAATGGTGCTTTGGGCTGTAGTACAGCTGATTTCATACACCTCTGGCCACTTGGAATGTGCATCCACAATGATGATGAACATCATGTTCATGAATAGTCCAGCAAAGTCAACATGAACATTTTGCCATGGCTTGGACGGCCAAGTCCATGGGTGCAGTGAAGCAGCTGCAGGTACATACTTAATGCTCAAACATGGAAGACAACTCTTCACTATTTCTTCAATCTGTCAATTGATCCCTGGCCACCCACCACACATGACTTGGAGCAATGGCCTTCATCCTAGATATCCCTGGATGAATGTCATGCATATGCATAGCACTGGGTTAGGCAGCTCAGGTATTTTCCTGACCAACATTTCCATTAAACCATGCCCATATCCGATATATCCAATTATCTACTTTTATAACAATAATGGCTACTAGTGATTTTGTTGAAACTGCCAAACAAAGTGCTCCTTGGTCATTGAATTTTAGATTCCTCAGTAGTGAAGGATCACTTTCTTAAAGTAGGCATACCAAGACCTACTTTCAAAACCACAGTGACTCAGCAACTGATTTAATTCTGTCATGCTATTACACATCAACAAGGATTATCCTGTCAATTTAGATCTGGATACGATTGGAAATAAATTTTGATAACAAGGTACTACAGAGGCTCAAAATTTATTATTATTTTTTTAAGTCAACTTATTTCTATTCATATTATGATGTAGTATCCAAATGACTCATGAGGAAGGGGAAATGGGTGTGGTTATGAAAGTGGGCATGGCCAACAATGCCATATGCTTACCTTACCAAAGTAAAATGTAGTGCTACACCTATGTCATGGAGCTCATTCAGAATAGTTTCCCTGAACTCTGCAAGCACAACAACTCTAACTCCCCAGAGTAAGCAATTATTCTTGATGGAGAGCTCATTTTCCCTGCTTCTGAATGGCTCCAGATCACTGTCACTCTTTTCAGGCCAATCTTGCTTTGTGAACTGCAAGACCTTGTTCAGCACAGCATCAGTATAAGTAGCTTTACTAATATGAAGTAATAGGTAATCCTTCAAGCTGGGAAATGTTAAAAATGGATGCTTCAGGTGATTGCCCTTCAGAAGTAACTTGTGGAAGTGGCAGTTTGGATAACCCATCATTCCCATGTGCTGCAGTAGGCTTCAATTTATATTGTACACAGTATGCAGAGATAAAAACTGTCTAACATTGCAAACAAGCAGCAACCAGGGTTGGAATTCCCTTCTTAGGCCTCAACATGGCAGTCAAAGGCTAGTGGTTGGTCACAAGTGTGAATTTCCTTCCATTAAGAAATTGATAAAACTTTTTGAATAAAAAAAATTAATAATATTGCCTTCTTCTCCAATTGTGCATAGTTTAGTTTAGATTTGGATAGTTTCCTTGAAGCAAAAACAATTGGACGTTCAGTTCCATCAGGTAGAGTGTGTGATATGACTGTACCCAGGCCATATGCTGTGGTATCAACTGCAAGAGAAATAGGTAATTTAGGGTTACTGTGTATCAATACATCAGAGGATACCAGTGACTTCTAGTGGCAGTAAAAGAGTTCCTGCACTTCATGGTCCAATTCCACTTAACTCCATTTCTTTGCCGATTGTGCAAGGGATGTGCCAAAGTAGCCAAATTGGGATGAATTTTTCCTTAAGGGTTCAAAAGTCTCAGGTATGATTGTAGTTATTGAATATTTTGTGGGTCAGGTGCTTGACAATCACATCCTTTTTGTTTTTCAAAGGTTGTAATCCTTTATTGCTTATTTTGTGTCCTAGATATTCACAGATTCCTTCATAAAATCACATTTCTTGAGCTACATATGAAACTCTTGTTGTTCGAGTTGACTAAGGACCTCATTAAGATTCTTCCTGGGTGCTTCATCATCAGAGCCAGTAATAATTATATCATCAAGATAGCAAATGACATTTTACATTCCCTGTAATAGTTGGTGCATAATTCTCTGAAAAATTGCAGGGGCAGATGCAATTCCAAATGGCGGGCGAGTATAAGGGTATGTGCCTTGATGAGTAGTGATGGTGGTATAGTCTCTAGACTCATCTTCCAATAACAATTGCTGATATGCCTGAGATAGATTTAGCTTGTTAAACTTTTAACCTCATGAGAGGGATCCATATAGATCAGTTGGGGTGGGAAGTTGATGCTGGTCAACATCTAGAGCTGGATTTACAGTCACTTCATAGTCCCCACAGATACGATATGAACGATCCTTTTAGGCACACTATTATGGGGGCTGCCCACTCATAATGGAATACTTTCACTAAAAACATGTTTTTCAAATGGTCAAGTTCTGCACCAATGATTTCCTTAGTGGCCAATGGTATTGATTGGAGTTTAAAGAACTTGGGTATTGCCTCTTGTTGAACAGATAGCTTCGCATGATGTGATCTGACTGTTCCCAATTCTTCCACAAATATTGCTTATGTTGGTCCAGCAAGACAGACAGCACAGCTGATTCACCACTTCTGATTTGGCTTAGGCATTTCCTATTTAGCTTGGTCTTATTCAACAATCAGGTTATATCAGTGAAGGCATTCCTGGTCAATGTTTCATTTACTTTCTTTTCAATCTTACTTTGTTAACTAGATCATTTACTCAATTATCCTACAGCAATACACTGAAAAACCTTGACCATAATAATAATAAACAGTACAGTAATGAGAAAAGCAGTGTAGGTAATGGCAGGCAGGCAGGCAGGCAGGCAGGCAGGCAGGCATGGCATGGCATGGAAAGACACAAGAAGAAAGAAGTATGTGTATATATATATTTATTTATATGGTTAGTCAGTTAATTAATTAGTCCAGCAAGGGCCTTAACGTTTGAGTGCCATGAATATTTCATGTGAGCTGACCTTTAATACTTTTGCTGGAGCAAAGATGATAAAGTCAATTGATCTATAATTGTCCCAAGGGAGGAAACAAACTGATTCTATATCATAGCTATAATCCATTTCAAAACCAGTTCAAGTGAGGCAGCAGTCCAGCCTATAATTATTGTCCCCTCTTAATCAGACTTAAATGATTATACCCCGTATTTTATCAAATAAGTTGATGAACACTGTTCAGATGACAAGTGGGCTTGTCTTGTCCTGAATGACACATTCATGACAAGATAATGATATCTGACAGAACTGGTTAATGAGGCAGATTTTTGCTTACAAGTCTGCAAAAGTGAAGTACCCATTAAAGCAGAGCAAAGTCAAATTAAAAAAAAAAACATCAGAGGAAAACTTAGAGCATCAAAATGAAATAATATCTTTAAGAGAGTCAAATTGATATATTTTTAGGCTTGTCAAAATGTTTAATCTTTCTATGTGTCAAAATGACTTATCAATCAGTATTTAGTGGGTGTCTAACAATTCAATGTTAACTGAAGTTGATGCTGATGATGGCATTGGAATCTGGGATGGTCAATGAGACTTCGCTCTCCCACATATTTTGGATATGTATTGTTAGAGAACCATATGATATCTCAGTATTCACACCCTCAGGATCACCAAGTCAAGGAACCTCTATGGAATATCAAGGGGAAAGGACAGCGGCAAAAATGCACAAAAACAATGAGAATGTTATCAGCTACATTACCTGTGTGCAGGACAGGTTCAAAATATTCAGCAGACAGCTTCAATATACAAGGTAACCAAGAAAGCTAAATACAAAAATGGGCTTGACTGAAATGCTGAGAAATGTCTCTTTTTTTTCCAACTAGAATATCTATTTATTCTCACAATGCCTCTGTTTGATCCAAAATTATACTCAGAGTGGGACAACCATATTAGGTGACAAAAAAAGTTTAATCACAAACTATGAACTTTAATGCCAGAACACATGAAAGGGGAAGTAAAAGGACATGAGATTTAATGGAAAATTTTAGCTACCCAAGGCAGTAAGGTTTGGTAATGATTGAATTCCTGGATGACAAACTTGACTGTTGATAAAAGGAAGACAAGCAAGCTATGCCCATTAAGAGCCAAGAAATGGCAAAAGAAGAGAGAAGTGAGCTGGAGTAGATGGTTTAAAAGTAAAATAAGGAAGTTATTCAGACAAGATAAATGTGCTTAGGAGACACATGCAATTCAAACAGGAAATTCTTGCCCCATTAGCCAGGCCTCATACTAATTCAGCAAATGAAATTCAAATATTGAATATATAGGTTAAAGACTTTACCCATGGGTATCTCCAATACTGTTGCTAAATAAAATGGATAGAGGAGAGAGACCTTTTGTGAACTGAGTTCACAAATTCTATCCATTCCCTCCACCCAGAATTTATAAATTCAAGTTGGAGAAAATGAATGTGTATTTCCATTTTAGAAGATATTTTTAAATTGTACCACCATGTCACGGAACCTAAGGGCTCCATCTTAAAGACCTCCCACACAGCAAATGGATCAACTAGCATACGTTTCAGGGGATTTTTTAAAAAAATGTCCTTTTGGTTTTTTAGTGTCTAAGAAATGAAATTCTGGCAGATATTTGGCATACTCAGTAGTTTATGTTGACATATAAGAAGGATCTGAAAATGTTAATCACCAGACTGCACTTGACAGGATTAAAGTTGAAACTGAGCTAATGTAGATTGGCAAAAAGTGACTACTGCATTTTTCTCACTGATTAGGAGCTGGGAAGGTTAGCCCATGATAAAAAAAAGTTGAAGCCCTGTACTTATATCATTGAGTGACAAAGAAAAATAGACATGCATGCCTTCTTAGGAGTCACTACTGTTACAGATAGTAAGGAAGGAAGTCACCGGATAAAATTTTGTTGACAGAGGAGATGAGGGAAGCATTCACAAAAGGTGTGCCTCACAGAGCATGTTATGATTGCTACTCTTAACCTGTCCTGCTTTTCCTCTACAGATACTTCAGAAATAGGATTTGGTGAAGTGTTAAGCCAAAATAACAATGACAGGATGGACTGAAGAAGAAATGCAGTAAATTGCATTTGAGCAATAATGCTTCACAGTTGACAAAACACTGCAAAGGTTTAGGTGTACTTTCTAGGAGTAATCTTCAAAAATCTCACAAACCATAGCGCCTGAAATATCTCGATAAGAAGAAGAATAAGAAATAATGGCTGACAGATGGGCTTTTGCCCTGACAATCTCATTTTTTACAAGAGCATCCATTGGGCATTCACGATGCCAGTACTAATTGGATGTTCAAGAAATCATGGATGCTACAGGAGAGAACATGATAAAGGTGGGCAGCGCTGCAAAAGTCTGTCTTTGGTTTGCATCCCTGAACAATCTAACCAAAAACATTTAGACTAATTGAATTTTCTTTAGTTGAATAATGGAGACAAGTTTGGTGGCCTTCAGCTTCCTGTAGTTATAAACTTTTCAGCTTGCATTATATTTGTAGGACTACTCCCTATTCCCTCCCCTCCCCCCCCCCCCCCCCCCCCCCCCAAAAAAAAAAGAAGAAAAAGGGATAACACCCTCCCTTCCTCCTTACAATTTTGGGGTTGGGGAGGGTGCAAAAATTGAGCAGCCATTTTGCAAACTTAATGTGTCTTGACAATAGCTCAGATCCCAAATGATAGCTCACCAAGTTTGGTGGGCCTCCTCCCAAATTTGTGGCAGGAGTATCGGAAGTATATACATTTTGAGCTCCATTATATATAGATTACATTGAGAGAATTAAAAAAAAAAAAGAAAAAAAAAGGAAGGAAAAAAGGTGGAGTTGAAAGAGGGAAAGAAGGAAGGAAAATAAGAAGAAAAAAAGGAGGGGTTCTGGGAAAAAGGAAAAAAAAATTACAGAGATTATATAGAATTACTGACCTTCAGTTTGGGAGATATGTTTAATAACCTGATTAGCCATGTTTTCTAGGCTTTTTAGTAATGAAAAGTTTAATTCCTTTTTTCCCCCCCTCAGGATTCCCAGAAATGAAACCCAATCTATGCACTTTAAGAATGGTAAATTTCGTGGTGATAAGAAGTTTGTTTGGGAGGAGTAGCATTACTTACAGATAGCCAGACTATTGCAAACTTCTCTCTCTCTCTATCTCTCTCTCTCTATCTCTCTCTCTATCTCTCTCTCTCTATCTCTCTCTCTATCTCTCTCTCTATATATTGAGATTATGTGATAAATTATGGTTAAGAGCTGAATGCCAGAATAATAATAAAAATTTTTAAAAATTGGAAAAAAAAATATTGGAAAAAAAAAAAAAAGAAAAAAAAATTGGAAAAAGAAAGATAAAGTAGGCCAGCCCCTGTCAAATTCAGAATTCATTTGAACAGGACTACTTAAAAGTGAATATATGTTGTATTCTCTAAGTTTTTTAGCTACTAAATGATAGCTTCAGTTTCTCTAACTGATAGTCAGTCAGTGCTAGATTAGTCTGCCTGGTACTGATCAACCAGCTATTGAGTTGCAACCAGATAGGGCTACATGACTGACTATAACTGATGTTGAAATTAGAAATCCCAAAGGCAATCACTAGTCATTTCTCTTGACTGGTGTCTCTACATATCTAGCAACTTGGTTTTGGAAACAATGGAAATTCCCATGGCTACTGGCAGATGGTATTCATTTAAAATATCATAGGAATTTATTGATAAGTGAATATGTGAAAATTCCAACATAGGCATACTATTGCAGAGCACAGAAGAAACTTTAAACTGAAGCTGTTGCTCTTTAGTGTCAACTAAAACAAAAGACAAATGTATTTCATAAAATTCTTATCTCTCAAAGCATGAAAGTAATTTTTATGAAATAATTGGCATTGCAATGTGAGATTTTGGTGAACAGACTCCCTCCAGTCTTCAATTTTGCACACCACAAAAGCTACCAGCTTAATTTTGGTTTTAAAAAATGCAGTAAATAGTCCTATATAAATTTTGCCCAGCTTCTGTAGATTTTTTTTCACTTTTTTTTTTGTTAATAAAAATATTTAAAAAAAGTAGAATCCTACAGGAAAACACAATTTGGAAGTAAATTTTATGGTCACCTGGTCCTGTAGGGCCTTAACTCCCTGTGAGGATCCTAACTCCTCATGGGGCACCTAATTTCACTCTTGTATGACTTATGCATAATACTACATGGCCATTTTTGTTTGTTGGCCAAAGTTTCTCAAGTCGTTTCAGTTGCTCATATCATTTTCCAGTTAGGAAAATATATGAAGGTGATAATGGTAGCAGTCTGTTCAGCAACATGCCTTTACAACACTGCGGAGGTCTTAATATTTTCTACCTACAGTGAAAATGATGTGAGGGATGACATCAAACTGTTAAATACTGAAGTTTGAAAAGAGGGACCTTACAAATGCATTGATCCAAGTGAGTATTCTCCATCTGACCACCAAAGAGGAATACCTATTCCTCAAGAAAGTAAAAAAAAGGGATTGACAATACCTACAGTTCTCCAGAAAATAATGTTGATAATTTGTACTACCTTTAATATGTTCTGGATATTTCACTCAAGGGTAGCCAAATAGTTATTGATGATATCAAAGCAGTGGAGGAGTAGGAACAAAGTTCACATTGGGAGGGGGGGGGGGGGGGGGGGGCAGTAAGTTCAATGGACTTAGCATCCAGTCTAGCACTGAAATTTTTAGTTACTTTTAATGATGCAGAAGTACAGTTAAATATAGTCTGGGGATTGTAGCCTGTTTTTCAAAATTTTTGTACACCAGTAAAATGTGCTCTGATGTTTCAAATACTTGAAAATGTGCAAGCAATAATCACAAAAAAATTTTTATTCAAAAGGCAAATTGCATTGCAGTGTCAATTATTCATTACATTTTAAAGCACACATTCTAACATTACTTAAACTTTCAATCCCAATTGTTCGTAATCTAATGGGCAAGCTGTGCTCTCCTCTGATTGTTGACAATCTACCTTTTAGCATTACACCATGTTTCTAAAACATTCTGGCCTTTCTAAAAAATAAACGGGTATGCTGTGATCTCAAAGAGGCCGTTTGCCACTGTATTTGGGTTCAAATATAGTTTTTTGGGCATTTTAGAACCCTATGATCCCCAAATCGAAATTTCTTAATACATTTTTTATTATGTCTAAAGACCATGTCCCAAGTTTCATACTTTTAGCTCAATTCCAGTAATTTTGAGCACAAAATTGCACTATATAGGGGGTGTCAATTTCATCCATGAGTAACCACCAAGCTGTATTATGAGCACTACCAACCACAATGGTGTAAACATACTCCAGATCCAAACTAGCATTTAATTTTTTTTTCTTTTTGAGCACTTTGGGCCCAAATACCTGAGAAATAAAAGTGAGGAAGGGAAAAATTAAGGGGTAGATGCTAGGAGGGCCAAAGGCACAGTTGAGGTTGCCCAGTTGGGAAAGTTATGCAGGCATTGCCATCAAAAGGGCAAGTCCCAGCCTCCATTGAGATCCTAAATGAGATGTATCATGCCATCAGAGTAGGGAAGGTGCTGTGTCCCCTGACTTCTGAGTGTCTCTCCTGTTCAGTCCAAGAAAAAGCCTTCCATGTCTTACTCCCCTTCAGCTGGGTGCATGGTTAAAGACATACTGTGAGGCAATGGTTCATTTTGTTGCATGTACCTTGGAGGTTCAAAGCCACTCCCTATGCTCATGTTGGACTCTCCCACTTGATTTCAGAAATGTATTCAACAATATTAATACTAAATAGGGTCTGTATGTTCAGAAGTGAGATTCTATATTCCTTTTCTGGCAGCTTGGGTAGAGAACTGCTATGGATCTGAACCACTACTTCACTTTGGAGATGTCACCATTTTTAGCAGATGTGGAGTCCACCAAGGTGATCCTCTGGGTCCCCTCTGTTTTCCCCTGACCTTTCACTCAATAATAGACTGGATCAAGATATAGATGCTAAATTTACTTATCAATGCATGGTTCTTAGATAGTGGTACCTTTTGTGACTCTCCTGATGATTTGGGGAAAGTTCTGACTATGGCATGGATAATGTCCCCACCAGGAAGGCCTTATTCTCAATCCTGACTGAGCTGATGTCTCCCTTAAGTTTAACCCTCTCCCTTTGGTGATTTCTATCTTTAAATCTGGCTTTGCCTACTAGGTTCACCTGTCGAACAGCCTCCTTCTGTGATTCAATTATCTTGAAGAGAGTGGAGAAGATCAGGTCCTCTGTGGACAAGTTCTATTACCTTGAAGATGATGGAGCAACCCTCATTTTCTCATGTCTCTCTATTTCTAAACTTAAAATTCTATGAGAATCTGCCCACCCCTCTGCCTGCCCCAAATTGGTGTAGTGAATGCCCTGCCACCTAGATATGACAGTGATCTCCCCAATGCAATCTCTCACCTTGTCTACAGCAGCTGCTAATCAGTGATATGCTCTGAGGATTATAGAAGAGTGGAAGATGGCTGCTCACCATCATGTATGTTACTCTGAGGGTGCAGTTTTTATCCCTATGGTGGTGTAATCCCTTGGAGGATGGAGTGAAGAGGCTGTTGGAAGCATCAAAAGGATTGGTTGCTTCCTAGGACAGAATATTGAGGCCTTTTTTGCTGTTGTAAAAACAGACTAGCATCTGTTTCAGAGACTTTCATTCCACCTGTGGAGAGTAAATGCCTCAATGGGTCAAGTGTTGATAAGGCATTAGCTGTAAATGTCTATTTTGCAGAGCACTGCTGAAACCTTGTGATTAGTCATTCTTGTAGCAGAGGAGGAGAAAAGTGGGGGCATAGGGGACTTCAGTCCCCCAAATTCATCACAGGAGGGGGGGGGGGGGGTCAACTCTAAAGTATAGTGTGCACTTTTAGTTAAGAAGTGCAAAGTATCAATTTATACATAGAGAATCACAAACCAAAAAAAGTTTTAGTTGTATACAACTTGCAGAAGCAAACAAGTTTGGTAACTTTGCAGCTGCAACATGATACTCATTGAAGGCAACAATACTTTCTGGGTTTTCAATTATTGCTTATAAAGGAACAGATGTGATCAACAGTGAAGAGTTAAATTTGTTCATTCATTGTGTGAATTCTAATTAGAATATCTGAATGGATTTTGTTGCTTTGTGTAAGTTTCATGAAGCAATCCTCAGAAAATGGATCCAGATGATGCTATGGTAATCCAAAGAGGCCAGAGAACTAATGAAAATTGATAAGGTCTCTTCAGAACTAGCTGCTATTGTTGCAACTTGCATTCAAATCGATGGAACTAACCCAATATATTATTGAGAAGATCTCCCCCAGTGAGAGAGGAGATCAGCTTTGGCAAAGTTTGCTGCTGTGATGACAAGGATTCTCTATATCAGTGCTATAGTTTGTTTCTGGTGTTAAACTTTTCTTACCCGATGGCATGGTTCATGGATACTGCCTGTTTCAAGTAATGTCCCTTTGTGAGAGAAAAAAAGGTTGTCAGATAGGTGGCTGTGTCCCACTAAGAAGATCATTACAAAGATTATGCATACAAACAGTTTCTAGAACCTTCTGAATTTGAGTAACCTCTTGCTGCTTTTTATACTCTTGATAACACAAACCAAACTATGCACTGAATTGGTACGGTTTAAAATTTCCCCCAAAATCAGCTTATTTCCCCAAAAAATCACCTAAAAAATTTTTTTTAACAACCCTAGAATGCTTAGATTTCACCAGTGTTGCCAGGTATTTCAAAAAAAAGGAAAAAAAAAATTCCAAACACAACCAAACACAACCAAACACAACCAAACACAACCTGAAAGAAGTGCCAAAGGTGCTTAATACATTTTTAAAAAGTGATGAAAAAGGTCCAGACCCCCCCCCCCCCCAACCCCCTTCCCCCAAATATGAATAAATTCAATGGTTAATACAGGGGCAAGGGGTGAAATAATAAAGAAGGCCAGACCAAGCCATCCAGTAAAATTTTGCACTTGAAAACCTTCATGTGTATTTAATTCAGTTTTCTTATGAAAATGAAATTTGGCTTTCTAACTAATTAGCTTAACTTTGTATCTTTTCTAAAATGTCATAATGATGTCATCTCCTAAAATTAATTTCTGTTCTCCTGCACCACCTCCCTCACTGTGATTTTTTTGGTTAATATGCATCTGCAATCCCCCTATTAATATCCTGTTTCCACCACTGAAACCATCTATTATTTTGCTGGAAAGTCCATACAGATGACACATCACAAAGTTATTAACAGTTTTCTATCAGCAACATCAGTGAAATTATGATAAAGCTGTGGGTTTTTTTCTTTTGGTTTTGTTATGTGAACAGATTAAACATAACCTAATAAAACAAATTCTTTGCAACCTTTGCTATGAATTGCAAATTGGAATAAGTTTGGATGATTGTTCAAGCATTGAATGCCTCATGTGGTTCTTCACCTATGTTTTGATCCATGTCATACGAGAAAAAATTCTCTCAATGACTACTTTGCTCACAGATATGAAAAGTCATGAAAATACATACAATGCCAAATTTTCAAATGGCTGCTGGTTTATCATATATTTTACTTATAATAATGTCCCACCAGATAATTGTGGTTGGGAATCTGACCACATAAAATATATATTCCTCCAACCAGTTAATATGGAGAATATTGTGGTACTGATGTTCCATGTGAATAGTGTCAGTTCTCTGTGATAAGAGATTGCAGCTGGTTGAATGGCAGACATGTGGTTGGATTCCAGACTTTTGTTGAACTACCTTTTGGTTCAATAGTGCCAAAAAAATGCCAATGGTACCGAGAAAAAAAAAGTTTTGGGGTGCCAACCTCATCAAAAAGTGCAACAACAAAAAAAGAAGTCAATTTCCATGATTCATGCCAAACGAAATCTTTTGTGCCAAGGTTCCAAAAAGTGCCAGATTTTAAAAATGGATTCTACCTAAAATTCTTAGCTCTATAATATAGTCATGATTATGTCTATTCTATAATTGACTGTGATGTCACATTATCTGTTTACTGTTATTTTGTATCACATGTATATTTGACTTTGTATATACTCATCATAGACATAATTTCTGCATGATTTAATATAAATGAACCTGCCATGTTGTGATTATCGGTCTGCAATAATCTCTCTGCTTGAATAATGATCAATTAATTGATGAGCAGCTATATTCCTAAATATTAATTGTAGATAGTCAAACTACAACTCTTAATACCCCTTCAAAAATATTAAATAAAAACACCACGTTCTATTACCATGTTGAAATTTTGGTTTTACTGGATTTATCCAATAGGACAAAAATATTTTCAATAGTTGTATGTGAAACTTTTACCAAAAATTTTTTTCTGAATCAATAAAAAAAAAAAAGTGAAAGAATAAACTACGAGATATTAAAAAAAATTTTAGAGACAATACTGTCAATGAAGACTCAGGTTTAATCACTACTACAATCACTGGCATCACTATTATGATGAAAAAAAAATTCTCAAAACTTGAGGGAAGCTAAATCACAAAAAATAAAATTTAAATGTCTGCTACTTCTCTGATCCATGATTCAGTCTGGAATGAATAAAAAAATGTATATATATATATTAGTCAATATTCATTCTACTTGTTAACTGGCACCCAAAAAGTACTCTATTAACAGCGTGGGATTAGTGGGTTGGTGGAAGATCATTGCAGTGATTCTTTCCCTCAACCCCCACAATAACAAAATTAACTAAACTAGCAAAGTTCAAAAAGCACAAAACAGGCAACCATTTCCACAGCTGCACCAATTCCAACCCACACTACTGTACTGACCAGACACCCAACTTGTGAAGCCAAACAGCCAACTTTACTTATGAAGCTTAGAGTCTCTGCATAACTGATATCTGATTTGATAAAATATAGTATTTTCGATGAAAGAAAGCCTCAGCTATCACTTTAAAGTAGAGGGAGAGGCGGCTACACAGTAGTTCTATGCTAATCTATTAACATCTTTTTCTATTGAACAGAATATAGTGAGATTGGAGCCAGCTATGTACCAAGCAAAAATAGTTCATAGTTCTTGAATAGCTAGCTCACTGCTAATCTGGAAGGCCACTCCTTCCTTGAAAGTGATGGCCAGCCAGACTAGCTCACTGCCAGGCTTCCTAAAATTTGTTCAACCCTCTTTCACCCCTGCTACTTTGTGGATCCAGTCACTGTAATTATTCCATTCTTTGATGTTGGAATAGTTATCTTAAATTTGCTCCTTTACTTTTCTTGGTACTAAAACTTGAAATTATTAATTTTTTTTTGGTGTTTTTCTAGTCAACATTTTAAAAACAGGGTGTTCTGCATCTACCCTTTACCATGAACACACAGATGGATAACATGCAACACACAACTAATTAGACATTACACGTGAGAGTGATTAAATTTACACTTAAAATCTCTAACATTCCTCTGCCACTCAAGGAACTATGGCCACTAGTAACAGTAACAGCAGTTACAGTGGTGATATTCTGACTTGGAATGTCATTATTTGTATTAGTGGTGGTTTCTCCTTCTGTGTTGAGGATATTCAGATTTGAAACAACTGCAAACACAGATCCGAGTTGTCCCATTTCAATTAGCACATAATGAAGGAGTATAACTTTAAAAGTTTTTGTTTCCATTCTGAAAGAATTAAAGAAAGCTTCTGAAGCATTAGCAAGCATGTCATTGCAGAAAGTTTGACTAAGAGAAATGCATATTCCTAAAGTGAATCCAGACAATATACTGATGTCAGTGTTAGTACTTATGCCGAAATTTTCTTTTTCTGCTCTTCCAAGGTGAGAACAACCTAAATCCCATGTAAAAGGCAAAATAGTGCGATATGGAGGTGGATGAAGCCAAGCGTTTAACTTTAGGCTATTGTGAACCAAGTTCTGGTCAAATATAATGAAGTTTCACACTGTCATCAATAGTTTGTTTCAAAGTTGGCCATGATTTTCCATTTGATGTGAAGTAAGTGTTCATCTCTGTTGCAGACACTTTCTGTTGATTGTCCTCATGTTTGTTCCAGGAGATCTGCAATCATCACACTGGCTTGTGGAAGATCACTGGAGGGCATTTGGTCAGTGAAATGCAATCTGATTATTTCATTCACATTGTTTCTCATCCAGTCGTCTATCTGTTGGAATATACTAGTGATGTGTCCCCATATCTGTATCCTGTTCGAGCAATGTCTGATGCACTCCCCTGACAGGACACCAGTTGGCTTCCAGTAAGATCACCGTACTGTGGAATATCGCATTCTGCTGGGAGAATACAGATGTCCAGACTCAGGAAACGTACTCCTAAAGTTAACTGCTCTGTGATAGAATGATCTTGAGTTCTAAAGAGACAGTTAATGCTTACTGAAGTTTCTCCCTGGCAATTTCTGACTGACCCATTGTATCCTGAACCTGCTCCATGTGATCCAGCGAGGGTGATTTGATTAAATCTTAGATCACAATACTCTGACTGGCCACTACATTGTGCTGTAACTGTGATAAGGACAACAACAAAAAATCGTTGATTATTTGGAATTTAATGTTATATAAAGTGACTATCTGAGAATACTTAAAGGATTCATGCATATGCTGGTGTAAAATTAATAAATGTCCCTTTTTTTTCTGAGGTTCTCATTGAGTTAATAATGGCTAGTGGGGTTTAGAAATACTCATAAATAACAAGTTGGGTTGTTGGTAGGACTGTGCAGGTATGCATGCAACATATAAATTTTATACTGAACCATAATGGATCACAGTTTCATTAATTTGTATATATGTATATTCTGCACCTTCACCATTAAATTTTAAATAATATTAACAAAATGACTTCTTTTCTTTTAAATTAAGTTATTTATATATTATATATCTATGTATATTAGAAGACATATGTAACTATGTAACTATATTCGTCCGTTTCTCAAAATCTCTCTGTTAGATTTTGACCAAACTTTTAGGGATGGAGGAGACCCACCCTGAGATGGTTTTAAGCCAGGTGGCATGTCTGGAAAAATACAGAATTTGTCTGTCTGTCTGTCTGTCTGTCTGTCTGTCTGTCTGTCTGTCTGTCTGTCTGTCTGTCTGTCTGTCCGTCCGTCCGTCCGTCCGTCCGTCCGTCTGTCTGTCTGTCTGTCTGTCTGTCTGTCTGTCTGTCTGTCTGTCTGTCTGTCTGTCTCTTTGTACCATCATTCCAGCCAAACTGGTAGGTAGATTTTTCCTGAAACTTGGCATGATGATAGATTTTGACCCAACTTAAAACATAGGCTAAAAATTTCACAAAATGGTTACCATGGTAACATAAAAAAGCCAAAAATGGTATTTTTGCCAGAAAAACCACTGGAGCTAGAGATCTAAAACTTGGTATGAATATACAACTTCACTCTGGGAGTAACATGGGCTGTGTCCCACCTGGCCACACCTCTTCCTTTCTCTGTGTAAGGCTATTAATGCCAAAAATGGTATTTCAGCAAAATCACTTGAACCTAGGGAGTTAAACTAATGAACCCACATATATTTAGAATCAATATAATCTAGAGAATGTTTTAAATACATTTATATGACCACACCCACTTCTATTTTCGTGTCAGGCCCAAAAGAGGACAAAAATGGTACTTTGGCCAAACAAACCCTTGGAGCGACAGATTTGATATATGGTTTGTATACTCAATTTTGACTATAATGTGTGATGTTGAAATTGGCTGGGCAACGCTGGGTATATGCTGCTAGTAGCTATATATATTCAAAAAATATATATCCTAATAATTGCATTCTATTGAATGGTAATGATGTTCTACATTACATGTTTGGCATAACTCCCTCCAAACCACTCAGCCCATCTACTAGCGGTGCTCACAGTAATAATTATAGCACAAGAGAACTCCATCTATATGTACACTCCCAAGTAATGTTGAACTGGTGAACATAATAAAATTGGTTATTAGTAATAACAAATCATGAGGAACTTATAAATTAGTAAAGCAGTCCCTCAAATAGTTAGTAGGCCAATAACACAACTAGTCTTTAATGTCTCCCAATTTAGATACATGGGAGTTTGACTTCAAAATGACATCCCAAACATATGCAGCTATTATACTACAAAATGAGGGCTGGGGTACATCATAATACTTTGGCATTAAATGGATACTGGGTCATAAAGCCAAACCAGAAAGTATCCCCCAGGAAGGGTTGCTGTTAATTCTGTTCATGTTTGAACTTGCGCAGGAATTGCTGGATTATTAGTGTCATTCATCTCTGTTGCAGCCACACCTTCTGTTGGTCGTCCTCCCCATGCTTGTTCCAAAAGATCTGTAATCATCACACTGGCTTGTGGAGGGTCACTGGAGGGCATTTGGGTAGTAAAAACCAGTCCAATTATATCATTCACATTGCTCTTCATACAGTCATCTATCTGTTGGAATATGCTAGTGATGCAATCCCTTATCTATATCCTGCTTGAGCAATGTCTGATCCATTTCCCTGACATGATACCAGTCAGCTTCCTGTTAGATCAACATATTGGGGAATGTCACAGTTTGCTGGAAGAATATATATATCCAAACTCAGGAATCATACTCGTAAATTTAACTGGTCTGTGATAGAAAGATTCTGATTTCTAAAGATGCATTTACTTGTACGAGAAGTTTCTCCTTGGCAGTTTCTGACCGATCCACTGAATACTAAACCTGCTCAATGTGATTCTGTGAGGGTGATTAGATTAAATTTTAGATTGCAATACTCTAAGGGACCATTACATTGTGCTCTAACTGTGATAAGGACAAAAATAATTGTTAATTAATTGTTATTTACTTACACACAAAGTGACATTGTATGAGAGTAGTTTATATGGTTCCTGCACCTGTTTGTGTGAACTTATGCCACTTCTCCTTCCCTGAATCTTAACAGGACTCCATGGAGACAGTTATTCCTGTTCAGACCTTGAAATAAAACTGAATTGAGTCTAGTTCCAATGTACTGCACAGAGCTGTCAAAAAGATGGATCTTGTCATTCTTGGAATGATGAACAGGGAATACAGGAAGCTACCAATCTTTACAATCTTCTGGAGGCATATCAGACACAGGAACTTGTTCCACATGCCATTCTTTATGTAGTTATTCACAAACTTCAGAACTTCATCAAGTTCTTGAAAATTCCTCTCACATGGTAAGTGAATTAAGAGATTACTTGAGAATGGAATGACAAATTATTCAGAAGTCTTGAACAGTCAGATTTAAATGGAAGTGGCATCTGAAGTCCTTCTTCCTCAGTAGTCTTGAATGGAGAAGTCTAGCAGTTCATTGTCTCGTTGCTCAACAAAGACATCAGGAAAGTCGAGCACATAAGAGAACTATGGCTTGGCATGAAAATGATGGTGGCTCTTAGTAGAATTCTGAAGGTTTCTTTATTGACTATTCCTACCTATTTTGTCAAACGTTACCAATGACAGCATAACTAAGACTACTGCGATGAGCATAAGGTTCCTTCATGTTGAAATCATCTAAAGGCTTCATAAGCAGATCACTCTCTCTTTCAATGAGGAGGAGAACAGGTGTGTTTTGTTGGAATGAAGGAATTCTACAAGGTTGCTCTGCACAAAGTGTGATGACATTTGGAACTGCTTTCCTTGCATATTTTGGATGTCATTGTACAGTCAAGTAGCCTATCATTTCCGAGACGGATGTAACAGATAAAATTCCCATTAATGTCCTTCTCTTCTCTTATAATGACATTGCCTTGAGCACTTGGTAGTTTTCTAAAGTATGAGAGTTGGAGGGGTGAACAAGACAATTTCTAGGCTCTTCATCATCATCTATGTCTTCAGCCAAAGTCTGCAGATATTGTGCACAATTGGCTTGGTATATTTCAAACAAAAAGTTGGTGGAGCAGTTGATATCGGTGCCACAGGTAGAGTGGGGTTATTAATCACACAATCACATTCTTCTAAGAAGTGGCAGAGGGCATGGGATGGTGGATGAGTACCATTGTGTTGATACTGATACTTGGCAACTCATTCATTCCACTAGTATGCATATCCCTAGAAAGCTTCTCATTATGATTTGCTGATCTGATGAGAGGTTGAAGGTGGTCAAATCATCAAGATCAGACATTTGAATGAGAATGAGGCTACAGATATCCGACAGTTCTATAGCCTTGGTATAATTCGTGTGACTGAGTGTTGGAAGACACCGAGCTGCTCTTAAGGCTCACTATGATTAGTGGTGCACTACTAAACCTTTCTTGCAGCATATCCTTGATTTTTTGAAAATATTTCTCAGCATTGGAAGATTCTGTTACCTTGAAAGTCTAAACAACCTTCTGTGTTCCCATACAGTGTCAGCTTCCAGAACATCAATTATGTTGCCTGTCTAAGCCCAAATTCCACAATCTTTCTTTCTAGACTCATATGCCAAGAGCAGAACAGTGATGAATCACCCCTGAATGAAGAAACTGATGCCTTGAAGAGATCTTCATGGAGAAGGTATCTTGTGGTGGGATTAAGAGTTGGTTGAACAGCTGGCTATTACTGATATAGGAGACTCTCCACACTAGTTGACAGGACTGGTAGAGAACTTCCCACTGTATCCATCAACTGGAGGCATCAAGTTAAACTGAGATGAAGACACAGTCAACTTGGATTGAAAGGAGTAACACGTACTAACTAAAAATAGACACATGAAGTGAGTGTGATATCAGTGGTCGAGAGATAGCAACAAAGCTGCAGATAAAGTCATCACAGGCACTGCAGGTTGGGAAACAAAAGCTTCAGCACAGAGCTTAGGCTTGCCAACAAAAATCTTGTAAGATAACTTTGAACAGGTCTGGGATCAATCTGTCAGAGCTACAAGCCTAGCATGCTCATTGTCTTGTTCTAGTTGCTGAAGACTCTGTGCATCCTCTTTTTCTTTGCATTGTATCTCATGGTTTATTTTAAACTTTCTTCATTCTTCTTTCTCTTAGTGTGCCTTGATTTCTTCCTGAATTCGTACCTGCTCATCCTCATAAGCCTGAGTAACATCAATGGCGGCGAGATGCTGATCAATCTCAGATCAATTTTCCTGGAACAATGTGATAACATGATAGAATGGCATGAAGCATGAATTGATAGAGGTCTGCTTAAGGCTGTCCTTTCTTAAAGGATCCGATGCTTTGCTGCTTTCTATTCGAGAGACAATTTCATGGAAGTGATCCTCCAAGATAATTCTTTCTTGAGTGATGCAATGTTGCTGAAGCTGAGAATACAGTTGAAAATTACTCTTTTCACAGATCTTCCAATTACAAAGAATGTCCCTGAGAAGATGACTTAGGTGATCAGTATCATCAGGCATATTCTCATGTGAGCGGGCAATGGATCTCCAAAGAGCATGTTCACTGAAATCCCATTAACTTGGGCTTTGGTCCAGTGTTGGTTTGCATACTCTGGATATGATTGATATCCCTATCCCCATTCCTGCTGTTCCATCCATTAATTTCTCATCATCAATGTTATTTGTTCAAGGCTAGGTGCTTGTTCCTGTGAAGTCATCCTGAACAATTACTCAAGCAAGTATGAACTACGATGGAATAAAAGCTAGTCTAGCATTGATTGACCTGTTACCAAACACAATGATAGAATAGATCATGAGCTGATAGGAGAGAAGAAAAAGCTAGCATCCTTTATTGACCCTTTACTGACCCTTTTTTTATCCTTTACTAATCCGACCCTTTACTGACCCTTTTTTGATCCTTTACTAATCCGACCCTTTACTGATCTAAAGCTAGAATAAAGAAAAGACAAAATGTAGAGACTGGACAATGTCCAAACCTACCAGAGAAGTTTGGATAATATCTCATCCAGGATAATCTCTTACTTTCCTGACCCTCTGAAGTTTACTCTACCAGGAATAATTTGGGCAAATTGTAAAGGAAAATTCTTAAATAAATTATTATTTCCCTGAGGGATGCAATAAACATTACAACAAAATGAAGCTCCACTATAATGACAGAATCAAACATGGCTATGAAGGACCACAGAACTGAATCCCAATGAACACAGAATATGATGACAGTTAGTTTTTAACTGGAAGTTACATGATGTGTACTACTGAACACCTATACACATATATAAATCAAAATTCAGGCGTGAATCGCTGTAATAGCGCTAGCATCATTACAGATATTAATGTGGTAAATCGGTTAGAATGAAATATTAGTGTGATATAATGATAGAAAGTATAATATTAAATAGCATGCTGTGTTTTCCATTTATCAACAGTGAGAGCATCACAGTATACACCTAATGGAGCATCAAAGGGGAGGGGCAAGATTCAAGTGGGTATGGGTGGTGTCAAGGGGCCATGGCTGACATGAAGGGGTCAAGATCAGCATCAAGGGGGGTGACCCATGTCAATGGGGTGGGTCTGGATCTATGAGAAAATTATGTGGGAGATTCGAATCACATCAGTTTTTAAAAATCCAATTATTATTGAGTAGAGGTATTACTTTGTCCGTCCACCAACAGCGAGGGCAACAGAGCATAGCACTGCTGTATGGCGACAAAATAAGCAAAAATACAGTGGTATTTAGAATTTTTACATGCATGTGTGAATTTCTTTCATGCATAAGTAACCACAGAGCTTGGACACAGTTCCTAAAACTGAACAAGGAGTAGCAATTACCCTCCCTTGAATTGCCCATGTAAGGTTTCTTCCTAAATGTGCCAAAAATGGCAAAAATGTCCCCCCCCCCTCCCCGAGATATTCACACTGGACACCGCATAAGTTCCCCTGAAAGTTTGTAGACATGGCTCCCAGAACTAAACTAGTGATTAACCTTCTTTAAATTTTATATGCATGTGTTTTTTTTTTCGAATATGCCAAAAATGGAAGAAAAAAAAGGAAGCATCCCTCACCCCCCAGTGACTCCCACCCTTGACCTCCGTAGTTACCCTAAAACTTGGGGATGCTGGTCCCAAATCTGAAGGAGTAGTGATTATCCTCCCTTGAATTGTACATATATATATGTTGTTTTTTCCAATTGTACCTAAAAAATGGTAAAAAAAATCCCCCCCCCCCCATCCTCCATAACACCTGCCCTGAATTTCCGAAGGTCCCCTGAAAGTTTGGGGATTTGTTCCCTTCAATTCCCCATGAATATATGGGGGGGTGGGGTTTTCTAAATGTGCCAAGAATGTGCCAAAAATGGCGGTTTTAATGTCTCTACTGCACTCGCCATGTCAAACTATATGTTTTGTGATTTTCACTTCAT
>OZ017789.1:4774055-4822825 GCA_963969325.1 Lycopodina hypogea | reverse complement strand
GACTATGTGGGTTGAATAACCGCCCATAGGGTGGGTTTTTTGCTAGTATTCATAAAATACCAACCTATATGTAGATATTCTGTTTCTTTAGTTTCAATACAATATGTACTAACAGTTAATTAAAAGGATCTTTACATCAGTAAACACAATGAAAATACCAGGTGTTGCCAGGCCAGAAATAAATTTGTGATGAAGATCGCTTTTTATATCTTACAAATAGAGGATGGTCAGTCAATTAGCAATCCAATCCACTCACAGGACATATTGGATGCTTCATTATATCCCCATCCTCAAACATATTTGATATCCAGATCTAATTGGTACCGGCCATCGAGGATGGAAGTAGCAACCACCTGCCAGTAACTTTAGTTAATTTGGCATATTGCAAAATATCCTCTCTGATGTCATGATGTACAAATTGCACACATATGAATCACTTCTTTATTAAAGAAATTATTTCATCCACCATTATAAAAAAATGATTTGTAATTCTTATTTTATCAACTAAATATTTTTAATTATGTTCTTACCTGAATTAATTATTTTCATTTTGTACGTGGGGTGATGTGTATGTAGTATTCTTTAGCTTTGGTCTTTCAAGGCAAGCATTTATGACAGAGTTATGCTTAGCCAATTGAATACCTTCATTAATGCCAAAAAAAAATTCCTGGTTACCATTATATCAAGGTCCACCATCTTCCCTAAGTGCCAAGCATTACCATCCACAAAATAAAATACATTCTGGCAGAATAATGAATTGCGTCTATTTTCCTCAATAGCTTTAGCCAGTGCAAAATTAATGCATACATCTACATTGTGCTGTGGATTTTCCACAGATTGGACAAAAGTATTTGAATCTGCCATTGCATTAAGGTGGTACGGAGTAGAGGAATGACTATCTACTATGTTGTTGACAAGAATCCCATACTTATTCCTATCTTCTACAAACAAACTAAAGAAAATACAAAACCTACCATCCAATCAATAACTTACTATATACCAACCAAGAATATTTTATAGCCATTTCACCTGAAAGCAACAGCTATACAATATACTCTTTGGGGAAAGGGAAAGTTTCGGAAAAAAATAAATGTTTTAAAAATCTAAGATGTGATCTCTATCCAAAGAATTTACCATACCAATTACTTCAGTAGTGGGCATAATATACATAAAAAATTTAAAAAAAACGTTGACATCTTAACTTTCTTTAGATAAACTGTAAGGGCCACCATTACCACCAAGATGGTTCAAACTTGCACAACTAATATTTAGCAGTTGATCCCAAGCTAAGATTTTCACAACTGCCATCAATAGTACTAATTACAGGTATATGATTTACATCAGCAACACTGTCACTAATGACAATGGAAATGGACAGTGGACATTGTGCCTTCACGTACTTCGAAAAATCATCGCTTCTGGAAGTTGCCCTCTTCTCCCAGCAAGCCTTGCCTCCATATTAAGTTTAACTAGATGTCCCAATATCAGGACCACCATTACCATCTACATCATGATGATTTAAACCTTCATAACCAGCAGAAGGTCCCAACCTAAGATTATCACTGACACAAATGCAACCAAAATTACAGAACATAGGTACATAGTTCACATCAGCAGCACCATAACCACTAAGGGTAGACATTGTATGGGCGGCTAAGGGTGGGGCTAGAGGGGCTTGAGCCCCCTCACTTTTTGGTAGATGGGGGCAGAACCCCCCCCCCCCAAATTTTTTGAACAATGATGTCAATGTATGAATGAAGTAGCTGTAACTCAATCCTCCCTTTCTATTCTCTTTCTCTTTTCTGTATCTTCTTTCTCCCCCCCTTGCTTACTGGTACAGAGAGAGTGAGTAAGTTTTAAAAATGGTATTATGTGTCTACATACATATGCAGGTATCTGCTAAAATGTCTGTATGTGTAGATACGCTTAACACCACCACCACCTACCACCACCACCACTGCATATGAACCACTAACAGTATTTATCATGAATAATCTTGCATTTTGCCAGCATGCTCTGAAATCAGAACCAGCTGAAAGTTTATTTTGCCAAAATGGCTAAGAGAATGAGAGAGGCAACCTTGCTTGATGCTTGGTCATCAGGAAAGAGACAGACTGCTAGAGTTCAGCCAAAGATAATTCTTGAAGATTAGGTCAGCCTGAAATTGACCCTGTAACTGAGGCAGTCAATGAAGATAATGAGGATATTTAACATCTAAGATCGGTGATCCCACTTTCAGAATAGTTGAAATTCCATGTTTTACATCAAACCAGGCAATTGGTAGCTCCAGTAATTTTAATGAATACCAGCCCATATGCTGTACAGACCAACACCAACCATTTCAGTCTAAAAATAAAGAAATTAAATACTCTTGGGTCTCTCAAACAATGGTCAAAATTTATGGCTAGTTGATATACTACTTTATACACACAAGCAGTTGACAGATAACAGTGATCTTATTGAATTAGCCAGACTATTTTGTGCAGTGTTAGATGAACGCAGGGAGCATTTTGGTGCATTTATATAGTTCTGTTTTTCCTCACGCTTGATTTATCAAATTCTCATGATTATCAATATCCCCACTAATACTCTTGGTAGTGCTTATGTTCTCCCTTCCCCTCCCATTTAAAATTAAATATATGCATTGCTTGTATGTAGGGAATATATCTTGCCACCCCCCCCCCCCCCCTTGCCTGCTTATACTAGGTAAACTGAAACTGAGCCCCCTCAATCATTTGAAGCTTGATCCACCCCTGCATTAGAAGTGAACACTCCAGCTTGAAGTACCTGAGAAACCATCACTTCTGGTAGCAGCCATTTTGCTCCCAGCAAGCCTAGCTCCCATCTAATATACAAGGGAGTTGAGACATTTAGGGAAAGGATAGGAGGTGCTGACTCACAGTTACACAGTGACACACTACAGCAGTGGACGGTCACGCAGAGCTCCAGATAATCTGATACACTTCAAAACTGAATGCGGGAGGACCCTGACAGACTGACTGACTCTCGGTGGTGTGCGCATGGGTACTGGCAGAGAGAAATATTATTATTATTAATTTTTTTTTTTTTTTTTTTTTTTCCTTTCCCCCCCCCCCCCCTCCCCACCCAAAGGGGGATTCGGTCGAACCCCTCAAACCCCCTCTGGCTACGGGCCTGCTGTGTGTGCTAACACTGAGTATATTACCCCAGTGTGTGCTAACACTGAGTATATTAACACAGTGTGTGCTAACACTACATATATTAACCCACTGTGTGCTAACACTGACCATATTAACCCGGAGTGTGCTAACACTGAGTATATTAACACAGTGTGTGCTAACACTACGTATATTAACCCACTGTGTGCTAACACTGACCATATTAACCCGGAGTGTGCTAACACTGAGTATATTAACACAGTGTGTGCTAACACTACGTATATTAACCCACTGTGTGCTAACACTGACCATATTAACCCGGAGTGTGCTAACACTGAGTATATTAACCAAGTGTGTGCTAACTCTGAGCATATTAACTCAGAATATTCTAATACGGAGCATATTAACCCTGTGTGTGCTAATACTGAGTATATTAATCCAGCCTGTGCTAACACTGAGTATATTAACCCAGTGTGTGCTAGCACTGAGTATATTAATCCAGTGAGTCCTAAAACTGAGTATATTAACCCAGTGTGTGCTAATACTGAGTATATTAACCCAGCGTGTGCTAACTCTGAGCATATTAACCCAGTGTGTGCAAACATTGAGCATATTAACCCAGTGTGTGCTAACACTGAGCATATTAACCCAGTGTGTGCTAACACTGAGCATATTAACCCGAAATGTGCTAACACTGAGTATATTAACCCAGTGTATGCTAACACTGAGCATATAACCCAGTTTGTACTAACACTGAGCATATTAACCCAGTGTGTGCTTACACTGAGCATATTACCTCAGAGTTTTCTAACACTGAGTATATTAACCCTGTGTGTGCTAATACTGAGTATATTAACCCAGTGTGTACTAACACTGAATATATTAACCCAGTGAGTGCTAACACTGAGTATATTAACCCAGTGTGTGCCTAAACTAAGCATATTAACCCAGTGTGTGCTAACACTGAGCATATTGACCCAGTGTATGCTAACAGAGTATATTAACCCTGTGTGTGATAACACTGAGCATATTAACACTTACACTGTAATTATTGCAATGGAGCTACGTGGCGAGAGATATTTAACCTATTTTAATAAAACCAAAGTTATATAAATCACAATAAACATATATCAGATGTCTCCCATTTTAAACCCAACTCTCCCCTCACATAATGCCTCAATATACCTCCACCCATTCTTCCCTCCCCTCCACCCACTTACTTCACAACTCCTGGAACAGGCAGCCATTGCGTGGGAAATATTGTTGAAGGCACTATCAAGACTTGTGGGTGTCTCATGATACTAAACAGAAGAGTTAGTGTGTGATAAACAAACATCAATTTAGTATTTTACTTCTGCAGGGCATCAAGAACAATGACTGCAGCTCCCCGCCCCCTCCCAGCTCTCCCCTCAAGTTCTTTGTGTCTGAGTTCACCTATAAGCTTGTTGAACATTAAAAGAATTACCAAGAGACAATTGACCTTGTCAGCTGAACACAAAGAAAAATACTGAACATTTGAGTGGGGTGTATCAGGAAAAGTAGCTCAATTTATTTTCGTTGCTTTGTTGTTGTTTTTAGTGTTTCCTTTTCAATTTTTTTTTAAATGTGTAATTAAACCTCTGCACCAATGGCGTTGCAAAAGTTCTAAAAAGCTAACTTCTCAAGGCATAAAGTATCCTTAATGATGCTCCAGAAACACATCATCATAACAAAAGGTTAATTTCACAATGTCTATTATGATTTTCTGAACCAGGCTTAAGAAACACTCAATGATCACCACAGATTCATGTGATGAGGAGTGATTAATGCATTTAAGGAGCACAGTATCATTGATGCCTGGAGTGGATATGCTTGGATGTTTAATGTTTTTACCCCATAATCTTTACTGCATGCACCATCACATTCTCAACTTACCACGATGCTGGGCCCAAGGACAGGCCTGTTCCATTCCACCTTTCTCATCTGAGCCCTGCTAAGCAGACGTGAGCATTTTATACTAGACTGACACAGAGTGCAGTCAATGCAGGTATTGTGTGAGGGCTGCATCTAACAACAAAACAACAACAAAAAATCAATAACAGATATTAACTTCAGGAAAAGTTCTAAAATGTTAGTCAATGTACTAGCAAATTTTAGTAGACCACACTAATAATCATTTTTTATTGTAATACCTATTTAAGGCACTACCAAATTAGTGCCTTAAATAGGCATTAATGATTACATTGTACAGGAATGGGTAGGTAGCAATTACAGGATGTAGAGAGAGAAAAATTGAATAACTTCAATTCAGATACAATTCCATTTGATCTTCGAGACAACACACCATATCTTCGTGAACATTCAAGTAAGTTGTGAACGTTACTTAGCTTAATTAATTACACAGGTGCTGTTCTCATAACCCTCACTATACACACACTAATAATACCCAATCAATGTCTTATACATTCTTACATGTTGTCATAAAGAGCTGATGTTCTCTGATGAGGTATAAAGACAACAAAGCATTCAACTACCAATTTTAGCTTTCAAGTCCCCAATAGGTCCTGATCACTGTTATCATCCTTGCATTTAAATTTAAAATAATATCACAATAAATCACTATAATGTATTGACTTTTAAAAAGAAAAAAAATCATATGATACCACGAAATAATTCGTTTATCCTGAAGTAAATGGTAAAGGGTCTGCTAACTTGCAGTCTACAAGGGTAACTATCACATTTTCTTCAATTTCTTTTAGCAAATTAATCCAATACAGTGGTTTGTTTTGAAATTAATCTTTCTTTTTTCAACTAACTCATTAGTATACAAATTTTAACTGCCAATATTCTGATACTTCCTTTCCCCATGGCCACTGTTGACAGGTTGACTTCAGTAATTTATACCAGAAACACCTTGATGAACTGCTATTACAAGCCAGTCCCAGAATAATAAAAAAAAATTTTTTTTTTTTTTTAATTAAAAAATAATTTTTTGCAAGCCAGACACATGAAAGAAGAAAAAAAATAATAAAAAAATAAATAAAATAAATAAATAAATAAATTTAAAAAAATTTTCCAAATCATGCTTTAAAAAATTAAAAAAAAATAAAAAACAACAACAAAAAAAAACAACAACCAAAAAAACCAAACAAACAGCAACATTAGGCTAGGTTCTCCTGGTGAAGTTTACCATGATGTGAAAGAATAAGCTTTTCTAGGAGGCATCAATTGATTCTGTCATATTGACTGCTTGTATGAATAATAGCATTGATAAGTTATCATTCTTGCAAGCAAATTTTTTGTGTTAAAATAATGCTTGTAATTCTAGAAACTATTCATCAGTTATGCAAACATTAGTTCTGTATTCTGTAAACTGAGTTTCAACTTGTTGGTATTGAAACAACTGGCTGGACTGGTAGGACCATTAGTTAGAATATATAATTTCAACAATTGAACAGCTCAACAATGTTTACTGGAAAAGGAAGACCATGGGATCACCAAAATTTATCAATTCTAGGGCTGGAAGGGAATGATGTAATAACATGCAACATTTACAGTGGTAATGTACTTTCTTTCCTTTTCATTTTTTGTAAGTGAATCTTATAGGCTGATTATTTTTATGCCTACAAATTATGAATAAACACAGATGAGTTTCCATTTGACTGCAGACTGAAGCGAACTATACTGCATAAATTCAGACGAAGCACTTACATCCTCTACCCAGTGTAGTGGTGGAAACTCTAAACTCTTCCGTAGTAACCCGTACCCTGTGGGTGCCTGAAATTTCAAATTCAAACTGAAATTCCCCACAGCCACAGGTGCGCATCTGCACGCCCTCTTTCTTTTTGAGCGGTATTCTGTGCAGTTTTCGGGGAGAAGACCACTACCTGGTGATCAACATGGCCAAAGCTGCTCTAGTGATGTCTGAATATGAATTAGAACGCCTGGAAAGGATCAGGGAGAATGAAAAAATGTTGCAAGAGTTGTTTCCAGCTGGCACTGAAACTTTTTTCGAGGAGGATAAAAAATACTCCGTGAAGAGGAGATTGGAGGTTAGTGTGAACAGTGAAGAAACTGAGTCGCCTGCTTCAGACTGTCCCTTCACGTCCAACTCTGCAGGGAGACTTAAGGGGAGAAATTTGAGGTATGTTTCCCTGGACAGAGTGCAAATTGTCTCTATAGAAACAAGCGTGGGGCTTCTAAATATTTCAAACAAAAAAAAATTGAATGTGGATGGGGTAGGGCATATTGGTGTGGTGTTTCTAGCATGCAGGTGTCCTAGCAACAGGATATCAACATCCAGTTTGGAATCAGCCACCAAATGTAGGATCAGGTATAGAATAATCCTCCCTGATTAATGGAAAGTCACACTAAAACTTTAATTAGTACTGGAAATAAAGCTAAAAATAAACAAAAACAAAACAAGTTTGTTGTTTGTTTTTTTAAGTTCAAATTTGTTAATTGATAAAAAAAAATTATAAAAAAAAAATTATTTTTAACAACCACAACAACAAAAAAAAAAAAAAAAAAAAAAAAAAAAAAAACCTAGGGCAAATAAAGTAATGTAAAGTTGTTTTTTTTAAAACAGCTGAGACTGTCACGTGCTAGGGCTATTTTTAAACCATTGATATCTAGCCCTAGCCTATATGAATACAGTAGTAGGACTAGTTGTTGCTACCTTTTCTTATTTTGTTTAAAGTTTTATGTCCAGTTGCTAATTTTAGTACTGTTAGTTATTTTATACCTTATCCCAAATTAATGTGTAGGAATAGCTAAAGGGTCTATTTTTTTGGTCTAGATGATGGTCTATGTTCTTCTTCGAAGGTTTCTAAGCCTGACTGCCTTACCATGCCCATAAAAGATGCTAAACTGAGCAGAGTGGATGTTTTTACTTGGAAGTCTGTCTATTTTACTCTTCAATCCAGTTCAGACATTATCTACTTTCTCTAGCATTCATCTAAAGGGGAACTCCATGGGAGAAGGGCTCTCTGGATGAATCTCTAGCTCTGCCTGTCCTCTCCTGTGATAGTGTTACTGGATCTATCCCTATAATATTTAATAACCCCACCCCCTCCTGTACTGTACTGTACTGAGTCCAGCTGGATGCAGCTAGGTGTTCTAGATAGATATTTTTGTTTAAAAAAAAAATAATAATAATAATAATAATAATAATTTTATACTTTACGTAGAGAGATAGATAGAGAGATAGCAGGCTTGTGCATTTGCCGTGACTCTAATCCACAGATGTCGACTAAATATATCCTCCTCTGTGTGTGCGTTGGTTGGTGTGTTTTGTGTGTGTGTGATATTCGTGTGTATGATATTAATATGTGTGGCAATAGGGTTTGGATTTTGTCTCCCCCGTGATGAGTGTTTTTGTTAGTAATTATGGACGCAATGAAATTTAATCTTTTGCTCTGTCTGTCTGCATATTATATGCTTGTCTTGTGATTAGCATTTCAAGGATACCTTTCCTCTATTTCCTTTGTGGTATACTCACTGCCACTTTGTCCTGTGGATGTGCATGACTTTCACCCTAGTTGTCTGCTGAGTCTGATATAGATAATCTCTTTCTCTCTCAGTTCAGTTGAATCCTCATCTTGGTTACGCACGCACACACACACACACACACACACACACACACACACACACACACACACACACACACACACACACAGCTAGAAATCCTTGGATATTTTTATCAATGAAGTCAATTGTCCATGATACCAGAATAATAATCACTAGCTCAACTAATGCCTTGGTGTAATTAGTGGTGTTGAACTGTAATTTAACAGATCCCTCAATAATGTTTAAATCTTGCTTGAATGTTTATTACACATGAAACAAACTGTTTTGAGCAACTTAATCTGCTTATTCCCCATGATAGCTGAGCGAGCATGTTGCATGGAGAGTGGTACCAATAAGCAACAATGGCACTTTTGCTTGTTGTTTTCCTTTCCCCATGTCACTCACTTCCGGTCTGGTTTTGCTGTATTCACTAACTTAATTAAAATTCAGTTTAGACACAAGTAATTCAAATTCAATTTTAATTAATTCACTTTCAATGCGTAGTGTGGACAGGCCTTGAGTGCTACCTTGTTGCACTGAACCAATCTGTGACTGAAAACAAAACAAGTTTATAGTTTTTTAAAGTCCAATTTGTTAATTGATGAAAACAAAAAAAAAATTTTTTAGTTTTTAGCAGCCACAACAAAAACAAAAAAAAAACAGGGCCAGTAAAGTAATATAAAGTTTAAAACAACAACTGAGACTGTCACATTCTAGGGCTGTTTTTAGAGCATTATGTCTGACCCTTGCCTACGCGAATACAGTGGTAGATCTAGTTGTTGCTACCTTTTTTCTTCTTTTGTTTAAAGTTTTATGTCCAGTTGCTAATTTTAGTATTGTAAGTTTATTCTATACCTGATCACAAATTAATGTATAGGAATAGCTAAAAGGTGTATTTTTTTGGTCTAGATGATGGTATATGTTCTTCTTTGAAGGTTTCTAAGCCTGACGGCCTTACCATGCCCATAAAAGAAACTAAACTGAGCAGAGTGGATGTTTTTACTTGGAAGTCTGTCTATCACTAAAAGTCTCAATATTCACTCTTTTCCAACATTTCAAACTAACCAACTCCTGAAGTAGTGTCCTCCTATGTTATCCCCAAAGCTTTGTGATGAAGGAGTCAGGATTTAGCTGTGAAGTTGACTGCCCATATTTTCTCCTTTGTTTGAGGAATTTATCATTTAATAATGGTGTTTTGTGACCAGTTCTCTTTTTTTCTTCTTTTTTTTTTTTTTTTTTTTTTTTTTTTTTTTTTTTTTTTTTTTTTTTTTTTTAACTTCATTGTTGGGTACCATTATCAGAGGCCCACATGAAAAAAAAACTATCAAGCTGAAGGTTAGCATTTCAGATTCCTGACAAGTTTTTTTCTTCTTTTCTTTCTCCATTTTCTTTTTTCCTTCCGTAGTAAAAAATACTCAAAAAAATAAACAGGGTCGAGACCCTAACCCCCCCCGTAGAGTTCTAAGTGGAAGGCCCACCTTGCTCACTGATTGAGGTTGAGTCATGTTAATTTTTTCTTTTAGTTGATCGACTGCAATAGTGCAATGATTTTCACTGAAGATGTGACAGATATTTGGGTATTTGTGATCAGATGTGTAAATCACTCCTTTTGGTCTATTTAATCTATTGACACTAATTGTAGATAGATCTTGAGAAAATAATATGTTATTCTTATCTCTGGCTGTGATTTCATCCTTTTTGAAAACATTTCCCCAATGCAGCTACAACTAGAGAGGGGCTCTGAAAATGTCCTGGTTGATTCTCTAATTCAAATGAAATTCTTTTTCCTCTGGACATTCTTTTGTGTTTATTCTCTCAAGTTTACCCTTTCTATCATATTCCTTTACTATATGTCATACACTTTTATTGAATTGACTCTATTAATTGTTTCGCTGGAATGGAGTATGAAATTGTGGTCTGTTCATGTTCACTTTGCCCATTAAAAAATCACTAAAAGTCTCAATATTCATTCTTTTCCAACATTTCAAACTAACCAACTCCTGAAGTAGTGTCCTCCTATGTTATCCCCGAAGCTTTGTGATGAAGGAACCATGATTTAGCTGTGTAGTTCTTAAGGAAAGTACAGGCATTCTTCCGACCACATGGAATATAGCTGGAATATCGTCCATTGCCAACCCATGGGAAGCAAAAATAACTCAGGAATAGCTGATGTTTGATGGTTCGCTTCTTTTTAGCCACTGTACCACCGGGTTTGGTTATCAACTACAGGAAGATCAATTCATTTAGTTAGATACTAGTGTATGGCTGAGAATCAATTATGCTTGAGCTGGCATGGCTCACTCCTGACAGCTGACTCAACCTGATTGGTTTTTTATTTCCTGGGGGGTTTTTTGTTTTTGTTTTTGTTTTTTTTTGGTTTTTGGTTTTTTCATTGAACTTTTGGGTTAATATGGTGCTTATTACATTGGGGAGAACTATGGAAGATGGAGTTGCATTAAGAGGTACGGAAGTGCTGGGATACATGTTACTGGATTTAAGATTGCTGAGAAGGTTGGGAGTGCTGTGATGTGGAACTGCTGGGGTAGCATTGCTACTGCATTTTAGATTGAGGGTGGAGCATCTGGAGCTGTTGGAAGAAAAAAAAAAGAAAGAAAAAAAAAGAAGAAAGAAAAAATATATATATATATATGTGTGTGTGTGTGCACTACAAGAACTGTGCATGTCTGGCAGACATTAGGGAGATCGTTTACCCTCCATTATTTAGATGGGCCCTTGTTTTAGGTGACAGCCAGACAGGTCTAAAAGATGGAGAGCTATCTCAGCTACTCACACTTGTATTAAATAGCTGCAGGTATGGAGAAAATAACAACAAAGCAAATAACAAAAACAAAATCATCAAAGCCTTTAACCTTAGCTATCATGTAAATTGTATATTTTCAGGGGAAATATCTTTAAATTAATCTTCAAGAAACTGTCACTATATCATTCTCTCTCTTGTCTTCCCTTACATTCCACTGCATGTAGTGATTGTCCTCGTGATAATATATTTTGTACTGATACCATAAATTTTCAAATATGCGACTAGAGGTTCTCCTGTTTGCAACCCTTTACCATGTTTAAAGTGATTTCTTCATTGCAATGATTTTTTTTTTTTTTTTTTTTTTTTTTTTTTTTTTTTTTTTTTTTTTTTTTGCTACAGACCTCCTAGTCTCCATAATATAATTCTCTCTTTTTTTTCCTTTTTTTTCTTTTCTTTTTTTTTTCACAGTAGGTTGAGTGTCCTCTTGGGAGACCTATCGTCTTTGGTCAGCCCCAAAAGTAGTGATTTGGTAAAGGGTCTAACCACAAGACTGACACTCCAGAATAAATAATCCTTTCTACTATTCTGTCCTACTGCTTAGGATATCCTCTGTCCTGAGCAGTGTGTGCCGTTTTATTAATCATCATTAACCAAAAAAAAGGAGAAATGGGATTTATTTCAAATCAAATGACAATTTGGTTTGACCAGTGGGGGAAATAGATATAATGCAATCCTTTTTATTGGTAAAAAGTAGTTGGTTGTTTTGGGGGGGGGGGGGGGTTTTGTTGCTGGTTGTTGTTTTGCTATGTTTTTCTGGTTGTTTTTTTTTTTTTTTTTTTTTTTTTTTTTTTTTTTTTTTTTTTTTGTGCAAACCACAGTCAGTGTCCACCAAATGATGAAATGCAGCTGCTATAAAGATTCACTTACATTCTGCAACTAGCGCGCGCGCGCACACACACACACACACACACACACACAGATTATATAATGATTCTGATAATCTTACATCTTGTAGCTGCATATTTCAGTTGTCTGTCCACATGTAAGATTACATTATATTCAAGTGATTCTTGTGGCTAAACTTAATTAGCAAGTACCGTATCTGTATTACTGGATGAGCAGGCAGGCAGGCCAAACTTAGCAAGTGTTAATGTGTAGGAAAATTCGGGAGTATTCCCATTTATGGACATTTCCAGCCTTCAAGCACTCTCTGGTCCCAAGTAGCCCAGATAGAGGGAACAGGAGTTTGCATATATTAGGTTTAGGCTGGAAATTATGTTCAATGACACTCAGTAACATGGAGTGAGTGATGCAGCACTTGTTATGTCACGTCTCAGAATCATTCCCTGTGTTAGGCTGATTTACAGTGTGACACACAAGACATCACCCATAGCTACATTGAACTAGTTTGTTTTTTTGCAGGGTTTTTTAAAAGTTAATTTCATTTAATTTCCTCCCCCCCCCCCCCCTTTATCTTCGTTTTTTTGTTTGTTTGTTTTTTTTGTTGTTTTTTTTAGTTTTTTTTTAATAAAATTATGTCATCATTTTTGTAACTTTATTTTCACACATCTAGCACCAGACTGTGAACCACTGTAACCTCCCCCCCCCCCCCCCCCCCCCCAAAAGAAAAGAATAAACAAATATGCTCCTTTTTTTTAATTAATGATTTAAAAATTAAAAAAAGAACCAACCCATTTTTCACGGTTCATTCCTTGTGTTGTTAGCATACTCACAAACCCCTCCCCCTTCTCCCCGCCTTGTCTCAACTTGTTGCATCATGACAGGGTGACCCCGCCCACTAAAGTGCTTTTCTAGAAGTAATTATTCTCTTAATTGTGTACAGAAAGTATGCCATGTTTGACAAATTAGGAGGTTGACCGGTGACTGAAGATTTCTTGCGTGATATTTAGAAATGTACAATTTGGGGGGGGGGGGGGGGGAAGTGGGGAAATTCAAATTAAGGGAGGTTGATGATCTGAGGTGTGATCTCATGCATTTGTGAAACACCAATGTCTGACACTTGATTTACATCTAGGCTCATTCTTTGTCAAATGGAATGTAGGGAGTGTGGTAAGGTGTCACCTCAGTGGGATATAGTGTGACGTTTGGATTATTCATCCATATAAGGAGTTAAAATATGGCTAGTCCAGAATCTTGATTTTGAATATTAGATCTGGTAAGGTGTGAGCTGAAATATTTACACCAATTTTACATAAAAGCTTCAGTTTAATTATTTGAATGTTTGCATAATATTGGATCTTGGCCTAGTAGTGTTCCTCATTAGTGTTTGTCCAGGGACCCTCCCTCTCGTATCCCATGGAGACAACTAATTAATGCAAATTAAGTGTGATAGTATATTGCAGTGGATTTTTTTTATTTTTATTATTATTCAGTAAACTACTGGTTTCCTGAGAGGGGTGGGTTAACCATTCACCTTATGTTGCCATGTGATCATAGTTAGGTATGTAGGCCCAGACAACAATGAAGCTGCAACTGAGATGATCCTTACCTATTCAACCATCCATCAATGGATTTATGTTTTTAAAAATTGCACAAATGTAGAGGAAAATAGTGGCTGAATAAATGTATTGTTTGACATAGAATTTTTAGAACTTAACAACTTTTTAAGCCTCTGGTAAGGGTCTCTAGTAAGGGCCTCTGGTAAAGGTTAACTTGAGTGTTGTATCACGAGTGGTATTTAAAGTTTCAAACCCTTAAAACATAAACGTAATTTTCTTTGCCATCGAAGAGCTCATTAAGAATTTCTAGAGGATCATCATTGTTAGTCTGTTGGTCTGTGTTAACAAAAAACCCAAAAAAAAACACTTATGTTTGAAGTAATTAGTATCAAATATGATGTATATACATATGAATTATGTGATCCACATCATTGTAATATTAAACTTTCTCCTGCACCTGCCCATTGGTGGAGGAAGAGTTTTGTTGAGGGGGGAGGGGGGGGAAGAGAAAGAAGAATTTCCATCAGATGTGTTTCTTTGGAAAAAGTCATGAGAATAGTGTTATTTACCTAATCTGTACAGCTTTGCTGTCATCTTGGGTGGTTGTTTTTTGTAATAGTTGCAAGATGCAGTCCAGGGGGTGGGGGGTGCTATGGTTGATCTCATATGGGATTTCCCTGGGATGTGATGACATGCCCATATGAAGAGGTGTGGTTAGGTATTACCCAGCCCCAAGGGTTTGGCCTTAATGTTTTTTCTTCGAAGGGGGGGGGGGGGGGTTTGGAAGAGGGTTTTTTTTTGTGCCACACCTATAGGAAGAGGTGTGGTCAAATGTCCAAAGTATTAGGGCCTAAAACTATTCTCCGTTTAGGATGTGCTTACCCTGAAGAGCGGGAACCGGTAGGTATGGTGCTTTAGGCAGTGAAGTGTATACACCCGAATATACATACATACTAGCCCACTTATGTACAGACCAGGAAAAGGTGTGGCCAGGTTCGACATTATGAGCCCTTTTAAGGGAGGAAAAAGATAGGAAAAAAGAAAACCCGGTCCAAGGATTGAATCACGGACTTTCTGCATGAAGATCCTTGTTTGGCTATTTTTGTACAGGAAAAAATCCCCCACCCCCCACCCCCCACCCCACCCCCTTTCTTTTTGTGCATGACTAATCTAGCCAGACACCCAAGTATCATGTCTGCAAATATTGTTCAGCCATTACTGAGCTTGAGCACAACATAATTAGCCATTTAGGCCAGACAAAATAAATCTGTTGTTTTCTCAGGCATATTTTTCAAAATCTTTGTGGAGTGGTTTTTTTTGGGTTTTGTTTTGTTTTTTTGGTTTTGTTTTTTTTTTTTTTTTTGGTTTTTTTGGTTTTGTTTTCTTTTCTTTTTAGGGTGTGTTCTGGGTGTTTTTTTTTTCAATTTTTTGACATTTCAAAAACAAAATATTACAATCGCCATTGAGAGATAGCCGAACTAACCGGGTTATGTGATAAAAATGTTTGATGTGGGTACCAAAAATTGATGTGGACGGGCCTGAGAAGCTAAGATTCTATTTTGCGTGGCGTTATATAAGAGATACTTGCTAACTTATATAACTCCATGCAATTTATTCAACTTCCTTATAAGGAAGTTCCTATTGTTAATTTGGTTGTTTGTTGTTTATTCTTGGTTGGGTTGACTCAGGGTTTGTTGTTGTTGTTGACAATTTCCAGCAACAATTAATAATTAGGAGTGGGGAATAATTGGAGACAGCTGAAAGTTACTTAGTAACAAAAGAAGCATTGCACACAGTAGCATGGCCCCGGATGTTAATTCGAATAATATTGTGTTCTCCATGTTTATGTTGCATAACATCAACGATCGTGTTTTCTAATTAGTGCTTGCCAACATGAATACCAATTCAGAGATGTTAGACATGGTGGGTGGGAGTGGGGAGTGTGCCAGGAAGGTAGACACTTGTTTGCTGCATATCTATGGCTCCCATCGGCTGCTGTTTCTCCAGACAACCGGTTGAATTGGTGACGTGCTTGCACGCATGTCTACCAAATTTGCAGTCGTGCTAGAAGCACGAAACATGGTGTTGCAGCCAATTTAGCATGGCAACTGAAAGCTTGGATTGGTCGTGATTGGCGGTTAAATGTAGTTATGTGAGATTGGCTCAGTTTGGTCAGAGGGTTGTGATAATTGGACGTCTCTTAAGACAGCAGGTTGCACACCATGTTCAATTGCTGTCATCCTCTCTCTTTCTCTCACCAGCTAGAGCTTCTTGAACATGTTATCTGTTGTTTTTTTGTTTGTTTGTTTATTTGTTTGTTTTGTTTTTGTTGTTTAATTTGCCTGACCACCTGTTCTAGTTACAATAGTTTCTAGTTGAAGTTGTTAGCCCTTCATTGTTTACTAATGAACCTGGATGCTCTGAAAACTTTTTTTATTATGAATGAACCCCAGTGTTCTGTAAATCTTTGTATATTAAATTAACCTCATTCTCTGATAGCTTTGTTACTTTAACACCTTCTTTCTTCAAGCGCCACTTTGTAATGAAACTTGTGCTCTAATAGACGCCCACCCTCGACACCCACTACCTTGTACTGTTTGCATTGTGAACACTAAGAAATGTGGGTGTGTCTAGCTCTACTCGAACTTTAACTTTTGCTGTTGTGTGTATTATTTGAACAAGAGCAGTCCGCACTAAAACCTGTGGCAAATAATTACTATAAAGTTGGTTTTATAAAGTATAGTTTTAGACCAGATGAAATAATTGTTTGAAACACTTAAGATGAGTTTTAAAAAGTTGTGGTGATATTTACAGTTTTTAGATTTCTATACATTAAAAGATTCATAGTTGTAAGTACAGGCTTTCCATACAGTAAAAACACTTAGTTGTAGCCAATTAGTTGGAACAACAAACTGGTGTTTCCAAACAGTAAACAATGAGTTAAAATCCATTCTTGAGCAAAACTTGTGGATGTATCCACCCCCCACCATTCCAAGTGTTCCTAGACCTATGTGTGTGCCACAGATAAAAATGAGCTGAATTTTTTTCTTACATAACATGGAGCATTATAGTCAACAAAATCAGACTCCTATAGACCTATGCTGGTATGCTACAAGTCGTGAGCTCTAAGCATAATGAAACTCATGATAATTTTCGAATACTCTATATTAAAAATTTCTAAATTGAATTACTTGTACATGCTTGTTACTGGATGCAGAAGGGTTAAAATTGTCCCTCGTCGCAACCCATCCCGCAAGGTTCGTCATGACAACCCGCCTCAGCGTAGAATGCAGACCAGGTCCATGAGCATCTCCAGTGAGGACCAGTTCATGGAGGAGATCAGAGATGAGAAGGAGTTCCAGAGATATGTCTACAGAACACAGTGAGTATTTTATGTGGTAAGGGGGTATGGTTTATGTGCTTCCACTTCCTCTACCTTCACTTCCTCTGTAATGTCATCTGACTTACTACTATGTCTACTGTGAGCCTTGACCTTGGTTCATAGACAAAGAGTATGAGACTCTGGAGTGGCCTATTATCTATTCCAACGTGTGAATGAATGTTCTTGTGTGTGTGTTTGTCTGATTTGCTTATTGTGAAATGTCTGTGAGAAGCAAATGTCTCTAATGGAAATGGACATCACAATAACTGACAGATTGCCAGCATGCAAATTTATTACCGGACATACCAGGATAACTTATCCAAGGGGTGTGGCTAGGAATGTAAAAAATATCGTATGGCCAATTATTGGAAAGAGAACAGGACACTCTGTACTCTCTTAAGGAGCAGTTGTCAATGGTCATCTGAATTATATTCTTATTTATCCCGGCATCATTGTCAATCCTGTTCACTTTGCACTGATATTGCTGACCACTGGAACAATTTGAGATGGCGTTACTTGATCTGCATGGAGCTGTTAATGCTAAGTTCTTGTGTGAGTGAGTGAGTGTGAGTGAGTGTGAGTGAGTGTGAGTGAGTGTGAGTGAGTGTGAGTGAGTGTGAGTGAGTGTGAGTGAGTGTGAGTGAGTGTGAGTGTATTGGCAGTGCCAGGTGTAGGTCTAGAGGGTCAATCAAAGCCACACATAAGAGGTTGGAGACAGACATTGGTCCACTGTTAGGAGGGGGATATAAGTGGTGTGGAGCCAACATGCTGTGGACAGCTGAGGTTGGTGCCAACCATTAACGACTTATTACAGCAACAATGATGGCCTGCCAGACACCAGTCTGTGGCTAACTTGAACACATCAAAGCAATTGGTCAGGCATGTCTCCCAGCCCTTCTCCATCCAAACTTCCTAACCTATCACTCACTCTCTCCAGCTAGAGCAGTTGCCAGAAGCACGTATCTGTGCTTAACCAACCAGTGAGTATATTTGTGTGCTGGTATTTCTGGATCCAGTTCTTGTAGCTGGTGTGCTGGTTGGTTGGGGTCTGTCTTTGCTACTGCGGCCTCTGCTGAGAGGATATCCTATGACTGTGGCCACTACACCATTCAGATTCTTTCCTGTTTTTGGCCCTATATTTTGGCCCAGTTCCTCTGTGCATTCGATGATGCCAGATAAAGCCAGTTTTGGGGGGGGGAGGGGGGTGATAAGGGGTGTGTCCTTCCCTTTTGTCTATGGGTAGCATTCCTGTGTCTATCTCATGTACTGTTTGTCTAGTGCTAATGTCCATTTGGCTGGTGTTGATCCTGTGGTTGGGTTAAGTGATTTTTAACATGCAAAAGCTTTGTTGCATGTTTGCACTTGCTTTCAACTCCCATGCACCACTCCTCATTCAAGCCTGGATCAGTGTGTTGCCTGGGCAACGCATGGTGCAACTTAATGCTAATTAGGCTGTTTGAGTTAAGGGGTGAAGGGAAGGAGCTGTAATTATATACAGCTGTAAATTCACCATGTTGTTTGTCATACTGCAAGTTTGGCTTCATGCTGCAGATAGAACGATATCAAACTATGTCCTGGATCTGTCATGGGTTGTGTCTGTCCACCCATTGGACGGTGCACGTGGGTGGGGGCTTCAATCACCTCCCCCTCACTCGGGATCAATATCCCCCTGCTCTCGTTTCTGCTGTGTACACAAAGGTCTGTAGACTGGCAACAGGACCTAATGTGGAATATACTTCCTACTGCATAGCCATGGGCAGTATCAGGTGATCGGCTGTGTGGGACCTGCTAACACTGCTTCACTCTCCTGATTCAGCAAGCTGACTTCATTGTCCTATAATGGCCGCCAGTTGCTTTAGACGGAAGGGGGTTGGGATTCACTTCCTCCCTTGATAAAAGTTTTTGTTTTGGCAAGTGCTGTATGTCTCGTGATGCTCTTGCTGCCAGAAATCCAGCAAGGTTCATTCATCTCAGAAGATTGCCTATCTTTCTATGTGCAGATGTCCCCAAGCAGTGTGCCCTTGGCAGACATTGATGTCGGCACAAATCCAATTTGAATATCAGTGGGCGAACGCTCTGTTTTTGAGACTGGCCAGAGATTAACTTTATACAAAACAAATTAAATAATATAGAAGGTAAGTAATAAGTATTAAAGTGGTATTAGGAATGTGTTGGAAGGTAACCTATCAAATTTATAGGAAGAAAAACCAGCGAAAAGACACTGACCCTGCTCTCGGAGTATGTTTGTGTGCTTCCTGAGATAATGGTACAAATGATGTTAGAAAATGGACTGGTCAAACACAACGCAGATGATTGCATTAAAGGAGCTTAAACTGGTTAATGATGAATTCAATGATTTATACACACTGTTTTAGCACTTGGAGGCCAGTGGATCTGTTGTATAATGTCCATATGTTTTGAAGTGTGAAGCTATTATTTATATCTGCTGCTACTGAAAGGTTCCAACGGTTGTGTGTAGATGGACTTATGATAAGCACCTGGTGGCTCGTATGTATGTACGGTCTTAAAACTATGCATTCACTGCATTTGATTGGTGGGTGTAACTGTCTGGTGGGGAGTGTGTGGCCAAATGGAGCTGCCAGCCAACCTGGCTAGTCAGGTACACCATTCATCATTGGCTGGAGGTGATGTTTTACACAATGCATCAATGTGGTAATGGTTTATTACAGCCAGCCACCTGTTGGGACTGGTCATGGGGTGTGCCCTTGTTGTGACTTGGAGTATTCCTTGTGAAGAACAATTAGTCCTGGCAAATTGCATGTAATTGTCTAGTGGATTGCACCTCCAAACTAAGCATTTGTATTTATACATCAAAAGAAAGGGGGGAAATTTTTATCATTATTTTTCTCTGTTTTTATTTTTAAAAATTATTATGAACAGAATAATGAAACAGTGATAATAATGACTCTAACCACGGTATTCCAACCTTGCTCAAGTTGAACTAGTGACCATGATGGAGCCAGTGGTCCCTCTCTGGGCAGCTGCAAAGACACTCTAGCCCATGAACCAAGTGAAAGTTGGATGTGCATGACCTCTCCAATTCTCTGTCAGATCCTGTGGTGAATGAAGTAGGTCCAAAGATATCCAGGAAAGGCTATGATCTAATTGTGTGTATTTGGCGAGAGTTCATTTTTCTGCTGCTGTGGCAATTGCGCTGCTGTTAGCCCAACCCATGACATGATACGGCTGACCAGTCTGAATGTGTTGTATCTCAGATTGAAGCCCTTCGTGGGATCATTTGGTCACTCTATCCCATCCTTTACTGTCTGATCTGTTCAAACCTGGATGGTTCTAGACTCAGTGGGATCAAGGAGGAGATAGAGCACGATTCAGGATGTTGATGATGGCAGCATGATGACAATGATGGGCTCCCTCACTCCTACTGCTGAGAACATGTGTGGCTGGATGGTCCACTTCAACCCCACAATAATGGCAGGGGTGGGAAGGCTCAGAGTTGAACACAAAAATAAACCGAACAATATAGAGTCTGCACATGGTTGAGCTTGCGTTTGTGTAAATATATAATTTCATTTAAGTGATGGGTTTTTCATAGCCCGTGCCTTTCTATTTCTCCAAAACTTTGTTCAATCGCTGAACTTCTATACTTATTACACACCTCTTCCTGTTTATGACCGTCCATCATTAATCCCTACAACAAGTGTCACAAATCCAGCAGGTGGCAGGTCATCCCTTGTCAAGCCCATGGAGGAAACTAGGAGGCAATGAAGTAACGCACCAGATAGGACCACGGAGAGGGGGGGGGGGGGGGGGGTCAGCCTCCAGGTCAGGATAGTTGGCTGGATGAGTCGGGCGAGTTCTGATGGAACAGCAGCCGAGGCCACAGAAACCTGGGGGAGAAAACAACTACTCCCATGGCCACCATGCTCCCCAGGAAGAGAAGCTTGGGACAACAAACTACATCATATGCCATGAAGAGGCTGTCAATTTCCTTACAGTGGATTTGTGACACTCAGCGTGGGAATGAACTATGGGAGAGCATGCCCATGGAGACGTTTGTAATAAATATAGAAGTTTAGGGATTTAAAAAAATTTTGAACATTCTGGAGAAGTCGGAAAGCATCAAGGGCCCTAAAATTCTCCAACCTACTACCCATAACTTTGATTGAGTTTGACTTTTGACTTACAGGCAGCTAATGCACTCTAGCCTTGGAGTGATATGACTATTCCTTCAGCCGATGCTGCACTCCTTGGCTGAAGGAACAGTCTTATCACCCCAAGGCAAGAGTAGAGAGAGAAGTGGAGGGAAACACAGAGTGGGGAAACCCAAGGGAATATGTCAGAGCCAATGTCCACACACACACACACACACACACACACACACACACACACACACACACACACACACACACACACACACACACACACGCTTAGCATCTCACTACTTCCCACACAATTGAAATCTTTTTGAGCTCTAACTTCACTACTGCATCTGGTAGTTAGAGGGATACACTGCCTGGCCACAAGGACTGCTACCTCAGCTACACCGCAAGCACCATAAATGAATTGTAGACGAACCCTAAGGACAGTTAATCATATTCTCCATCACTAGCTTCCCAGTAATCTTGGTGACCAAACGACAAAGAATGCACTCCCACTACGATCAGTCGGATCTCTCCTGCCTTTCTCTCTCTTGTGTAATCAGTGTTGATCTAAAGCTATAGGGGCAAACAGTGGGTGGTGGCATGTCTTCAAGGACCAAGGTGGAATGGCCAGTCAGGGTTGTGTGGAGCAAGGAAAGGTAGTCACCCAAGTTGGCCAGGTCCTACAGATGCTGAGGCCTCAGGCCATCCAGCCAGCCCCCTTGTGGATCTATTAAGGGGGGGGGGGGGGGGGATTGGTCGCCTGCAACTTATCCGCCTCAAAGATAAGAATGGAGATTGAGGCTGTAACTGGAGGCGGAGGTATAGACGAGCCTGATGGATATGAAGGATGATTTTCCTTGTGGACACAAAAGGAGGCTTCATTTGACTCTGCCAGTGGGTGTCATTAGAGCAAGCCAAGCGGATAGCAAGCACCCTAGAAATCTCATTCATCCAGCTCTGAAGATACCTTACAGCCCAGAGACTCTGAGGACCTTAAGGGGTCTCTCCTCCTCTAGGAACATCTCTTGGATTAGGACGTGTGTCTTTCCTCAGTTGTTGGTTGATCATGGATGCCGAGGACCATTGATGCCCCCTCCCCCTAGTAAGACTGTTGGTGTCCCCCCTGCCCCTAGTAGGACTGTTGGTGTCCCCCCTGCCCCTAGTAAGACTGTTGGTGTCCCCCCTGCTCCTAGTAAGTACTCTCAAACAACCTGAACTGAAATGTTGCCACCTCTCCCATGAACCAGACAAGTTGCTGCTGATTTCATGTGCTCCAAGGAAGTTGCTTGCTTTGACAACCCCAGTTTCCTGGATACCATAAATATCTACAACATGTGACCATAAACAAGCTAACAGGTGGTACATTCGTGTTCCCTAATACTTGTATAACTGTTAATAACAATCTATTTTTGTGATATATTTGGTGCAAATATCTATATGTGATTACACTTGGCACCAGTTTAACATATGATGTTTACTAGTCAGGTAATATCAAGAAACCCTCCAAGTTCAGTTATTGTGTATCTGCATTCCACTGCCAATTACCAAGGATATTTTAAGTGATTGTGGTTGTTAGGAGCATTGTTTGTTATCTCTTTCTTTCCGTATCGCCATGGACACTTTCTCTAATCTCTTATGCTGTATGTGAACACGACATTGCTATTAGTGTGGCATCGTATGGAGTTGTATTCTGCATGTGTTTCTGCTGGCAAAATAGCCATCAAGAAAATGCACTTTGTTGAACTAACTACATTGACAATAACATACAAACTCTAAGTTCTGTTGTTTTTTGTTGTTTTTTGTTGTTGTTGTTTTTTGTTGTTGTTTTTTAATTCCTCCGCCCAACCCCTTTCTTCCCCCCCCCCCCCCTCCCTTTTTTTTTCTTATCACACTCAAACTATTTAAGTACTCTCGGGTTGAGAGGGGAGGGGGGGAGAAGAGAATGATATCGCATCTTTGTGTTTAAATCGGTCTCTTTTGGAGGCAATTTGAGATATACTCCCTCAGAAAATTTAGGAAACTTGTTTCTCTAGATGGCATGCCCAAATGTCTATTTCTTGTGGTGGAGGGGTTCGTAATGGTGTTCCATTGCGGCGGCTCTTGTCTGTATAGCAGTTGTTGGTACATTTCTGTAGTGTCTTCCATTATCAACAAAGAATGTGTGTGACAACCATTTCCTTATTTACATTGGGCATTGAAAGTGTACTGGGACATACAGGCAAGCATGTTGAGTAATCTGGATTAGGGCGAGACACAGAACACAGCCACCAACTGATTGGTAGTTTGTGTATCAAACTGTGTGCTGTAACACAGCCATGTATGCCCTTAAGTGGAAAAAAAAAAAAAACTTCTTTTTTTTTCTTTTTTTTCCTTTTTTAGTCCAAAAGCTCGTCAATTAAACATTCAATTTTTTGTTGTTTTATTTTGGTTTGCCCAGTGCCAAACGTGTGAGACAGGATATTGAAGAACGTCCTATAGAGTTGGACAACCGTCCTGCTTATCCTCCCTCTCGCCATATCAAGGTCATCGGCAGCTCTTCAGAGAAGGTCTACGATCGATTAAATGGCGCCACGTGCCACCAATGTCGCCAGAAAACTCTCGACGTGAAGACCACATGCCATAACAAGCACTGCTTGGGTGTGCGGGGCCAATTCTGTGCCCCCTGCTTGCAGAATAGGTACGGAGAGAGTCTGGTTGAGTCTCTACGCAACAAGGAATGGGTGTGTCCACCATGCAGGAAAATATGCAACTGCAGCTTCTGTATGCCCAAGAGAGGAAAGGCCCCCACAGGCATTCTGATCCACCATGCTCGCTTTGCTGGATATGCTAATGTTCACGACTATCTCTCTGAGACGTGTGACTTCTGACTACATTATTAATTAACTCTTCTCAACTATTTAAAAGTTGTTTTTCCATTTTGTTACTATAATGAGAGTGAAATGCTGTTTGAGTAAAACTAATTATTGAAATCTTCTTTAGTGGGTGTTATTTATTATTATTAATTTTATATATATATATATGAGTGAGAGAGAAATGGGAATATTTGTATCGTTGTAGTCGATTCAGTAGTGGTGAGGTGTCTTCCATCCGTATGCTTAGCTAATGTGTGTCTAGCTCCACAGAAAATGGTTGGTGTATAATATGTAGCAACCATGTTGATAAATGAATATGTTATGCTGTTCTGCTTAGCACTTCAATAGGATTAAATAGAATCCATTGCTTGTTTTTTAGGATTTTGGGAACCAGCTCTTTAAGCCTAGAAAGTCTTGACTTGTTTTATTCATTATTGTGTGTGTGTGTGAAATCTGGTTCAACACCACATGCATAAAAGTTCTCTTGAAAGAATAATTGAATTAAATGGGGGGGGGGGGGGAAATGGATTGATATGTCGTAATTAAGTTAAAAAGTACAATAAATAAATTAAAGAATTTTAAAAAGCAAATTGCATATGCAAGATGAGCAAATAGTTATGTGGTCATCTCTGGCCAGAGCATGATCCTTTTGACCACTCCTACCCCATGATCTGAAACTTCCTCCAGCTTGCATGCACTAACGTGTGTGTTGATGTGGTTCAGTAAGGGTATCATCTAGAGAGTTGTTGCATTTGCATTAAAATAATAGACAGAAAATAGGTAGCCAGCTCCATTATAGAAACAGATCATGTTGCCTTAAGTTAAGGGAAGACCTGCCTCCTCATGCAAAATTGCAGCCTACCTGATATCGTATTTCTAAAATAAAAAAAGATATGGCAGTGCCGGGGATGATGGATAATATGTGATATACTCCAGTGTGTGGTGGTGGTGGAATCATTACTCAGAATTCCTTAAGTGGAAGGATTTGCATGGAATGATGTCAAGTTTATCTATTTAAAAAATTTTTTTTAAAAACAAGATTGACATGTATCAAGCAGGCATATTTTCAAATTTTCAATATTTTGCGAATTTCCCATATTTTTGCAAATCTGAGGAAGTGTCACAAGGAAAAAAGGGTGGTGGGGGGGAGGATCTGAAGCAGTGTCACAAGAACAACAAAAACAACAATGTAACTTTAGACTCTGTGAGCTCCAGTTGCTCACAGGTAAAAATCAAGTGTGTGTCAAAACTAACTACAGTTTCCTGATTAGATGAACCAGTGATATTTGAACCATTTTTGAGGATTAGGAACAAAGTTAGATAAATAGATTAATTTAGATAGGCATGCAGCATACCCATTGATGTTTCAGAAAGGTCAGATGATTTTAGAGGCAGTAAATGCTGTTTTGATTTTAATGTAAATTATAAATTTTTATTTTGTAGCAGTACGTTTGTAATGTTTTTGTTGTTTTTTTAGTGGATCATTGCAGTGCTTCTTGGTACACCACATTTCACATTTTTGATCTGCTTGTTTGGGGCCAAGATGCTGAGCTTGTGTGAGATGTCACCACACAGAACATGCCATTTGAGAAGCATGCAGCTGCAACTTTATATATACTAGCTGAAAACCCGCCCTATGGGTTGTTTTTCAGCCTAGCTAAGGTGGGCTGTAGTCACAAAAATCTCTGCTTTGATGACATGTAGACTTTTAAAACAAAAGTCTACATGTGATTAGGTCAAAATGTTTTTATCTGTGGCACAAAGGTCTTGGAATGGGGGGGGGGGGGGGGGGGGGGGGATGTGTGGTGGATACATCCACAAGTTGTGCTTGAGAATGGATTTTTTGTAATTGTTTACTGTTAGCAAACACCAAAGTTTGTAATCACAACAAATTGGAGAACTAAGTGCATTTACTGTATGAAAACCCTGTGGTTATAACTAAGTGATTTTACTGTATGGAAACCTAAAAGTTGTAAATATCACCTTGCCTTCGAACTCATCTTAAGCGGTCTGAATAATTATTTTGTTAGGTCTAGAATACTACTTTTTAATAAATATAGTAATTATTAGCCACAGGTTTTAAGCCTCGTTCGTAGTGTGTGCCACATAGACATAACAACACAGCTGCATTGCGTGCACTGTGAACACAGAAGTTTGTCAGAATGCACAAGGAGTGTTTTTAACAACCGCATGTGCAATGTAAAAATATAACCATGTTCTAAATTTACACAACACAGAATGTGTTGGTAGATCTATGTAGTGCTCACACTGAACTAGGTTTTAATGTAGGACCGTTCTTGTTTTAGAAGTATCATTTTTGACATTTTTAGCCTTATACACTAAAGGAAGAGGTGTGGCCAGATGGGACCCACCCCATGTCATTTGCAGAGTCAAGTTGTGTATGCATGCCAAGTTTTAGGCCTGTAGTTCCGTTCTTTTTTCTAGAAGTACCTCCTTTTTTCTTTTCTTTTTTAATACATAAAGGGGTGTGGCCATATAAACATGCTTAAGATATTCCCCTGGTGACACTGATTCTGAATATATATGGTTTCATGGGTCTAACTTCAAGCGTGAATCGAGAATACATAGTATATATCCACATAGATAGATAGATAGAGAGAGATATCAAAATACTTTGCAGAGAGTGTGTTTAGGCATTATTAATATTCCATTGTTTGGTGTTATAATTCACTTAATCTCAGGGCTACCCCTCACCCCAAGGCATAGCCAGGAATCATTGCTGATATTAAAGTTGCCATTATCACAAAGAAGAGTTGTGGGGAGGAAGAATTACGTATGTAATTACCCACTTAATGTATTTGACCAACACTCCCAATGGCAGACTACAGTGTAATTATGAAACAACCACATCACCATTCATGTAAACCCTGCTGAAGGTGTACCACATCCTCAAGTATCAGGTGAGAACCACTTTAGAACTTCATTCTTGAGTTGGTGTGGCACAGAAGGTAACTTACCCCTGGTGGTTCCATGCATGCAAGGAGTGGGGATATAGTCAGAAGCCATTTCAATTGGTTCTGGAACCTCTCAAGTGTTAGGTCAACAACAAACTGCAAGTTGTATAATTGCCTCCTGAGGCAACATGGCACAGTCCAAAAATTATGTTTACAACCTGTCAGACAATTAGGCATTAAATTAATGTTGGAGATCTCTGCTTGGGCTTAGTGTGTCTGGGTGAGTCACAATCAGGTTATCCACTATGTGGAGCATCAGTACAGTTGGGGATGGTATATTTCTCTGATGTGATAAGGTCATAGTTTGACATTCCTACAAATTACACAACCTGTAATTCTATACTCAACTTAGTAGTCAAAAAAAAAAAAAAAATTACATAACCACTTAAGTATCTCTAGGCATTCCAACTGAAGAATTTGTGGTTTAGTTCCAAGCTTTCTGTGTTAGGATGTGGAATGAAATTGCTATTCCATGGTGCCAACTCTCTCCTCCTCCCCTCCCCCACATGCTAATAACACTCCAATACTTGTGCTATGACCCCTGTGTTGAGTTCATTAAAAGCACTAGTCATGACCCGTTTTCTGGTCCTGTACAACTCTCCCCCTCCCCTCTTCCATGGCATTTGTCCTGCATTATGAAGTTGGCACAAACTTATGAAATAAGTTCACACCTCAAAACACATTTTCTTCCATTCATGACTATAGATGTCCTTCAGTCAAAACCCTTGAATAAATGGGCCAAAACAATTCTATAGTTCACAATGTATGAAGCACTCTCCATAAGCACAATTAAATGGTCCCCAGATTATTTACAAGTCTGTCTTGCATGTGCAAAGCACTTTCAGCTGCAATTGTACATTAATTACACAAGTGGGTATGTCTATTGAATAATATTTACAGCAAAATAAAATTTCTGCCTATTGATGGTTTTAATATGGTTTTAAATTTGGCAGTCTTTGGTCTCTAAGAAAATGGCATACTTCATACTAAAATTTTTGAACTGTGGTCTCTCTAAAGAGAAGTCATTCCAAGGGAGTCATTCCAAGGGAGTCATTCCAAGGGAGTCATTCCAAGGGCAGTGGTCCCCATGATAGCAGTAGAAGATATTCCAGACAGTTCTTATATAGCCACTACCACTTCCTTTAAATAGATCACTTAAAAAAAATTACTTGCTACATATATACACACACACATATATAAGTATATATGTACGTATATATGTACATATATATGTATGTATATATGTATATATATATATATATATATATATATATATATATTGTGTCCAGTAAATTAGTTAAGCACAGAAGTCATCTCTACTGGTTACCAATACAGTGGTGCCAAATCAGACCATTCTATAGTCTGAAGCTCTTGGCCACTCATGGGGCAGGATGGAGGAGTGGATCTCCATGAGAGAACAAAACTAATTATTTGAAAATTGTTGATGGAAGACCAGGGATCATACGTACATACGTCACACCTCATGCAGATGTGTGTTATAAATTATGTATAGACAAGTGACGAAGAACTACGATGAAGCCCTACAAGGAACAATGATCTTATGTTCCTCAACCAGAGTTCAACACATCACTATGATAACTCGAAAGTTTTGCAGATTCATTTTCGGGGAAATAAAAAACACAACTATCTTATGAATAAACATTACTTTCTATTATCAGTCTAATTATAAGTGATGAGATAATAATGGTGGACAGGTATGTGTGTGTATTCAAACTTCAAATGCACATCAGCCAAAAAAAGTTTGGTCGTCTATGAAGTAGAAATTCGGCCAACGACAAGTGCCAACGTTGATAAGAACATCGGAATGAAGAAAAACGGTCGCCCACCTAGTGTGTGTGTGTGTGTGTGTGTGTGTGTGTGTAAAAAGGAAAGAAAGGGGAAAAATAGGTAAATTGGCAGCTTAACACAAATCGCAATAAACAGTGCATTCTCATTAATTAAATTTAAAAATTGATTAGTGATAATTGAAAACATCTGTTTAAAGACTGTTCACAAGGTAAGCATGTTCACAGACAGTTAAGGCAGTGTGTCTATTAGATCAAGTGTCTCTGTGTTGCAAAGCCTTCATCATTATGTCATGGTGGATGGATGACCTTGCTGGTGGGGTCCTAGGAGCAGTGTATGTACTAGATCGTACCTAACAAGGAACTTTATTGATGAAGTAGCAATGTAATGAAGAGCTGATTGTGGATGACAATTTATAAGAGGTTGAACCTGATCCCCAAAAAACTTAACCAATTTTTTTTACTGGTGTATACACATATGCTAAACCAGTGAGTCAATCCCAGACCACACCCATCCTGTTCCTTGCTGTTCCATCTTTCTAAGCATGGAAATATCAACAATGGAAGGATAAGTTTTAATTTGAATAATATAGTTATAAAATAAAATCTAAAACAACTTTTTTTTAAAAGTCAACGATAAAGTTTGCAGCAACATCCTTCCATTGAGAAATCTTTTTTTGCTGTTGTTAGTATGTGGTCTGTCTGTTCCCATTACCCGGACACAGGAGAGATAAGAGGGGATTACCCTAGTGACCTCCAGGGTTTAGAAATTCACTTGAATTTGACCACCAAAATCACCTGAGGTCAATGGAAGTTGATAATCTTCTATATATATATATATATATATATATATATATATATATATATATAGTGGAAGACCTATGTAACTATGTAACTATGTTCATCCGTTTCTCAAAATCCCTCGGTTAGATTTTGATCAAACTTTTAGGGATGGAGGAGACCCACCCTGAGATGGTTTTATGCCAGGTGGCATGTCTGGGAAAAAACAGCATTGTCTGTCTGTCGGTCTGTCTGTATGTTTCTACCATCATTCCGGCCAAACCGGTAGGTGGATTTCTCTGAAACTCAGCATGATGATAGGTTTTGACCCAACTTAAAACATGGGCTAAAAAGTTCGCAAAAATGGTACCATGGTAATGAGAAAAAGCCAAAAATGGTAGGATTTTAGCCTGTATTGGCCAGGCAACACCGGGCATATGCTACTAGTAAATAACTAAAAATCAGAAATATGTCTACAGATATCTAATGGAGCAGAGCAACTCTAATGAATGTCAGTAGTGGTTTCACTTATCAACCCCCCCCCCCCCCCCTCTCCTGAAGTTAACATAAGTCGGAAAACAAATAGGAGCCATCAATGAAAGTTAATTAAATTCTTAAATTCCTTGGACAAATTTAATTAAATCTGAAATGGTACATCCAATGCCTCTAAAACTATGAGTTTTGGCAACCAAAAAAAAACAACAACCATCAATAAGGATGGTACTGGATCTCGTCCACACAAACAACTGGCACGGTATGCTTGAGTTTGGCAGGAGGCAATGCTGGCATTGAGAGTCATGATCCTTTGGTTTGTATCTGACATCCAGAATAAGGTAAAGAACTGACTGAGCACAGAAATGTGGATGCAATTATCAAGTTTCGTATATTTCATGCAACTCGTGGACAATGCTGCAATGACTTCAAGGTCACAGATAACATTATTCAATGAATAAAAAATATGATTCAGAATAGCAACTTCAAACTGAATCTGACGATTTCACAGTTTTAGAAAATGCTGTCAATTTCTAACATTAAAACTGCCAACTCCAGCTTGAAAAAAAAAGAAGAAATTTTTTTTTGGAAATCGAACTGACAACCTCTAGCTTGGCAGTTTTGTGATTTCTTGTGTCTTCGTGGTGATGGTCTCCGACAACAAGTGGGTCCTACACCAGCTACTCACTGGTAAAAACAAGAACTAAGCCGTTTTAAACTTTCAGTGATCTGGCCTTGATGCTTCCTGAGGAGTTGACAGCCCTGGTTGTAAACCTGGTAAGCCACCACTATATTGCACAAGGAAGCACTGGAGAAAACCACAGGATATATTTCAACTTGTCAATAAGACCAAACATAATGGCATTGCTACATCCTATCTACTTTACAACTGTTCAATGATTCGATGAAACACATTCAAGTCTGCATCAGATCAAATAGTTCAGAGATCCTCTGCTAGTGTTTCATTGATATCAATTCATCAGCTTAGTTTCAGGTCAACAAAATAACTTTCCATTAGCTTCCTTTCGATTGAATGTAATATCTAAGGAATACTCAAGTAACAAACTTTACTAACAAGTCAACAATGTAGTTTCCCATTAGCTTCCTTTGAATTGAAGTGAATTAGAACTACAGTATGCCAATGGGACATGAACAGGTTCAGAGTAATTGATAGCTAAAGGTTCCCCCAGAGATTTCACATAACAGCTGATCGGTCTTCAATAGGAAAAAAAATTACCAGCTAGGAGAATTTTTTCTTCTTCCCTCGTTTAACAAGCAAAGAATATTTCCAGCTGTATCTTGGAATTGAATTCTACGAGATTCCATGAGAATACCAGGGACTGAAGTGATTCCTGTTCTGAGTCAGCAAAGGATGTGTTTTAACATGAAAAACCAGGGACAAACAGCAAACAATGGAGTAATCCATGGAGACCCCAACTTTTAATAAGATTCGAAAACAATCAATCTTCAATAAGCAGGACATAATCTCAATTCCACAAGGTCTCCCCCCCCCCCCCCTCCCCCCACACACACCCTATAAAAAAATTTGTTGATGAGGTTGCTGAAACATATATTTCCTCCTTGATTTTATCTATTTAAACCCAACATAGCAACATTTTATGCGAGTGCTGAAACACTGTCTTGGATGAGAACATGTCCTACCATGATGAAATTGGTGTAGGTCTCTCATTCCTACAGTTCTTGCTATATATATATATATATATATATATGATAGCCAAACCAGTTAATCTCATGTAATCAATGATTTCATCACATTGGAATAAGCACACCCACTATAACTGGATAGTTAATATACCATTTCCATATCTGAATGTTTTAGTTTAATAGTGCAAATATGTACTGTATTTACATCTCTGAGATCATGTGACAGAACAATGGCTCCAGTCTTGAGTAGAATTAGTGGGCATGTTTGTGATAGAGGTGGAATACCTCCTGGCAATGTGCATGCTGGAGGCAACAACATACCCATATACGGAATTATATTGCATTTGATTGGGTCATGCACTGCACTGTGGGGAAACAGTTCTGATAACAGTGTGGGTGTTATTCAACTAGTGCAGGCATACCTCCCCCACCCTCCTCCTCCTCTCCTCCCCCCCCCCCCCCCCCCCCCCCCAAACCTTAATACAAAAATTAATTATTTTCTACAGGAGTACAGGAGTCCATGGTTGACTGGGACAGCTAGCAACCAGAGGACAGCTGCAAACTCCCTCTGAGCTCATGGCCTTCTTCTCATGTACACTGCAACTCTTTGGAGTTAGTCAAATACCATTCTTAGGAGCTACAAACAGCTAAAGGTGAGAGGTATATACAAGTAAACAAACTTTATCATCAAAGCAAATGTGCAGAATACAGACAGAGGAATCCTGCTATAGCAAGCTGATGAAAATGCAAGGAGGGGTGGGGGGCTGACCTATACCCACTGGCAATGCTATATTAGCAGACAGAATTGAAAACTGCTGAGTGGGAGAACTCCTCACCAGGGAATCCCCTTTCAGAAGCTAGAGCAGAAATTTTAATCAACTGAGACAGAATGAAATGGAATGCATGAACTGAGTAAGACACAAAGAGGGTTTCCAGCTGTACTGAGCATGTGCGAACTTCTGTGCAGTTGCTGGCAAATTTCAGGTGGCAATGAAAAGGAGATAGTGCAGTTGTTCTTTGTATCAGAGTGACTCCACCATCTTTAAGGATCAAGAGCTGATTAATTCTCATGTCACTTAATTTTTTTTTTTTACATTCAACTGAATCTTTTTCCTTTCCCAAAACTGGTTAAATTTCTCATCTTCAAATCACCAATTATACATTAATTGCACTGAGTGATAAATCATTAGCTATTTAGACAGAATGGGTGAGCCTTTGTGCTGGTAGAAAGTGCAATTTACAGCAGAAATGTTTATGGTTTAGCCCTTAAACTTTTGGTGTTGTAAAATGATAGCAATTTAGAGTTAGTGAGGTTGTGTTGTCTATGCACTGAAACATATTATCTCCATAAAAGGAAATTGTTCCACGGCTCTGGAGGGCCACTGTAATCCTCGCCCTCCTCCACTCCAGGCAGAAAGTCCCACAGTGCATACACCTGAACATAAACATGCCACTCTCCCTTGTGGTGGCTGATTTATCCCCCAACCACAAAAAAATAATAAACAAAACAACTAAAACATGCACACTCAGCAAATAGTTTATACTAGACATGAATTAGACAATAAACAAAATGATGATACACCAAATGCAGCAGACACAATCTGATATAACTAACTTGTCTTCTCACAATAGGTCATTGTTCCAAAATCATACTCTTGTGTAGTAAGATCAAATTATTTGTAAATGTACACTATAGAGGGAACACAGATATGTGGAACCTTTTGCTCCATCAAATACTCCCCATAACATCCAGGTGAAGAAGAGGAGGAGGAAAAGGAAAGGAAAACACACACAAGAACTTATCCAATGGTTATCACTAAAATGAGACAATTTCCGAGTTTGGCATAACAGAAATATCTTCAGTCCACTGACTGGGTTTATAATTAAGATCAACAGATTTCCTGCTGATGGATTATCAGATTGGTGTAACTCGATGACATATTGAATCACAGAAAAATGTTTGTATTTGGCTACAAGAAACAACAAGAATGCTGCATAAATCAATCTCATTAATTAAAGAAATAGGTCACTTCAGTCTTGCTCTCCAGGTTGTCATAGATATCCTGATTTGGACTGAAGCAGATAGCATGGATGCATTCGCCACACTAGACTGGTCATGATCTGGCACGAGCTCTTCACACCACACACTCATTTCTGATTGGATGGATCTTGTGTGTTTGAATTTCATTACTTATATATGTGTGTGTGTGTATATATATATATATATATATATATATATATATATATATATATATATATATATATATATATATAATCTCTGAAGTCAGGTGTCATACTACCAAATGACTTGTAATTAAAGTATGATATATTGTCTTTTACGCTACACTACGCACATCTTGTACTAATCATTTCCAGGCTGCAGCTATTGCAAAATATTAAAAAAAAAAAATTGTTTTAAATAAATTTAAAAAAAGATTCATTGGGTGTTGTGGGCATATCTGACAACAGAAGTCTCTAAAGTACTACTTACCACTCGCCATCAAAACATGGAGATTAATTCAAAACCAGAGAATCCAAGGGCTGGTCATAATGGCTCTTCTGTGGAAATTAATAAGCCATCAAAATGACTGAACAAGCTTGTCACCTAAAAATAAAGCTTCTGCTTTAGCAGATCAATCATGTCGACTGTCGAGTGTTTTAAATGCGCCTCAAGTCTACTGAGTTCATGTTAGCTCAAATGAATGTGTGCAGCAGATCATTAGGCTACTCTACCTCAACTCAGCCACTTGGGAGGAGGGGGGGGGGGGGGGGGGGGGGGGTGGGGGGGTGGGATATGCTCTCTTTCCCATCTTGTGTATTGGCGAGTTCTTATTATATATTATAATTTTTGTTTAAACACAAAGTCTGATCTAATCCAGCATTTTCCAGGTTGTGCTGGTTGTATTCACCCTACTGCACTGTGGTAAGCTTGGTAAGGCTTCTGGTCCTAAATCTCCATATTATCAACTAGAATGAATTCTGAGAAAGTTATGTTGATTGACTGAGAAGCCATCAGCGCATGTGGAATCACTGTTGTAATTGGAAAAAAAAAAGCAATACTAGCTTATGTACGTATAGCTTTGAATGATTTTCCACTATGGTAAAATTCTAATGTGAATAACTTTCAGGAAGTTCCTTAAAGGTTCTCCAGTGCACACATATACAGACATTCTAGAAATTCTTTGAAGGCTTACAAGGAGGAAAGCAGGCTAGGATGTACACAACCTAGCAAAATTCTGCTCCAGTTGCTCAAAATACACTTCTACCTCTCCCCCCCCTTTCTCCCCCTCTCTCTTGGAATGACCCTCTACCTCTTCCAACTTTCTAAGAACTCCAGCCAATGAGATCTCATCCTACCCCTTAGATCCTGCAAGAGGTTATATTTGTGTGGTTGTTTGATAAATGCTTTCATTGGTGTTTGATGAATTAAGTATTATTAATTATCTATTAAGAGGTTCCTCAGAAGATCTCCTATATTCTCCTTGTCTTCAAGTAGGGGGAGGGATGGAGTGGGAAGGAGGGGGGGGGGGGGGGGGAAGGGGGAAAAAAAAAAGGCGAATTTTCCACAAACACCTCAATGTGGTGTTTGGCATAGCAATTATAACCACAAAAATGATGAATCACAATATAAGTTCTACAGTACATGTCAGCTGTTACACTGTCAACTCAATGCTGATAAAAAATTGCTCAGTCTTAATTCCTCCCTTTTGAATAATAACATCAACTATTGCAAAAGGTGCCATAATTTTGCACTGACCAACTTCAAAACAGGGAAATTTATTTTATGCTCCCGCACTCTGATTCACACACCGCCTTATATACACATAATACTGTATTCTACAAAATATCCTTTTTATAGTGTCAACAACTTGTTGACTTTGTCAACATAATTTACTTTGTGTGCCAACTACAGTTGAATATGTACAGTTCACCAAATGAGGTGTCTTTTGCTTGTTGCCACTGGCAAACTTGTGGAAGTCAGCATTGGAATAAACAGGTTAAAGGAAGGCTTGTCGATCAAGCATGTGACCAGGATACTGTGCATTTCATATACAAACCAAAATGGGAATAGAATTGATTTCCATTCCAGAATATTGGTAAGTCGATAAACCTAGTGTGCTGCCATTTTGAGTACACAAAGTGACTGGCTGTTATTAAGATATAGCTATGTATTGCATGCATCAGCATAAGTTATATATATATATATATATAGTGTGTGTGTGTGTGTGTGTGTGTGTGTGTGTGTGTGTGTGTGTGTGTGTGTGTGTGTGTGTGTGTGTGTGTGTGTGTGTGTGTGTGTGTGTGTGTGTGCTCCATGTTTGTGCTTGGGAAAGATGGGTGGGGGGGGGGGGGGGGGGAGGGAATGGGAAAATTTGTAACTGGCCTAATACTATAATTAGAGTGTGGCTGGTATTAGTCAGCTAGTGTGTTGTCATTGGTCAATATGGCATTGTTCGATATGACACCCCCACCCCCCCCCCCCCACCTCTGCATGATTACCAACCACTTTGTAATAAATTAGTGTTGCATGCACACATGTAATATGATGATTTAACGAGGTGCCAACTGCTGACTATGCGCAGGCTCAGATAAACACAACACTACCTGAACACACAACTGCTCCATCCACACCTTACCATGTTTGTTCAACCATCCTGTGTGCAGTGCACATAATCTAGTGTGGTAAGTTTCACATACTGGGAGTTGCCATTTATCCGCACACTTGTACCCAATCCTTAGGACAAAACCTTTTCTTTGAGGGTCATTTTTGGTGGATTTGGGAGTGGGTGGTTAATAAATGTACAAGAATAGAGTAGAGGGAAAGAGGGAACCATATGCGCACAGCCTCCGCATGAAGGCACACTATCTTGAAGGAGCCATAGAACCCGGTATGATTCAAGATGTGATTTAGGCACAGAGATCAATTATTTCAAGCTAGACTGTCTGCACACACAAACATCTCATCCCAGACACCTCTGGTGACGGACTCACATGTGGTACATCCTGCTGAGGTTGTCAGTGTGCCAGTCGTCGCTGGCTCTGTGGTGGAATCCACCTCGACTTGATCACATGCTGCGAAATCCAGAATGATATCGGTGTAGGTAATCAAGTTTTCTGTGTTACTGCCACCATTTGCACCAGACAGCATTATATCAGCCTATACAAATAGTAACACATTCATTTAACATGATATATGGATCTATCTATCTATCTATATATATATACAACACACACACACACACACACACACACACACACACACACACACACACACACACACACACAAATAGCTTATTATTATTACTTCTTTTTTTTAATAATGAAGTATTTCTTTAAAAAATCACTATAGGAGAAATGATGAGGCATATATTTCACCATTTCCTTATTATGCAGCCATACTAATACATTCAATTGGGCAATCATCCAGCACAAGCATTACTCTACCACATGTGTGTAAATTAGGATATGAAGATGCCTGGGAAGCCATAACAATGACCAAGCTGATAATAGAAGACGTACAAATTCCTCCAATGCAGCTTCATATAACATCATCATTATTATCAGTTTCATACAAGTCTCAGTGAACCTGCTTGTAGGAGATTCACCTGGAGTAAGCATTGGTTTGGGTATCTACATATAGACACACAGCTTGGTCAACTTGGAGTAGAGGTAATTTAATTATGGATCTACAGTCATGCAACGATTAGCTTTGATAATGTAATTATTGTAGACGTTTGATTTATAACTGTGATTCTACTGGTGACTTGAATGACAAGGTCATTGGGCTCAAGGCAGAATAGAAAATGTTTCACTAATTGACTGTGAGTGTTTTCTACAACAATTATGGTACACACAGAAGCGCCAGCCCTGAGCCAGACTAAATTTTGTGAAAGCCAACCCACTAATAAATTTCATAGTTGCATTGGCATGCAAGTTATTGAAAGGAACTGCTTTAGTCATGTTTCACGTTGACATAGGCTTGGGTAATGCCATGTTTACTGCATTCTGAAGTTATTCTAATATTGATTGAGAATCTCTGTCTAGTGTAGATGACTACCAGATGGACCAGACCATGATAAATGTGGTCTGAGTTACCCTTTCCATATGAACCAAAACACAATCAATAGTCACCTTCCCCAAGAGTTGCTTTGTCTACCTTGAAGCTTAAACATTTAATGTCTTCATCAATACAAACACACATACCTGTATATTGTTTGGACTTCACAGACCAATATAAAAGCATATTATGCAGTTCAACATGATATTTAAATGAGTATAAACTCCTGCATGAAGCCCTTCCCACCTATGACCACACCCACCTCTATTCCAAGGACCCTTTCAGTGAGGTTCAGTCTGAGAAGGAAGTACGCAGAAAAGTCATCATTCATATGGAATACAAACATTACCTGTTCTGTTTCATTTCCATTCACAATCCGATCGACCCGTATTAAATTGGAATTTTCCCTGAGAATCAGTCTAATGGAAGGTGGATCCATGCATGGGAGAACAACGAAATCGGTCGATTGGAAGATTTCAGACATTGTAGAATTGCAGGAGACTGTTGTACAATTCACATCACGTCTACAAGTCAATATTGAGCCGATGTTGCCCACAAAATTGTCCAGACTGGTACATGTTCGTTGGTTTAAGCACACTCCTATTGTGTATACAGGTTAATGGACACATTAGACAGTTGAATTATTGGCTGAGACCACCATCCATGGTGGTAACATTTCCTTTAAGAAATAGTAACGTTTCATACCTTGCCCAATTTATAAAAGGTCAGACCAAGTAACTGGGATGTGACAAACACACTTTGGAAAATGTACAATTATTGCAACAATCAGTTTCAAAATAGTCAATACTTTAAGTAACCTTATTGGAATCATTAGCAATAAATTGGTTAGGATCAATATCAATAGGTTAATTACCTTGTTTACTAACACTATCTTCTAGCTGTTATCTGAAGCTTGGAAGTGTAATTGATTCACACACAGCACAAGCTAAAAATTGGGGTGGGGTGGGAGGAGGGGGGGGGAACACCGAGTTTTCCTTGGGCTCATATCCTCCAGTCCCACTCCATGAGAAGAGAGAAGGAAGACACCCTTTCTTACAATATAAAATGCATGCAATGCTGTAAGGATATGCTACAACCAACCAACCAGAAGGAAGAACTGATAAATTATGCAGGAAGTTTAAAAATAAAAACAAAAAAAAAAAACATTCCCTACTCGGCTTGTAAAAAAACAACTAAAAAATAATTAAAAATGAAAGAGAATTGTCAGAACAAAGAGAAAAATGACCATGTAATGGTATACCTGGGCTAGGGTTATACAATAAGCATTTGCTTCTATTTACTAGAAGTTGCCCTGGAGCTAAAGGGCATTTGTGGTTGGAACTGTGGTTTCAGCTCTGCCGAGGAACCCATAAGCTGCTCTGTGGCAAATATTATTATATATAATTTCTAATAGACAGACAGAATAATATTTTTAAAGAATTGATTAATCAACATGCACAAAAAAAAATCATTTAAGAAAAAAAAAATTTTTTTTTAAATCAGATTTTACTGAGGATGTTGTTGCTATTTTTTTTTTACCAAATAACAACTACAAAAAAGAAAAGAAATAAAAGAGGGAGAATTAAAGCAGGTGATAAATTCTTTAAAAAAATTTTTAAAAAACGACTTAATAAAGTCAATAGAGGATGCAGCACATTGTGGCATGTCAACTCAATGGAAAAACCCCGAAAAAAAATTAAAATAAAACCAAAAAAAACCTGCAGTGATTCTCTTCCAAGTAAAAACAATCTGACAGCAATACCTAAGAGGAGTTAAGGATGCTCATCCTAGTCTTGAAGCTTGGATGGTTATAATTTATAAATATTTGAACAAAAATAATGACTTAAGCACACCATGTGACCTATTACATTAATTACCAAAAGGATGTATTACTGAGATCACATGCTATGGGGAGTGGAGGAGCACGGAGTGACTTCATCTAGAGTTAGCAACAGTAAGGAAGTGGAGGTTCCCACCTTCATTATCAGCAACCCAATACTTATTTCTTAAGCCGCTATATTTTCCTGGCAATGGTTGGTGTTTGATAGGAGTTTTTTTCATGCATACTTCATCAGGTAGAAATGGCCATATGGGGATATCCAAAGTTCATGGGTCAATCACCTCAGGTGTCAATTAGATACCAATTAACAATTATTATCAAATGTGAGGATGCTGCAACTTAAAAAAGGTGTTGATGTAACCTAATGGATGGTGCTATGACTTTAAGGGATGATGCTGTAACTTTAAGGAGTAGATTTAAAACTTGTCAAGAAGCATTCAGTCCTTTACAGCAAGAGCTAATAAGTTCACAGGTTGAAGGAAGGTGTGGCTATGACAGATTTTTTAAAATAATTATTGGACCAGGTCATGCGGGGCTACAAAAGGGGGGGAAAAAAGAGGATTATTTAAAAATACAATAATAAATTACTAAATGGTATGTTTTGTAAACTTGCAGGCCAGCTTGGAAAAAACAAGAACAACAAAAATGAACAACACACAGGTGTGAAAATATAAAAAATAGCAAGCCAAAATTTACCTCTTGCAATCTACTTTGAAAAAATATGCATTTTTGTTCATTTAATTCATCTGAAATTTCAAAATTGTGGTGTAAATACTATTTTGGTGCATCGGTTTGAAAAATCCCTTTCTAAAATAATCAATGCAAGGATATATATTGAAAGTTGTCTTGCATGTTTTAGGAGCCTCGATAAAATTGTACCAGGGTGGTGCATGAGAAACAGGAATTTTATCTGGTGTGGACAAAACTGTGGGATTGGCATTCGGTCAACTGGACCTTCTAATTTGCCTTAGCCAGCATAGAGAAGTGGGTGTGATATGTCATGATAAAAGTTAGGGTTATGTTCAGGACATTCTGAGTATATAGTAACTTCGTTTAGAGACACAGGACACATTCAGCACATAAGAATGTCCTGAATATACTGGGACAGTTGGCAAATATGCAACAAACATTTAAAAGTAATTCTACAAGGAACAATTGCTAGCTTTTTACATTCATGACACTACAAACTCATCTGCAGCACAGATGATCTTTCAGCAAGCAACATTTCCTTCAGCTAATATAGATACTTTGTGGGATATACAGAATAACTATCTAATTACTCTGCTAATAGTAGCAGGAAGTATAATGCTGAGCCAAAGTTAGGGGTGCACTTAGCTGTCAACAGCAATCAAGACTTCCTACTCTCTTTTTTTCTTAAGCTTGGGCTAGGCAGCTAAATGTCACAGAAACATACAACGCGGAGAATCTGAACAGTAACCGCAGCTTAATAAAGGTTAGATTAGCCGTGTTACCCAGTAAACAAGCTAGGGATGCACACCTTCCAAACTCCGAGCTCACCTGGGCACAGCAGCACCACTAGGAAGGCGAGTGTATACAGGACTAATCTTCCGCACATATTCCCAGTAGACCGCACAACCTGCTGCACAGTTCCGAGCAAACGATAACAAGTCCAGTTAGTGCGGTATTTCAATCTCCAACCACTTTTATGAGGATGGAACGAATTAGGGCGTGGTTAATTAATAGGTTGTATTGCGCATGCGTACCATTGCCAATTTCGAATGAAAAAGTGAACAAGGGCTTGGTAGCCCAGCAGCCAGGGCAGCCATGGTTAGGGCTAGATCCAACCCACTTAATTTCTTTTTTGTTGTTACCGGTTGTTTTTTTTGTGTGAATTTTTATCTATTTATTTATTTGCTTCAGCCAGTTTCATGTTATCCTAGCCCTGGTATCACCAGCTAAAATGGGTATGAATGACCAATGCCCCCCCCCCTCCTCTCTCTCCCCATTGGCTATCTAGTTGTGCGTAAAAAAATTATAAATTTTTTTTTTTCATACATAGATTATGGTAATGATAGGGCAAAGCATGTACACTAGCTGGCAATATCTTGCTCCAGAGCATTCTGGGGTTCTGCCATGTACAGTCACCTGTAATCTCAATCTCTTAAATTAATTATTTACAAGAAATATATCCTCAGTGATGAACAGTTCACATGAACAGGATTAATGGCAGACAAGCTTGAGTGTTTTAGACTCTGTCCATACTGGTATAACTTTAAATGAAATAATTTAGTAGGAATATAAAGAAATGTAAATTGTAGATTGGTTATTATATTTGGCATACTGATTTATACACTTAATATTTTTAAAAAATTGGTGTGATATTAATATATTTGATCAAACATAGCTATTAGTATTCAACAAAAAATTCTTTCCTCCAATAACTAATTCTTTATATCCTATTAGAAATTGTGGGGGAGTAGTATCATAAAATATTTTTGAAATTTATGCACAAATCTGTTGCTTACAATTTTACATCAGTTATTGTATCTAAGATCTCAATAATCACACATTGAGTAAATTGGCCATAACCAGTATATGTATAAGGGCAGTGACAGATAGAAAACAAGATTGGAAATTTCAAGACAAAAACTTGCCTACTTATGATTTAATGTGTTGACTTAATCGTGGATAAAAAAATTTTTTTTAAATAAATAAATAAATTTAAAAAAAGGAAGGGAAAAAAAACAACTCAATCATAACCAGGAGGCACTGGTAGTCAGAAGAAGTTTCATAACAAGACCAACAAAAACAATATCAAGAACAAGAACAAGATTCCAAAGAAAGTACATTTAGACTGCAAATTTCAACAAGTTTGTGGGTAAAAAGGTGGGGGGGGGGGGGGGGGGGGCAGGGGCTGTTCAATATGCATTTTGGGGAGTACAGTTGAGCATATGTGTATACATGATGTGGTGCATAGTATTAATGTTATTGCTAAAAGTGGGAATATGGCTCGAAACACCCTGCCCCTCCCCCTATTAAATATCTGCCTCTCTGCATGGGAACTATTTCATGTCAAGCTTGATGCACACATTAATTTATCAGAAAATCACATATTTTAAAAAATTGTCACGTTGTTTACATATATTTCTTCAAAATGATGATGAAGTGCAAGTTGATCTGCAGAGCATTTTCCTTTATTATGGTATAGTTCACCGTCTATCACTAGGCACACATTCATTTATGGGCAGATAATGTTCCATGCCTGACTGTCAGTGCAGAAAAAAAGGTCTATGAATGTACCTCTCTGGTGATGCACTCAGCCCTTTAACTTATACCAGAACATGCTATCCGGTACTCAGTAAGATGACCAAGTTTCTGCATCAGTAAACTTAGTAACCATTTAACCAAATGGTCATATATATATAGTGTTTTAGCACATCCTATTAAAAACCCACTTGGTTTAACAGACATAAACATGTACTAGCTATTGACGATGTTTCTTCATTAACTAAATGTAGAAATCTCAAGTTGGTTGTGGGAGCAAGCTGTTTTTATTATAAAAGTGGAAGATTTAACATGTAAAACAGTCATGGCACAGGATGGAGCATTGACCACATACAGGATAACCATCAGTATGACCCCCTTTACAGCAACTTCCAGTTTTTACATATTTCAATTTATTCCTAATTGATCCCACTTGCATTTAGTGGTATACAGAATATGGTTGCCAGATTAGGTCCTACCTTGATTTAGTTTCACCTCCACTGGAGAACAACCCCTCCAAGTAATGAAATCTTATGTGTTGCAGATATCTTTTCCATGGGATGGGGCATATTTCAACTCTGCATCAATTTTCCAGGACACTTCCCTTTTATTGAACTATCAAGAACAGAACTGCATTAATAATTATTGGACCAGAAACTGAGATGGAGGATACATGAAGCATCACAAATAATACAGTTCGATAGAGTTGTTTCAGTTTTCCCCCTCTTGTACTATTCTTATTATTATTGTTAGGATTGAAACTAAAGAAAAATAATAAGAAAAGAAATGAAAATATAAAAAATATTAATAAATTTCTTTTCAAGATGTGGCCAGATAAGAAGTGATTAACCACACTGACATTTCCACCGAACTACTGTACAGAGGAAGTTGTGGTCTGTGGTTCTAGGAAATGGAAACATAAGTGTCTGTAGCTATATTTAGCATCAATCTAGCAAGCCAAATTAACCCTTAGTCATGACTTCAGACATTTATACAACAGTCACTTCCATCCTTTTCGCCAAGTTTAAGCAAGCTTGTATGATTTATGAAACATGTTTTCTTTGCTTTTTTGAAGTTATATTTAGCATCCATTCAACTAACTTAGAACTGGTGTATGACCTCAACAGTTTACAAAACATTCACTTCCATCCTTTTATCATACCACCACAACTCACTGCCTCTTGTTTGTGGTTGGGTTTTGTTAGTTTTTTAAAAAATTTATTCATTTGTTTTGTTTTTGAGGCTTGTTTTTGAGGCTTGTTTTTGAGGCTTGTTTTTTTTTTTTTTTTTTTTTTTTTTTTTTTTTTTTTTTTTTTTTTTTTTTGTTACTGGAGCTATATTTAGCATCAATCAAGTTGACAACTTCAACTGGTGCATGACTCAACATTTACGGAGAAGTCATTTCCACCCTTATCTTCTCAGTTTGTAGTTGAATGTACTTTGTTGTAAAATATTGAAGTGAACAAATAATAAAGTAAATAGCTTAGTTTATATGATTGTTATTTAGTATCTCAGTTTGTCGAAATCACTGTTTGCATTTCACCAAAGTGGATTCACTCATTCTAGAACTTTAATCAATAAGGCTTCTTGCTTCAACCACTTCCAAAGCTTTGGATTATGACTCTGCCATAGGATCTTGCCTGTCTATATTATCTATCTATAAAACGTTAATAGTTTATAATATTTTCATATAGCCATAATTTAGAAATATTTTTTATTCCCATCATCTCTTACTTTTTTTCACCATTTTCCCTAAGAAATGCTCACCCCAGGACAAATTCAATTTTTTTTGTGGTTGCCCCTTCTCTCTCTCCCTCTTTTCCTTTTTGAATAATAGGTACTCATGATCTTCTTTTTTATGGCACAAGAGTAAGGTTTGCATGGCTGAGTACCAGGCAAAACTATACTTCTGAGAATTTGTTTATTCTATGATAAAGTGCCGGAGTAAAGATGTTTCCAGAGATGCATCTAATAATTATCCTTTAAAATAGATGACTATTCTAATTGTTTTCCTACTCTTCTTCCACCCCCCCCCCCCCCCCCCCCAATCTCTTGTTCTATGATTAATGAATTGTATTTCATTTTTCCTTATTGAAACATGTGAAATGTTTTGGACCCTAAGCATCAGTGATCCGTGTCAAAGTGCACAAGAAGAAAGGCTTTATGTCAACTACCTCATGATGCTACAATATTTATGGTTAATTTGTGATTTATTCACTGTGATATTCATAGTATCCTTGCATTATGATCCACAATGTGATCAATTTACCTGTAGCACAAAGGTTTAGGAACACCGAGAGAAACAATAACATGAATTGTGGTGTGGGGAGGGGGGGGGGGGAATATTGATATATTGACAAATTTTCATCAGGAATGAATTTTTAACAAATTGGTTACTATATGGAAACCCAAAATATTTGTTGTAACCTGTGTTACAACTTAGTGCTTTTACTGCATGGAGACCCAGAAGTTGTAAATAATACTAAAACTTTAACCTCATCATAAGTGTTCTTAACAATTATTTGTCTAGTCTATGACACTATGTTTTAATAAATATTATAGTAATTATTTGTCACAGGTCTTAGTGCGGACTGCTCTTGTAGGGCATGGACCAAGGTGCCGCCATATTTACTACAACACATGAAATTAATGAAGTTTTAATGACGATGAAATGATATGATTTTAGATGAGTTAGCATGAAGAAATTTGCTTGACTCGTGATCATTCCATTGCAAATTTATGAAGCAGTGACAGAGAAAGGAGATCATAATTTTTGTTAGCATGCATCATCAGGGATCATAATAGCAGCTATATTTTTCTCCCTTCTTTTAGTTTATTTGATCAACAAGTTTGTGGCTTGCCTCAAAGTGAAGCTTGAGGTTATGAAGCCACAGAGAAGTTATTTCTGTTGCAAAGAAATATGAAGAAAAAAAGAGTTTTATTTTTCAATGCAAATAATAGCAATGCCATGTAAGAGCTGATGCTAAGGCCCTATCTATTTCAGTGTATGTTGCGCAGCACAACCATACTATAAAATTAATTTTAAAAAATTGGCCTACCTGTTCACATCTCTTCCTGTAGGCGTGTGAGGCTAATCAGCCAAAAATACTTAGGATAAACACTTCCTACACAAACCTTGCTATGCACACCCACACTTCTTCTCTTGGAGTGTCAGGCTACAAATGCAAAAAATGGTACTTGGTCCAACCCTTGGACATGGGCTGGGACACATTTGGCCACACTTCTTCATGTGGGCATGTAATTATATCCCTGGAAAAGTGGAAAACAACTGCTGGTTAATTGCTAAACAAAAAAAGAAAAAAAATAGTTAAGCTCTGAAGATCAACTTGGCATGTTCAGACTCATTTGAATTGGAATATGACAGTTTAATTTAACCTCTTTTAGAGCATGTACTGTCATTCAACTATTATCCAGTAGGATCTGGTTGAACAACAATGAGTTCACTCAAGAACACCAATAGCATCTTGCTACTGTCTAAAGCAAATGTCTAATGCTTTTTATCTGGTTGTGTAACATAAATATTCTGCCACACAAGAGGCCAATGGATAATGTTTCAAGGAAAACTAACTCAATGATTAATATTCATGATACTTACACTGTTATTATTATTATTGTTGTTTTTTTTTCACTTCTACCACTGGTTTTGTATTGTTTTGTCTTGGTAAAAACTGACATTGATACCAATCATATCTACCTGCTGGCCATCATGGTGAGCAAGGGCTAGTTTACTCTGTAAAATCAAGTTAAAGTAATTAGGTCTTAGGAATCACGACACTGTTGTTCCACTTCCTCAGTCTCTATGGCTACCACACTTTTGTTCTTGGGCTACTTTGGACACTTAGAAATAGATTGGAGTTCCTTATATGGAAGAAAAAATTCACAGAGAAGTATTGATTTATACATCACAAAAAGAAACCACAGCAGGTGAACTTCTGATGGGGCAATAGTCCACTGAAGAGCTTCACTCCTTTTTTTTTTTGTTGTTGCTGATTGCTAACATTTTGGATCAGGTTCCTGAATCCTGTTTGTAACAATATTAGAGAGCATGTAGTCAAATGTTCACCTCAAAATCAATTTTGTTTCCCCTATAGAAATAAGAGCATAAAAGTGCTTTTTATCCCCCAAATGATTGGAAAGCTGATGATGGGAAAGGATGTGGATTAGGGTTTGGCTAAGGGTCAATTATAGCATCTATTGGCCAGGCAACAGTAGCATCACCATATAAACTGTACATATTGCATATTTATTGTCTAGGTGCAAGTGATGCCTGTGTCTCCCCTTGTCTTTAACATAAAATCAGTAATTCCCAGTCTAGTTGAACAAAGCACTACTCAATTTAGAAAGGAAACATGTCTGGAAAGCTTATAAGGAAAGGAAGCATTAATGATGGGAGGGATAACTGAGTCATTCCCTGATATTCTGATTATTCAATCATACAATAGGTAAAAGGAAATTATAGTACCTGCCCATCTTGTGCTTGTACACACACACAGTGAATCATGAGCCAGAGGTTTATGTACTTCTTTTTTTTTTTTTTTTTTTTTTTTTTTTTTTTTTTAATGTTTAGAATAAAAGATTAGCGCACACCAGAAAAAATTATGTCATGTACGTATAATTTCAAAAATTCCAATTTAAAAATATTTTTGAATGGAAATGTAAATTAAAACTTAATAGAATAGTTCCCTAATAGCTTGAAGGCAGGACCACAGAGAGGGAAGGGGAGATGCAGTGCTCTATTTTTAGGTTCCCAAGTTAAGAATACTTTTCAAGTTGTCATGCCTACTGTTAACACTGGTGTGTTGCTATATGTGGTCATGTACCATGAAAAAAAACAAACAAACAAACTGAAATGGATACCCCCAAAGAACAATAGCAATATTAAACTTGCAATAGCAATATTCAGCCAGACATAGTCTTGAAGGATTGCAGACACAAAGGAAGGTGTTTTTTTCAGAGATTTGTTAGAAATGGAGTTTAAATGGAAATATCATTGACATAATTGTGACAGAAAGTTGGCTGTGATCTCTCTAATTTCATTATGTTCTATAGTCTGAAAACCTCCCTTGTAAAGAGAAACATGTTTAACAGAGAATTTAGTGATTCATAAAGAGTTTTGATGGGAGTGTGCATGGATAAGCTGCCAATTATGCCATAAGCAATGTGCAATATGTGAGGTACACTCTGTGTTAAAGGAATCCTGATTCTACTAAGGAAGGGCAACCAGTTTGCCAGCCAATCAGGGAGCCATAGGCAGCCAGTAGGATACAAACTTCTCCTGAAAAGGATGATGAAAGAAGTAATTAAGTGTAATATGATGTAAAATAAGATTATGAAACTTAGGTAGAATCTATATCAGATAGATGCTATCTGAATTTATACGTGTTTGCATTGATACTTGTTTTTCTCACACCTAAAATGTTAAGTTAGTGAATACAGCTAAACCATACCAGAAGTGAGTGACATGAAGAAAGGAAAACAACAAGTAGAAGTGCCACTGTGGCATATTTAGTACTACTCTCCATGCAACATGCTCAACTGAGCTATCATGAATAAGCAGATTATAGTTGCTCAAAACAGTTTGTTTCATGTGTAATAAACATTCAAACAAAAGTCAAATATGATTGAGGGATCTGTTAAATTGCATGTC
>OZ017789.1:4710653-4773855 GCA_963969325.1 Lycopodina hypogea | reverse complement strand
GCAGCCAATTGATGACTGTGAACACACACAAAAAGTCAGTACAAAGTTACATATTTACAATTAGGTGTAATATCAGCTCTTCCTTATTCAACTCAACATGGAAATATTTTGCAGGAGTTATGTGGAGCTAATGTATATGTTGATAAATTTTTTTTTTTTTTTTTTTTTTTTTTTTTTTTTTTTTTTTTTTTTTGGTCTAGGAAGACTGTTGAAGAATCTCAAAGCTATTTAAATACAATTGGAGCAAGCCGGGATCAGGTTAAAATGGGGGGGAAAACTCCCATTCATGTTGTCTTTCACTGACTTTTTGGGACCAGCATGTATGCATGGCATTGCCTGAGCCACTGTCAACATGAAACATGATATAAACCACTCAAAACACCATTTGTGACTTCATTCAAATAACAGCAGCTCATAAATATGCATTCAACATTTTGGAGGCATTATGTAATGATAAAAGGTAGATTGTCAACAATCAGATTTATAAATTTGCATAACATATCGAGGGTATGCTTTGGTATAAATTGAGCCAGAGCTTTGGATATACATCTTTAATCATATTATTGTAGCACAAATCTTCACTCACTGGCTTTCCCTTCTTGACTGGAGGTGACTGATAATTTTGGAATTCACTTGGTTAATAATTGTACTGTGTACTTAGAATACATAATAACAATGATCAAATTTAGAATAAACAAAATGTGTAGGAAAGAACAAAAGGCAAGGGGGAAAATGGAGGAAAGAAGAAAAGAAGGAAGGAAAAAAGGGAGAGAAAGAAGATAGAAAAAAGTCAGAAAGAAGTAAGAAAAAGGGGGTAAGAAAGACAAATGAAAATATTGAGGGAAAAGGGGGTAAAAGAAGTAAGAAAAAGGGGGTAAGAAAGACAAATGAAAATATTGAGGGAAAAGGGGGTAAAAGAAGAAAGGAAAATAAGGGGGGAAGTGGAAAAGAATGAAGTTGGAAGGTGAAAGGAGAAAGTAGAAAAGGAGAAAGTAGAAAAGGAGAAAGTAGAAAAGGAGAAAGTAGAAAAGGAGAAAGTAGAAAAGGAGAAAGTAGAAAAGGAGAAAGTAGAAAAGGAGAAAGTAGAAAAGGAGAAAGTAGAAAAGGAAGGGGGAAAGAAGAAATGAAGGAAAAATGAGAAGGAAAAAGGGAGCAAAAGAAAAGAAAAGAAAGAGATAGAAGGGGGGGAAAAGAAACATGAGGGAAAAGAAACATGAGAGAAAGTAGAAACGAAAAGGGGAGGGGGGAAGAAGAAAGCATCAAATGAAAAATAGGAAGAAAAAGAAAAGAAAAGATAAAAAAAGGTGGAGGAAATCCAAAATAAAGCACAGTGCTGAATTTGAACCCAGAATTTTCCTTTTAGTACACTAGTGCCTTACCATTGGGCCACAGGTTGGTACAGTTATCAACTTGATCCAGAACAATGTGGGGAGCAAGTAGCATGAGTTAAATTTAAATTTCTGTCAAGCATTTGCCTAATCCAACTATAAATAAACCAACCTTCGGAGACCTTGGCCCATAATTTTGGGAATGTGCAATCTTTTTTTGCAGTAAATTTGCTGTCAGATGCCTACTCATACCCTAAACAGCACTTACCTATGGCCTCAATAAGAGTCTCTAGCTACCTCAAATGACTTCTGTATTGTTACTAAAATTAATAGGGCTCTGACCATGAATTGGATGATGTCACCAAAATATTTGGATTTCATCAACTTTTGGAGAGTTATCATTATGCACACAGAAGCACACATGAATGTATTAATCTCTCATTATATATACTAGAACAGAATCTTGGTGGTTAGTTCTCATGCATGAAATTGAGCCCCCTCCCTCTTGAAGGATATTTGCACAGTATCTGTCCAAGGACAGAGGCAACAAAGATCTCGTAATATAATATTCTAGATTTGTTAGTTGCTATCTCACCCAGATACTTGGGCCTACAGGGCTCCAAAAAAAGAAATAAAAAAGAGCAGGAGGTGGTTTGGGCACAGCTTTTGCTGATCTGTGGGTTTACACAATTGTGGTTTTTAGTTAGTGGGTTGGTTAACTCAGGCATATAGTTATGACCCCAACCAGGAAATTTCGGAGATATTGAGCTCTCTTTTTTTTATTATGGAGCTATCACACTTACCTGGCATCAAGGATACTGTTCTATACCAAAGTGTGTGCCCCCACCATTGCCTCAGGCCCAATATCTTGCAATTTCTGATGAGGGGGGGGGGTGGGTGATTGAGTGTTGTAAACCTTTTTGGCCAAAGTTCGTGGGTGGTAACATTGTGGACTTTTTACCAATATCTTGTACAAAATCTGCCAAAAGTACAGTTTTTGAACTCCCTAAACTTTTCGCATTGCACATTGTGGAAAATTTTAAGAACTTCCTCCAACTCAGGAGGTAGGGAGCAGATTTAGACTGAAGCAGCAGTCCTGGTACCCATGGTTCAAAAGTTTTCCCAGCAGTTACACAGGCAGGCAGGCAGGCAGGGAGGTTACACAAATAATATTTAGGATTAAAACAGTGTTTTAGACTAGGCAAAATGATTTTTTAGAATGTTAAGATCAGGTTAAACTTGTGATAAGATTTAAACATTTTGGGTTTCCATACAATAAAAGTGCTTGGTTGTACAATAACTTTTGGGCTTCCATACAGTAACGAAATTGCTTAAAATCCATTCTTGACAACAACCAAAAATATGTCAATGTCTCTCATACCAATCCCCTCTCTTACCATTCCAAGTGTTCCTAGACCTGTATGCAGCAGGTAAAAATGTTGATTTTTTTAGCAAAAAATAAAAAAAAAGAAGAAAAAATGTTTGAAGAACTGATGTAGGTCTGTATTCATATCCCATTGAAAAGTACTTCATTTTAGGCAGAAATATTGATTATTTTTTAGCAAGAAAGATAGATTTTGTTTAAAAACTGATGTATGATCCCATTAATGAGCCATTTTAGTACCACAAAATGTTGACTTCATTTCTCAGGAGGAAAAAAAATTTGTTAAAGAATTTATGTATGGTTCTATGTCCCTTTGAGAAGTTCTTCATTCTAGCATGACAAAAATGTCAGATATTTTTCAGCATGGAAAAACAGTTTATTTGAACAACTGTCTAAAAGGAGTGTTTAATACAACTGGGTGTGGTTGATACAACTAGGTATGCCCAATAAAATTGGATGTGGCAAAGAACAAATTTCGAGAGTGGCACCTCAGTTCAAAACATCTTATCACCAATGATATCATTGATGCATCACACTGCTGTGTCTTCACTTACACTGATGGAGTACCATCTTCAATATAACTAAAATATGACTCAAACATTCCATGGAAAGCTTCTGAAAACCTGTTGTTTTTTTGGCAACTGTATGGTAATTACAGACAGTAAGGACTGTACAGGCAAGGAAGCTTTGCACTCACTCTTAACACACCACTAAGTAGCCGCTAGCCATTAAACTCTGGTAATGATTCCTTATCAGCTGGAGTATTTTTTTCAAGGCTGCAGTGCACCATGGCTACCTAAAACTACAACAATTATTTTAAAAAATCTTATACTAATAGAGCTAGTGGTATCTATATATTTATTTATATATGTCCCAATAAACTTCTAAATGGCTGAAAGGATCCTGTTAAAAATTGGCAGATGTAATATCAGGAAAGTAACCTTGGCTATGTCCTATTCGTCCAAACCCCATTGTTCAAGTGTAGTGACTGAAATAAGCCCAAAAAAGGCTCTTCCTCCTCTCCATTTTATTTCCATCAAAGGGAATGCACAGGCTTTTAGCGCTATCACATCAAAGAGACCTTAATGCATTTCAACATGGCCAGCCAAGTTAACAAGGAAAAAAAAAACCTGTCAGCAATTCAAAGAAAAATTAATGGACTCTTAAGAAGTGTTTCATGAAATCCTAACTGCAAGGGACTACTGCTTCTGGACAGCTGCTGGAGGTACAGAATTCTGTGCTCCCACTAACCACCTTCCTTCCCCCCCCCCTTCAAACCTCCACCCACCACTATTCCTGTGAAACTAAATTAATTTACTGTACAACCAAAATAATTACTATCAAGAATTTCTCAGGAGGATCAGTGTTGCAAGAAAGCAAAATTAGTGTGCCAAAAGAGCTTATTGCTAAAAGAGCCACAGACATAGTATTAAAAAATTTTTAAAAATTAAAAAATTTAAGTCAACCAAGAAGATCACATGAATGAGCCTACATACCCAAGAAGAATATTTAAACAATAAATTCTTAGAAAGCATGTCTCAGAGCAAACAAAACTTACTGTAGAAAGAAAAAAAACAGCAACCAAATGCCTAAACTCACAGCAGCTTAAATGGTTGCTTCTGCATAGACCTGCCCACCTACTACACATGTCCTCCCATAACACATATTCTCATGAAAGACATGACGACCACCACTAATACATGTCTTCCAGTAATACATGCCCACCTGCATAATATAATGACATCCTATTATATTTGTCCTCTTCTTGGACATGCCTTCCGGTAAGACATATCCTACTTTACTTCATGTGTTCGAACAATACATGTCCACTCATATTACATGTAGTACTACTGCAAGACAAGTCCACCTGTAAGACATGCCCTCATGTAATACATGACTTCCTATAGGACACACCCTCCAGTTAAACCTGTCCTCATATAAGATGTACCCCCCCCCCCCCCCCCCCCCCGTACAACAAATCATCCTGTAAGATATGCCCTCCTGTAAAAAATGTACCCCAGTAAGACATCTCAAACAGCAATACATGCCCTCCTATAATACCTACCCTCAAGTAAACATAACCTCCAGTAAGACATGTCCTTCAGTAAAACACAACATATTGTAAGATATGCCATCCTGAAGACATGCACTCCACCAATACATGACCTCCCGTAAGACATTTCCTACAACACAGCATGACCTCCCTCAACACATATGCTATCATAAAACATGTCATCCTGAAAGGCATATGATCCAGAAAATCATGTCTTCCCATAAGATATGTTCTTACTTAAGACAATTTTGTGACCATAGCCCACCATAGGTGGGCCTAGCAAGCAATGCGGCCAAAGGCCACAATTGCGTGCTAGTGATAATAATATAATAGGCACAAAAAAAAAACAAAAAAAAAAAACCCATTTCATTACCCTTTGAGTTTAAATTGCCCCCCAAAAAAACATTCATTTTACCCAAAATATTAACTTAAAATACATAAAATTATATAAAATATCTAGCTCTATAATAGTTCTGGTTATTCCATGAACCTATGTCACAATTTACTCTGACATCACATTCACTATCTATTTATTGTTATTTCATAGTCACATGTATATTTTGCTGAGTGACATTATCCTTGCATGATTTAGTATAAATGTGGCAGTTATGTTTTATCTTCCAGCCTGCAATAATCTGCATGCTTGAATATTGATCAATCAATTGACTAAGTAGCTACATACCTAGAAAATATTTGTAGGTAGTCCAACTACAACCCTTGCAACTTATCAAAAATATTAAACAAAAACACTAAGTGTTATTTTTAAGTTGAAGTCAAGGGTCTTCTGCAACATATGGACAATAATATCTTCTATATTGTATCCAAACCTTATACCGAAATATATATACTTTTCTTTTTTAATCAAGTTTTTTAAAATTTGAAAGGACAAATAACAAAGACATGGAAAAAAATACAGCTGTGGTTTATTGATTTTTAGGGAAGTGGAGAGAATATGACAACATATAACACACAACAAATGAGACACCACAATACCCAATGATGATTAAAGTTGTTACTTATGATAGTGATTAAAGTGACACTAATAATGTCTAAGACACCTCTGCCACTTAAGGAACTACTTATACCTCCATTAGTAACAATAACTGCAGTTGTAGCAGTTGTAGCAGTGTTCTGATTCTCCATGGTACTAATTGAATTAGTAGTACTTTCTCCCTCTGTGTTGAGGATATTGAGATTTGAAACAATTGAAAACACAGATCCTGGTTGCTCCATTTCAGGTTGCACATAATCAACGAGTATAACATTTAAAGTTTTTGTTTCCATTCTGAGAAAATTGAAGCAAGTTTTTGAAGCATTTGCAAGTATGTCATTGCAGAAAGTTTGACCAACAGAAATACATACTGCTAGAGTGAATCCGGACAATATACTGATGTCAGTGTTAGTACTTTTGCAGAAATTTTCTTCTTCTGCTCTTCCAAGGTGAGAACAACCTAAATCCCATGTAAAAGGCAAAAGAGTGTGATATGGAGGTGGATGAAGCCAAGGTTTTGACAATAGGCTATCTTGAACCAAGTTCTGGTCAAATAAAACAAAGATTCTAGCATTGTCATCAATAGCTTGCTTCAGAGTTGGCCACGAGTTTCCATTTGATGTGAAGTAAGTGTTCATCTCTGTTGCAGACACACCTTCTGTTGATTGTCCTCCCCACGTTTGTTCCAGGAGATCTGCAATCATCACACTGGCTTGTGGAAGGTCACTGGAGGGCATTTGGTCAGTGAAATGCAATCCGATTATTTCATTCACATTGTTTCTCATCCAGTCGTCTATCTGTTGGAATATACTAGTGATGTGTCCCCCATATCTGTATCCTTCTAGAGCCCTGTCTGATGCACTCCCCTGACAGGACACCAGTCGGCTTCCAGTAAGATCACCAAATTGTGGAATATCACATTCTGCTGGGAGAATACAGATGTCCAGACTCAGGAAACGTACTCCTAAAGTTAACTGCTCTGTGATAGAACGATCTTGATTTCTAAAAAGACAGTCACTGCTTATTGAAGTTTCTCCCTGGCAGTTTCTGACCGACCCATTGTATCCTGAACCTGCTCCATGTGATCCAGCGAGGGTAATTTGATTAAATCTTAGATCACAGTACTCTAACTTGCCATTACATTGTGCTGTAACTGTGATAAGGACAACAAAAAAAATCGTTGATTATTTGAAATTTATGTCATATAAAGTGACTGTCTGAGAGTACTTAAAGGGTTCATGCATATGCTGGTATAAAATAAATACAATATTTCTTCTTTTTTTCACTGAGGTACTCATTGAGTTAATAACGGCTAGTGGGGTTTAGAAATAGTCATAAATAACAGGTTTGGTGGTAGTAGGACTGTACAGGTATGCATGCAACATATAAATTGTATACTGAACCATAATGGATCACAGTTTCATTAATTTGCATATTCGTATATTCTGTACCTACACTAATTGACTTTAAATACTATTTAACAATATACTCCATTATTTTTTATTAATTTATTTATATACTATAGTTATAGATATTTTTACTATATAGTGGTCTATGGAATGGTAATAACGTTCTACATTACATGTTTGGCATAAACATGTTCCCATTCCCTCCAAACCACTCTGCCCATCTCTTCAGTGCTCACAGTAATGATTACTGTACAGGAGAACACTCCCAAATAATGCTGAACTGGTGGCAATTAAGTAATAACAAAATCATAAGAAACTTATTGATTAACAAAGCATTCACTCAACATAGTTAGTAGGCAAATAACACAATTAATCTTTAATGCCTCCAAATATATTATATACATGGGAATTTGTCTTCAAAATGGCATCCCAAACATGAGCAGCCATCATACTACAAAATGAGGGCCAGGGTACATTATATTACTTAGACACTATGTGGATACTGGATCATAAAGCCAAACCAGAAAGCATCCCCCACAAATTGTTTGGTTGTTTAAATGTCATTTTCTGGTCAAGAAAATTGAAATTTGTAATTTGAAAATCTTGTTTTCTAATGCACCTGGTAATTTAAATTTATGAATAGTTGCATGATATGAAAAAATGGAGATAACAATGATATGCAGCAATCTTCATTCCTTGTGGCCATACTTCATTCATGCAGTAAAGGTACTCCAACTAGAAAAATTTTTATTGTAATGTGGTAATCTGCAGATGCAAGAAAATAAGAATTTAGATAAGTTGTAGTGTGGATACTACCATTAACTTGGCAAGATTATTATAAGTTTATTGTGTGTGCATGTGAACGCTAATCCACGCCCACTCACAGGTGCATCACTTGACACTTGTAGTTTTCACTATAACAACAATTAAGGAACATCATAGAAGCCGTATAATTTATGCTAAATGTCATGCGTGATGTTGGTCAGTTAGTGAGCATTGCTGAAATACAAGACATAATACAACATGAGAAATGCTTGCAAACATTCCATTCATTATTCAATGTGTAGTCAAACAACCTGTAATGCAATCTTTTCGCAATTAAGGTCTGAGTGTAAATGTCAGATATCTCTCCAACTAGCAAAAATTTAAGGTGTATTTATAGCAAAGGAAGTTTCTCAATTATGAAGTAATAAAGGACACCTTTTGAAACTCTGAGTTCAAGAGGTACCCAGAGAGTCAGGAAGAAGTGATGCTCTTGCTATACAGATGTTGAATTCCTTGATATGTAGTAGTCCCCTTCTTAAGAGACAACCCTTAAATCCAACACAAAAAAAATCGATCTTACAAGAGAGGTGATCTTCCAATAGAGGTACGTTTATGCAGCAAATACAACTTCTTGCATGAAAAATGTGGTCTCTCAAGAGAAGTGGTTTTCCAATAGAGGGGTCTCTCAAGAGGGGGACTTGTACCTAGACTTACAATGGAAAACATGTAGGGCTGGTCAATCTGGATTACTCGCTTCACTTTCAGAAACATTCAATTATCCAAATTTCAGTCTGAAATCTTGAACCAAATATTGCTACCATATTGTTTATCATAGAGATTATTTCCAGGGATGGTCGTTACAACAGAACGAGCCGACTCCCCTCTAAAGTATATTTTTAAAAACCTCATTATCAACAAACGGGACAGAGACTTAATGCTTTACTTTTGTCATTTATATAAGGACATCAGTTTAAACAATGATGTAGCCATTCATATACTTTCCTGTTTTCATCAAAGAAAAATGTTTCTATCAAACCCCTTTAAAAACTTTTTTCCTTCTTTTTATCATATAGAAATTTTAAGGCTAACAGCAGCTGTATTCTTACAAAACCTCCCACATACACAGACATTAGCACTATCTACTAAATTGATATTAAATAACACTTGCTTCCAAATTTATATTAATTAACACTAGCATATAAGAGTGCTTCCCCCCCCCCCCCCCCTTTGAAAATCCTGGATTCACCACTGCCTAGGGTTATCAAAGGTGAATTGAATGCGAGAATGCATATAATTTAGTTTGATTAGGAAGTTGTCCCCAAAAAAATATGAATGAATTATCTAGTTCAACAAATTATCCAAATTTTACTGATTCTGCACTCAATAGTTTCCACTGTATTCATAATGACATTTGACATCAAAATTAGAAGTAAAGTAACTTTGATGATCATTTCCTTATAAAAAGGAGATAACTTTCCAATGCTGCTACTTATGAGCAACCCTAGACAATTTTGTTGCTTAAATCATTAATATTTAGCCAAAAAAGATTCTAATGGTCATCAATCAAATCTTCAATAAAGGCACAAACCACAAAAGCACTCACATATGTACAAACACACACAGGAACACACACATCCACCCACATGACTTACAAAAACAAGAAAACTGTTGATGGATAAACACAACATGGGAACACTTGCTGAGATGAGATTGAGTTGTCATGCTAATAATACTCTTAAAAAAAACAAAAAAACTTTTAGATATTTTGTTTAAAACATTTATTTCAGTTCATAATATCTCTACCTAAAATTAGAAGTTAAAGTGGCTTTGTTCCTCTGATTTTAGTAGTCCAATAAAGTTGAAGAATTGTGCCAGAGTTTCAATGGTGGTCTTTGTCATGAAAGCAAAGATGGAGCAGTGATCACCATTCAGAGTAAATGGAAGGAAATATAGTAGCCGTTGTGAATGTACTCAAACCCTGCCAACACCAACAAATTAAGCCAACTCTATCAGTGTGCACTTGAATGACCTTTGCTAGTACCAACCAGATAGTACAAACAGAAACTTACAGTATCTTTGTTCCAATAGTATGCACAATGACAGGGGTGGGGATATATCTTAAGAAATTAGTTTAGTTTTCATGGATTACTATGTTTATTCAATGAATCCAGTAAAATTCATATCTGGACTCCAAAAATACATGCATGGTAAATAAAATCAGTTTGTACAATGCTCTTTCAAACCCTTCCCCCTCCATTTCCCCTTTTAGTTCCCTATTAACCACTAGCTTAAAAAATATTTAGATACCTTATAACTATATCAAAAACCACTTCCTGCACCACTGGGTTGGCATTGGAGATTAGATATTGATAATACTCATTTGATTACATTTGTGAATAAAGATGTCTTCTTGTATTTTATGAGTGAGTGACTCCCACTGGACATGTGCCTGAGTTGGTCAGGATTTGGTCAGCCAGCTAATCAATATTTACATTAAACAAACTGCTTGCAGACAACCACAAATATGGCCAGCCAGACTAATTGATATTTACATGAAACACACTGCATGCAGACCACTACAGCTGTTGTGTGCCACTTCCCTGTATTTCAAATTGTTTAATGTTTGAACATACTGACTAATATTTATTCTCTTTTACTTCCTCAATTTGTTACTGCCATCAAATGTGGTTGTTATGGATTCAAGCATGCCTTTTGGGGGTAACATTTTTCCTCCCCTGATTAACCCACCCCCACAGAATACTATTCACAATTCTCCACTGGGACATCATGAAATGTGGAAGAGTGGCTAAGAAATAGTTGTGGCTACATTAATTTATTGATATTCATGAAGATGGCCTGGAACTGAACCAATATGAATTCAGAGTTTGCACAGGAGAAGCAGCAACAGTTTTGGTGACCCCAGCTTCTCTATGTATTGCAGCACAGGTGTTCTCCAAATGGTAAGCTTTTCTTTCCTTTTAAAAGCCAGTAAACTGTATTCTGTGAATTTTGAACATTGATGCTTTAGCAGTGGAACTGGTGGGCTTCTTATGGCCTGCCCACATTACAAACTGGTTTGTACCCTTCTCCAGCAAAGGCAGTTTTCGATCATTTTGTTTCATCTACATTAGCATAATTTTAACCTGCTCCACATCGCCTTTGTAGGCTGATAAATTGGCTTGTGTGTACCTGGTATCAAAATGGAAATTTTATTTGCTCTTGGGTGCTGCTTTAGTCTGTCTTTTTCTCACCCAAATATCGTGCCACAAGGGTGGGAAAGAATTAGCAGCTACACTCCCAAAAACAAACATCAACAATAAAACCACAGGGATTTTTTATATTTCTGAAGCCAAGCCACAGGTTTAAATGAAACCCATTCAAGTGTGGACTCGTGGAACCCGGTCTAGAGAGAGATGAAACCGGTTTAAGTGTGCAGTGTGGACAGTCTTCAGTAGTTGATTACATGAACATAATAAATATCAGTTCAATAATTAAACGTAACAAAGTAATGAATCATGTGGCATGTCGATGTTTGGTATTCAGGAATGACACATTTTATCTCGGACACAAAGCTCTTGATACAGAAAGCTGTTGTGGCTGAATACATTGGATGTAACCATGGAAATCCTCTCATAATAAACATTTAGTGTGGAGGAAACTTAAGGCCTGTCCACATTACAAATGGGTTTCTACTTCTCTCCAGTAACACCAGGTTTTGAAGTTTTCTTGCATCCACACTGGCATAGTGCTGAACCCATTCCACATTACCTGCATTGGCTAAATAATTGACTGGGCTGATTAATTGGTTTGCCTTTACCCGGTATAGAAGAAGGATATTTCATTTGCTCGTGTGCTACTTTGTCCTGTCCTTTTCCCTCTGCAATGTCATCACACAAATGGAGGAGAGGAGGGAGAGAGCTGTTAGTAGCTAAACTCCTAACAGCAAACATCAAAACAGCAATGTTAAATAGATCTGAGCCGCTTGAAACCTACCCTTCTGATGGTTTCAGGTGGAACCCATTAGGATGAAACCAGGTATAGCGTGGACACATGGAACCCGTTCCAGACACTAGTGAAACCAGTTTTAGTGTGGTGTTGACAGGCCTTTAATAGGTGACATGATTTCTTCATTTTATGGATACGGGAAATAATGAATAGCAACCGGTTAAATCAGTGGATGGAAACTGATCTGGGAGAAGTCTCAGCAAAAACGATTCCTTAGACATTTTAAACTAATTCAGTTCAATTATTTTCTATATGAATATGCATAACCACAAAATATTTACCACAGCCAGATAAAATAAATAAAGAGCAAACAGTTTTAGAATAAGGATCATAGGTTAATGAAATGCTACATAATCACAAGTACATTTACGATGAAGATTACAATACTCATGAATCTCATTACCCAGGACCACTAGTTTGTTGCCTAATGAGCAGAATACATAACAATCATGTACATACAATCTATACTACAAAGTGCGAATAGTCTGTCTGTATATCCGCGATTAACGCTTGAACGGTTGAAGTTGACCCATAAACCCACATATATTTAATATCAGTGTCACCAGGGGAATATCATGAGCATGTCTATATAGCCACACCCTTTCTGTATCAATAAATAAAAAAGCCGAAAATGGTACTTTTGCCAGTAAAAATAATGGAGCTAGACATACAAACCCATATATACTTAGGTTATCAGGGGAATGCCATAAACATATCTATATGGCCATACCCCTTTCTGTATTTAAAAAAAAAAAGACGAAAATTGTACTTTGCTAGAAAAATGAATGAAGCTACAGACCTAAAACTTTGGCATGCAAACACAACTTGACTCTGTAAATAGCATGGGGTGGGTCCCATCAGTGTCACCAGGGGAACGTCATAGCATATCTTCATGGCGACACCCCTTTCTGTATTCTAAAAAGCCAAAAATAGTACTTTTGTCAGAAAAAAATAATGGAGCTAGACCCACAAACCCATATATATTTAGAATAATTGTCACAAGGGAAATGTCATAAGCATATGGCAGGCAGGCATGCAGCTATATGGCCATACCCCTTTCTGTATTCAAAAAAAAAGAGCCAAAAATGGTACTTTTTCCAGAAAATAGAATAGAACTACATGTCTAAAACTTTGCCATGCAGACACAGTTTAGACTGCGAATAATATGGGGTGGGTCCCATCTGGCCACACCTCTTTCTCTTAGTGTTAGGCTAAAAATGTTTAAAATGGTACTTCTAAAAAATAGTTTGACCTAATTACATGTGTACCTTACCTTAGTTTTAAAAGACTACAACATATGTCTTCAAAGAAGATAGTTTTGTGACTACAGCTAGTACTATTAAAAGGTGAAATTGCAAATTCATTTTACCAGTCATGAAATTTAAAAAAAGAGGAAGAAGCTTATTTAGATTATATCACAGATTCTACTGCAAAGACTAGTGATGTGCTAATGCATGTCTATATTGTACACCAATTTGGAGGCTAAAGGGAGTATGAACAGAGGTACACTTGAATGGTGCATCAAATAGACTGCATAAGATATGTGGACTTTATATAGCACTCTAACATCTAGCATAGAGTAATGAAACAAAATTACTTCCAGGGAATCCGCAATAGCAGATCAAAGATTGAGCTGGCCCTTTGGATAATTTCTCAATTATCATTTTGTTTATTGAGTTTGTATATATAATGATTTCCTAATCATTATTCAGGAGCAATATGAGACTATCATCTAAATATATAAGAATTTTAACTAAAACAAACTGCGCATTCCCTTTGTGCCCAATTCCGTATCTGTAGGTGTTACTAAAGCATTTTGTGTTACGGAGTTCAAAGCATTAATAATGGTTGATGGTTTTCGAAAGAAAGTAGAGAAGTAGAAGAGTTGTAATATTGCTTCAAAACCACGTGTTTGTTTCTTATTAGTTTTGCACAGTGCAGCTGATCCACTGATAACTTTGCGATGACCCAATGCAGGAGCAATACAGGACTAATCACAGCTACATAAAATGAATCTTATAGAAAGGAGGCACACACACCAACTGAAACAATAAAAGGATTTGACTCTCAACCGACGATGGTCCACATGGTTTAATCTTTGTGCTCTTCATTCTCTGTTTAAAACAAAATACATACTGTTGCCGTGGCGATGGCCAATCTATGAGTATACACAGTGGAAGTTGTAACCTTTGTACACACAGCTGCTATTGAAAGAATAATAATTCTGTCGTCTACTTGACATCAATCATAGCTATACAACACACTTCACATCAAAAACAGAAATTGTATATCCAGTGTACATTAAATCACATCCTTCCCTGCAGGAATCAGTGGCTACCTGTAGGCTCAGAGTGCGTCGTGATGAATGCTATGTTATTGAACGTACAGTAAAGTGTGTGGGTCAAAACATGAAAGGAAAGTTATTTTGAGGTTATACCCATATCCTCCTAGCATCAGAGAAACAGAAACAATAGTGTTTGATGTATGTTTTTTTAATGCTATTAATGTGTAGCCGAGTGAGGGAAATTGCAAATTGAAAGGATAGCATAGGTAGGGTGGTTATTGTGGAGTGTAAAAATGAAGGAGGGGTGGTTGGTGAAACAATTAAAGAAATTTCAAACCACAAACCACAAGCAGAGGAAGCTAACAAATCCATTTAAGAATGGATGCTTGGGTTAAATAATATATGCCAACAATTACTTACAACCTTCCTTGTATATAGCCAAGCAACTTCTATTTTCATTGGTGTGGTTAAACAACTAGCTTAGAAAATGATATACATTGAAATAAATAACAAAGTTCAAAGAAAAGGCTCACTCTTACAGTAATTGCCCTCAAATACTAAACACAGGACTGTATCAGAATTCCTGACATATGATCAATAAGTTGTGTGGAACCGGTTTCACCTGCTTCATGTGTGGTTTGTATTTGTCTTGATTTGTGGTCACAAAAAGTAGGATTCATTCATTAGAAGTCCTTTGTGTAATTAAAATGAAATTAGTAAACAACCAACAAACAAAACCTCAACAACTGATTCCGTAAGTGTTTTGTAGACAAAGGACTGAGTGAATATTGGCAATGATTTGACATTCCTTGTATGATATGACATAGCTACATGTTCAAATGCATTCAGCTATTACAGTTTTATAATGCAATTAGTTAGACATATTAGGTCTCAATAGGGGGCCAATTAGTGAACATTTTGAGTAGCACCGAATGTGTATCACATGATGTGAATCCCTATTTGGAACTGGTTTCTGTTCTAAAGAGTGTCATTGACATCAAAACACTACAAAATTATGTGTGTATTTGTCATGATTCTTGGGGGAAACGTATCTGACTTGTATTGTTTGAGTAACTCATTACTGCAGTAAGCACCTAATAATTCCATTCTAACAATAATAATTTTGAGATTTTGCTGTTACTTTTTCAAACCTTAATACTCGCATCACAAAATCTTAGATTTGAGAGTGATGGGGGGAAGTAGATCTGATTGTATGACATGTATTCATCCTTCCTGTTGTGATAACACGCTATGAAACTGAAACTGAATCACACACACAAGTAATAAATAGTTAGTAGATTCAGTATGAACAATCTCTAGTCATATTACATTATAACAGCAAATCAAAAATAACAACATACAAATTTAACTACCTAAGATCAAAAGCATGTTGAATTACAATTTTTTGACAGTTTGCTTTGGAGAAGGTTACACTGTATATTGCAAGCTCTGACTAGTACAGGTGGCAATGTGCAGCTGCAGTAAGGACCTGGAGCTACCACTCCAACACATGCACCATGCATTAGGTGTGAACATTCAATTTGCTATCTTTTAAAAACTTGGGTGATAAATGGAGTGTCTGAATTATATCAAACAAATCACGCCCCAATGAAGGCAAAATATTTTTATTCCTATAATAAAATTTTTTTTTTTTTTAATTTTTAAAATACAAACAATAAAAATAAAAAGAAACAATGAAGGGCTGAGCATATCCTTTATTATCAAGAACCCGATTTAGACACAAGTCCACCCAACCCAACCATTAACCCCCCCCCCCCCCTCCCCTCCTCAACCTATTTCTATTTTTCTTTCAGGGATGTGACCAAAATGGAGCACTTTGAGTGGTGGAGAAGGGAGAAACAGTATATAATCCATTAAGAGATTCTTATTTGGGGTTTGCTGCTCGCAAATGTGTTGTTGATGAGTGTGTTGTTGACGAGTGTGTTGTTGAGTGTGTTGTTGATGAGTGTGTTGTTGACGAGTGTGTTGTTGACGAGTGTGTTGTTGACGAGTGTGTTGTTGACGAGTGTGTTGTTGAGTGTGTTGTTGATGAGTGTGTTGTTGACGAGTGTGTTGTTGATGAGTGTGTTACTGGTGAGAATGTTGATGGTGTGTTGCTGGTGAGAGTATGGCTGGTGAGGACGTTCCTGGTGAGTGTGTTGCTGGTGAGCATGCAGCTAGTTAATGTGTTGCTGGTGAGTGTGTAGCTGGCAAGTATCCTTAATAGATAACTAAATTATTTTAATTGGCAGTTAAAATACAGCATGGTCTGTATAAAGTATGGTCTGGATAAAGGAAGCTCAGACAATCCTCTATCCTATTTTTGGAAAAATTATAACAAATTAAAGTAACATGCTAAAGTGTTGGCAACAATTCAATTAACTTGCTAAGTATTGGCCGAGAAAATAATTGTGGAAAGCCCCACCTGTCTGACAAGGTGTGGCCAGGAGAATACAACCACTTAGGATATCAAGGTGAGGTGGGAAAAATCATGCTCTTAATTAAAAGCACATCCAAAGGGGATGGTCGGTCATCCACAGTCTTCAGAAGATAGTGGAATTTTGGTGAATTCGAATTTGTGGAAGAGAGGACCAGGAGTGAAAACAAGGAAAGGAGGGGAAAAAGACCACACTAAAAAAATTATTTAAAAAAAAAAAAAAACAACAACAAATAAACAACCCCAGCATAGGTTACTCACAGCTGGCAGCAACTGAACCAAATTTGAGCAATAGACCAGAAGCTTTATCAGTTGGGAAATCTACCGCTGAGTGAGTCCCAATAGATGGAGGCCCAATCTTATACAAGGGAAGACTACGATTTTAGCAATTAGGGAGTCTTGCAGATGAACTATACTTGTTTGTTTGTCTTTTTTGCTCCATTCTTCATGGGTAATTATTGCAGGTCTGGTGTAGGAAGCATATTTACACTCAGTGGGCAACTCAAGAATCCAGGAAATGACATAATGAAGTTTTGATCCACTAAATTCCGTACATAATCGTTTAGAAGTGAAATAAAGGACGGATGAGGATAAGGAAACTAATATTTAAAAAAAAAAAGATCACTGTTAGATCCATGCAGACACCTCAGGGCGAATGATGAAGTAGAGTTGTGGAAAGTAAATATAGAACTGGGGAAGAGGCACAAGTATTGCTGATGCATAGAATTGCGAAGGTAAAGGTGCGAGAGACAATGAGAGTTGTTTGGATGCTGATGTAAGTGAAGCTGATTAAGTGTTCAATATTCTATCTGTCCTATTATGTAGCTCCTCCAGTCAAGTGAGTTGGCCAATTTGTACAATGAATTGTCCACTTGGGAAAGTTACTGCTCACCTGTTGCACGTGTCTGAGTGTGAAATTGCTCGATAAGGTTAGGACTCTGAAAACAAAGTATCTACTAAGATATCAAGAGAAGAAAAAATAGTGAAGAATTCAAAGGATTCACCTCATGTCATGTAGTAGTTACAAATCTTTAAAAAAAAAACAGATGACAGCATTAATAGAAAGCTAGATAAATTTTGTCCTTCAAAATGTTCACCACACTCTATTTGGATATATATAGTCAGCTTTGCCTTGGGTGGACAGAATATCTTGCTTTGGTCATCATAGCAAATAGAAAGGTCCTGTATAAGGAGCTCTTTCCTGATCATGATAAAAAAAAAAATAGTTGGAATTTACTTATATCTTACAAATTCATCCAGTAAGTATAAATGATAACAATCTGCATTCCAATGTCTCAAAGTATGCGTGTGCTGGTGAATGACTCATGACAAGCTCGAAGGACTGCAACTACACATACATACTTCTTGTGCACCATTCTATGAAGATTGACTAGGACTTGTATGTGAAAATATTCCAATCCAGAAAATTCAAAACTCTATTTCCGAGTGGAGCAAAGAAGAAGGAAGTTGCCTGATTGTATGTGTATCTGTTTAGGCTAAAACTGTAGAACCAGTGGACCAAATGAGCTCAAATTTTCAGAGGAGACTCCTGTGGATCACATGGACATTTGGCAGAGTCCCATTTGGCCATACATACCCCTCACTGTGGACGTCAGGAAAAAAACAACAACCAAAAATGGAGATTTAAAACAATGGGATTCAAAGTTTAAACACCAGCAAGGTTTTTCTCCTTCCTCCTTTTTCTTCTTCTTCTTCCCTTTCTCCCCCCCCCCACCCACCCTATTTTTTATCCCCCATCAACTATTCTCCCCCCCCCCACCCACCCACCCTATTTTTTATCCCCCATCAACTATTCTCCCCCCCCCCACCCACCCACCCAATTTTTTTATCCCCCATCAACTATTCTCCCCCCCCCCCCCCACCCACCCTATTTTTTATCCCCCATCAACTATTCTCCCCCCCCCCCCCCACCCACTCATTTCCTATTTCTTCATTGAGTCTTAGTTAGCTTGCAGCAGCAGCAGATATTTGTTGGCTGGACTTGCAGCTACTTTTTAGATTCTTTGTTCATTAACCATCTGCTAAAGAATGCCTCACAAAAGGACAACAAAAGGAAAATGTCCTCATGGAACCTGCAGCTTTCTACAGGGTGTCCCAAAGATACTTATCAACTTAAATGGCTGACCCTAAAAGCATAATATAGGGTGGTCTGGGGGAAAAAATGACCGATTTTACTGCTATAATCCCCCTCATGGCCATTTTCGGACAAATCAAGGTCACCACCTCGAAAAACTTATACAGTAATGAGTGGTTTATGGGCCTCTAGTCCAAAATGCCCTATCTTACTATTATAATCCCCACTGGTGGCCTTTTTCAGACAAACCAAGGTCACCATGGACTCAGCAACCTCCATAGCCATACAGCCCATGGTCTTATAGTTGTACACTGGCCAACTGGCACTCCAGGACCAAATGGTAGATGATAAAAATCACAACTTGTAAATCTGATGGCTTCGCCACAGGTAAGAAACTTAAAAACCATGACAATTGACTAGATTACAATTGCAGACCATTGTATTTATTTTGAAATCAAATGCCAACTATATTTTGTGGCACAGTCTCTCTGAACTAAAACTGAAGAAACAAGTTACATGCAAATGCCTTTAACTTGTATGTACTGTGACTATAGGCTAGCCACCAAAGGTGGGGCTGGAGAGGGAGTCTGCAATCACCTGCTTGTAGTTTTAACTTCCATTGAGTGGTGGCTTGCCCCCTCCCCCCCAATACACTTCAATTTCTTTATTTCCCAACCCCCCTCCCCCCCCCCCCCCCCCCCCCCCCAACCTAGGGAAATTTCCTAGAAAATCCCTGCATACGTACCGCACAATATTTTCATTTAATATGGTAGACTATACACTAGAATAGACTGCATGTATGTACCCCCTCATTGATGTGAGACACCTTGTTGATCTTAGAACTGCAAGTGCATGAAATAATATGTAATCAGAACTGTTTTAGATAAAGAATGTTTTCAACAACACGATTTGATTGTTTTTCAACATCTGGAACAAGCAATAAGCAATGGAATTTATAACTGACGATGTTGACACAAACACAACTGAGAGACCACCTCTCTTCAGAGACCACATTTTATACAGGGTTTTGCATTTGCTGTATAAACTTATCTCTATTGAAAGACCACCTCTCTTGTAAAACAGATTTTTGCCGGATTTAAGAGTGGCCTCTAAACAGAGGGACTACTCTACTTCATATAATTTATGGAAATCTCGGATCTTGGAGATACCTTCGTCTGATCTGATCCAGTTGTGAAATAACCAGCATGGTGTCATACAAAAGTAGTGTTGCCCTGGGGTTTCTCACCGTTCCCCCCCCCCCCCCCCGCCCAAGAATTTTCAAGAAAATGTTGACATTATTTTGATTTATGAATGAGTAATGAGTATAAATAACTGATTTTCCCCCCCTTAAAATGTCAAGTATTTGCTGGAGATACACTGATCTAAGATCAGGTCCTTCAACTTCGAATTTCATTCGTTTAACCAGGATAATGTCACTGGTCCTATTTCTCAGGAAAATCTTAATAAAGACCTCTCCACGTCGAATTTCCAAGAAGCTTGATGGTGCTGAGTGTGGCATGTTAGCAACTTCGTGCAAACCTCTAAACAACACAAGTTGTCTGAAAAATCTTTTTTTTTGTAGTAGTAGTAGTATTAAATCAACATCTACTAAATATTTTAGTTCGTAATCATATTTGTATATTTGTACATATGCGTCTTAGCATAATGGTCAACCCCTTGGACCAAAAGAAATGAAGATTTCAGGGTTTGCACCCGGCACACCACGGATGATTTTAGGCCAACAAAATTTTGGACACCACCATCCCCCGATGTGTGGAAAAAGGAAGTCAATTTTAACCTAGAAGACTCTAACTAATGATTCATTTTGAACTAAAATTGTTGATTACCTAGAGTCTTCCAAGGGAATTATATCAACAAAAAAGCCTACAAGAAGCATAGTCCAACAATGGTTAAGGGACAGGTTTACTAAGTGGGAAAATCCTGGTTCTAATCTAGGACTGTACCTTTTTCTCCCTTTTTTTTTCTTTCCTTTTTTACCCCTTTCTTTGTTTCTTTCATTTAATCCTTTCTTCCTTCTACCCTTCTTCTTCACCCCCCCCCCCCCCCATTTTATCTTTATTTATGTTAACTGTTCATTGTTACTATGCAAACTATTACACAAAAAATAATAATCCAGGAAAGTTTAAAACTTATGAATCTGATTGTTGGCCAATCTACCTTTCAGCTTTACACCATGCCTCCAAAAAAATCTGATCTTTCTGAAAAATCAAAGGGGAATGTTGATTGCATGCCTATTTATGAGCTGATTCTATTTGAATGAAGTACAAGGTCTAGAGATGGTGTTCTGAGTGGCTTCTATAACGTTTCATGCTGACATTGGCACAGGCAAGAGCCAGGTATACACTGCTAATCATAATAAAGAGTGTGTTTAAATGTCGGTGTGGTCATGAAAAAACCTCTCCCACCCTCTCCATCCCACGGCAAAATTTCCTATATACCACCCTGACCAGATTCATACAACACTCGACAAGCTCAGAAAGGGCCCTAATCATATTATTACTCATATGTATAGCACATTACACAATAATCCATATTGAAATTAGAAATCTGAAACGTAATTATAACTTATATTGTTTGAATAGTGTTTCTACATGCTTAGCAACATGGTTTTGGAAGCAATGAACAATTCCATGGCCAAAGGCAGATGGAATAAATGTAGTGCTTGTTCAAAGATAAGCAGAAGTGCCATACGTCTGAAATATCAAAGGCATTGTTTGGCAAACATGTCTGCGCGGACATTCCAACATTAACTCACTGTTGGTGACCACAGAAGAAACTGTCATTCCTATTCATTAGATTACAACACACACTTTGTGAAATTGTCATTATAAAAGTAGCACCAAAAACCAAGTGTGAATATGTTCATATTCCTACAAGAGGTTCAGAGGTTCTATCACAGTAAGAAACTTGCACTACAGACATAAATATGCAGATATTTCCACAGCTGGCATAAAGGATAATACAATATCCATTGCTAAGGTGAAATATATCTCTTCCTCATGGTAGGAATAAATAGTCTGCTGCATAGGCAAGAAAAGGAGGTTTCAGGGTGCTCCTTACTATTGATTGTTGTTTTTTCTTTCTTACAGTTTATAAAGACAACAAATATAGCATTTCCACAGAGGGGACACACCCCTCAATAATGAGAAGATTCTCTTTCTGTTATTCATCATAGGCAAGCTAGTTTTAAAAAGGTGGGGAGCAACATGTTGGTGAAGTGAAGTAGCCAATGTGTGTAGTGGCACAGTGCTTGGAAACATGCCAAAAGGACATTTTATATTCCTAAAAGAGCAAGAGACCTGAATATGAAAGCAGACAAATAATGTACTAAGAAGCTTGCAACAATTAGCAATCAGTAAATCAATCCATACTCAGCTAGCAGATGGAAAACAATACTACTTTGTGATTAACAATACTACTTAATGATCAACATTACTAGTCTATGATCAACATTACTATTCTATGATCAACATTACTTTACGAATTAACATTACTAAGTTTACGATAACTACTCCAATAATACAGACACAAAAAGGGCCACACAAGTATTGTTCCACACAAGAGAGGATGCAGTATTTATAAATAATTTGATAATGATCACTGCTGATTACCCAAATTATGCCTGCACCAAAGATGACTATTGTCAGGAGGATTGATGTCATATTGAAGGGGAGGTCAGATCAACCACAAAAACTAAACCATGAACAAATTCGAAAAACCCACCAACAACCACAGCTTCAGCAGAGCATCAACAAAGAGCCCTGTGCTGCTGAGCCAAGATCAATAACCTCCAGGCCAACACAACTAGTGTACATTAATGTTCTAGCATATTGTCATTCATTTTGCTCACAGAAGTGACAAAATCACAATGTGCATGATTTCCAATAACAAACTAATTAAACTTCATGCAAGTTTGTGGTGAATGGTCTTGCTTGCCACTTTATAGAATAGGTTTGGAAATAAATGACAGCCAATGCTAGTGATTCAATACTGTAAAATCACTAACATAATCTGCAAACCAATAGTTGAAAAATATACATAACCTTTCACACAAAATGTTTAGCTAAGCCAGCTAGCTAGCTATATTTTTCTTTCTTTTCAATTAACTTCTCTCTCTCTCTTACATTTACCAAGTTATCACCCACAGCAGCCAAATATAGCTAGCTAGCTAAGGCAGCCATAATGTTGCAGATCGTCATTTGATACTGGTAGCTAAATTATAGAGTATTTTTATGTAGATACCTTCACAGCCCCAGGAAACCAACAAGGTCAGTAGCAGTCCCAATGTAACCTCCATGGTCGTACTCTGCATCAACCGTGAGCAGTTGGACGTGTTTCTCCAAGATGACACAAATTTAAATATCAGGTCGACCCTCCCTCTATCAGCACTATTAGCAAACTCACACACTTCAACTACACCATGCACCAGCTCAATTTCACTAATTTGGACACTCACTAACCAACGAATGCGGATGTTCCCCAGGAAGTTGATTGGAACAAAATTAATGTTCCCCCACAGAAGAATTGGTACGCTGGTGAGGCGTACTTCTCTGATTATTAATGGAATGGATTCTCACACCACTTCCACAGTTTTCTACTCTGTATTTAGTTTCTTCTTCTTCTTTGAATATAGTTGAGATTCCAGTTTGAACTTCAGGTAGTGTTACGAAGGTAATCTGCTTGCATGACACAATTGTATTGATACCATCAGCAGTTATGTTCTTTATCTAAGCCAGCAAAGTTATTATTACAGTTGTTTCAAGGAGAATCCAGAGATTTATTAGAGTAAGTTACTCAAATCCATGAACTGAATCATTCATCCCATTGACTCCACCAAGAATAAATGAATAAATAAATAAATAAATAAAACAAACAATTTCAAATGCTCCTGAAATTATTTTGTAGACCTATGGTTAACACAATGCAAGAATAATATGGACATGAAACATGGAAGTGGAAAATAAAGATTTAAGTGCTTAAATTTTTCAAAATTCGGTTTTGATATGAAGTATAGAGAAGAGAGGTTTTCTTTTCTAGTAAGTGACAGTTTGCTGTTATTAGTGCTATATGAAGGAGAAACAACATTATCATAGTTGATGTGGGTGTGTGTGGCTAGAAAATTTGCATTTGCATTAGTGTGTGTGTGCATGCATCAGGCTTGTGTGTGTGTGTGTGTGTGTGTGTGTGTGTGTGTGTGTGTGTGTGTGTGTGTGTGTGTGTGTGTGTGTGTGTGTGTGTGTGTGTGTGTGTGTGTGTGTGTGTGTGTGTGTGTGTGTGTGTGTGTGTGTGTGTGTGTGTGTGTGTGTGTGTGTGTGTGTGTGTGTGTGTGTGGCTAGAAAATTTGCATTGCATTTGTGTGTGCTCGCATGCATGCATGTGTGTGCATGTGTGTCGTGCATGCCAATGTGACAGCAGCTAAAGGATTTCCATCTGTATGTGGGTGTGTGTGTGCGTGCATGCATGTGTGTGTGTGGAGAGTGGTTGAGTAGTTATGCCCTTGGACTCACAACCCCAGGGTTGCTAGTTCAAACCCAACACTGACAGGAAAATTTTCCTGTCCTTCAACATCTTCTTCCCACACCAGTCCACCCAGCTGTGATGGGGACCTGGAATTTTCTGGGGTGCAAATTCACTGGTCATGGCTTGTCAATCAGCTAAGGGTCCAGGTGGGACTTCGGGTGCCCACACCCATAAGCTGAGAGTCTTGGTCAGTCCTCCTGGAGTTCCTAGCCCAGCTCCTGGAGTTTGCTTGCACTGGCTCATAGTGCCTACTTAGTGCACAGGCACCCTGACATAGCATGACCGTGTTGACGGTAGCTAGACAATTTGCATTTTTTTGCATTTGTGTGTGTGTGTTCAGGTTTCCCCTGTTGTTTAATGTGAAGTGAATAAAAGGATACCATAAAGTCCACCACTGGTCCTGCATGCAATTACTGTAGCATAATACGCAAGGGAAGCCCAGATGTGCTCACCAAAATTTATGCTTACATGATAGCCACCTACCACCACAAAACAAGAACTATCTTATCAAGATCAATCAAGATATCTATTTTGCTTGCAGATGGTCTGGTTCTCCATCGGATGTCCAAAACAACTTGTCTTGAAACCTGTCAAGGGAATGTATTAAACACTAGGAGTTGAAGTTTTGTATAAACACTAGGAGTTGAAGTTTTGTTCAAGTAGATAACAAGAATAAAAGAGAAGGAAAAGAACATTTTGTACATCCAGCAGGTGTAACAGACAGATGTATACAAATTTAAACTATCATGGACATTACACTGACTGACCTGGTTAAATGTGACTTCCCTTCTTTCCCACATTATCACAAAGGCTTGTATTCACAATGTAAGAAGTTGGGAGTGTTGAAGTATAAAATACAATATTTTATGTATACTAGAAATCTAAGGTTCAACCTTATTATGGTAACTATAAAGCTTGATTGAAGTAGGCATATGCTTAAAAAAATAATCAATTCCTTCAATCCCTTTCCCCCTTCAACTCCCACCCCCCAAAGGTCAAACTTAACTGATAGACTTCCCTTTCCTCCCAACTTATGATCCTTCCCCATCCAGAACAATTTATCTGTCAAAATAAAACAATTTTCTCCTCAAAGTGGGTATAAAATATTTGGGAGTGCATGTATAGGGCTGAGTCAAAGCCAGCTTGCCCAGAAGACACTCTTGGACATTAGGATCCCAACTGAACATGTTTGAAGTTATAAATAGCTTAATTGATAATCTCCTACCCCTGGAATCTTATTTGTAGCTTTACACTTGACCAAAAATTATCATACATCTTACCATAATTCATAATCTGTCTGTCTGTCTGTCTGTCTGTCTGTCTGTCTGTCTGTCTGTCTGCCTGTCTGTCTGTCTGTCTGTCTGTCTGTCTGTCTGTCTGTCTGTCTGTCTGTCTGTCTGTCTGTCTGTCTGTCTGTCTGTCTGTCTGTCTGTGTATGTATGTATGTTCTGACTAACTCCTTCCAAACTGCTAGCTTGATCTTCACGTAACTTTCAGTGATTGATTAGGGCACTTTACTGCACCTCCTTGAGATAGTTTTGTTCAGATCTGGTGGCTATGGGTGTAATTTTGTCAATGGGTATGGTTTGGTGACATCTGTACACTCTAGCAAATGACCAAGTTTAGTGAAATTTGGTATGTTTATTAATTGTATCATGTTTGTTTGAGTTTAGAGGCTGACTGAAAATCTGAGGATGTCACCATGACCTATTACCACAGTTGCACTATCTTTTGAGCATGACAAATAGTATCTTAAGCATTTGCTGCACTCAGGATGCAACAATCAAGTCAAGGTCATTGGTTCATCAACAATACCTCAGTTTTCAGTTCTTAGTGGATTTAAAAAAAAAAAAATTTTTCTTTTAATATTTATTTATTTTTTTAAAAACTTTTAAAATTTTTTTAAGATTTTTTTAATGAAGTCCTGAAAATCATCTTTAAAAATTAGTTTATAATGATAATTTAATGGGAGTGAGCCAAGACTGACATGATCAATGCAAACTGCCACATCCTGGAGCATAAAATTTTCATTCACAAGAATATGCCAATCATTGATAATTTACCATTTAATACATATATATTAATACTGTAGAAGTTTACCAACAACAAAAAAAAAGATCCCACTTTTCGAAGTATTTTTGGAACTTTTTTCCTCCCAAACACCTCACTGCACTGCACTAACTGGGTGATGACAGGAAGAGCCACACATAGGCATTGACATGATCACCTTTTGTTTTTAAATCTATTCATTTGTGACAACCTTACAAAAATACCAACCCTTATGTCAAGGTATATAGTTCAGCAATCTTTTTAGCACACATTTGTAATGAATTGTAGCATGTTTCTGAGAACCACATTTTGTACACTCCAGAATTTAATTATTTTGTAATTTCTAGATTGATATAAACACCAAACTAATATGTACCTGTAGAAAGCTTATAAATGGAATTATTTGGCTGTCAGGCTTAAGATAAGGGTGGTGTGGGTGGGAGAAGAATTATTTAATTACATGACCACAATTAGCTATCATACATATCATGTCATTAAAGTACGAAGTCCTACCAGAGTGGTCCCAACAACATGGAATATAGCCCACACCTAGTAACCTCTGTGTGACTAATATTAACTACAGGGCTAGAGTTGATGGCAAAATCTGGTGAGAAAATGTGTTTAAATGATAACGCAGGTGTGTGTGTGTGTGTGTGTGTGTGTGTGTGTGTGTGTGTGTGTGTGTGTGTGTGTGTGTGTGTGTGTGTGTGTGTGTGTGTGTCCCCTATCTATACTATAAAGTGTGAATAGTGACCTATCTGTTTGTCCGTGTATCTGCGATTCACGCTTGAACAGTTGAAATTACACCCACGAACCCATATGTAACGCTTGGACCTAAGGAGTTGGATCCACGAACATACTTTAATATATATTTTGGTTTGTAAATATGTATGTATGTTTGTTTGTATGTATGTGTATCTAGGCATTATGGCCAAACACTTGGACCAAAAAGGCTGTAATTTTGCATGTGCTCTCCAAGAACCTGGGTAAACGTTATTAAACACATGTGGGCATGGTAATGGGTGTAATTTTTCCATAGCCACACCCACAGGAAGTTATTTTGGCTAGAAAGGTTAGTCAGAAACTAATCTGGCAAAAATTTAGCATGTGGTCTCTAAGTACACAGGAAAGCATTATTAACTACATATGGGTGTGGCATGGCCATAGCTACACCCACTGAAGTTAATTTGGCTACTGAAAGCTGATCAAATGACCAACCAGACTGTAATCTGGAATGAGGTTTCCAAGCAACTTGGTGAGCATTACTAATCACATACGTGTGTGTCAATGAGTGTGGTCTGGTCATTGCCACACACATAAGATGTCATTATGCCTACCAAAAACTCATTTATGGATCAATCAGGCTGAAATTTAGCATACGGAGTTCAAGTAACCAGATGAGCATTATTAACCACATATACTGTGATCCTTCATAATACAAATTGCCTTTGAACTTCGTAATATCTATATAGTGCTGTATATCCAGCTTGGTTGGATCATGCCAAAAAATTTCTTTCCTATAAACAAAATATATTCTCAAAAGGGTACATCACTGACTGATGATTTACTTGTACCTTAATAGATCTGACAGAAATGTGTACACTGCTTTGAAAGTTCTGGCAAGATTCTTCTTCTGATGAAAGGAGATACATTTTCAGTGCCATTGAGCTGAAGTCATGACATCATCATGACCTCAACTCAAACAAGCCTGGATCACTGATTTATGCCCAGTCATAGTGATGGGTGCAGAGTAAGCTTATTTGAAGAATAAGCAAGCCTTTCTAGACCAATAGATCATGATGATCATCAATCAAGAGAATTGAGTTTATTACAGCAATTCACTTTTAGGAGGAAAGGATGTGATGGGTGGGGATTGGCATGTATGATTATTATTTTAGTTGTATAACTTATCAAACCTCAAACTAATTTAAATTTACAGTAACAATTTAGGTTGAACACGATACCTAGACCATGATGTGCTTCTGTTGTCTAAGAGGTAAATCTAGACAGAAATATATTATATTATTGTTATGTATTAAATGAATTAAGAAACCCTAATCAGAGTAAAATTCTATAAAGAAATACTGAGAGATGGTGATATCTTTAATCATTTACCAACATAATTCTTATGGTCACTATAATCATATTCATATTTGAAATATTTAACTCCTATCCTGTATCAAGAACAATAGACTTGTTGAAAAGAACTTTGTTATACTAGTGAAAGTTAGGGCTGTAGTGTTAAGAAAGATACAACAGAGATGTATCTCCTTTTTACCTGTGGCACAAAGGTCTAGGAATGCTTGAATGGTGGGGCAGGGGCAGGGGCAGGGGCAGGGGCAGGGGCAGGGGCAATTTATTCTCAAGAACGAATTTTTAACTAATTGTTTCTGTTTGGAAACACCAAAGTTTGTTGATACAACTAATTGTTTACAACTACATCTTTTACTGTATGGGCACCCTGCAGTACGACTAAGTTTTTACTGCATAGAAACCTAAGTGTTCTAAACAATTATTTGCCTGGTCTAAAACACTATGTTTTAATAAATATTATAGTAATTATTTGCCACAGGTCTTAGCGCAAACCATTCCTTTTTTCCCTAGTCCCACATATTTTCTGGTATCAAATAGTAAGTTGTGGCTACACTGATGATATATTAGTTAGCTCCTACTTTCCAAACTACTGCGAGGGAGAAAAAAATGTATTCAATTTTATTGTTGATCGCATAAAATTCCTGGACCTCATGCCAGAGGTGATTATTATTATTATTTTTTTTTTTTTTTTGGAAAGAGTGTTCAAACTTGTGTGGAAGCAGTTTAGTATTTTGTAACTGAAGCTGCTGAGTCAGCACACCACCTCAAACATAAGATGGTCCTCAAAATGTTAATTTATCACAATTTAGTGATTCTTATCTGGATTTTCATATTTGTGGCAAGACCAATTGGTTGTTTTTTTTTGTTTTTTTTTATTTTTTAAATGAAGTTGCTATTAGCTTCCTACCTCAAACATAAACTTGTATGCAGAAAGCTTGTTACTAATTGGTCCCTGCTACCTCACACCACAACCACACCCACCACCCCAATATTCTCATGTTGGATGTTTCCCTATTTATCTTTACACACAAGCGCATGCAAGTTCACACCAACACTTGCCATGGAGGCAAATAACAGTGCCTGCATGTTTGTTTTTTTTTCTTTCTTTTTTGTTGGTGGAAACACAGGCAGAAATTACAATTTTTTAAAATAATTATTGTTCTTCCTATTATTCAATCATTACTGCATTAGCTAATACATTCAAAATAATGTTTAAACTAATTACTTTAATCAAAGAATTTTCCTACTGAAATTTCACAGAAACCATATTGGCAGTTTTTATTATTGAAATTGCTGCAATTAAATGTCATAAACAAAACAATAACACCAAAATATGACCAATATTTTTTCCCCAGCCCTTCTTGTTGCTATTGGTTTCTAAAGCAGCTTCTTTTTCTCACAGATAATCTCTCCATCTTGCTCTGCCAATATAGCCATTAACACTTCATCTGAGAACATGCCACTCCCACTAGCCACACCCCATGTGTGTTTCCATCACCACTTTCCAGGTTTGTGTCATGTATGCTCTTGTGCAGCAGTTCCTTTCTCTCTTTCCTAATTAAGCTTTCTAGAATTATTCCATAGCCATTTCTGATTTTTTTTCCTCCATGGACTGCATCTCATGAACAAGATCCTCTTGGTCATATGATCTACTTGTATTATATGATCCTCTTGCATCACATAACCCGCTCGTGTCACATGAACCTTCCCCAAGTGCAAGTTGACAGCAGCGTGAGTGATACCAGAAGTAGGTCCTTGCCATTCACTCTCCAAACTCACACATCCTCTTCTCTTGCTCAGGTTAACAAACTGCTTTTCCTTCCTCTAGGACACTTATTTGCCCTTCACCTTGTACCTGTCCTATATAGTGGACACAAGCACACATACCACAAATATTTCAGACTTCCCTTTGCGTTTATCTTTGTACCCAAGTAAACACCAAACACTTTGTATGGGAACTTTTAACAATGATGGCTTCTTTTTTTTTCTTTTCCCTTTTTCTTTATGCAAACACAAAGCAGAAATGATGATGTGGTTTTTAAATATATCATTTCTTGTTCTTCCTATTCATCATTACTGCTGATAGTACTTAAAACATTACAGCATGCTCTTTAGCCAAAATTATCCCCGCACAGCGCAGGAGTATGCTTCCCCACTGAAACTTCACAAAAACAATATTGGTATAGGATTTGCTATTAAAATTGTGACAAATTTTAAGATAACAACAAAAATAATTACAACATGATTAACATTTGTTTTCAGTATTTTTGTTGCTACGTTTCTCCATTTCTATCTTCTTCAAGACACAAAGCAGTTTCCTCTTCTCACAGATAATCTCTTCATCCAGCTCTGCCAATTGTGCCCGTAGCACTTCATCTGTGAAAATGCCACTCCCACTAGCCACACCCTCAGATGGTGCGTTTCCATCACCACTTCCCAGGGTCGTGTCATGTGTGTTCTTGTGCAGCAGTTCCATCCTCTCTTTCCGAAGCAAACTTTTTAGAATCTTTTCTTTGCCATTACTGATTTCTTTCTCTATGGCCTGCGTCTCACAAACAAGATTCTCTTGTGTTACATGATCCATATGTGTCACATGATTCTCTTGCATCACATGATGAACTTGTGTCAAATGATTGTTGTCTGTGCTCACACCACCAGCAGTGTGAGTCATACCAGGACTAGGTCCTTGACGTCCACTCTCCAGATTCACACATCCCCTCGTCTTACTCAAATCAACCAATTGCTTTCTTTTCCTCTTGCACACCAATTTATCATCCTCCTCGCACCTATGTTTGTGCTGATCGTGGCATTGTCGATGGTAACTCTCCTCAGATTCAGAAGTTGATGTACCTGATGACGACCTTCCACTTCCTTTCGTAAAATTTGATGACGCACTCATTGTGTTGCTACAGCACACCTCAGATTTCCAACCTTCACCTCTTCTGATTTCCTTCTCTGAGCTTCCATCTACTAACCTTCTCTTGTGTTCTGGTGACTTAGAGTGCTCCCTGCCTCTCTCTCTACTCTTAATACGATTGGTCCTTCGGTGACAATGCTGACACTCATCATGATGGTGACGCTCATGATGGTGATGCTTGTGATGCTGATGCATGTGATGGTGATGCTTGTGATGCTGATGCTTGTGATGGTGACGCTCGTGATGACAATGGTGACATTCATGACGCTTGTGACGATGATGGTGATGCTTTTGACAATGATGATGTTTGTGATGATGATGACGCTCAGCAGCAAATGCATCCATAAAATTCTCAGTCTGATCAGGAGGTTCATTACTCTCATTCGTTGCTGTGACAGGGTCAATACTTGCATCTTCTATTTCTAGAACTGTCGACAATCCACCACCAGAGAGAGCTGTAGGAAGAACATTAGATCTAGATACCGAAGTTGATTCTTGTGGCACGACAGATCTTATGTTATTTCGTGTTGCTTGATTCACACGTACTGTAGATTGCTGCAGAGTTTCTTCTGTTCCTGTAAGAATAACACCTTGCTCTAGGTGCTCAGGGAAGTCTGAATCAGTTCTATCAATGTCTTCTTCGGAGCTTGAACCATGAATGATGATGGGACTGGAGGTGTATCGCAAGGGGCTAGTGGGTTCAGCCGAGGTAAGCTCATAGAAAACATTCTGTCTCATATCTGCATCTAGTCCAGACAGATGCACTGGACCAGCAGTGCTGCTTGAAGAAGCTTCAGCTGGGTCCACCTCACCAGACCTCTGTCCAGGACAGGACCTACCCGGAGATGACATGGTCCGCTGCAAAGCTCCAGGTGGCCAGTCATAAATTACCTTTCGGTCGTATGCAATCATGTCATATGGAGATTTGGCAAAAGAGATGAACTCATGCATGAAGTGCGCTGTTTTTTCTTCCAGAAACGGCTCAAGGTGACTTGCAAATTCTTCGCTCTCCAAGTTCACCTTTGCGATGATGGAGAGTACATGTTCGCTCATGAACGTAACAAATTCTCGGCCTAAGAGGACTTCAATCTCTCTTGAAAGCCACTCCATCAGGCGCTGAGAGCTGGTTGGGTTTTTTCGGAAGAAGGTGGCAGTAATGTTGCCAACTCTTCTTCCTATACCATCAGAACTGCAAGGCTGAGCCCAGACACCAGCCGAATACACAGATTTTCTGATGACACCAGTGGAAGAACCACGATGCCATGATGCTCTGACGTTTCGGCCATACCCACAACCACTGTTACCTCTTCCTGCAAGATTTACAATGCCTTGTCCTCCATCTCTACCATTTGCCGCTCTTCTTCCTCTGCCACAATATCCTCTCACCTCACCAGCACAATTACTACTTGATCCCCTGATACTAACAGTGGTATTCCTTGAACCATTGTGGAAAGACATGGAATTGAAATACTGTTGCCTATTTTGATCAAAATCATTATGTCCTTGGGCTCTTCCTAAGAAATCACTGGATATGGCTATAGCAGAACCACTTGTACCACTTTCAGACTGCCTAGGTCTTGAAGAAGGTTGAAATCTTGAAAGTCTGTACAAATCATAATCATTATTGGCTCTAATATTGTGTATGACCTTGTTGAACTTGACCTTGCACAATGGACAAGCCCTACCCGTCACCTCGGCTGCCTTGACCACGCAGGTAAAACAAAAAGCATGAAAGCAAGTTGTGATAAAAGCTTTGTTTTGGTAGTCATCCAGACAAATTGGACACCTCTCCTCTACTAAAGCAGCTCCAGGTTCTGCCGCCTTATCACTACTTCCTCCTGATGCAAAATCTTCGTTTATTGACTCTGGGATGGTGGTTTCTCTATGCTGACATCCCTCAGCCATTTCCCTTACCCCTTCGGGCCCAAGCCGCCAAGGCAAAGCAAGTGAAATATAGGTAATAACCGCCAAAAATGCTTCGCGGTCAATCAGGAAAATCTTACAAGGTCAGCGCTGGGTGTGGTGTGGGGTCGGTTTACGGGGTTGTCCACAAGAAACGGACATGAAATTTTTTTTGTTGATGAAATACAGGACGTCTGATCAGAGCTATTAAACAATAAAAAGTTAAGAAAGGATCGTCAGCAAATACTCAATGAACTAAATTCTTTTCTGTGTGGAGGAGATTCACACCAGCCATGTCTGGCTCGAACTTAAAAAACGTGGTGAAAAGCAGTCCAGGGTCCTCAAAAGAAGCAGAAGCCTACGAGTACTCGGTAGTGTACAAGGTGGATGAGGTGTACATCCATATCCCAGCAGAACAGTCTGCAGCTGCCTTTGAGCTGCAAATAGCTGGAACTGTGAAATTAGCTGAGAAGGTACGGATTAAAATCGGCCAAGATATACTATAAAGTTGGCTTTAAGTTTGGGATTCAGTATGAATTCTTTAAATCAGAGGGTATGACACCCAGAGGCATGACTTTGACATTGAAGTCCAAGGTTATGTCATTAATTTCCAACTGATACCAAGTACAAATTTTATAGATCTTTAAATCAAGAACAATCACACTTGTAACCTTGCATTGATGTGATATATGATTTGGTCTACCTTGGTATGGTAGAGAAACATCTCACAAGCTTTAATATACAGCACATGGTAAAGTATCACCACTTATATTGTCCTCTAATAACTCATGTGAAATTGTTTCACAATATCCCTATGTCCAAATTAGATCTGATTTTTCTAGTTTGTGGTTCATGTTTGTGGTTTGTTTAAAATGCCAATCACATCACATTTTCATCATTTAAAAAATATGGTAACAGTTTCACTGCAAATAGGTTTATTTGTCTCTCATGCAAGATTCCTACTCTCACCAACATTCCGTGCTATTAATATTTTGTAAAATATATAATTTTTGTTTATCAATTCTTAAAATTATTATTACGACTATAAATGGAATGTTTCTTTTGAGTATATTGGTGAATAATGTTTGCTCAAGGAGATCATAATTCTGGATAGTTCTCAGTTTTGTTGGTGGTTAAATTGTGAACATGTCACATGTCCAGAGAGAACTGTCCCTTTACAGGCACGTGCATGAATTCAATTGGCACGTGCTCTGGTGTATACTCGTGTGTATTATATTATCTGTGAATGCAGCAAGACCAGTTCTACCTGACGTGGTCCCCCAATGATCTCACTGAACAAGACCTTGCTTCCCTGTACTCAACACACACAGATGACTGGATGCTTGTGGAAGAAGGTAAGTGGTCATCAATAGCGCAGTTGTCCTTGGCTTATATATTCTCTACTGCAGTGGTGGTAGGCTGATTAGGTAAAGTGATATGACAGACACATTCTCTCTATATCTGTAGTAGTGGTAGGCTAATTCAGGTAAAGGTATATCACAGACACATGCATGTCCTATTGTCTGTGTCTGTCTGTTTGTCTGTCTGTCTGTCTGTTTGTCTATCTGTCTGTCATACATACTATTGTTCTCTGTAGTAGAGGTTGGCTATTTTAGGTAAAGGGTTGTCACCACCATGTGCCCTCTTCTCTGTCACACATGTTCTCTCTGCAGTGGAATCCCCAGTTGTGATTGAGTCACGAGAACTGGAGTATACAGACAAAGATTACAGAGGTGGTAATCTGGAGCTCCCAGAGCCTATAGTGCCATACTCGACTGTGACAGAGCAGGACAAAGAGAAGGTAAGAAGAGAAGCATAGGGACAGGTGGAGTGGTGGGGAGGGTGAGGGGCAGGGGGGGGGGGGGGGGGGGAAGAAAGGGGACGAGGAAAGAAATGAGATTGGGGGTTGGTGAAGAAAGAGGAATGGTGATGTGAGATGAACCTGAGGTTCCAGTTCGAGAAGGAGGTGACATGGGAATGACTGAGTAGGTATGAGCCCTCCACAGTTTTCTAATTATGTTTCTTCATCAGCAAACATATCTTGATCCCTTGCGACTGCTCTCTATGCCGTTGTTGCTTGTCCAAGGAGCAATGTGTCTGGTTGTCCGTCCCTGTGAGCAATATATGTGGTGCTAAACCCTCACACACACACACACATACCACACTGTATAATTGAGCATATAAGGTGAGAAGAGAAACATCGGGAGTGGTGGGGAGGGGGGGAAGAATGGGGACAAGGAAAGAAATGGGGTTGGGGTTGGTGAATAGAGGAATGGTGATGTGAGATGAACCTGAACTTCCAGTTCGAGAAGGAGGGGAGGTGACATGAGGATGAGGGGATGTGATGTGGGAATGAGGGAGGTGACGTGGGGATGAGGGAGGTGATGAGGGGAGGGGACATGAGGATGAGGGGATGTGATGTGGGAATGAGGGAGGTGACCTGAGAGTGAAGGAGGGACATGGGAATGAGGGAGGTGACGTGAGAGTGAAGGAGGGACATGGGAATGAGAGAGAAGGATTGGGTGAATTGAAGGTGGTGTCGTTAAAAGGATGAGATATTGAAGAAGGGGAGGGGGAGGAGTCTGTCGTTTGTAAGGAAACATGGCATGACGATCATCAGAGAAATTTAGATCGGTCACATGATCTGAACATCACGTGAAATCACTTGAGGAAAGTGTGTTATCTTGACCTTAAAACCTCTGAAGTATGAAGTGATTGGGTCCAAACCAGTAACTAATACAGGGCCTTGATTTCAATCTCTTCTCTCTCTTTATCCATGCTGGCGATGCAGCTCTCTGTGTTGTTTAGAAGTACCTGAAACTCTAGCTGTGCACTGTTACTTTATAGTACGTACACAAGACAGGGAATTTCTCCCCATTTTAGTTGATGATCATTTCCAATTTTTTGTTTAAAAAAAAATATATATATATATATATATATATATATATATTTTTTTTTTTTTTTTTTTTTTTTTTTGGTGGATCAACATGCAATGGATACATATACATACAAGCATAGAGACACACAGGTACAATGATATGTCTTCTCAGCAATGATTACATTAGTAACCAACTGATTTTATTTTGGTAATGTACTCCTCCCGAACAATTTGAGGGATCTTGTTTGTTTTATTAATGAGATTAGTGTCAATAATTCCTACATGTTGCATTAAGCTAACTGAGAAATTTGTTACTGCAGGAGTCTGACCGTGTAAAAACAATACTTGTAGGGCTTTTTATTTTGCTAGTGTGTTATAAATGCATCTAACATGATTACACTGTGAAATGTAATCATATTTGTGTGCTCTTGTTTTAGGTTCAAGGAGGAAAAGAGACCGACGCAGGTATGACCCTTTACCATTTTTATAGGTGAATTAGTATGTGCACACACACACACACACACACACACACACACACACACACACACACACACACACACACACACACACACAGTGTTGAAATATTTTGGGCACCTGTTGGGGAATCTTCCTCTCATATCATAGATCACTTCCAGCCACTGTAGTGGTCACATGCCAGCCACTGTAGTGGTCACATGCCACATATGGAGGTCACTTGTGGCTTAATGTTAAGAAATATAATTACTTTATTCGTGATTTTTATGTGTACTTTAATAGAATATTTAGAATTTTCACTATAGTTTGCTATTGCTGTTGTTAATTAATATTATTGTTACTACTATCTTTTGTTGTTTCTATTATTTATATTATTGTATGAATGAAGATGATGTCTAATTTGTTGTTTATCTTCTTAGTCTGTTTGGGTGATAATATGGCTTCCTTCCGCCATGGAGCATCTGGTAAGGATCATTAAACTTACATACACTCCGATTGATTGCTAAGGTTAGGAGATGGTCTCATCTCTGGAAAGGGTCACCAATATTTCAATGTAAAAAAATTGTCCTAGGTGAGACCAAAGATTCTTGTTCTGAGGGGGGGGGGGGCAATGGATATTTATATACAATTTGCTCACATCTATGGAGAAATCCCCCCTTGGAATACTCATTCCCTCTCCCTTTCTGGGGTAAATACTTGCTATAACGAAGCCCTGATCTCTAGTGATGAAACACTGCGGTACATGCATATCATTGGTAAACTTGTTGATCGTGCACATACAAGATAATTAGTGTCTGTGTATTAAACACTTAATTTCGTGGTTAAAAAGTGACAATTGGCAGTCATGGGTGGGCATTAGCTCATGGATAGCTCACACCACATGATAACACAGCAATTCAAAGTGTAAGGGTTATGTCTGAATTGACACTATTCTCTTTCTACACACCCTCACCCTGAGGAGGAGGTGTGGTTACTTGTGGGAGGAGAGATCAACAGTCTAATAGTTGTGGTACTGTAAGTAACTTGAACTTGAACTATAACTTTTTGTAAAAAAAATTGGAATAAAATCAGATTAAAAAAAAAAGTTAACGTTCTATATTTAGAGTTTACTCCAATTATGCTTATCCCTGAAATTGTTTGATCTAGTCACTACAGAGGGGAAGTACTACTCCATGCAACTGCTGTAGCTAATGGACAGTTGGAGGGGGGGGGGGGGGGGGGGGGAGGGGCAACATGCCACACAAACAATGTGATACCAGCAAGAATACAAACAGATGTTTTTCATATAGTTATTCTTGTTCTCTGTACTGCTTTACACTGTCAGCAATTCTTCTCCTGTTCCAGATGCCAAGGTTGGGGCAAGTAAGTCTACGACTACGATAGACTTTGCCCTTGATAAGCTTCACTCTGTACGGCATACAAGTAGAGGGAAGAGGTAAGGTGTTGGGAATTGTGGGGGTGTGGTACATTCTGGTTGAAAGAGGATAAAAAAAGGTTAATTATGTATCCCAGTACTTCCAACCTGCCTCAACCCAGTGTGATGTTGGTCCAGTGTGTGTCCCCATAGAGCTATTGTCAACCTACTTCAACCTGCCTCAACCCAGTGTGATGTTGGTCCAGTGTGTGTCCCCATAGAGCTATTGTCAACCTACTTCAACCTGCCTCAACCCAGTGTAGTGTTGGTCCAGTGTGTGTCCCAATAGAGCTATTGTCAACCTACTTCAACCTGCCTCAACCCAGTGTGGTGTTGGTCCAGTGTGTGTCCCCATAGAGCTATTTTCAACCTACTTCAACCTGCCTCAACCCAGTGTAGTGTTGGTCTAGTGTGTGTCCCCATAGAGCTATTGTCAACCTACTTCAACCTGCCTCAACCTGCCTCAACCCAGTGTGATGTTGGTCCAATGTGTGTCCCCATAGAGCTATTGTCAACCTACTTCAACCTGCCTCAACCCGGTGTGATGTTGGTCCAGTGTGTGTCCCCATAGAGCTATTGTCAACCTACTTCAACCTGCCTCAATCCAGTGTGGTGTTGGTCCAGTGTGTGTCCCCATAGAGCTATTGTCAACCTACTTCAACCTGCCTCAACCCAGTGTGATGTTGGTCCGGTGTGTGTCCCCATAGAGCTATTGTCAACCTACTTCAACCTGCCTCAACCCAGTGTGATGTTGGTCCAGTGTGTGTCCCCATAGAGCTATTGTCAACCTACTTCAACCTGCCTCAATCCAGTGTGGTGTTGGTCCAGTGTGTGTCCCCATAGAGCTATTGTCAACCTACTTCAACCTGCCTCAACCCAGTGTGGTGTTGGTCCGGTGTGTGTCCCCATAGAGCTATTGTCAACCTACTTCAACCTGCCTCAATCCAGTGTGATGTTGGTCCAGTGTGTGTCCCCATAGAGCTATTGTCAACCTACTTCAACCTGCCTCAACCCAGTGTGGTGTTGGTCCGGTGTGTGTCCCCATAGAGCTATTGTCGACCTACTTCAACCTGCCTCATCCCAGTGTGGTGTTGGTCCGTGTGTAGAACTATTTTACACCTGATAATTATCTTTTTATGCTATATAAAATATTCTGTGCCAATGATATTAGGCTATGCCCATATATGGACAATCACATTGTTCAGCTTATGTGGTGGACTCCAAGATATGCTTTGATAGAGCACAGCATAATGGGGTATGAGGTAGTAATGGCTTCCTTCCTTTCTTCCCCAGATCTGTTACCTTCTTCATCTCCGGTGGCCAGGAGCTGCCCACTCTGTACTTCCATGATGGAGGCTGCACTGGCTTGCTGCAGGCTCTGCAAAGATATCTTTACCTGGAGAAGTGCGTGTGTTATAGGCTGAGATATTGTTAAGACCATCGTTGTCTGTGTGTGTGTCTCTGTCTGTCTGCCTGTGTGTCTGTCTGTCTCTATCTGCCTGTGTGTGTGTCTGTCCCTCTGTTTGCCTGTGTGTGTGTGCATGTCTGTCTGTGTATTTGTCTGCATGTGTGCGTGTGTTTGATTGCTTGATATGAAGCTGCTGTCAGTGAAGTCTTTGCCAATGCACTAGAACCATTATTCCTCCATGAGCAAATATAAATTGGTTAATTTTTCACATTCTGGTATGAGAAAATAAATGTTTTTGATACGCTGCCTGGGATATTATAGTAAACCTACTTTAACAACTGTCTAATTTTCCTTACTTTTATTAAGGCTTATGTGTTCAAACAATAAAAACAATTTTAAAAACTGAAGAAAAAAATTCTTTCTTGATAAGAAAATTACTAGTGCCTACGGTGGACCTGATGGTATTTATGATGCTGTGTGTGAGTGGGTTAGTTTTAAGCAGTACCTTGCTAGTCTCCATCAGACTCTGTCATTGCTGTGGGATGGGCAGTGGATGATGGACAGACTAACGGAAAGGTTGGATAGGCAAGCTAACAGGTAGATAGGCAGAGAGACTGGCGTGGGCAGGCAGACAGGTGGCTAGATATGGCAGACAGTGTCAGAAGTAGGGAAGATTAGTTAGTTAATATCTACCTTTACCAAGTGTGCTAGGTGATGTTGTCTGGTAGTAGGGGAGGGGGGAGGGGTGGAAAAATCCACGTCAAGATCATGTGTCCATGAGTTTAATTTATTTAGGAGAAAAAAAGAGTTTGTTATTTCAGATATTTTATGTGAACTGGACAAGCAGCCAATTATGGACCACACGTTGTTTGTTGTTATGGTTGGTCATCTTCCTTGTCTCCACCCCCACCCAGGGATGCGAGTATCCCATATTTCTACCATGTGAAGACCTTCAACAAACGTCAGCGCTGGAGACCCAAACCTCAACCAGTGGTGGATGAGAAACCCTCCAAGGAGAAACTGGACTACAACAAGATCATGCCCCCGGGGGCCAGGGGCTCATACCCCATGGAGGAGGTGCAGGCCATTTTCCATGGTGCGGTGTCCGGGGTGGTGGGACTCACCCGGGCTGTGAGGCAACACTTGATCCCTGATAAGCAGTTGTTGGAGGTTTGTACTTGATACAATTAATTACACATCTTGATAGATACAGGCACATTCTCTCTCACACACCAACACACACACCAACACACACTCACACACACTCTCTCACACGCCAACACACACACCAACACACACTCACACACACTCTCTCACACGCCAACACACGCCAACACACACTCTCTCTCACACACCAACACACACACCAACACACACACCAACACACACTCTCTCACACACACCAACACACTCACACACACTCTCTCTCTCACACACACTCTCTCACACACCAACACACACCAACACACACTCACACACACTCTCTCTCCACACCAACATACACTCACACACACTCTCTCACACCAACACACTCACACACACTCTCTCTTTCACACGCCAACACACACTGACACACACACTCACACACACTCTCTCATACACCAACACACACTCTCTCTCACACACCAACACACATACCAACACACACACCAACACACACACCAACACACACACCAACACACACACCAACACACACACCAACACACACACCAACACACACACCAACACACACACACTCTCTCTCACACACCAAGACACACACCAACACACACTCACACACACTCTTTTTCATACCAACGCACATACCAACACACACTCACACACACTCTCACACACACATGCACGCACGCGCGCACACGCACACACACACACACACACACACACACACGTAAATCACTTTATTTTAAGTTTTGTATATCCACCATATTTGACGAACAGAATCACAGCCAGTATTTGGATAAGCTAATGATCAATAAGTTGATGATCAATAAACTTATGATCAGTAAGTTTATGATCAGTATTTAAATCAATAGAGGCGTATCTCTGGTAGTTGCAAGTGTTTGTTTGCTAGGAGGTACTTAGGGACTGAAGCACATTAGTTGAGATTGTTTATTTAGCTTTATTTTGTAAGGTTTTTACTTCGATAATATCTCAGACTCTGACTGAGGAGATTAAGATTAGTACACAATGAGTTATGACAAAAGACAATTAAATGCATATCAATTTAATGAAAGTGTGTGTGAACCTGTGTTACATCATGTTACATCATGTTACATCATACTGAGCTGTGAGTTCAACTATTGTGTCTTCTTGATATCCCTTTCCAGTATCCAATGTGATTTATATTTATTTGAAATTTGTGTTTGTTTTTTTGTGTGTGTCTGTGCACGTGCACAGATGCGGCCTGGAGCCAGTGAGGATTGTGAAGAGCCCATCCAGACCTGTGTTCTCAGCGAGGTGAAGACCTCCCCTCCTCCTCCTTCCTCACACATGACCTCCCCTCCCCCTCCTTCCTCACACATGACCTCCCCTCCTCCTCCTTCCTCACACATGACCTCACCTCCTCCTCCTCCCCAGAACTCTCCCGTAGTCCTCAGCAGCTCTTATCCCCAACAGACTCCCGGGACATTAGCAGGAAGGCCCGAAAATCTATCCCGGTCTTCTGCATTCGGGCGGGAGGAAATAGACCCTGAGGCCTCCCTCATCGGTGATTTTCAGATTATCACAGATATCAGAGTGAGCCACTCAACCCACACCCCAGTCCTGGCCACGCCCACAGTTTTATGCTGCGTAGTGTCAGCCCTAGCTGCAATATCCCATCCCTAGCCATGGCCCTAACCTTAGCCCAGGCCAAGACCTCCAGTAGGACAAGTCAGTAATCCCACAGTGCAGAAAAAAAAGGAAGAATAGAGTATACAAACTGTCAAACACAATTATCTGCCATAGGAATGAGATGGGAGTGATCAGGGAGGAGCTTTATTAGCATCCAGTGGCACTTGCTGGTAATGAGTTAGCCTTGAAGCACCCATCCTCAGCTGGGGCTAGACCATTTGAAAAAATAGCTTCAGTCGGTCAATTGGTATTGGTCTCTACTTTTAGTTACTTGTCAAATTTCTTCATCCATTCCCATTTCCCACTTGAGAAAGGTTGCCGTGGCTATTTAAACTGTTGCCAAGTGACCATATTACGCCAGCAAAAACCCAGCTCATTTACTTTCACCTTAGGAATATATTGGTGCTAGCCCTTAATTTATAAAAGGATATTGCATGCTACACTTCAAATTGGAGTTGAAGTCAGTTCTCAAATTATTGAAGAAAAATGTTTTCATATCACCAAATTTAGAGCTTTCACTGTCAAATATTGAGGTAGGGAGAACCCTCTAAAACAATGAGCTGTTAGCTCTCTCTCTGATGTCAAGCTAGTTCACGTGTTTTTGTTCTTGTTTTTTGTAGGGCAAGCTGCCTGCTTGTCCTTCCTTGTTGCCACGACAACCACCTCTGTCCTGCGATGAGTGGGAGCGTCTGAGAGATGACTTGGGGAAGATTATGTCAGACAAGCAACAGCAGCTGAGAGCTCGAGTGTTTGCTGGGGTGAGCAAAACAGCTCACCATGTCATTGTTGGTTTACCAAATATATATCCTTTATTTCAATTCTTTCTTCTTGCTTCCCCAACTCCATGTCTTCGCCTTCACTTTCTCCTGTTCTCCTTTTCTTCGTCTTCTTTTTCCCTCTTCCTACCATTTCACATCCTCTTTGTCATCTTATCTAAATCTTTCTTTTATTCATGCCTACTTCTGTCCACTTATTTTCTTCCCCTCCATTTCCTCCTCTTCCCTCTCCACTTCCTCCCCCTCAGGGGATAGAACCCAAGCTGCGTAGGGAGGCATGGAAGTATTTGCTCAACTTCCACCAGTTTGGTATGTCTGACCTCGAGCGTATGGAGCAGCGTGTGGAGAAGGAGAGGGAGTACTGGGTGATGAATGGACAATGGCAGGCCTTCACTGCCGAACAAGAGAAGAGGTTCACCAAATGGAGGGAAGTAAAGAACCTCATTGGTGAGTCTAATTCCTTCCTGGCTGTTGTCTCTGCGTGGAGAGTTCCACCATTGCTTGCTCTGTGTCCCTCTGTAGTGAAATGTTTCCAAACTCTTAGTTGTGGATTCATTTAGATTTGTTAGTGTTTACCCTTCTTTTCTTTTTTTGTTGCTGCTATCTCTGTTTATGTATGTTTGTTTTCTGTGTTGTTGTTCAGAGAAGGACGTGGTGCGTACTGATAGAGACCTTAGTTCCTATAAGAGCCTCACCAGCCCCAAACTCAGACAGATGGCAGACATCCTCAGAACTTACACCATGTTCAACTTTGACCTCGGTTAGTTGGACCCTAATTAATGAGCACCTTAGGTGACTCCACCATATAGAGGTAATAAATTATACAAACATAGTACATGGGGTTGCTGTATAGAGGCACCATATAAAGAAACTACAGAGATACTGTGGCACACAATTAGGTTAGCATTAGCTTTTTTAAATTCTCCTCTTAATAATTTAGTTGTACTAATTTGCACGTATCATGTCTACGTGCATCTAATCAACAATTAATCTTTTCTAATTGATGCACACCATTTAAGTATATTGGGGGAATTGATGTCACATGTAATGACATAAATGAGTGATGAATGTTGTTATATTTTATTATTGGATCCACTGTACAGGCCCTTGGATCAGAACCTGCCCTGCTTGTGCCAACAGGATGGAGGTTAGGCCATAAATGTAGGCATACTTCAATGGTAGTGTAGACAGCTCCACTACAAATGTAGACACAGTCGTCAGACACCCACAGAATCCAGTTCCTATCCCAACAAAGATGTCATGCTCCCATCCCTCTGGGTAGTTACTCTTTGCTGAGACCACACCTGCTAGAAGCAATGCCCCTGTGATGTTTGCCAGGAAAGTCCCTAGTTTGAAGTTGTGGAAAGTGGCATTAAGAGGTGCCAGATGCCAGCGACAATAGGTACCCAGAGCAGCAAGGAGGGCCGAGAATGCAATGTCGTAGCGGCCATGTGGAAGAAACAAGGGAACTACCACAATTAGCACTGATGCTAACAGCCATAGTGAGCCAGCAATAAGATTCATACACACCTTACTGATGCAACATTTGCTGGAGCAACATTTGCTGGAGCAACAGTTAGTTGAAGCATCTATTGCTGTGGAGTCTTCAGCAGCTGATTCTGTCGAATTTTGTTTTCTTACTTGATGGTCTGACCAAGGTGATAGAAAGGCCATGTGTTTTCCCACATTGAGGGCTCCTATTGACATCCCCAGACCCAGAAGTAGCGTGGTGCCCCAACTCACTATCCTGGTGATGTTATTGGGCGTCTCCTGGTGAGTTTGCAACAAACTAGAGACAGCCTCTAAGTTCCAGGAGGAGAAAGTGGTGATGGAGCCGCACAGTCCAGTGGTGATGGCCTGGTAGACGAAAGAGTGATTCTCTGCCAGCAGGAGACCATGTGAGGTGACAAACCCCATGATCATTGTACCAAATACCTGCGCATACAGGGAGGAGAAGAAAGGCACTCCGTCCCATCGAGACAGCTTTGACAAGTAGATTCTACATAGGACGCCAACGTAGGATGCAATAGAAAGACAATAGAAGTGTATTATGTGTTTGTTGAGGCTACCCTTCTGCCAGTAGCAAAATATCCTGCGATCGTGCACTGGGCCAGGGGCAGGCTCAACTATTGACTGGAGGATGACTCTCTTGTGATCTTTAGACGACTGTGAGCAACTGTTCTGAAATGTGGAGGCCTCTTTGATGGGAGGTTCTTCTCCAAGGACTGAGCAAGCCATTGAGGAGTATCTGTGACACTGATAACTACTATCTATAACTTGCTCCAGACCCCTAGCACAAGATCAGCAAAGTTAAAAGTTGATAGTTAGTAATTCAAAACAGCACAACCTCAACTCAGTCAAATATCCTGCCTCTCCAGACTGCAGTGGGGTCTTTCAACTTTTGCTTTTATATAGTTTGATAAAGTATGTCATGTGACCTCATGACATGATAGATTACCAAGAAAGTTTCACTATTCTGTTCAATTTTGACATGTGACCTCACAAGCTCACCTCACAGGTGACCAAATAATGGTATAAGGAGTAACCACAATCACAACAGTATGCCTGAAGGGTGTGCCCCAGCACAAGAATCAACAGTAGTGGTAATTTTAGCCACACCCAAAACACTCCATTTTATAAATTAATTAACAAATTTATGTTAATTCTAACATAAGTTTGAGGTTATCACACCAGAGAGCATTTTTGTGTATTTTCGTGTGTCTGTCTGTTTGGTAACTCCTCCCACAGATTTGTACCACCAATTTTGATGAAATTTTTTGGACAAATGTAGCTTAACCCAACTATGATAATATCCAAAAACAATTTTTTGGGGTGCAAAAGTGGCACCCCCAGAGGGGAAAAAACAAACAAACAAATTATTCATTAAACAAAAAAAAGCCTACAGAATTCTTGTGATCTTCCAAGGCAAAAATAGGGATGAATTAGCACTTTATTTACAGCTGCCACAATTAGAAAGTGCTCTTTGAATTGGTTGGCTTTCTGTAACTGTCTGTGACTGTGAGCGAAGTTAAAACAAGATAAATGGAAATTTGGCAGACTAAATTTTCATTGCTATTATTAATTCAAAAAACGTAATTGTCTCTTTTTCCAGCAGAGATTTGAAAGTGCTTCACGTCTGTCCTAAAGAAAAGACAGACTGTTTGTTGAGGAGCAGGTCAGAGAGAGAAATAAAATTGTGAGTGGAATTAAATAAAAACAAACAAATATCACATGGTATAGAAATGGCTATATATTGTAAAGTAAGTCTTTCTTGCTCTAGAACTTTGAATATAACTTACTGAGACATATATGCAGCATTTCAACTCCCCCCCCCCCCCCCCCAGGGTTGCCATCTGGCTTCCTGTGAAGCCAAATTCTAGAAAAATCGTGTCACCTACTGATGATGCCTTTGTTGTTGTTTTTTTCAGGACTCAGAATAGATTGGCATAATTATGATGTACCACAAATTTCATGTTATAGAGTAGCTAGTAAGCTAGTTAGGCTAGATGGCTGAGCTAAGCCATATAGCTAGCTAATTCTTTATGGCTACACCTATTCCCTAACTTTTATGACCTTCGAGCAGAGGTTATGATGTTTTCAATCGTGAGGGAGAGACTGGGAGAAGGAAAAAGTTATTTTTTTAAATTGTCTAGTGACGTCAACTTTAATTGAAGTTTACTCCAGCCTGTTGGGGTATGCAGCTTTTCTCACCTCAAACAAACTGTCAGTAATCAAACAATACTGCATGTCTGCTTAATTTAATGCGTATTTTTATGATAAAGTGTTTGTTTTTTGTTTTGTTTTGTTTTTACTTTGTCAAAGTTAATAAAAAAATTAAAAAAACTATCTTCATCACCCCCATTTTCAGTTATTTCCTGTCTGTCACTTCCCTCTCTACAACTGGGACCAGCCCCAGTCTCAGTCCCAACCCTCCATCTCTTGTTTGAACTAGAGCCTGAGGTCCATCTCTCTACAACAGCAAAAAAAAAAACCAAAAAAAAAAATATGGAAATTAATTTTTTTAAATAATATATATATATATATATATATTTTTTTTTATATATATATTTTTTAATTAGGAAAAAAAAGAAGAAAAGAAAACAGTTGTGGCAGACCACGTTATAATGCTATTCCACACTCTGGGGACAGCCATGACACTAACATGGCTGATACACACTGAATTATTTTTCATCTGAAAGTAGGGCCAGCTGCAGTGGGGCCAGCTGTAGTAGGACTGGCTCCAATAGGTACAGACATACGCAGAAGCAGTATAGTCAGGAAGGCAGAGCTACTGAAAGGCAGAGATACTGAAAGGCAGAGATACTGAAAGGCAGAGATACTGAAAGGCAGAGATACTGAAAGGCAGAGATACTGAAAAGCAGAGATACTGAAAGGCAGAGATACTGAAAGGCAGAAAAACTGTGTTCACATGCATCATCACAAATATTGTGCTTGGATATTCACCTAGTAATCTTCAGTCCCACTTCTAGTAACTAAGATATTAAGAGATATCCTTAATTGATTCATTACTTTCTTAACTAGCAAAGTACCAGTCCTGCGAACAGGACAACATGAACAGGACAACACGAACAGGACAACACGGACAGGACAACACGAACAGGACAACACGGACAGGACAACACGGACTTTTTACCATAATTTGAGTTTGGTTAGTTTGTTTGCTCTAGAGTGTGTTTACATATTGTGGTTTGTAGTACTCATAATGTAGCTTGGTGGTTACTCATTCATGAAACTGGTTCCCTCCCCAAGGAAATTTTGGGGAAATAAACCTTCTATGGGTGTGGCTATGAAAAAAAACACATCCACTGTCACACCCACCTTCATTTAATAACACTCACCCAGTTACTTGGAGAACACATACCAAATTTCAGCCTGATACATTGGTCCTTTGATTAGCCTTTGGCAGCCCAAATGACTTTGGTGAGTGTGGCTATGATAAAACCACACCCATAGGTGGTTAATAATTAATGCTGACCAGGTTTACTTGGAGACCACTTACCAAATTTCAGCCTGGTTGCTCCAGCGGTTAGGCAATGAAAACAACTCACTCTCTCACACGCACACACCCACACGCACACATGCACACACACACACACACACTTATAAGTAGATTTACTGGATTGGCCATGTAACAGGGCTATTGTGATTATCTGTTGCCATGGTGTGCCCCCTCCTCCTCCTCCTCCTCCAGGGTATGTGCAGGGTATGAGTGACCTGCTGGCACCCCTGCTAATAGTGATGGATAACGAGGTGGATGCCTTCTGGTGCTTTGTGGGGTTTATGGAGACTGTGGTAAGACGGGGGGGGGGGGGGGGGCTCCTTGTTTTCTCTCTGTTTCATTGGTGCACTATGCAGGAATTCTCCTACTCCAGTTGCTTTCATCCTGCTTTGTCTTCCTATTCTTCCTACATCTACTACTTCTACTTTTCCTCCTCTTGCTCCTACTTTTTTTCTTCCTCACCCCCTTTCCTCTTCCCCCCCCCCCCCCCCCTCCCAGGTTCCTTCTCCTTCCTTTTCCTCCTCCCCCTCTCCCATTGGCTATTATTCTATGTTATTAATTATTCCTCCAGCAACACCACTTTGAACTGTCCCAGAAAGACATGAGAGACCGTCTGAAGCAACTGCGTGCTCTCCTCAACATCACTGATCAAGACTTCTACGAGTTTCTGAGTATGTTCCTGTTGATTATACTGATGAGTAGATGACAGCTTTTGTTGTTGTTGTTGCTGTTGTTGATACTGCTTCTGTTGTTGTTTGTTGTGTGTTCAGAGAAGAAAGAGTGCAACAACATGTACTTCTGTTTCCGCTGGCTGCTTGTCCACTTCAAGAGAGAGTTCAGTTTTGATGACATCCTTCAGATCTGGGAGGTGAGCTAATCAAGAGGGATTACATCCTCCTCAGATCCCATGGAGGGACATGACAATGGAATGCAATGTACTGTGTATACATCAGCATAGGCACTCGTCCTATGGAAGGCATATGCAGTTTTCCTTATATGGAAGATGTAATTTGAGAATGTACATTTTCTGCAAAGTCACAGGAAAACTCCTCCAATAAATTTTGCCCCACCCCCTTAAGTTTTAATAATGGCTATTTTCTTAATGTATAGGTAGTAAATGAATCTGAGTTAAAAGAAGAAAAAAAATTTTTTGTGTGTGTGTTGTGATATATATTATGTGCTTTTGTGTATTTTTGTTGTCTTTGTGGATACATGTGTGCATCTGGCATGTTATTTCACCATGTGCAGGTGATCTGGACCAATTACCTGTCACCAGACTTCTCTCTCTTCATCGCCCTGGCCATTCTGCAGAGGGAGAAGGAACATCTGATGAATGACAGCTTCGACTTCACTGATATCTTGAAGGTAACCTCCATGGCCAAAGTGTGAATTACTTACTTCCTCCATTGCAAGTGAATTCTATCTACATTGGATGAGTTAACTTGAAGCTAAGCCAATTGTTCCCAAATTGAGAATGCATAAACTGAGGAACTAAAAAATATTAATAAATAAAAGTGAGTTGTCGAAAAACGTTGTTGTTCACTTTTGACTGAAATATGTGACATTAAGTTATCATTTTCCTTCAATGAATATGGAATTAATTAGACAGTGAAGTGGTTAAACTCTCTTGATACACTTGCAGAAAACTTGCCCTAAGGTCTTTTTATCCTTGTTCTTCAGTCTCCTGTAGTTTCCAATTTGTCTGGTTTGCTTAATGTAATAGGAAACAGAGCTGTGGGTGCACCTCTAGTAGTTGGTGTCCTTTTGAACTCACTTAAGTTATAATTTTTTGGTGTGATAACATTAGTGTGGTCATAAAACAACTTCCTCTAGTAATTAGTGTCTGTTTGAAGAGTGGTTCGTAAGCACACTTTGTGGTTACTCATAAGTGGAGGGATTTCACTTAATGGCCCTAGTACTGGCCAAACCTAACCCTTTGGCCTGTGATCAACCACTGAAAACTTCCGGATGATTGGTCCAGGCGTCTGGGAGGAGCTAGGGCACTTACAGACAAACCTGTAAATCGTTAACTATATTAAAATATTGCTATTAGAGTTAGTAGCGGGAAAACTTGCCCTTGGGGGGGGGGGGGGCGGGGGCGGATTTTCAGTCAGCCTTAGGCCTCCTGTAATTACAAAATTATTCAGTAGCCTAGTTTGGTGGGGCTTAAACCCCCCCCCCCCCCCACCCCCTTTCTCTTTCTCATTCCTAAAAAAAAAAAAAAAAAAAAAAAAAAAAATGAAAGAAGAATGGAGAATAAAAGGGGGGAAAAGCCATTGGGGGGGGGACTCTTTGGAGGCCAAAAATTCAGTCCTACTGGTCCCATCTAGTTTCGTGGGGCTTCTTCCAACCCACCCCCATCAACAAAAAAAAAAACCAAGGAAAAAAAAAAGAAGGGAAAAAAATAAGAACTTTGGATACAAAAATCAAGCCCTCCACCTGAAGAAAAGCAACCACTATAGTATACCATGATGCTTTGGAATAAACCATGTGAGTACTCTCAACCTTTTGAGGTGAGAGAAGGGAAGGGGAAACTTTCAAATGTGCACTGATTAAAAGGAGATTCCCCCTCCCATTCCAACACATGGTTGACCGCAAGCACAACTAAGGAGTATGTTCCTCATTGAAAAGCACATTCGTGAGTTGCCAGTGTTTTCTAGTACACTAAAGAAAGATAACAACACACAAATATCTGCAAAAAGAGCCTCAAAATATATATCTTCTTTCAAAAATCATTTGAAACCATACTATTACCAGATGCCTACAGTGGAATTTTTCCTCAAGTTCATATGCAGGCCCAGATCTTATGGCACTTTTTTCCTCCCGAATAAGAAAGAAGGATCAGAACTTCATTATCAAATGAAAATTTAGCACATGTCATGAGAATTGGTAAGAGTCCTGCTTTGAAGAAGTTTAAGTTTGACTAAATACTTGATTATTATTATTATTATTATTATTTTATTATTTTTTTTTTTATGAAAAAAAAAACCCCCAGCAATGGTGACTACATTTTATTTACATCATAAATTTGACTGTATTGCTAATTAAACATAATGAAATCAATTTAGGATGAGTTGAGGAGGGGGGTGAGGGATATGATGTGTTGTTTTTTAGGGGGAGGGGAGATTTGAAGGGGGTTTTCTATTGGGGGGGGGGGGGGGGCATGGGAATGTGAGGGGAGATCTGATTATTTGTTGTTGCCTTTTGGGGGAGGGGGTGGCATCCTATGCACTCCCCCACCCCTGAATGAAACACTTCTTATTTCCTATTATTGGATATTAACTTGGGCTGTTGTTTTTATACAGTCAATATATCTTTCATGACCATAGCAACAACTCATAATTCTCTAGCACATCAACGAGCTGACCAAGACCATCCCAGTGGCTCCAATCCTGGAGCTTGCTGAGGCTCTGTGCTACCAGCTTGGCAGTTCCCCCGATCTCCCTGATGACCTTCGAACCTTGGTCATGAAGCCCCTCCCATGTCGAGCTTCACTTGCGTCCATCCCGCAGATGGAGCTGGACACAGTGGTCTGCAATCCAGACAGCCGAGCTGTTCCCAACACATAACGTTGAAAAGACACTTCATAACCAATATATTCATATGCTGTTTTAATTTTATTTTTATTAAAATGTATTATTAGCTTATCCCTATTTGGACAGAAGGCTATCTTTATTTAATGCCACCTCAATGTAATGATATTTCTGCTTGTATATCTGTCACCATATCAATGGGAGGATTTGCTATATCATATTGTGCAGTGGGTGAGCTGAAGTGATTTAGCATTTTGTGCTGTTCTTTTCTTTTAGCATTTTGTGCTGTTCTTGTCTTTTAGCATTTTGTGCTGTTCTTGTCTTTTAGCATTTTGTGCTGTTCTTGTCTTTTAGCATTTTGTGCTGTTCTTGTCTTTCTTGACTATCCCAATTTATAAAAATAATAAACAAAAATGAAGGACCAAACTCAATTTTTTTTAATGTTATTGTGCTGTGTTGTGTGAAAGGTTCTATTTGAGATAGGAGCTGTGTTGTGGTTTTTGTACCTGAAGAGAACTACTCAATTAATAGTACTTGGATCTCCCAAGGAATAGGTAACTTATGTGTACAATTAATTATAGCTTATAAAATGTTAGCAATTTTTTGAATGTGAGGTTTGTAAGTGGTTCAGAAGCAATATAGGCTGCTTATCCTAACTTGTGCAATATTTTATAAGCTCTATAAGTGAAGCAAGAACAATAAAACCATATAAATTTTTTTTTTTTTTTTTAATCCTAACCTGCATTTCATCCTTATCCCAAATTTTCTCTGAGAATCTGTATATATCCTAAAACAGACCCTTTACCGAATCTGCCAACGGTTTATGATCGGTAAAGGGTTTACCATGTAATGGAAAGGACAAAACTTGGATCTGGAAAAAGGAAAAGTGTCGTTTCTTTCTCCACGGGTTGAAGGTTGAACTGAAGCAGACATTTATAAGATAAGATGTCCCTCTCTCGTTCTTCCTCCGTCTCAAAGGTGTCTCCAGGGAGATGGTTATGTGGTTTTCAATCCTTATTTTCTACTTCACCCTCTCTCTGTGGAGATGATGATAAAATACCTGGGGACTCTGGGGACAAGCCTCCCAGAAATGACAAAGCTCCCAGAAAATGTTAGTGATACTGTTATAGTTGGCTGATGTGAGTTGTGCAGGTTATAGTTGACAGGTTCAATTTATCACATGTCCATGTGGGCAGTGGGCAGACATGCCAATCGTCTGGCATCAATTAGCCTGCAGTGTTGTGTGGACGGGTGGGACAATACTGCATTCCTGCGTGTTAAATGTCCCAACAAAATGCTTCTAATTTGATGCTGTTCTACTCCACTCTGAACTGGATGAGGAACTGTGAGAGTGAAATTGGTTGTATTGTTACCAAATTACTCTGTGGAATCAGTTACATCTACTAGCAGGCAATTGCAGAGGCCCGGAATGCTTGCTAACTGTGCCCAGTGAATCTATTGTATATTTTGGTTCCTACATATGTATGTATGTTTCTTTGTATGTGTGTCCAAGCATAACGGCCAAGCCCTTGGACCAAAAGGAACGATAATTTTAAGGTTTGCACCTGGCACACCAGGGATCGTTTTAAGCTTTAAAATTTTTGGGTGCCAACAACCCTAGCTGGTAAAAAAAAGGAAGTTCAATTTTTTAAGCATAAAATCTGGTCGTTAGATAGAGTTTTCCAGGATAATAATGCCAGCAAAAAGAAGCCTACAAAAATCATAGTGCAATGGTTAAGGCACAAGTCTATCAACTTTAACTAAGCCATGAAATCCTGGGTTCAAGTCCAAGTCTGGGCCTTCTTTTTTTCCCCCCTCTTTTCTTTTTTACTCTTCCTTTACTTCTTGTCATTCTTTAATCCTTTCTACTTCCATTCCCTCCTTTTTCATTTTTTCCCCTCATCCTACATTTTTCCTTTTGTTGATGCTAACTTAGTTCCCTATTACTATGTTCACTGATGACACAAAAACTAATAACTAGTGATTTCCAAGCTGCTGGCTATCTACCTTTCAGCATTACACAATGCCTCCAAAACAATCAGACCTTTCTGAAAGATCAACAGGAATGTGCATGCCCACTTATGAGCTGATTCTATTTGAATGAAATATGTTTAGAAATGATGTTTTGAGTGGCTTCTATAATGTTTCATGTTATCACTGGCCAGGCATTGTCATTAACACTGCCAGTGCTACATAGAAATAAACGTATCTTCATGTAACTAACTTGCTTCTTCAGTTTTAGTTCAGAGAGACTAAGCTACCAAGTAATGAGCAAACAAATAAGATAGTGTGGGAATTTATACTTCAATAAAGTGAATGAAATTTTTAAAATTTCATGATAAATGCATGCGTCAATGGGAAGTGCCAGTTATATTTGTAATGTGAATCAGGTGCTGTGATTTTTAAGTTACTCTATATTTTAAATCCTTTTTTGAGGTCTTCTGAGCAGATAAATAATGAGAAAAGGATCTAAATAGTAGCAGTTGAAAGCCCAATAAGAAAAAAAAATTTTTTTCTTTAATAGCTGCTGCTGCAAGGCAACTAGGAACAAAGAATATATGAGGGGGGGGGGGGATGTTTTTTAACACGTGGTGGTGGGGTATATGAGGGGGGGGGGATGTTTTTTAACACGTGGTGGTGGGGTATATGAGGGGGGGGGGGATATTTTTAACCCGTGGTGGTGGGGTATATGAGGGGGGGGGGGGATGTTTTTTAACACGTGGTGGTGGGGTATATGAGGGGGGGGGGGATGTTTTTTAACACGTGGTGGTGGGGCTTGAATTTGCAACCTCCATCTCAAATTTTCATTAGAAACAAAGTTTTATATTGTGGCACCCACAGGCACAGATGTGACCAGGTACGGGGGGGGGGGGGGGGGGGGGGGTTAGCCCGGACAGACACACACATACACACACACACACAGCAGACAAAACAACAAGCTCCATTATAATATGATTGAAGTGTGTGCACACTTTGGGTCGAAAGTCTTAATTGCGATTCGTACTTACTCTGAATTTTTCTGTAGCCTCTCTCTCTTTTTTTTATTTTTAACTTTTTGATTCCGAGAATCATGATAAATTAGGCCTTAGCAAAGCACCAAGGAAATCCCTGCTTGAATGAGGACACTTCTGTTGTATTCTAGGAAATAATATCCAGTGAATATTGTTGATTGCCTTGAGGATGTTTTTTTTGTCATCTAGGATTTCAATAAGCAATTCTGACACTGAACTCAACCTCAGATGTGTGGTTAGGAGTAGAAGTCCCACTGCACTTCTTTAAATGGTACATGTGATCCCTATGTCCCACATTATGGTTGGAAAAGGTTGCCAGTCTGGTCTGCTGTGGGCTGTTGGTCTTACAACAATGCTTCCTCAACATCCATGACAGATCATGGGATACCATAACCTCTGATGAGGAATATCTCTAACTGTCAATTGCCATAAACCATAGTGATGTCTAATTCTTTATTTGCATGTAGGATGACAATATGCACTTTTAGGTGGTCATTACACCCCCCCCCCCCCCCATCCATACCCTTGACTACAGACTAATTTGGATAGTAAATACAACTGTAATGGTCATTCTGCTTTGTTGTTGAAACTCCATTAATATGCTTGTGGTCTCAACACTGTTGATATTTCCATATGTATTTATTGCTTGGTGGATGCACTTGAAGTGTGGAAGCAACAAGGTTGCTCTACAGTGTTCATACACATGTAACACAGCCCAGCAGCTGCCTCAACACCTGTGCATGTACAATCCCATTAGAGTTAATGATATATAACATGTACTTCCACAGTCCACAGTATTTTAACTTCTATTATCTCATGCTCTTTCCTCTAGTTCTTTCGAAGAAGCCTTTGAGGAGGGAAGTTGCTTACTCGCCCCTAAAGGTGCGGTTAGTATCTTACGATTAAACATTGTGCACTTACCTCTGGTAAGCAGCTATTTCTAATTGATGCCCACCATGTATGCCCTCCCGCTGACCCATCGACATGTACATGTGTAGTGAGGCTTTCTTGATTGGTCCATTTCTTTCCTGTGCTGTAGCCGGACGAGGTGAATAAGAACACCCCGTGGTCATCCGTCTGGCAGGGTCCACGTGCTTTCGACCCCTACATTGTACCCCTGCCCCTCCACATGGGATTCCCCCTAAAGCTGGGGGAATCCCCTCCCCCTTTGGGTAACCTGGAGCTGATGAAGGTAATTTGATTTTTGTATTAGATTAAATTTATTTAAATATATTTAATAATTTTTTTTTGGGTGGTGTAGAGTATTGTTATGTTTCTGTAGCTTGAGGCATTGTTTTATGACATCATCATCATCTATAAATAGCTGCAGGTGAACACCAAACTCTTTCTCTTTTTTTCCTGTCAAAGAGAATGTGAGCTAATAATTCTGGCACATTTCATGTCAAACAAAAACCAAATAATCATTGCCAGGCGATGTATGTATTAATATAAATATAGCATTTATTTACTTATTTTTCCTCACTAGATGTGCACTAAATTAACTGATATGATGTCCACCACCCCCCCCCCCCCCGAACTATTTGTAGCAACCTTGTCTGTCTTGGGGAGTTGAAGAGCACCTGAGAGTTGTCATTCAGTTCCCATCTCTCCCTCAGCTGAGAGAGAGCAATGGAGTTACTGGTAGCTTCCTGCACCTAGCAACATCAAGTGTTGCTGACTCTGCATATGTCTGCACTCTAGGTGCACACATGTGCTGACCTATTTGACCTTATACAATGCATTGCAAAGTCAATAAGTATGGTTGAATTTGGTTCTTATTTCATGTGAGATTTTTGTTTAACCTCTTGATCTCATAGAGTAGCTCTTAGTTTATTGTGTAGAGAGATATAGAGAGAGGTTTGTGTGCTGAACCGAGTGAGAATGTGGTTATAGGGCTGAGTATATGTATTGTTTGTGTTATTGTTTATTGTTGATAGATCCCCAACTTCCTTCATCTGACGCCTCCTGCCATCCACAAACACTGCAAGGCTCTGAAGGGTAAGGTCTAGCAGCTGGTGAGGACTACTACTACTACTACTACTACTACACACACACACACACACACACACACACACACACACACACACACACAAAAACACATACAAAACACGCGCACGTGCACACACAACATGTAAACCTCACTGTAGTTCTGTAACATTGCCATTATGCCATGTTGTGTGGTTGTAGTTGTGTCAGGGCCGAAATAAAAACATTAATTTTATCAATATTGGCCATTGTGCTAATTTACAGAAAAAATGCCCTCTTAAAACAACAGCTTATGGAACAAATTATATTTTAGTTCTGAAATAGTAATAAAGTAGGATTTTGTGTGTGTTGGTGTGTGTGTATTTATCTATTAGAGCTGTGTACTCCATGGCCAGAGAATCTGCCTGCGCTGCCCCTACAAATAGAGACTAGGAACTACGTCTTCCCCAGCCACTCCGTCAAGCACGGTGGCTCCAAGCAAGTGGTCATCATTGTACGTCAGTGTGTATTAGAGTTAGTGTGCATTAGAGTTGGTGTGTGTTAGAGTTAGTGTGTGCTAGAGTTGGTGTGTGTTAGAGTTAGTGTGTGTTAGCATTAGTGTGTGTTAGAGTTACTGCGTGTTTGAATTAGAATGTGTCAGTTTCCTTTGTGTTGTTTAGTGAATAATTATCACGGCAGCTGTTCTTGGATTTATATATGGTTAAAATAGATTAAGTAGTGCTTTCATGGACATGTTTGTGTGCTTGCGCCTTTGTGCGTGTGTGAACGCTTATGTGCTCGGATATGTATGTGGTCTGTGTGTGCATATTTATTCACCCGGTGTTGCCCGGCCAATATAGGCTAAAATCCAATAGTTGAACATGTCTTGCCAGTAAGAAAGGTGATGGTGAAGAAGATGTATTATTAAGGGAGAAGTGGCCAAAATACCATTTTTGGCTTTTTTGTTACCATGGTAACCATTTTGTGAAAATTTTAGCCCATGTTTTAAGTTGGGTCAAAACCTATCATCATGCTGAGTTTCAGAGAAATCCACCTACCGGTTTGGCCGGAATGATGGTACAAGCATACAGACCGACAGACGGACAGACAGACAAATTCTGTTTTTTCCCAGACTTGCCACCTGACATAAAACCATCTCAGGGTGGGTCTCCTCCATCCCTAAAAGTTTGGTCAAAATCTAACAGAGGGATTTTGAGAAACGGACGAACATAGTTACATAGTTAGTTACATAGTTACATGGGTCTTCTAATATATATATATATATATATATATATATATATATATTTTTTTTTTTATTTTTTTTTTTTACTTGGTTGGGACACAATTAAGTGAGGTTTGATAGTTGATATTAAGTGATCTGTACATGTAAGTACAAATCACTGTTCAGTATGTGTTGACGTGACACAATGTTACACTATGTGATACAATGTTACACTACTGGACACAATGTTTCACCATCACATGACACAATATTACACCACAGGACAAAACCCAACATATTGATACTAGCCAGGCGTATATGGTAAGGGATATCAATTTCACATCACACTAATGATGGAAAGTTTAGCATGACATTGTGAAATGGGTGTGGTTGTGTTGGGTTGCATCCACTTGTATGGTTGCTTGCTACATGCCACAATATGTTGAGTTGTTTCTACATGTATGCACACTTGTATAGTTCAAGGTTGCAGACCTTGGTTTGTGTGAGCGTGCCCAGAGGAAGATGATTGAACTGGCGGGATCAAGATACAAACCTGAGAAAGGAACAATCAGACTCTATGCTGGAAAGTAAGGTGTGGTGTGTGGCTAGGGATGATCAGACTATCCAGGGGGTATGGTCTAGGGATAGGGATGATCCAACTGTCCAGGGGGTGTGGTCTGTGGCTAGGGATGTTCAGGGGGTGTGGTCTAGGGATGATTAAATTATCAATGAATGTGTCCTTTCAGATTGTGGGTTGTCATATTAGTATAGTGGTTCCATTGTGTGTGATATCTTTGTGGTTGTCTGTATTGCTATGATTTGTTGTTTGTTGTCATGTTGTTGCTGACCTCCTCCCTTCCAGGTGCCCTACTCGAGCTCAGAACTATGACTACGCAATCTACTTGCTCAAAGTTCTCTACTTAGAGTCCAATGTAAAGATGAATTAAATAACCAGCTCAAATTAACAGAACTTAATTACAGTAAATGATTGACATAACCATGTGAGTGAGTGTGTGTGATGTGTTGGTGTGTGAGTTGGTGTGTGAGTTGGTGTGTGTGTTAGTGTGGTGTGCGTGTGTGTCAGAGTGCTCGTGGACAAGGATAGTGCTCACTTGCTTTCCTCATTGGGGGCTACTGAGTACTTATAATCCTCTCAGCTGTGGTCAGTGTGCACTACTATAGAATATACTGTGTTACGATAAGTGAGGCAGATTCGTTTCTTCATGGACAACTACAGACTATTATACAACTAGGGACTATTGTATGGAGTGTTAGTGCAAAATATAATATACAGATAATTAGAAAATGATGTGCATGAATAATTAGAGCACAATGTTTGGTTGATAAAAATTATAGAATATTTTATTATTTTATTTATTTTATTTCTTAGTGCATGATGTATTTTAAGTTTTGATTTCCTTCTCTTCATTTTCAGAGGGTTGAACCGTGGGAAGTGGAGCTCAGTGATGATGAGGATTCTGTTTGAGAGTTCTGTGTAGTCACCCACGGACCTCTAGATCAAAAACAGTGTATATTTGCCTCTGTTTTTCCAGTCATTTATTTATGTATATGTCATTAACACTTACAGTTGCACTATAAATTACTTATCTTTTTCTGGTGTTCACTTATTATTTTCTGTTCTAAAAAAAAACAAACAACAAAAGTGATGATATTTAATAGAAATCTACATGCCACTGCTCAGTGATATTGAAGTTCTAAGTGTCAGTGAGCTGGTGTTGGTGAGTGATTAGTCATCTTCAACCCTCTCCATGAGAGGAGCCGTGTAGCTGGAGTGCCGTATTCCAAATGAATGCATGGGCATCCTTCTGTGGCATAGCGTGACCTGTACATTGAAAGAGAATGGCAGAGAGCTTAAGTGTGATGATAATAGTGTAGATTCCACATGTGTGTCGTGATTTAGCCACACTCTCCCCTCCTCTCCCAACTCCTCCCTCACCTTTGAATATGTGGCAATTCATGCAGTACTAAATGAATCAAATATACTGAAACTATAAATTTTCTTCCAACATAGTTTCAATCATATCTCCACTCTGAAACTAACCAGATATTCCAGCATTAATACTATTACAGTTGTCCGCCTCTTGAGAGACCCCTCTATTGGAAGACCACCTCTCTTGAGAGATAACATTTTTCGTGCAATATGTATTTACTGTATAAACTTACCTCTATTGGAAGACCACATCTCTTGTAAGACTGATTTTTGTGGAATTTAAGAGTGGTCTCTCAAGAGAGGGACAACTGTACAATCATTTTATTATAAAATTCCTGCTACAAAATAATAGTCTCAAAGGACCTCTTGTGAAGATGCAGTTTCGTATATTCACACTGGTTTGTGTTGGTGTGATAACCACTCAAACTGAACATTGCCACTGAGCACCCCACCCTCCCAATAAGAGATCCGTAGTGACGCACACCAATCTGGTTATACCATATTCTAATCAAGGTTAAGCGGTATTGATCTATCTTACTGTCTCTGGCCTGTGGGCGCCTGGCCCAGGAGTTCCTGTGTTGTAGTTCATACCGGCCCCCCTTGTGCGCATGCTGTAGATCGGGTTCTTGTTGTTGTAGACATTGGCGTCAACTGACTTGTATGTGCCAGGTCCCGGGGCCTGTGGAGAGATTGGATTGTGGAAGAGCATGCGTTGAGGGCAGACAATGCCTGAAGCCCCACAATATTCCCACCCACATCATAAGAACTAATATATATATATATATATAGTCAGTTGCTGGAGGTTATATATAAGTGAACCACCAAAAATGGCAGGTTTTCTCCAGTGTTTCATGATTAGGGTTGACAAAATGTGATTAACACCAACAAAAAAATATTTATTTTTACAATATAAAAATTTATATTCCAACCATTATTTAACTAAACCTCAATTTTGAGCGTATGTCCTTATTCACCTTGCTCAAATTTTGATACATGGTACCGAAATCTGATCTTCCAGTCAGTGAGTATGCAGGGTAGTTCTCCTTGCCCACCACTTTGTCCCCGATGAGGGAGGACAGCGTGTACCTATTGGGGGCTGGGTTATCCCCTCTCCTTCCTGAGCCCTCTGTCTTCCTCCCGAAGGAATAGATCGGAGGTTGCGGGTGGACTGGGGATTTGTGTAAACCAGCATGATAGGCAGCTGCATTAGAGTGGAGAAAAGATTAATTACGATTTATTGGGTGTGAATATTTTCAAATCATTCTTACCCATGCAACTATTGTCAGTCTACTTCAACCTGCCTCAACCCAGTGTGATGTTGGTCCAGTGTGTGTCCCCATAGAGCTATTGTCAGTCTACTTCAACCTGCCTCAACCCAGTGTGATGTTGGTCCAGTGTGTGTCCCCATAGAGCTATTGTCAACCTACTTCAACCTGCCTCAACCCAGTTGATGTTGGTCCAGTGTGTGTCTCCATAGAGCTATTGTCAACCTACTTCAACCTGCCTCAACCCAGTGTGGTGTTGGTCCAGTGTGTGTCCCCATAGAGCTATTGTCAACCTACTTCAACCTGCCTCAACCCAATGTGATGGTGGTCCAGTGTGTGTCCCCATAGAGCTATTGTCAACCTACTTCAACCTGCCTCAACCCAGTGAGATGTTGATCCAGTGTGTGTCCCCATAGAGTTATAGTGAGTACATAACCCCAACACACAGCTTGCCTGGGCCGGGGGACCTGACCAAGAGGGGGAGTCCTGTCCGACTGTGGAGACTGCTAGCTGGGGTCTCACCACATTTGCCCTTCCTGGTTATGTGTGGATTTAATAAGTAGACTGGACCAGGACTGGGCAGAACAACAACAATAACAATGAGGTCATGAGAGATTTACACCACATACAAAATTTTTTTTGGGAGAATAATATATTTATAAAAATACAACAAACAAACAATAATATTAGAGAAAGTATATGTAGTTTTCTTTGTTAGAAAGTGAATTTGTGTGATGAATGATCATATTTGACAATTGATTATCAAATTTTGTTTTTCTACCTCCTGTGTAAGGGATTTTTTGCTACCTCCTGTGTAAGGGATTGGGTTACATCTTGGGCATGGGAGGGGGGGGGGGGTAGGGATAGGGGTGGGGGTTGGATAGAGGAGGGGGTTGGATAGAGGAACAATGCTTTCCTGCATTGTATACAAAACTGTTAAGTAATGTAAACCAAAAACTTAGAAAAACTGTTACATGTAATACATTGACATGTAATAGCAAAATACTTATTATTAATTAGCAATAACAAAATAATAACGTTTACAAAGAAGATGCTGATGATAAGAATGAAGCTTGTTCCTTTTGTTTGTACATGTGTCTGTCTGGGCTAAAGCTTGGCAACCACTGAACCGAAAGAGCTCAAATTTTCAGGTGCCACTGCTGTGAACCACATGAACATTTTGTCTGAGTCCCACCTGGCCTCACTCTTTCCTTTCTTGTGGGTATCACAGGTAAAAATAGAGCCAAATATGGAGTTTTAGAACTGGGGGGCTGTGAATTTAAACCCCCCAGGGTCGTTTCCCCTTCCCCCCCCCCCCCCCCCCCCCCCCCCACCATTCTTTATTCCCCTTCGTTTCTCTTTTCCCCTCCCCCATTTCTTTCCCTTCTCTGCTTTGTTCCTTGGTTATCCTGCAGTAGCAGCTATTTCTTAGCTGGACTTCCAGCTACTGTTTAGATTACTCGTTCATTATATATGTGCTAAATAATGTCTCATAAATTGGCTAAAGAGAAATAAAAGTCATGGCACTTGATTTACATCTGGCACTTTCATGGACCATTGTGTTTATAATGAAATTTTGTAGATTAATATTAATTGCAAATAATTAGTACCTACACTTTTAAAAAATATTATTAGTCTGCTCATTTGTAGCACAGTCCTTTGAATTAAAACTGAAAGAAGAAAAAAAAATTACATGCAAATTTTTTTTTACTTTTGTGTTGCATTACTATAGCCTACCAAAGGTTGGTTTAACATGCATTTGCGGCTGGAGGCTATGATTGCATCCTATTATTCATAATGATAAATAAGTAAATAATAGCAATATAAATTATAACTAATAACGATTGGGACAGAAGGTGAGATCATTTGATATAAAGATCCAAATGTTATAAACAAGTGTGGATGGTGCAGTGGTAGTAGTTAGCTTTAGTGTTGCCAATGGTTTCAGGTGGCAAACAATATATCATCTAATTGGTCTAATTGAAGTAATTGATGTTCGCTATTGTTCTCCAGATTTGATTAATGTTTAATTTGGACATTTATAAACCATGTACATGCCTCACATAATCAGAATAATAAAGTTGTATTATAGTATCATATTTGTTGTATACACTTAATATATTCTCGATCACAGCTAACCTTTGCTCATAAATAAGTTGCTTTGTTCGGCTACCAAACGTATATTCTGGGCTTTTCTTT
>OZ017789.1:4631009-4710453 GCA_963969325.1 Lycopodina hypogea | reverse complement strand
GATGAAATGCGCGAGCCCATTGTGCAGGCAAATATACTGGTGCCGCAGGAGCACTTGGGCAATGTGTTGAGGCTTTGCACTGAAAAACGGGGCAGGCAGAAAGACATGCAGTTTCTCGGGCAGCAGGTTGCAGTGACTTATGAGCTGCCCATGGCGGAAGTTGTAATGGATTTCTTTGATCGTTTGAAGTCTGTTAGCAGGGGCTATGCCTCATTGGATTATAGCTTTGTGCGTTTTGAAAAAGCTGACTTGGTGCGGTTGGATGTGCTGATTAATGCCGAGCGCGTCGATGCGCTGGCGATTATCGTACACAGAAATCAGGTGCAATCACGCGGTCGCTCGCTGACCGAGAAAATGAAAGAATTGATCCCCCGGCAGATGTTTGACGTAGCAATTCAAGCAGCCGTGGGTGGAAAAGTAGTTGCGCGACAAACCGTTAAAGCCCTGCGTAAGAACGTAACCGCCAAGTGTTATGGAGGCGATGTGAGCCGCAAGCGCAAGTTGCTGGAGAAGCAAAAAGCGGGCAAGAAGCGTATGAAACAGGTCGGTAGTGTAGAAATACCACAATCAGCCTTTTTGGCCGTACTGAAGAGCGACGGCTGACGGAGCCTTAATAAATGGATATCGACTTCCCACTGATTCTTGTCATCCTCGTATTTGGTAGTGGCCTCATTTGGCTGGCGGATTATGTATTGTTAGCTCCGGGGCGCACTCGGGCGCTGGGCCAATTGCGACTGGACTACCCTGAGTGGGAGCAAGACAACAGCCCCCACAAACTGGAATATGAAAAGCGTAGCCAGTCTGTTATTGCAGAACCCGTGGTGGTTGAGTACGCGCGATCTTTTTTCCCGGTACTGCTGATTGTATTCGTACTGCGCTCCTTTTTGGTTGAGCCGTTCCAGATACCCACCTCTTCAATGGTACCCACTTTGGCCGTAGGGGATTACATACTGGTTAATAAATATACTTATGGCATTCGATTACCAGTGATTCGCACCAAAGTGTTGGCCATCAATGAGCCCGAACGCGGCGATGTGATGGTATTCTTCCCCCCTCACATGGATGACACCTACTTCATTAAGCGGGTGATAGGCGTGCCGGGGGATACGGTTCATTACGCTGACAAGAAACTTTATGTTAATGACAAAGAGTATACCCAGGAGCTATTGGCTCGGCTGCCGCCGTCGCGGCCTCGTTACCAGATCAGTTCCGAAGTGACCGGCGATGTCACACACGAAATTCAAACTGATTTATTGCGTCGAGATGACAATTTCAAAGTGATTGTGAAACCCGGCCACTATTTTATGATGGGTGACAACCGCGATAACAGCAGCGATAGCCGGGTTTGGGGTCAGGTACCGGAACGAGATATAGTCGGGAGAGCCTTTGCCATCTGGATGCACTGGGAATCCCTGTTTTCAGTGCCAAGCTTCAAGCGCGTTGGCTCAATCGACTAATGTTCGCAATGGTGGGAGGTAGACCATGTTGAGAAGGAAAACCAGGCAAACCGGTGTACCTGTGCCGGGAATTCTTATTACTGCGGCCTTGCTGTCGTTTTTTGATATTTGATTGAGGTGAACTATGAAACTCGCACGCCCTTGTTTGAAGGGGTAGACGCAGTGCCTGTTTTGAACGACCTCAAGTACACGCTCAAATAGTATTTATCGCCAGTGCCGCTAGCAATCGCTCAGTTAGAAAAAGCACTGGCCTATCGTTTCAGAGATTCCGGGCTGCTCGAACGGGCGTTGACACACCGCAGTTGTGGTGCTCGCAACAATGAGCGCCTGGAGTTTTTGGGAGACTCTATTCTCAATCACATTATTGCCGAAGCACTATTCTATAAATTTAGGAGTGTACGAGAAGGCGGGATGAGCCGCATGCGGGCATCTCTGGTGAAAGGTGAAACATTGGCGCAGGTCGCAGCAGAGATCGATCTTGGCAGTTACATCAGGCTGGGCCCAGGTGAGATGAGAAGCGGTGGTCAAAGGCGGGCTTCTATACTTGCAGATACCCTGGAAGCCATAATAGGCGCCTGCTTGCTCGACAGTGATGTTGAACGATGTCGACAACTGGTGATGTCTTTGTTTGCAACGCGGTTGGAGTTGTTGTCAGCGGACACACTGGCAAAAGACAGCAAGACGCAGCTTCAGGAATATCTACAGAGTCGCGGCAAGGCATTGCCAGACTATCAGTTGGATCAGATCAGCGGCGCTGAACACGAGAAAGAGTTTCGAGTGCGCTGTGATTTGCCCGAATTTTCCCTGAGCTATAGCGGCAGCGGCAGCAGTCGCCGTAAGGCAGAACAAATGGCCGCAGGCCTGGCACTGGCGGAGTTATGGAATCGTGGCTGAGAAGCAGCGCACTGGATATGTGGCTATTGTCGGGCGTCCCAATGTGGGCAAGTCCACCTTATTGAATCATATGCTGGGTCAGAAGATCAGCATTACCTCACGCAAGCCACAAACCACCAGGCATCAGGTTTTGGGTATAAAAACTGAAACAGATACCCAGATTATTTTTGTCGATACTCCCGGTTTGCATAAGCGCGAGTTCAAGGCGATTAACCGTTATATGAACCGGGCTGCAAGCAGCGCCATTGGCGACGTTGATATCGTTGTGATGGTACTGGATCGCACCGCGTGGACCGACGAAGACGAGTGGGTTTTCGAACAGGTCAGCGCCGCCCAAACGCCAGTGATACTGGTGATCAATAAAATCGACTTGCTCAATGATAAAGCCAGGCTGCTCCCGCATATTGAAGGCCTGGCCGAGCGCTACGATTTCAAAGGCATTTTCCCAGTATCAGCGCTCAATCAGCACAATGTGGATGAGTTGGAGCGGCTGATTGTAGCTGAGCTGCCCCAGGGAGGGCATTTTTTCCCAGAGGATCAGATTACGGATCGCAGCCAGCGTTTTTTGGCAGCCGAGATAGTGCGTGAGAAAATTATCCGCCAGTTAGGTGATGAGTTGCCTTATGCGGTAGCGGTGGCAATCGATGAATTCAGGCACGATGGAAAAACATTACATATCTCCGCGACTATTTTTGTAGAGCGGAACGGTCAAAAGCGAATTCTGATTGGCGAGGGTGGCTCTCGCTTGCGCCCAATAGGGGCGGCAGCGCGCCGTGACATGGAGCCCTTGTTTGATTCAAAAATCATGCTGCGGCTTTGGGTCAAAGTTAAGTCTGGCTGGTCTGATGACGAGCGGGCCTTGCGAAGCCTTGGCTATTGGGACTAGCTCGGTCGCTCTGTATGCGCGTTTCACTACAGCCTGCCTATGTATTGCATACACGCCCATACCGAGATACCTCATTATTGGTTGAGCTATTCAGTCGAGACTATGGTCGCGTGTCTCTGGTTGCCAAGGGTGCCAAAGCCGCAGCGTCAAAGAAAACCCGCGGTGGTAGCCAGGCCGCTTTGCTGCAGCCATTTGTGCCGCTGCTATGTTCCTGGAGCGGCCGCAGTGAGTTAAGAACTTCAACCGGCTGCGAACCGCGTGGCCCGGCCATGACTTTGCAGGGAAAGCAGGTTTACTGCGGCTTGTACGTTAATGAGCTTATGAACCGCCTTTTGCATCACGATGATGCTCATAACGACCTGTTTGGTCGTTATGAGCAGGTATTGGCAGATATACGCGATACAGATCAACTGGACCTTGTGTTGCGGCAGTTTGAGTTTCGTTTACTGGAAAGCCTCGGTTATGGTTTTGACCTGCAAACAGATGGCTTGAGCGGAGACCCGGTTGCGGACGGGCAGTGGTATGTCTTTCACAATGAGCATGGATTAGTGGCTGCTCGGGGTGAGACTGGTCGCGGTGCCCCCCGCTTTAGCGGAGAGGAACTGCTGCGAATTAGTCGCGGAGAGTTCGATGAAAACAGCCGCCAGTGCGCCAAGCGTCTGATGCGAACAGCCTTGGCGGTACACCTGGGCGCTAAGCCATTGAAGAGTCGGGAATTGTTTGGAGCGATTTCATGATTGCGATTGGAACCGATATTGTTCGAGTCAGCCGCATAGATGAAGTGATAGAGCGCCACGGTGAACGTTTTGTGAACCGAATTCTTACGCCTCGGGAGTTTGAGGAGTACCAGTCCAGTACCATGGCCAACCGGCTGCTGGCGAAACGCTTTGCTGCCAAGGAGGCTATCGTCAAAGCCTTGGGTACCGGGATAGGCAATGGCGTCAGTTGGCAGGATATGTGTGTTGAACACGATGAATTGGGAAAGCCTCTGGCGCGACTTAGCGGCGGTGCAGCGGCTCAAGCCGAATTGCTGGGTGCCGCACATGTGATGTTAAGTCTGGCGGGCGAAGATGCCTATGTGGTGGCTTTCGCTGCACTAAGTTAGGGGTATAATCGCCCACCCAATATCTCGGTATTCGCCCTCCAACCCTATGTCCAAATATCCAACAATAGAAGCCTGCGTCGGTAATACAGCACTGGTGCGGTTACAGCGCATGAACGCTGATAGCAGTAATACGATCTTGTTGAAACTGGAAGGAAACAATCCCGCAGGATCGGTTAAAGATCGACCGGCTATGAATATGATTCGCAGCGCTGAAGAGCGCGGCGAGATCAAACCTGGCGATACACTGATAGAAGCCACCAGCGGTAATACGGGTATTGCTTTGGCGATGGCTGCTGCTATCAGTGGCTATCGCTTGGTATTGATCATGCCCTCTCATATGAGTGAGGAGCGAAAACTGGCGATGGCGGCCTATGGCGCAGAGCTGGTTGAGGTGACTCAGGAAGAAGGTATGGAGGGTGCGCGGGACCTGGCACTCGAAATGCAGGCTCGCGGCGAAGGACGGGTACTGGATCAATTTGCCAACCCCGACAACCCGGCAGCGCACTATGGGGGCACCGGCCCGGAGATTTGGCAGCAAACCGATGGCGAGATCACCCACTTTATTAGTTCTATGGGCACCACTGGTACCATTATGGGTGCATCACGCTTCTTCAAAGAAACCAATCCAGGTATACAGGTGATTGGCCTACAGCCGGAGGACGGTTCGAGCATTCCTGGTATTCGCCGCTGGCCAGAGGAGTACCTGCCCAGTATTTACGAGGCTCCGCGGGTCGATCGAATTCTCGATATCTCTCAGCGGGAATCGGAGGTCACTATGCGCCGTCTGGCGGCTGAAGAGGGTATTTTTTGTGGTGTCTCTTCTGGCGGCGCCGTAGCTGGTGCCTTGCGTATTTCAGTTGAAGTTGAAAACGCCATCATTGTTGCCATTATCTGCGACAGGGGAGATCGCTATTTGTCCACTGGCGTTTTCGTGGATGATTAGTCCGCGTACCCGTTCGTCTACTTGTGCTGCCGGGATTGGCTGTGTATGGTGTCGCCCTCTGGAAAAAGCAGGTTCTCTAATTATGCGATTGATTCTCTTAGGCGCTCCCGGCGCAGGCAAAGGTACTCAAGCGAAGTTCATCTGTGAAAAATATGGCATACCGCAGATATCTACGGGAGACATGCTGCGCGCAGCCGTCAAGATGGGCACTGAGTTGGGTTTGCAGGCGAAAGCCGTGATGGATTCTGGCGCACTGGTTTCCGATGAAATTATCATTGGCCTGGTGCAGGAGCGAATTAAAGAACAAGACTGTGCAAACGGTTTTTTGTTTGACGGTTTTTTCAGGAGACTTGTGTGACCATGTAATTTAAATTTTTTAATTTTTATACTTATTTATTTATTTATCTATATTTATTTATTTTGTATCTACCTTAATTATATTTAATTTCACATACTCTACGCACTCAAAAACATTACATTAGTTAATTGATTGTTAATATTAATGCCTATCTGAAGGGGATGGCATGGGAAGACAACACTGAATAGGGGAAGATTCCCCTCTAAATATGGGCAAATAGTTAAGGTATAGGTTTCCCAAGTGGAAAGTCAGTGGTTCTATCCCAAACTGGGCACTCCCCACCCTCCCTTCCTTAAAACTTTTTTTTTTCCTTCCTCCTTTTCCATTTCCCCCCTCCCCCCCTTTTATCTCTTTCCTTTCTTCCCTTACTTCTTTTTCCAATATCTGTTTTCGTCTGTGGGAGGTAAATCTATATACCAAAAAAAATCCCCAAAAATGGAATATTGGCAAGCTAAATTTTTCATTTTTTTCGTTATTCTTCACCCTGTAATTACCTTATTTACTAGCGAGATTGGAAGTGCTTTACAGCTGTTGGCTATGGATGTTTAAAAACAACAACAAAAATTCAATATCTTTTTAACCAGGGGCAAAGCAGTATACTTCTGTAAGTATATAGCTATACATATATATATATGTATATTCAATTAGCAGGTGGATAACAAGAAGTGCGTGGGAGAAGATATTATACCAATGCAGTAGGGTTAGGATGGTTGACAATAGCCCTATTGGGATGGATTGGAACAGCATTATACATAATTTACCAATTATAAATAGGCTGCCAAAAGTTCTATGGGTACACTATATCTCACAGTCAGATGTTACATAACATACTCTGGTGTTGCATATACTCACTTATCTTGCTAATTCTGATGTTAGATGATGTTTCATCGATATAATCATAGCCATACATTTACAGAGTGGATTAGCTAAGTAACCCTGTCTACCTATCTGTCTGCCAGCCTGTCTGCCTGCCTGCCTTCACATAGGTATGTTTGGATTTTTCACTCCAAAAAATGTGTTGTTACTTGTTATTCCAGTTTGGAATGTTGTTTTCCTTGAGACAGATGCACAGCACGCATATGCCAGAAATCTTTGTGTGGGGTGCCTGAAAACAGGATATGTTCTGGGGATGCAGATAGGGGCATCATTGTATAGATTTTATCAGTATTCATCATTCATTCTATTTTCAGGCCAGGTCTGGATTCCATCCATGTCCTCTTGCCCAGCCACTGACCCATTGACCACTCCAAACAATCTATACATTGATATATTCAGCAGCCTTTTCCTACATTATCCAAATATAGCAAATAAGCTGGTTACACCACCTTGGATTCCAGGGATGGACGATTCTCACCCAGCTTTTGCATTTGAAGGACACAGTTCAGGATTCTCACTAACTAATATATCAAATGACATCAGTGATGCATCCTGTTTGCACAAAGAGGTAACCTTTTCAGGTCATGTGAATGTGAGGGATACTCGGAGTGATGGGATTCTGTTTGAGTTGGCCTACTCAGGAGGGCTGGAAGCTGGACATTCCATCTATGTTGTGCGCATGGATGCTGCAGCTTGGGAGTTTTCTATTAGCTACAGGTGAGTGAGTGTGTTGTCTTACTGCTGTTAGTGTAAGAGAAACTTTTAACTAACTGTCGGTAAATTTTTATTCTTCTCCCAACTATAGTTGCCAAAATTAATCTTGTCATTATCTATACTGTTGTTTGTGCTAATTCCCTGACTCTGTGCCTTCCTGTGTGAGTACTTGCACACATGCCTGCATGTGTAACTGTCAGAAAAATAATTGAATAACAGGTCTCACAAGCACTATTGCAATTTTTTTGCTCCATATGTCATCCTCTCCCAGTCAAAGGTATTAAAATTTCTTAAAAAGGTAAAACAAAAAAAGTTAATGGTCAACCAAAACTGGAATGTTAGGAAAATTGTGTGAAATAGGTAAAGGGTCGAGCATGTAAAAAAAGCTCGTTTATAAATGGCAGATAGAAAAGAGATAAATAATTGAAGAAAATGAATTTACTGACATATTGAGATGAGGATATATTGGCTAAGCTAAAATAGAGCTAGCTTTTTGTTTTTATTTAGAGCTTGATAAAGGATCCACTGTGCTAGCTCAGTAAGACGGCTATAAGTTCAGTTCTGATACTAGGCTCATGCAGTTGTATGGGTATAGATTCTATACAGTTTTTATTTGCTTTCTTTTTATGTGTGCTTCGGACAATAATGAGCAGCCGAAATGTTGGAACACTTAAATCATCGGGATGAGCCAAGGTTATTTATAGCGGTCTGCTGGATGCTCTTATTGAAGATGCTTAGTAACATACTGTATAGTTAAGATACCAACTAACTTGCAAAATTTAAATAGGGTTCAATAATTGAAAAAGGGTTTTCTCCATCTTGTTCTATCACCACATTTATTGTCATTTATAGTTACCATATCAACAATGGTATCAAACCTAACACATGGTAATAGCTATTTCTGAGTGACGAAGTAAAGAGAGGGTTTATTGGGGTAGATTGTTCAAATGCATGGAATAGTAGAAGTTTCTTGATTTGTATACAGAGATAGATGTTTTGAAGGAAAAATGGTTATTAGTTATTAGAAAGTTCAAGGGAAATTTATGCTATTATGTTACCTGGCTGCTCACATCAAAAATCCTGTGGTTATAAATTTATCCTGATTGCTTAATGTTTTAGGGGTTCCTCCTACCCCCTCCCCCTGCCCAAATGTGGATAGCATACTCCCTCCCCCCACAAAGAAAGAAAAAAAAAAGGGATGGGAATGGGGCCAAAAAAAGAGCAGTCTATTTTGAAACCCAAAGGTACTTCGATGGCTTCTCCAGTCCCAAATGATAGCCAACCATGTTGTTTTTGTGGGAGGAGTATCAGACATACATTTTCAGCTGCATTATATATAGTTTTTGAAAGTGGGGGGGGGGGGGGGGGGGGGGTAAATGAAGTATGGGGGAAAGGGGGAAAAAAACAACAACCTCAACCCAGATACAATCCTCTGACTTTCAGTTTGCGAGATATGTGCATTAACTGGTTCGCTATGATTTTTTAGGCTTTTTAATGAAACTTTTGGAAACCATTTTTCATTTCTCACAGAGGATTCCCAGGAATGAAACTCAATCTATGCACTCTCATAACTATTCCAAATTAGCTGTGCAAATTTTTTGGTGATTGGAAGTTCAGTTTAGGAGTAGTAGTATTACTTACTGGCAGACTGATGCTTGTACACCATATGAAGTGGGATCATTTAGAAGAAGGAAAAAAAGGAAGAAGGGAAAAAAAGAAGGAAAGGCAGAAAAAAAAAGAATGAAAGACAGGAAGAAGATAAAGGGGGGGGGGGGGGGGGGGGAGAGAATGGGGAAAAAAAGAGCCCTGACCCAGGTTCGAACAACTGACTTTCAGTTTTGGAGACCTGTGCATTATCCAGTTGGCTATGATTTTTCGACATATTTTTTACATGGAAATTATGAATACCATCTTTTTTTATCACAAAAGATTCCCAGGGATGATTCTCAATCTATCCCCTGCCAGAACTACGCTGAATAGGCTGTGAAATTTCGTGGTGATTAAAGGTTCCATTTAGGAGGAGCAGTATTACTTACAGACAGACTGACACTTACTGAGATTATGTCTCCACCACTTTATTTACTGCTGCACTAGAAATGGTTCAATAATGATTTCCAATTTATGAGAAACAATTATCAAATCCTATTTGAGAAGATATCTTTACACCTGCTTTAAAGATGCAGATAAATATAATTTTAGAGTTTTGTATTATTCATATTTAATCTTCACCACCAGGCATGGCGGTAGTTTTCTCTCAGAGATCTTACCAGTGCACATTCCCAAGGGACGCTGGAATCACTATTCTGTCTCACTAAGTGGCAATCTCTTGTCCTTCTATGTTAACTGCCAGTTGCTGATTCAACGTCTAGTGCCACTCCCAGATTACTGCAACAATGAGTCCATTGCATTAAATATTGCTAGCAGCATCCACAAAAAAGAAAAATACACCGGAGATACAGGACTCCATGTAAGTTAAGATGTATAGTTCATTGAAGTAGAGTAGTGCAGTAGATGGAACTTTTTCTAGCAACAGAGTCAGCACTATTTTAGCAGCATAGTTATGTTGATATTCGATGCTCAATTATTAGTTTTTCCAGTTTTTATGTATGTTGGGTATGAATTTAGATTATGGAGGAGCATATATTTAAAAAAAATAAAGTTATACTATTTTTAAAGAGCCTAAATGTCACCACTCCACCTCCCCCCCCCCCCCCCCCCCAATAGTGATTTTATTGTTGAGGGATATTTTAATGTGCTTTGTAGAAATGTAGGAATAGCATCTATGTAGATCGGTATGCTTAGCATTGTGTCCCGGCCAATATCATCAATTAATAATTAAGATTAATGTCACTCAAAACTCCATTTGTAGCCCTGGTGGCTTCATTCAAATACCAGCAACTCATAAGTAGGAATGTAACCTAGTTACCCATTGATTTTTTTAGAAAGATTTAAATGTTTTGGAAGCATTGTGTTACCAGTTAATTTTTTTTTTTGGAAATGTCAAAATGCTTTGACGAGATCTGGGTGTGTGCTTTGAAATGAAATGAAAAAAAAAGTTAGCTGTTCACTTTCCACCAAAACTATGAATGTACCTCTCGAAGGTAATTATAGCATCAATTTTTACTTGCTGGCATCCTTTTTTGGAATGATGGTTACTGATGATTTTGGAACTCAATTGGGTTATTATTTTTGAGTGTGATTGAAATGCATAGTAATGAGGAACAATGTTAGCATAAATAAAGTTACATATTCAGCAAGCTAAAGAGAACTGTGGATGTACCTCTAGGATAAAATGTTCCAGTTAGTAATTAGTGCCCTTTCCAACTTATAATGAACAAAGTCAGCATAAACAAAATGACCTGTTCACACAGCTAAATAGAACTGTGCAATTACCCTTGGATGAAACTTTCTAGGTAGTAATTAATTTAGTACTCGTTTCAACTCACTTGGGTTATAATAATTTAGTGTGGAATACAAGAAATCAAATATATAAGTTTTATATAGATTGGAGCAGTGTAGTGTGAGATAGGTGTAAACAAACAAACAAACAAACAAACTTTAAAGGTATTTATATAGAGACCAGAGGACCATTGCAGCTTTGCTTGCAATAATGAAGGCACTGGTTGTGAACAAACAGAACCACTACAGCTGTGCTGGCAATATTTATCCTATAACTGATCAATCCACATGTTATCCAACAAACAGAAACACACATCAACATGCCCACAGGTTGAAGTGAGGTTCGCTTTTTGTCCCACACTTATTTTTGTTAGATCTTTTAAGGGTATTATTTTGTGCTACAAACCATCCTTGAAGGATAAGAATTCAAATGATATAAGTTTATACATATCAAAGTTGTGTAGCTTGAGACAAACAAAGAAACAAAATATAATCTAACAACATAGAGCTATTTAGATATATGGATAGATACTAGAGTAGTATTCCTGGAATTGCCCATGCTAATGTCAATATGAAACATAATTAAATTTTGAAGTTACTCAAAACACTTTTTCTAGACATAGTGACTTTTTAAACAAGAGTAAGTACTCTTGATAAGCACAGAATCTCCATTTTCCAGTTTTTCTATCCTTAAATCTTAATTTTTGGGGAAAAAAATTTTGTTATAAAAGTATCCTTGGTTTAAGATATGTTTACACTGAAAGGTAAGTTATATTTGGTATGGTGCTTTGGTGATAAGTGGATACACACAAAGATGCATTTATACATACATACTGTTTTTGGCTTGACACACCCAGAGGAAGAGGTGTGGCCAGGTGGGACCCAGCCCATGTTACTCTCAGAGCCATGTTATGTATGCATACCAAGTTTTAGGTCGGTAGCTCCAAGGGTTTGTCTGGCCAAAGTAGCATTTTTGGCCTTTCTGGCCTATATGAACAGGAAGAGGTGAGGCCAAACTTCAATGATCCCAAGGTAACCCTGATTCTGAAGTTTTTCTGAAGTACCATTTCCCCCCCCCCCCCCCCCCCCCCCCCCCATTTTTTGGCCTTACACACTAAGAGTGAAGCAGTGTATACATGCCAAGTTTCAGGTGTGTGGCTCCAAGGATTTGTCTGGCCAAAGTACATTCTCACTGTGTTTTTTTTTTGGCCTCATATGAACACAAGAAGGGGTATGGCTGCATAAAGTGTACTTAAAATGTTTCCCTGAATACACTATTTCCAAATATACATGGGTTCATTGGTTCAACTCCTGAAGTCCAAGCATTTTTCTGAAGTAACATTTTTGAAATTTTTAGCCTTACACACCAAGAGGCAGAGGTGTGGCCAGGTGGAACCCCCATGTTACTCCTAGAATCAGTTGTGTATGCATACCAAGTTTTAGGTCTGTAGCTCCAAGGGATTGTCTTACCAAACTACAATTTCTGGCTACTTTTCAGCACAGGAAGGGGTGTGGCTATATTGATATACTGAGATCGTTCCACTAGTGACACTGATTCTAAATATATATGGGTTCCTGGGTTTAACTCGGCTGGTTCAAGCATGAATCACGGACACAATGACAGGTAAATAGGCGGACAGACAGACAGACGGATGGATGGACAGATGGATGGACAGACGGACAGACAGACAGACAGACAGACAGACAGACAGACAGCCTAGCAGGTAAGCAGAATATTTTATCTTGATTGTATAGTTTATTAGTAGGCATGTAACCTGGATATCCATTTTTTTTAATAGAAATACCAGAATGTTTTGGAAGAGTTGATTTCCAACAATAAGTGGAACTCCAATGTTGCTGGTTGATTTTTTTTTAGAAAGGTCAAAAAGTCTGTGGTATGGTGTAATACTGAACAATCTGATTGACAAGATGTGCTTTGGAATAAAATGAATATAATTAGCTGTTCATTTACATGACCAAAACTATGGACATACCTCTTCAATCTAATATATAGCACAGAGATTTTCACTCACTGACATTCTCTTTTGACTTGTGGTGACTGATTATTTTGGAACTCACTTGGGTTATTTATTTGTGTCTGTATTTGGACTGTATAAATAATAGTCAAGACAAAGTTATCATAACAAAGTGACCTGTTCACTTAGCTAAACAGAGCTGTGGATGTTTCTGTTAGTAATATGTGCCCCTATTGAACATGATCAATTTGTGTTTTATCAGTTACATGTGTGGATCATGCATTTCAGGGGGGGGGGGTTCTAACATAGCCCAAGTTACTCCCAGGGTAAGTTGTCACATTTCAAGTCTCCAGGTCCAACAGTGCAGGTCATTACCCACATAGGTACAAACATATACAAACCTAGATAAAGCAATGAGGTGTGTGTGTGTGTGTGCGTGTGTGTGCATGTGTGCGTGCGTGTGTGTTCACATGCTTGCATGTGTGTGTGCATCTGTCTGTCTATTGTCTGTCTGCATGCCTGCTGCCTGCCTGCCTGTGTGCCTACCTGCCTGCCTTTGTGCATGCATATCTTGCATGTGCATGTGACTGATTCAAAGACTTGAATGAAATCCAACTATTGGGCAACAATGCAGGATTCAATATCTGTCCCCACCCACAGACCCAAAAATCCAAATTTTCCCCATGCTTTGTATCTAGCATGATATAATTGTAATTCAAAACCCATGAAATGTAATTTATGCTCTACATATATACTGCATAATATACTAGATATTTTAAGGTACTACATGATATCTCTTTATGTTAAGAATGTTACAATTTTCTAATTTTTTACTTTTTATTATTTAAAAATTTTTTTTTTTTTTTTTTTTTTTTTTTTTTTTTGCATATGACAGCATTAAATTTTAGATGATATTATCAATGTACAAATGGATTCAATTCTGACATTTCGACTGCAATGCTAGGGAGTTCACCATAGAAGAAATTTGTTTATATGCTAACATTGGGGAGGAACCATTGGAAATTGATCACATTTTCTATATTTCCTTTTTGGAACAGAACCACCAACATGTGTTATACATACTATACATATGTGAGCATTCATGCATTATTCACATGCATACACATGTTTATGTTTACAGGTGTATGTTCAAGGGCTTATAATGGAGTTCGGACCAGGAGGCATAAGGAGGGTGTGTCCTAACACAGAATACAGTAAGTAATGACAGATTAGGGTTGAAATACATGTTCATGATCCCTTATAAGTTCAACAAAAGTAATTTTTCCTCCTCCCTTCCTCCCTTAAAGAATTGTTACATCTTCAATCCTTGAATTTCTTTGATATGTTGGCAGTTTATGCATCATCATAACTGCTATGGCCATGTAGAAGTCCAAGGTGGAGTTAAATCTACATTTTATATTATAATAAAATTTCATCTATGCCACTGGTTTTATACTTTTTCCTGCATCCAAGCATGACAGAGAATCTTTGCTGAGACAAGCTTGAGTAGGATTGACTGGCAATTTAGATTTCATGTGACAAAGCTACATGAAGAATCTTTATATCATCTACAAAGACTGTGGTTAAATATCTTCATTCTTTCACAGAATGTCCAACATGTGGACAATTTCTTACTCTCCTGGAGATGTTGACAGAGTCTGAGCAGAGAGAGCATGAGCTTGAGCAGAGAGAGCATGAGCTTGAACAGCAAATAGAAATACTGGAGACAAAATTGAGTGGAGGTGAAAATGAAACTACTTCAGATTGTGCCCACTACTCACTTGGAAATGTTTATGAGTATAAACATATGCAGTTTTTGACGGCTGGACATCGGACCATCTGTATTTGTGATGTAAGGTGTATCTATCTGTTAATAGGATACTTTCATTCGTGTGTATGATATTCTTTATGATGGAGTAGATGAAATCACTGAGTTTCTCTTAAAAAATTTTATTCCTGTTAGTGATTCCCTGTTGTAAATTCTTTTCTGTGGTTGCTTTTCTGCTCTTATTCTTCCTCTGCTTCTCTTGTTAGATTGTGTTCTTCTAAACTGCTCTTGTCACTCTTTTTAACACTTGTTACTTCATTATTTTATATAAAGTTAATATTTTAATAATTATAGTATTCTGTGTTAGTTGCAATTTTTGTTCGGGTTTGTAGCTATTTTTGCTCATTTGCCATTTCTAAGTTGCTAAAATGTTTTGATTACTTTTTGCTATATAATTTCTGCATTGTTTCTTATCTTGTGTTTCGGTTTACCTGCCAATCAGGATGGGGAGAACAAGTGCAAAGAGGTTGACGGACTCTTGCCTCCCTTCTTCAGTACTACTACTATGCCAACATGTATAGAAGACGCAGGGGCCATAACCACAACTGCCCCTATGCTTGCAGCCACTGAGCATGAAGATGATAGTAGTAAGTTATTCTGATAATTAGTACCTTTTACTGATAGTGTTGTAGTGACCCCCACCATGTATTTTTATAGTTTCCTGTTCCTTTTAGTAATCACTCGGCTCAGGTTAAACAAGTGTGATCAGATGTATCAATACATCAAAAGTAAACTTAATACTAATGAAACACTATCTATTTACTCATACCCATTTCATTACTACCACAGTTACTCTGTAGCCATTTAGCCATTATCAACAAGATAGTTATTGCCTAGTTATAGTTATACATTTCCTCAGATAAACAAACATTTAATGGCAGACAATCAGTTAATGATGTGTCAGTAAAGAAGCTTGAGGTGAGAGTAAAGAAGATTCAGTGTAGAATGGAAGAATACTCATTAATATGTAGATTAACTTAAACTCGATCTTAATTAGACATTGTCAATTAATAATATTAATAGCTCTTCCTTAATCATGTTTCTGTGCATTCTCTATATTTTTAGATTACTGTAAGCAACAAATTGCAGATCTTTCCTACGCCCCCTTGAAGTATGGAAATATGGCATACATTTTGGATGAGACAGGGAAAAACTGTAAAGTCTATGAATGCACTGTAAGGATCAATATAATCTTTGATGGATTTTTTTTATTAGAAAGAGAAATGATGGGAACTGTGCCATTTTTTTCCCAAGTGGCTGTGATACTAGTCCATAGAACTGTAGTATATAGCCTCTTATCAGTGTCATACTTATATAGAAGAATTGATTTATAAAGGGCACTGAATTAATGAGTTTTTTTTTTAAATGTAGATATTTAAAAAATTTTGTGTTGACTATTGATCGAAGAAATTTTACAAGATCCTAACATTTTAATTCATAAAAATAATTTAGAGCAAGACATAGATCATCCTTGTTTTCAACTGTTTCTAGTGTAAACCTTAATTTTGTTAGAGTTATTACATTTCTCTCTACTCATCTCACACAATATTTTTATTCTAGTTAGATTCAATATTTGGGCTCATTTTACTTCTACTTCCTACCTTACTACCCTGCAATCGTTCTACTTTGGGGACATGTTCGAAAAATTTCACTGAAGTTGAAATAGAAACTTCCCTCTGCTGTGGAATATGTCATGGTGAGGGTAAATTGAAAGTGAGGAGGTACTGTAGGTAGTGTAGTAAGAATTGTAAAAGAGCGTGAGAGGGTAGGAAAAAATGTCAGAGAGAAAAGTGGTGGCAAAGCCTTTAAAAGGATAAAGGAGATATAAATGGAATAAGAGAAGACAAGATACAGTGATAATCAAGGTAAAAGTGATGAAAAATAAGAATGAGGTACTGTAGAAAATGAGCAGAGGATGAGAGAAAAAATTGTTAGGAATAGAAAGGGGAAATGATTATTTTATATATAAAATTATCTACTTTCAAATACCAAAGTATTAAGTTGGTTACTACATGATAAAATATGTCATGCTGTTCATATGACTCTTAAAAGTAATATAATTTACAAATTTATGTCCTATGGTGATATGTTGCTGTAGCCTGCCAGTATGATGTGTGTCCACCATATTCACACTGTTCACTGAGTCCCATAAAAGAGCCTATCTGCTCTTGCTTCACTGGATACAACAAGAATGACACTGGTGAATGCAATGGTGAGTTCACCTTAACATGAATGCCTCATTTTAACATCACTACTGGGTCGACTCCCATGGAGTGCATTGTTGGCAATGTCTCTATAATGATACAGACCGGATAAACACAACTCTTGAGTTGACAAAACTTAATATGTTTAAATATCAAGTTGTGGCAAGTTGAAAACTTGTATTAATGTATTTAATTTATGTGTAATTTATGTAAGTTAATTGAAGTCAATCACATAATTTAAACATTTTCTCTCTCTTTATTACCTTTTTACCATAGTATTATCTGATTTATGGTGACTAGCAAAAAAAAGCTCTATGAGCAGTTTTTTGGTCTGCCCTCAGCCTCCTTTAATTACAAACTTGTTCAACTTGCTTAATGCTTCATATAGTGAGTGGGGGGTTTGTGGGGCATGTCTAAAGAAATATCATGAGTGCATCATTACTAATTAGTGTCCCTTTTAACTCTTTGCTTTTATACATAGGTGGGGGGAGGGGTTTGTGGGACATTGCCCCATTTATAAAGTAAATAGTATGAATGCATCTAGTAATTGGTGTCTTGAACTTCCTGTGTGATTGGATTAAGTGTGGTTTGTAAAAACTTCCTCTAGAAATGTCCTTCTTGAATTGATCAGATTACAACTTCATATTATAAATTTATGGTGACTCATGAACAGGAAAGTTTATTTAATGAACAAACAGCCTAGCGCTAGGCTTATCCACATTTTCCCCAAACCGAGCTAGTGGACTCATGAGAAAACCCTGAAAAGTTCAGGACGATTGGTCTAGGCATCTGAGAGGAGAGCATGATGCACATGCAGACAGACACACACCCACTATATAAATTATAGTACGATTCGGTCCACCTTCAGCCTCCTGTAGTTACTTTTTTTTTCAGTTTGATAAATGTTTTATAGAGGAGGTGGGAGGTTTGTGGGACATTTCTAAAGTAAATATTGTGAATGCACCTCTAGTAGTTAATGTCCTTTTGAACTTACTTGGGTCATAATTCTTTGCTGCTGTTATACATAGTGGGGTGGGTGTGTACCCATGAGCAAACCCTGAAAATTTCAGGACAATTGGCCTGGGCATCTAAGAGCAGATGTATTAAGCATGGGAAAACGTACACTACATGATTATAGTACTTTTTGACTAACATAATTTTTTTTTCATATTGAATACAATCATATGTTTATATACACATTCTTTTTACCTATTTATTACAAAATTTATGTATTAGACATTGATGAGTGTGACATTGGTAATCACAACTGTTCTATACTTACTTCGGAGTGTATCAACACTGAGGGCTCCTATGAATGTCGTTGCTTCCCTGGCTATGTTCTGGATCAAAATAGCACATTGACGAGGTGCAATGGTGAGTGTCGATGCAGAATAGATAATATTTTATGGATTTGATCAAGGTGTAGTCCTTATGACAAGTTTCTGAGATGATAACACACAAAAGTGATATCATAGAGCGATTCTTAGATTACAAAAGGTTCAAAGAGACATGCCATGAGAAATTCCTAAATTTTATTCAGAAATGACAAATTATGCTCATGATAAAATTACTTAAGGGGATCAATAAATGCTGGCATAACCAAACAAACCAGAGTACACATTCCACTGTTCAAGACAAGATAATCTTCAATGGATGATAAAAACAAACTTAGAAAGTGATAAAAGGATGATACATGAGAACAGACATTTATTGTTCTGTGTATAATGCCCAATGTACCAATTTTGTTCTCTTTTCTCCTAATGTGCCTTTGGTAGTCCTCACAGTGGCAGCACTAACGATGCAATCACTCCCACAATTTATTGTTTCTTCTCATGCAAGGGGCTATATATTTCGTGTGCATATTCCAATTTTCCATGAAGATAACTATATCTTCCATTGTCAAATTTCTGGTTGGATAGTGCCACTTGTATTTGCTCAGAGATAATAGATACAATACGAATTATCTCAGGAAAATGATCGATGAGATTCTTTCAGAAATGCCTGTGCCAAAGAAAGGAAATGAACAAAGTGAGCAAGAGCTATCAGGTAAGGCATAAAGCATATATCTAATCAATAAATGACCGAGTGTGGCAAGAACCTCAATACCATTATTGTCAGGTGGGTTGGTGGGAATAAGAGACAAACTATTCAGGTGAATTCAATTTGCATAGAATAGTTCAAGTTTTAAATTTATATTTCTTATGATGTGCCCGAGGTGAAGTTTGGTGCTCTTAACGATAGACTCCTAAGTCTCATAAGAGTGCAAGTATTGTTCAAGATCAACGGCTACTCAATAACAATGGGTAAAGCATACATTGGTCATGAGATTTATGATGCTATTCTCCTGCTGTGATATCAAATCATGGAGCTCCTTTGATAGCACTATGTTCATCTTATAAATATCAGCAATGAGGGAATGCAATGTTTATTGAGTAGCAAGAGTATATCAATCACTGTGAGGTTGATAGTTGATCACACAAGTAGGGTTTCATTGAAAGATAAGCTGGAAGAAAATGTAACAGAAGCAATAAACTGCTCTGCAATGACCTTAGTGGTGGTGCCAGTGCTCTTAAAGATGAAATGCATAGTTAAATAGAACACCTCAGCTGACTCTTTGTATGTGTCTTCAATTGGGATGGCTTAATGTGTGGCCAAGATTGAGTTATTCCTGCATTACATCATTGATTTCCTGAAATTAGTTTGGTAGTTCAACAGGTGTTCCAACACGAATAACCTTCATACTGTTTGTGACCTGGCTCATCAATGAACTTTTCACCAGTATTTCTCTGCTAAGGTGGAAAGGGACAGTTGACCTCCATTCCTTAATGCTTCATAGATTGATTTGCTTCAAAATTGCATACAAAAGTACATTTCTTGGATGAGAGAGCAGGGCTATTTACAGGCGACTCTTTATTTTTTTAAAAACTGTGAAAGATATTGTGAAAAATTGTGAATAATCATAACTTGCATGCTAATTTGATCTGGACAACCATGTTGGTTAGTATTTTCACTGAGGATCCAGCAAAACTCTGTCTTGATGGCCACTGGTGAACCAGGAAGTTCAGTTAACCACCTAGGATTTCAATGAAGAGGTTAGCTCCAAGTTAAATGTTATGATGCGGCTGGTTAAATGCTGCATCAGCCAGGTGAATAACATTAATGTGATCTATGACATATCAAATAGGATGGGTTAAATGGGCATGCCATAAGCTGCTGTTGATAAAATGATGAGAATGACATCAATCTCTTCCCATTGCAGTACAAAGAAGAATTCTGGTGGTTAGCTATGACTGGATTGGATTACTGTGTGATGACTTAGCTAAGAAGATGCACAAATGTTCCTAGTCTGGCTCTGAGTGTAGCAATGAGATAAATAAGGCAGATGATGTACTGATGAGCAAATCTTTAATTTCCACAGCAGTTGGCAGCAAATATGAGCACTAAGCAGGTCCTGGGAAGAGAACTGGACCTCATCTTCATGCTATATTTGAAACAGACTTTGAGTTAAATGAAAGAAGTAATAACAAAAATTGTTGATGGAGCAAGATATAGGTCCCACTGCTTTATGTTTCCATGTGCTGCAAGATATATTATGGATGTTAACAAATGTTACACTTTTGCAAAATTTCCATCTCTGACAGTGTCCACAACTGAAACAGTTCAAACAGTGATTGTTCTCATTGAAGTTGAGAGTTTATCTCCATATGGACATTGCCATGAAGGTTGGGCATACATACAATAGATGCAGTTCTGAGGTACACAGGATGCAGTGGTTGCTGCCATATAATAATAGAGAGTGCTAGAAGTAAATACAGTAAGTTTGCCAAATAAACATAAATTCTTGCCTGGGGGTTGCACATGGATTTAAATGGTCTGGGTGAAGGAAACAAAGATCTTCTGATAGTGAGGAAGTTCTATTTGATCTGATTATTCTATTGCCATTTGAATATGGTAGCACTATCATGTTCCAATTAAACCACTGATGTGATAAATGACACATTATATTCAGGTTTGACTGATTCAAAAGCATTGTGCTGTTGCTGTAGAGTGTTATGTAAGTTTCACGACTACTTCTCATGAACACCTTTCAGCAAACTTCGCATTAGCTGGGTCAATCCCAAGCAGGAAGCATGGTCTTTGGCACATTTGTCCATAATAGCCTGTCCTGGACACTAGTTGGTCGGCCTCCTGAAGATTCTGAGATCAAATGGTTGTGTGGATGTTGCTGACCTGAAGATCATTAGTGTCTACAAACCTCCATCTTCGTGCCATTTGACACCATCACTTCCAATGTTCCCTTCCCCATGTGTGTATGCTGGTAATTTCAATTGCCAGCATGTGCAGTGGGGATACAGAGCCACTTCATCAGATGTAGAGTACTTGGTTGAGTGGACTGTAAATAATAACTTAATGCTGCTCCAAAATCCAAAATTTGCAATCAGTTTCAAATCTGGGAATTAGAACACCGGAATCTGGACCTGGCCCTTGCGAGTACCAGGCCAGACAACAGTCTCCCTGACAAATGTGTGCTTGAGAAGTTCCCTCAGTCTCAACAGTGACCCCCGCTCATCACTGCTGAAAAACTTATGGCCCCATTACCAAGTGAGCCAGTAAAGCAATGAGACTCTGCAAGGTTGACTGGAATTACTACAGCCTCCTCACTAACAAAGTCATGCAGAACTTAACATCTTTCTAGCACCACCAATGTTAAGGAGGTTTATCAGGACTTCTACAGTGCCCTTATCAAAGAAGCCAAAAGATCCATCCTACATGTTTGCAGAAACTACTACATACAATATTGGAATAGGGAGTGTGAGAGATTTTATCACACCTTCCAGGACGCCCCCAACTGGGGAAATGTCAAGCAATGCAGCTATGGCATTGCTGTCCTATCTTGACCCTCGAAGGCATGAACGATGGAATGAAACTATCAATTCCATTGACTTCTTACACTTTAGCTGCTTAGCATGGAGTACCCTCAATAGGCTGACAGGTAGGTCGAAACACATCTTTTTGCAAATGTCCCATTTCAGCAAATTGTTTCACATCACAAGTTGTGATAAACGGGATCTTCCCCATGAGGGACTGCGAATCTGCTAGACTCATGGCATCAGAGGTATTTGACCTCTGGAGGGTCTTAACACCAAACAGTCTGATTCTCTCCGGTGATTTCACCATAGAATAGCTCATGTTTGCCCTTCAATGCCTGAAACCTGAGAAAGTCCCTTACCCAGAGTTAATACTCCATGCTGACTCTAAAATGAAATCCTGGTTGTGTGAATCCTCTATTCCTGCCTGGCAATCTCAAGATCCCCAAGATCTGGAGAATAGCACTAGTTGTTGCAATCCTTTGCTGTGGATCCCCTTCAAGAATATCAATTGTCTAATCTATGTCTGTGTCTAGTCCACCATCACCCCACTTCTCCCTGGGAGAAAGATGGTTTCTTGTTTCTGACATGGAAGATCAACCATATATTAAGTCACTTTGCTGACTCAGGAGATTGAAGAGAGCTTTTTGGTGAAAAAGAAGGCAGGTACTGTGTTTGTTGAACTCACAGCAGCCTATGATACAGTATGGTACTGCAGGCTCACCTGCAAACTTCTGTGTCTGCAGCCAGACATGCACATAGTCAAAATAATCATGTAGCTTGTCACAAACTGCAGCTTCACCCTCACCACAAGGAGCAAAAACATTCAGCAGGTTATGACATCTCAAAAACGGTATTCCTAAGGGATCAGTCATGGTACCCCTTCTGTATAAAATCTACACCTATGGCCTGCTTCATCGATATGGCAATTAATGATGCACTCCAGATAGTGACTGGATTCCTGCATCCCACACTATTGAATGACCTTCCTATCCTTGCAGGCTTCCAATGTACTGGGCTTCACCAAATGCACTCTATGCTATCCCTCAGTTGCTGGGTTGTGGTACCAGGCCATCTGATTTACCACAAACTAGCAGATCCTGTCAAGCAGCCTCAGTGACTGAGGTCATGGTACCAATTTGTGCTAACTGCAAAACAGTTCCTCAGGACCATCGAGGAGAAAAATGTCAATGTGGCATGATGGGTGATAATGCTCGGAATACTGAATGGTGTAGCGGTGCTTCCAGACTGCATTCCTTTATCCCTGATACCGGACCTCTCCCGCTGGGATTGGCTCTGCAAGACCAGCATGGACAAGGCTAAATCTCCTTCTAACTGGTGTTGGGCTTTTCTACTCATCCATGCACAAATGGGGAATGGCCTCTTCAGTGATCTGTAAGTGTGGCATGGAGGATTAAATTGCAAACCATACTATGCAGAGATGACAACGCCATCAAATGGCTCTTGAACTCATGTCCCTACATCTAGCCTTAATGGTTTTGGACTCCAGGAGGATTAATTTCTTTATTCTACATAAATGATTCAATGAATGAATGAAGCGATGAAGCATTCAAAATTATGTGAACATGGGGATAATGGATAAACTGTGGGTAATTGTAGCATGACTTCATGCAATTGATTGCTTTGTGGTATGATCTCCAGAATTGGAAAAGCCTTCAGTGACACTCCAGGCAAACACATTTTGATTGCCTGCTTAAGATACATGAGCTTCTATGATTGGAACTGGTTATTGCAATTGTAGACTAACACCATGAACTCCTCCCAGAACTTTTGCCATTCAAGCACATCACCATCAACAGTAGGAATGTCCAGCTTTGTAATTTGAGTTCTGGTGGGAGTGTGCACTGAGCAAAGCAGCTTTCTTGATGCAATGTGAGCAGTTGAAGCTTCTTGATCTTTGCATGCAAATGACTAAATGATTATGGTAATTTCAGTAAAATGAAGAGAAGCTGATTTATTAGGTTTTCACGTGAATCCAAGACTATGTCAATTTTTCAGAACTCCGAATGTCTGTGTGTCATGCAGTTCCTCCTAAAGTATGACACCTTTTAGGAGTAACCACAGAGCATATGCAGTATGACCAGAGCAATGTTGTGGTGGCATTAGTATTTCAGAAAATTTTTCAGAATCCAGGTCTGTGATTCTTTTTTCCATCTTCCCCCTTTTTTAATCCAGTTAGGTAGCTAGACTTGCCTTTAGCCAGTAGTGTCCTATTGGGAGGAATTTGAGCATTAACAATATCCATCTACTAACTTCACTGTGATTTCTAAGACTTCTGCTTGATTCAAAGAGTATAACATTATCATAGGCACACTCCACCCCCACCCAATATATATATATATTTTTTATATGTTCATAAAGCTGGTAAGGAATGGTTTTTGAAGTTGGTGATCATATCAACTTATCAAGTGACTAAAGAAAAGACTGGACTGTTCATTAGTTGAGTAGCCTATCGGTTGAGTAGCTGGTCTTAAAAAAAAATAAAAGACTGGACTATTCCTTAGTTAAGGAGGCCCGTTTTGGGGATGTATAAAATTGTGAGTGAAATGAGTGAATACTCGCTCTTCTCTCCACTGAGGTTATGCTGTGTTGCTCTCACTGTTGGTGGATGGAAAACAACAACACAGAACCTCTACTTCATTTAAGTTGAGGCTTGAGCTCTTCATATATGGCAGCAAACTCTCTTTTGTGGGTAGCCAGCTGTTCTCAATATTACTCATAGGAGTGAACTTCATCATGGTCATCCTCCATCCATGCTAGAATTTCATCAGGTGCCTTGAAATCACATTTAAAATGTAATGCTTGCTTCAGGCGGCCTTTGACTGCTTGTGTAATCAGCAGTATAGGAGAATATAACTTGATGATCTATTGTAGGCAGAGATAGATGGATATGAAGTCATAATCATGTGCTTCTCTAGCATATCTTGTTCTTTTCAAGCTCTTCTGTCATCTCAGAGATCAATAACTTAAAAGTGTTAAGATTTGAAGTTCTTCTCTTGTGTCTCAAATTTGATGACAACTGCCTAGCATGGTTCATTGCCACAGGTTCATCTGGAATGTCTTCCAGGTATTGTTTTTAATGATTGTCATATTTAGTGATGGACCATGTGTAACCCAACTCTTTTTTCCCCTGTTGCTAGAGCATGCTCAAACTCAACCAGATATATGCCAAGGCAGAGAATATTTACACAGGTTGAGAAGCACTAATTGGAAAAAGTTACAAGAAGTACATAAATTTAGTGACTTGCCATAAAGGGGCCAGATATAATCAGTGTCTGGCTTGATTTTCCAAAAATATATGAACCAGTCATATTGCAATAAGATGAAAGAAACCAAAAAGAAAGATATGTGTATGATAAAATCTCTTAAGTGGAAGCTTAAGCACCAACCATTACCAAATAAATGAGAGGTAACACACACAAAACAAACTAATAGACAGTTACACAGAATTACAGTAGAATATATTCAAAATATAAAATACCAAAAAGCTTATTATGTGCAGTTTGGTAGGAATTCTCTTCATTGGTCATGTTGTGGCACTTAATGTTACTTTAATATTTCATTGTTCCTTCCCTTTTGCAAGATATTGACGAGTGTCAGAATGAAATTAACAACTGCTCATACCACAGCTCCTGTGGAAATACTGTTGGCAGTTTCATCTGCCACTGTGATGAAGGATATATTATGGATGCTAACGATGTGTGCCAGCGTAAGTTATGGGGTTTTTTTAAAAAAATTTACACTCTATTTGAGACCTTACCTAGTTGTAGTTGATTATACTGACTTCATCTAAGTACAAAACTCGAATTTTTATGGTATTCAACCCTATCAAGCCATGGCTTTAGATTATTTCATTCAGAGCTTCAGCTCTGTACCAGTAGCTATATATTTGACTATAATCAACTTCAGCATAATGATAGGCCTAATTACATTTCACGATATGGCATGCAACACAAAATTGTGGTTAAAGCAATTTGTACTCACAATTTTTAAAGGTGTATCAATGTAGGTTTGGATTTATTTCATGAAGTCTACATATGTAGGATTATACTCTGAATAAGAACTAAGATCTACATATAGCTTCACGTAAGTTTTTGGTCGGATGTAAACTTCTAGTCAAGGCTCGGTATATGTCCTAATTTGAGATCTACTGTGTTATATTGATTTTTTTTTCCAGTGGTATGATGTGGCCTAGATGTAGTCATGTCTGAATAAAAAGCTAGATAATAAATTGGCTCTGACTTTGTTTATGTCTTTGTCTGAGCCCTTGCTATTGCTGTAGCAGTAAAGTTTCTGAAGGTGAGGCATGAATTTTCTGATGGACATCTAATGAAGCTCTAAAGTTACAGTGAATATGATGGGATAATGTTTCCTCCTTAGTTAAATAAAATGGTGACTGAAAATAAGTTAAAGGTTATCTGAAAAAAATAATAACTTTTTCATTCTTTTTTTTTTCTTTTTTTTTTTCTTTTTTATTTAAATTTTTTTTTAATGCTTTTTTGTTTTTTGGGACCTCTTTACTTATTCCTTTATATTATCCACTTTTCAGCTCTTCTGTGGTTGTTAACTCGCTAGGTGCCAAAAAATGTTACCACTCATTGACCTACTGTAGCAATTCTGCGTACTGACTTGGGGAATTGCTGAAGTAGCTGAAGCAGGGTAATCACTTTCATTGAGTAGCTGTAGCTGCTGCCCCCCTTGTGACATCATTCAAGAGTTTCACCTGCACAAGAAGTAGATTTTGAAAGCCAAGTTATCTTCCTGAATATTGGACCCAATTTTTTTTCTTATCCAGTCAATGGATTCAATATGTTATTATTTTTTAATGTAAATTGAGGAGTTGTAGGATGAAAAAGAGGTGGAAACTTAAGTTGAGTGCACCAAAATTAGTATGAATGCTTGAGAAAGGCTGAATTAGGAAGAACTTTTAATGCTAGTGTATATAGAGCTGTGTATATATATATTGTACATATCAAGCTATATATATTTTTAAATCAGAGATGTTAGCCCAACTAAGAAATATGACAGTAAAAATGAGGGGGGGGGGGTGGAGGTGGAGGAAGATTTCATATTGTAATATTGTTAGTGTATTGGCATCTTTACCTATTTTTGTTGAGATGGAGGGGGGGGGGGGGGATGATTGAGTTTATTGGGAAGAATGTATTTATAGTAATTATTTCTTGTTTTTAACTCTTCATTAACTTTCTATAGCCACAATCAACCATTTCAAAATTCTTCTCTGTACTTAAAATGTACAGTACCAAACACTTTTACCAGCACTAGTATTACACTGTGTGTATGCTCATGGTTCTCTGCAGCGGTGTGCACCTCTCCCTGTCTCCATGGCGGCACTTGTGTAGGTCCCAACAACTGCTCCTGCATGCCACAATTCCAAGGTAAGTTTTATTTCATTCATTATTTCATGTTTATGACTGCCTAATGATATTTGATATGATTAAATTAATGTGTAATCTTAATAAATCCTGCCTGACTAATATCCATCATGATTAATATATTTCGCTGGATTAATAATATATTGCCTGACAAAAAATATCAAGCTTGATAAATTTCTGATCTGGTAGAATTATTGAACCTAATTAATATCAACCTAATAAAAGTGTTAAATTGATCAATATCTAGCCTGAATAATGTTCATTGTAAATAAAATCCAATCTTATTAATTTATATTCAGCGTGATTAGTAATGAATAAATTATGTATAATGAAATTAAAAACTATCTAAGAATAGTATAAAGTGTATTAATATGATAGTTAACAGGCTCATCCTACACACCAGCATTTATGTGTTCAGAGGTGGGCATAGTAACTCAACACCTATGTCTCCAGTATCATTCTTCATGTGAGATACTAATCAAAACCAGAATTACAAATTTAGTTCAAATATATATGTCACAGGGATTCGACTGAAATAGCATCCAGAATCTTATTTTTGTGCCTAAATGGGAAATATTAGTTTTGATGTAGTTGGTCATTGCTACTTTTAGTAATATATTTATAAAACTATCAGTTGACTGGGTGGGTGGGTAAGGGGGTGGGGTTGCCATATGGCCAGGATAAATCAAGTTTACCATGCACTCACAGTTGTGCTATGCTGCAGGAGATTTCTGTGAGGAGGATTTCAATGAATGCTCTACATCTGCTGATCTATGCTCGATGAAGAGTTCTGAATGCATGAACACCTTTGGGGGTTTCCTCTGCCATTGTGCTAAAGGCTATGTTGAGAAGGATTCAGAATGCAAGGGTAAAAAAATATCGAGGGACTATTTTTGTAAATTCAATACCTATAAATAAGTTCCTTATAAATGTAAAAGTTTTGCATATAAGTACATGTTAAATACATGAGTACATGTCTAATGCATAAATATATATTAGGGACCAGTGTGAGAATTGAGTGTATTGTAGCCTTCTGATTGATTAACCTTATTTACTCTAGTTTTGCTTTATGTGTTCATTTCTTTTGCTAATCAATGAAACACATGCTGTTTTGTGTTGCCAGATGTTGATGAATGTTCACTCAAGATCAATAATTGCCTTCGGTCTGCTCAGTGTTTCAACACTCAGGGTGGCTACAAGTGTGCATGCTTTGATCACAAAGGCTTCAAAGATTGCACAGGCTCCTGCTCACACAAGGGTGTACTCTACCCTGATAAGAGCAGCTACATGGACCAATGCAGGAACTGTACCTGTTTGGTGAGTGTATGAAAGATGAAGGGGTGTGTTGTGGAAATCAGCTGTACTTTTGATGTTGTTTGCATATGCACAGAGAAACATCCAAAGAGAATTATATTGGGATCTGGCAATTTGTTCCTTATAAAGAAGAGATTGTCCTTTCTTTTGGTTCTTCACCAAAATATATTGTTACCAAAATTGCATATTATTATTACAACATGGAAGAATATCCCAACCATCAATGCAATTGTCCAGGTTACTTAAATCTATTCTGATCACTGACTTTGTTGAAAGTACAAAAGTTGATGATGTAAGGAAAGGTACCCTCTTGTTCAAAACCATTGGTGAAAATCTCAATGTATAGCAATTTTATGGAGGGATACAAAGTGCAGTTTGATTTTTTCATTTATTCTTGTAGAAGCAAATATTTACCTTAATAAATATACTTACTCTGTGTAGATCCAATCAGGGATGTTTAGTTACCCTCTTTTGTAAGATAATGTGCTTATTGGAGGGTCCAGTATAGAATATTTCATAGTAGGTATAGCTCTAGCCACCACATGATGTAGTTCTCCTGCCACATAATCAGAGATTCTATCTGCACTCATGATAAACATATATCACCATGTCCAGAAATGTGGGTTCCTATCATTTGATATACAATAACATTAATTATGGACAGGTTGATATAAATACAGAGACTGATAAACAGACACAAAGAAACACACTAGAGATGGTGACACAGGCAGACAAGTGTATTTTTAAGTACACATATGCTTTCTTTATTTGCTATCAAAGAAGCCAAACCTTACATTTAAATATAAGCATTTGTGCAGACTGAATTTTTTTATACTGTCAATTGCTTTCTTGATTAAATATATATTTTAGCTAATTATGTGTGAGTAGTTGATTATTTGATTATGTGAGTACTACAGTTAAAAATATTTTTATTGGTTGTGTGTATAAAAACAACAACAATATTTACTCTCATTGATTTAAAAACGTCCACCAAATATTAAATTTAAGTATGTGCCATGTATTAGTGGGTAAGGTTTGGCCTTAAGAATTATAGACTATACTTCATTTTCATTATTTTTAATTGTTGAAATTGATTATCTGAATTAGAATCACTGTAAAATTTACCAAGAAAGCTCCTTGAACAACCACCACTTGTTAACAAAATTAATTAAAAATTGGAATCATTTTGATTGTAATAGACAATAGAGAGATTTTGATTGGGGCCAAACTTTATTTGTATATATTATGCTATTTTTATACTTGAAGGGTAACTGAACTGGAAAAAAAAATAATTTTTTTATTGTCTTATTTTGTTGTCCTTGATGCATAATCTGGTATAAAAAATTTTGGAAAATTTTAGTCCAGTATTCAGGAAGAAAACTTTGCTTAAAAATTTTACTTCCTGTGGGAGTGTAACTAGTTATGATGTCACATGGGGGACAGCTGCAGCCAAATCTCAATGGCGGTGATACACTATTTCAAATAACTTCAACAATTCCTGGGGTCAGGAGGCCCAATTCTACAGTAAGTCCAGGATTGGTAGTAGCACATTGACATCTAGTGCAATAGCAACTGAAAAAGATTTGTAGAGTTGGAAATCTGAAGGAATAAGTGAAGAGATCTGCCCCTTGAGAGAGTGCAATAATTATTCATACCTTCATATCCTAGATACTGCTCCTCAGTTCCATCTATCTCTGATTCAGGTAAAAAAAATGAGGATCAAAGACTTTCTGATTTGTCATGATAAAATATGGCTATCTGAAATTTTTTTTTTTTTTTTAGCTTTGTCTACTTTTGGTGTGGAGCTAGATATTTAATAACTAGCTATATAGCTACAGAAAATGAGTATCTTGTTATGGTAATACTCGCTAGCTAGCTTGCCATTTTTGGTGTGGAGCAAGGTAGTCCAGGGTAGTTACTAGCTATAAATGTTATAACCTTATAATATGGAATCACATTCTGGTTATATAACTGGATGGATTGGTATTCCTTTTTCCTCTAGAGTTAGGATAATGGAGGTTTAATTTTTTTTTTTTGTTTTGCATATGTTTCATTATTAGGGAGGAGTACTTACTTGCAGGAAGGTGTTGTGCAACTGTACTGGTGTGAGGAGCCTGCCTGCGGAATGTTGCCCAGAATGCAATAGAAGAGGTAATGCAGAAGCTGATGGGAAAGTGGATTGGAATGTAATGAACAGAAAGGAAAACACAAAACTTTGATATAATTACTACAAACCTTGTACTGTGTTATCTGTCTATCAATTAAAAAAAAAAAAAAAAAAAAAATTACAGTTGTATGTACTTATGTACCTATTTGGCTAATGGCCTGCCAAACCGTTGGATCTAGAGACCTTTAAAATTGGCATGCTTATACGACTTGACCCAGGGAGTGATCTGATCATGGTTAGAACCCCGGGGGAGGGTAATCCTAAGGCGGTGGTCCCAAAACCTTAGTTTTGCATAGTTAAGTAAACTTCCTTCCTACATGAATAACCACACAGTTGTATTACAAACTGCACAGGAAATCCAATCTCACCATTATTATTATAACCCAAACAAATTCAAAAGGATATTATACCACAGTTTGGTTTAGCTTTGTAAACTGGTTATTTTAAAAATGCTAACTTTTTTTTATCGGCATGCAGTCCATTCATATAAAAAATTTTAAAAAAAGAGAAGAAACAGGTGATTTCCAAAACCAACAGTCACCACCAGTCAGTAAGGAGTGAAAATCTGTGCTGCAATTAAAACCAAGAGGAACATACTTTTGGTAAGGTAACTAATTTTGATCATTTCATTCCAAACCACACCTTATGGGTCTGATTGTTCATCATTATACCATGCCTCCAAAATATTCTGACTTTTCTATATTAAAAAAAAAAAAAAAAAAAAAAAAAAAAAAAAAAAAAAAAAAAAAAAAAAAAATCAGTGGACAACATCAGAAAATGAATGGGCAAAGTAGGAAATCAACCTTTCAGCATTACACAATGCTTTCGAAATATCTTGGCCTTTCGAAAAAAAATAATACAACAGGCAACCTTGTTGCATGCTTACTAATGAGCTGCTGTTATTTGAATGAAGCCACAAGGTCTAGAAATGGTGTATTGAGTGGTTTTATTCATGTTTCATGTTGACACTGACATGGGCAAAGCTTAATCTGCATTCATAAGAAGTGTTCAAAGAGGGATTTTTTTTCATTTTAATTTGAAATCATAACATAATGGAGAGACCTAATCAGGGTATATAGATTCTAACGTAAAATAAGGTAAGTTTTGGAAGTTTTATGTTGATACATACCTCTTTTTTTTAAATAAACTGGATTTTTTTTTATTGCTATAATTTTTTTTAAATTTTTTTTTAGTAAATGGACAAGTTCATGTTATTAATCAATGCATGCGTTATATAATATTTTGTTTGCATGTTGGGATTAATTACAATATCAGCATATGAAATATAATTGGAATACATTTGTTTTATATCTGAGGATTGTTGTGTTAATGTGAGAGAAAACGTGTGGTAAGTATTCAATTTTATAATTGAAACGGTTTAGATTAATTTTGTCCAGTTGTTTTACATTCATATTGTCTGCAGATTGTTCCATTCTTGGGGGCTCTGTGCATATACATCCAGGCACTTCCTGGGTAAATCCTTATAACCGCTGTGACAGATATGAATGCTCACAGGTACATCCTTTTTTAATAATTTAACAGCACATAACTTGTGCAATTACAGTTATTCTGGTTCTCTGAGTACCATAGCAATGGGTTGGCACATATGTACATGTATTTATAAAGTAACAGCCATGTTGGTTGACCTGTAGGAAAGTGAGAAACAGAATTGCAGCCATAAAGAATATTTGCAATATTTTATTATCACAGTCTGCTAACTGAGTACACTGTACTGTGCAAATAATATTTGAGCAACTGCAAAATTTGATGTTTCCCTTTATTTCCCTTTATTTCTTCCCATATTTTCAATACTGTGCTTTATGGTCAGCTGGAAATAGTCATGCTACCAAAAAAAACAAAAAACAACAAAAACAACTTATCCACTCAAGAAAGCCTAGAAACTCAATTTTACAAACCAAAAACAAAAACAAAAAAAAATTCTGCCATCCACCTACCATGAATATCTCAAATGGACCTTCATATCCAATATACTTATATTTTTCACTAGAAATGCATACAGTTTGCAATACACAAAATAGTCATTTTTATCTGAGATACATTGATTTTCAATGCATTAACTGCTTAATACTGTTCACTTTTTCTGTCTCTATTTAAATAGATATATGTACGTATTCCTTTTTGTGTGTGTGTGTAAATTTCTCTCTATAAAAAGTATGTGTTATCATGATGCAGGACCTAGTTCAGTCATTTGTCAACATCACTCAGAGCTGTCCTGAACTGAATTGCCATGAGCAAACCATTCCCGAAGGAGAATGTTGCCCTGTCTGCCTATGTAAGTCAGAGCCCCTAATAATATCAAGTTTTCATTGGATTAACCAAAATCCCAAACAAAAACATTTTATTTTTGTGTTTAAATTAGCGCTTGTCATCAGGAAGGTTTGTTTATGAATTAGAATAGACATTGCAAGATCAGCTTTATAACTGTAATAGTAAGTGAATGATAGTTTTAAAGTTGATTTACACTTTGTATTTTGTATTCAGAAGCAGAGAAGGACTGGTAAATATTTATTTGTTGTATTTTTATTATACAGTTCCTCTATGTGACGTGAGCAGAGAAGGGAAAACATTGTCAATACGTAATGGCTGCAAAATATACACTTGCAGAGTAAGTATCCATTTTGCAGGTAGAGTGCTTGGAGAAATGCATATCTCATTTTTTTAAATAGTGCAGAAGCTGCAATATTCCTGTAGTGTTATAATTTTTTTAAGTCTTGGGGAAGTCAATGACAAAACGACTATAAAATGTTACCTTGTGTTGCATCGTGTTATGTTGTGTCATTCATGACATTTCAAGTTTGTTTTACTAGTTTTTTTTTTAAATATTGTTCATACTTACAATTCTGTTGTTTAGTAAGTATTAATTGCATTCACAAAATGGGTATAAAATAAGACAGGTATGTTGATACAAACAATACGGATAGCAACAGTAAATAAGCTTGGTAGTGAAGTGACCTCTTTGATCTCTTGGTACATGTCATTACAATGTGTTTCTAACCAGTTACTCTTACTCCTGGAGTTGGTGTTGAGAGTTCACAGTTCTTATTAGCACTCTAATTATTCACATCATTCACACCACATAAAACTTTATTGTCCAAATGCTTAATTATACATAAAACAAACTATTTAATATCATTGAAGTAATGTATGCTGATCATTGAGAGTAGGTTAGCACTTAATTTTGTGGTCAACTTAAAATAAAGTGTATAAATGATGGTTTGGCATAGAAACTGTTATTATTATATGACCAGAAAATGAAACACCAAATTTATTCCTAAGCATCGAGCAGGTTTACGGATATGGTATAACTGCTATTGTTGTATCTATTTATAAAAAAAACGTTTATATCTATCTCTCTGCATCCATATAATTTTGGGTAACTGTATGTATATCTGATCAAATGTTCAGGATTTTTTTCTGCAATTTTCAAGTTTTTACTGTTTTGTATTTAATAAGTTACTAACATTATGCCATCCTTTGTAATATCAGACTGTGAAAAATTTTATAAAACTACAGCCAATATCCTCTTATAACTCTTAAAGCTCAGGCTGGCATTGTACTCTAGACATCTCCCTTACGCTATTTGGACGTACTTTCTTTATAAGTCCCATATTCCAATTATTGTTTTGATTGAGTATTGTACACACACTATTCCATTCTAAGCTCACACTGACTTGTATATATATATATATATAAGCATGCTAACTGAATTGCACTTGAATTCACAAAGTTTGAGTCAATATTCTATACCAATACATTTCCCCCCTTCCTTTTTCTCCTTCATAGCTGTCAACTTGGGTTCTCACTAAAAGTGTCAATTGCCCAAAAAGAAATTGTGATGCACAAGATGTTGTCTTTTTCAGGAATGGATGCTGCCCAGTATGTCGACATGAAGTTCTTGGAACCTATCCCATGCAAATGCAATGCACATGAATGATTGCCCAATGCAATGAATTTGATTACATGATCACTTTGACTTTATCATAGTCCTAGCAGACTGCACTATCATTTGTAGTACAAGTTAATATTTGATATAATTAAAAGTGAAATATACATTAGGAATGAAAGGATGTGGGTTATTTTCAGGCACACAAAATCATGTGCATGAACAATGCCATAGCTGTAAACACACATACATATATACACACATACATATACATACATCACATCTATATACATAAAAATAGATGTCTGTCTGTTTGTATGTTTGCACCATCATCCTGGCCAAACCTGTGGGTAAATTTCTCTGAAACCTGACGTGATCATAGGTTTTGACCCAACTTAAAACATGAGCTAAAAAATCCAGAAAATGCTTACAATGGTGACAAGAAAAGCCAAAAATGGCACTTTGGCCAGACAAACCTAACCCATGGAGTTTCAGATCTAAAACTTGGGATCCACACACAACTTGACTCTGGGATTCATATTGGCCAGGTTTCACCAGGCCACACCTCTTTCTCTTATTGTCTAAGGTAAAAAATGAAAAAATGTTACTTTGGGTATAACACTTGGATCTAGGGAGTTAGACCTACTAACCCTATATGTTTGGAATCAAAGTCATCTGGGGAATGTTTTAAGTATAAAAATAGGGCCACAACCTTTTCTCTGTTTACATCAGGCTAAAAATGGTACTTTGGCTAGACAAACCCTTGTGTAAAGCTAAAAAGTTCACCAAAAAATAGAACTTCTGGATAACGCTTGGACCGAAGGAGTTAGACCCACAAACCCATCTAATATATAGTTAGGTTTAGGTATGTATGTGTGTATAGATATGACAGCCAACCTCTTGGATATAAAGGCCTACATATGGCATGTGGTCTTCAAGAACCTGGGTGAGTTATACTAAACACGTGGGTATGATAATGGGTGTGGTTTTGTTACAGCCACACAAACAGGAAGTTGTTTTGCTACCAAAAGTGAATCAAATGACCAATCAGGCCAAAATTTGGCATGTCGTCTTCAAACACCTAGTTAAGTATTAGTAACTACATGTGGGTGTGGTTGTCAATAGCCACACCCACAGGAAGCTCTTCTTTTTTTTCCTATCAAAAGTTAATTAATGAACCAATCAGGCTATAATTTGGCATGCAGTTTGAACTAACTGAGTGAGCATTATTAACCACATGAGGGTGTGTCAATGGGTGTGGTTTAGATATTACCACACCCATAGAAATTAATTACACCTGCTAAAAACTAATTTATGGACCAATTAGGCTGAAATTTGGCATGTGGACTTCAACTGACCAGGTAAGCATTACTAACCACATATGGGTGTGGTTTTGTTAGGGCCACATCCAAAGTATGTCATTTTGACTACCAAAAGCATTTTAAAAGGACCAACTGGGCTGAAATTTGGCATATTATCTTGAAGTTACCGATTGAGCATTATTAGCCACATGCAGGTGTGTCAATGGGCATAATTTGGTATTTAGCCACACCCACATAAGTTGTTTTGGCTGCCAGAAGCTAAATAAAGGACCAACAAGGCAGAAATTTGAGTGGCTTCTATAAGTTTCATGTTGACATTGGCCGGGCAACACATACATGTATATACACATACATATACATACACACATACATACACATTCATGCACACATACATGCATGCATATGTACGTGTGTACGTATGTACATACATACATACATGCATGCATGCACACACACATACATACACATCATACACACAAATACATACACATCATACACAAAATACATACACATGCATACATACACACATACATACATACATACATACATACATACATACATACATACATACATACATACATACATACATACATACATACATACATACATACATACATACATACATACATACATACATACATACATACATACATACATATATACACTGTTGTTATTGTTTTATTTATTAGGAGGGGGGACATCCTAGGGCTGCTAAAGCTATTCTCCATGATGTGCTCTGCAATTCAGCTCAATCTGTTGAGTGATAAGAACCAAGAAATGACCCTGGAGCAAATTTTCCAATTTATTGAAGCAAAAGAAACTAGAAATGCTCTGCATCACGCCTCCTGACCACCCAGGGTGCTGATGAACAGCACTTACAGGGATCAGAGAATAAGTCAGTGAAGGACCACTGTGAAATCATCCCCTCCCATCCTAACAGAGAAACCCAGATGTGAGAAATCAACGCATGTGCTTGTATTACAGAAAGATAGGACATGGACAGAATGCTTCCCCCAGGACATGCAGAAAGAAGTCCATGCCTATGCAGATACTGTGGCTGTAATCATCAACTCAAGGTGTGTAGGAGTACCAATGCAGCCAAAGTTAAGCATGGTAAGTACGAAGATGTAATCTTCGATGCTCTCTGTGTCATTTTTCCTCTAGTAAAAACCATTGATGGAAGTCCATTGCTTTTGACCATCATCTCTACAACAAGCTCTCCGACTCAGGAGTGAAGCACCCCTCCAAACCTCAACCCTTCATCAAACTCACAACCGAAGCACTCTGTGACAACTACGAATGTCTCAGCTTCACCCTGACTTCCACTCCCAAAGCTACCCTAATTCATGCCATGGCTCATACTGCTGCCACAGTTGCTTGGCCAGCATTAATATCATAAAAGCTGACTTGGCCTGAAGGTCATCATAATAAATATGCATGCTGCAGAGGATAAAGACATTAACATATTAGGTACCACCATCTCATAATTCTGTGGGCAAAGACAAATCAGGAATATTACTTCAGACATGCCAAATAACATGTGACCAACAACCTGGATAAACTCTTCCTCAGTAGGGTAGCATGCATCACCCTTGGCATAATCACTTTTTTTTTATCTCTATTGGAGAGATTGAATATAGCAAGACCAACACTGCTGCAGGCCTCGTTGACTCAAAGGAAAAATACACAATGGCCATCTACAGTAACAGCTGCCTCACAGGAGATTGTAATGCCCAAGAGGAAGGCACACCCCCCCCCCCCTCCACTAAGCTACCATTACCCGGCAACATCGAAAATCGTAGGAAACTCCAACAATACCTAATTGACTGTTACAAATTAAGCATATTCAAAACTGTAAGCAACAATCTTTGCCACTGATGGATGTCCACTAATGTAAATGATGCAGAATCTGTGGCACATCACTCCCCTATAGCATTGTAGTATATTGGCTATCAAGACAACTGACTCTGATTATTTATTGTACTATATGAATAGACTGAATAGAATAGTAATTATTGATGGTGTGTTTTGGGGTAGTCATAGTTATTGATTGCATGTTTAGGGGTGGTCATATGTGGTATGATTTATTGTTGTATTATCTAACTCCTCATTAGTGCTTTCACATAAAAGTAGATGCTTGATGGCAAGTAATTTTGCTCAATTACTTGCTATTCTGATTCTTGTTGGAATTTAGCAAAGTTGTTCGAGATGATGTCAAGGCATGACTTCACCAAAATATGAGACAAGGCATGATTGAGATGGTTCTCATTGGAGAACCCTGTATAATTATGTGGTTATACATGACAACTTGCCAAGAACAATAGAAAACCATCACAGGTCATCAACTTCTACCCTCTGAATGCCCATGCCACCAGGGAGACCCATCACATGCTGTCACCATTTTATTAGGCGAGATATTTACCTCATGGTGAGATGAGGATTATATTTATTGCCTGGAATGGATACCACAGTACACCTATCCATGAGCACAACCGCCACCTCATCACATTCGTCACCCCATGGAGCAGATAATGATACTGCACTGCCCCTCAATGATATATCACTTTAGGAGATGGCTACTTGAGACACTATGATGAGCTAGTATCAACCATACCTAACATGACCAAATGTATCAAGGACACTCTATTCTGGGCAGATGACTTGGAAGAAAGCTTCCATCAAGAGGCCCAGTGGCTTGACATTTATGGCTGGAACGGTAGAACTATGAACCCTGACAAGTTCATGTTTGGTCAGTGACACAGATGAGTTTGCTGGCTTTGAAAACGCCATGGATTGTGTTCGACCTGCAAGAAATACCTCTGAGCAATTACAATATTTTCCACACTAAAGAACATAACTGATGTCCGATCATGGTTAAATCTCATCGATAAGGTGCCACATGCTTCAGCATGACTGAAAAATGATTTACTTTCATCAACTGTTGAAACCAAGAACTCCTTTCCACTGGGATGACTACTTCAATGACCTATTTGTAGAGTCTAAAGTTATCATAGCGAGTGAGATTCCTGAAGGTGTATATATCTTTGACAAAACTAGGCTGATATACCTAGCCACTGACTGGTCACAATGGACATTGATTTTGGTTATCACAAAACATTGCAGATGCCCCAGTACTGATATATTCTGCTCTCATACAGGATGGAAAATCACCCTTGTCTGGCAGTCACTTTACTCACCTATTTGAATTTTATCATGCACCAGTTGTGGGTATAGCCCTGGCAGTGGCCGATGCACTATATTAGTCCAGACACTTTGTCTTAAGGTTACAGTTCTCATCATTGCTGTGGATCACAAGTCACTCTTGGAAACCAGTCACTTGGTGACGTAAGAAATTATGACTCAGAAATCTCAAGTAAAAAACCCTGTGCTACAGATTCTGCATGGTTCCCATACCATGAGCAAAACAGCAGGCCTCTGACATCATATGACATTGCCCCACAGGCAATCTGAACCCTCCCAAGATGGACTTGATAGATGTCAGTGTCACTATCTGTGACACCAAACAAAATCCCTTCTTAATATTCCCCACATCTTCATCACCAGCATTAGACATGCAAGAGACTCTGGATGTTGTCAAGGATGTTATCTGTATCACTACTGCAACATCCCTCAGCTCCCTTCAATCCATCACATGGGACCAAGTTTGCATTGCAACTACCAGTGATGAATATATGGCACAACTGGTTAAGATCATGGAGTCATGCATGCCAGAGTTTCTTCATGAGCTACCTGAGCAAATCCACCAATATCACCAGTTCCTAAGTATCTCCACACTGTGGATGGCATTGTAATCTTCGAGGATCATATAGTTACCCCCCTTCTCTTCGAAAAACCTGCATATCTGTGCTTCATACATCCCACCAAGGCATGTATTCAACTGTAAGGGCTGAGGCTTTCATATTTTGACCTACCATCACTTCTGCCATAGCATCGATCAGAAATGGCTCTGACCACTGCAACCTCATGGCTCCCTCACAACCTAGTGCAACACCCACTCCCCACATCTCCTCCATGTGCCCATTTCAGTGTATCTGCTACAAAGGGGTTAACTACCTTGTGATTGTTTACAGATACTCCAACTGACCAATTGTTGAAAGGACCTCAAGAGGTGCAACCAGCTTGATCGATAGTCTAAGGAGATCATTCCTGACATATGGCATTGCAGATGAACTTTTATCTGATAGCGGTCCCAAATTTACTGCTGCTGTGACCTGTACATTCCTGAAGAACTATAGTGTGTATGTCGTGCTTGAAGTCAAGACAGAGAAGAGACTCATCACCAATAATACTGAACCTGATGGCAAACTAGATACAGTTTTCAGCGTGCCATGCTACAATACCGCATTATCCCAAACAAGGATACTAAATTGTCCCTGGCCATGTGCATGTTTAGACAACTGATTAAAGACTTCATTCCCATAATCCCAGAAAATACACACCTCATGACACTTGGCGTGGAATGGTGGAACATAAGCGGAGCACACTAAGCATCTGCCAGCCATTGCCATAGGAGACCAGGTCATAATTCAAAACCTAACTGGCCACAATCCCACCAAATGGGACAAGATTGGCTCAGTGATATAGATTCATCAATTTGACCAATATGTTGTGAGAGTTGGTAGCCAAGGCAGAGTGACCCTGTGCAATATGAGGTTCTTGCAGAAATATATTCCAGTCTATGCACAGAAACCAAGAGTAGCCCCTGGAGGAGGGGGGGGCAGTTGTATCACGAGTCCCCCATCATTGTTATTCAATACTCTGGCCTGTCACTTTCCACCTTACTTTCCATTGCAGATGTTCCTTTGCTACCTATTATCCACCTGCAATTAGAGCCACTGTCCCAGCATTTCCCACCTATCCTCAATCCATCACAGAATTCTCTGCTTGGCATGCTCCATTTACTGGTGCAACCAGACGTTCTACACATGAGAGGAAGCCACCTGCATGGCAAAATAGTGGGGACTATGACATGTCCTGTATGATATACTATATGAAATTACTTCACTTGATGAATCATCCCTAACCAATCTTTTAATGTCAGTCGATGCTAAATCTCTCTGGCAGAGACACCAATGACTTGGAGGGAGGCAGAGAATAATCAGTTGATAGTGATTGTTGATAATACAAGGACACCTTACCTTATGCCATTCAATAACCTTAAAACACTATGCGACACATTTCCTTGATTCATTCAGTAAAGTATGTTATTCATTCATTCAAATCATAGCAGAAGGCACAATTTGACTATTGATTTGCAAAAATCCCATCAAAACTCCTCCACAGTTGTTCAAATTGGCAGATAATTTTGGGGTTAAACTCTATTTCTTATACCGTACAGTGTATATGCAGTATACATTTATAGAATTCTCAGTTGCTCAAATCTGCAGTCAATTTTAGGTTTAAACTCTAATATCTTGTACAGAGACCAGAGTCAGTGTTCAGTCAACTCTACTTTATTTTTGAAAGCATGTATAAAAAAAAAGAAGTTACTTTACCCCAAAGGGCGCAATATGACTAGCTAAATCTAAAATTTCTCAACTGCTCACAAATTTATGCCCCTACTTCTACTTCGTATCATTAGTATATCTATGTCTATTGAAAAGAATAGATTATGGATGTATAAAAAGAAGTTGTTCCTATTGTAGTTTGGGAGTGTGGGTGTGAGACACTGAAAATACTTGTGAACAACCACAGTTATAAATAGAACAGCTCAACATTGATAGTGATGGGAACCTTGGAATATCACCTTAGCTGTAGAAATATGATGCACATTTGGTCATATCCTTCACTCTCACTAGCTAAATTATCTTTTATACCTCTCTTTGTAGCTGACTCTGTTGCTTGCTAAAGCTTTTATTTTAATATGAGTTGCTCACTTTTGTAAGCATTGACCAGCTATAATCTATGCTCATCTTACATTAAAGCAATCAGCAACAGTATGAATATCTGGAAATAATTGTGCTATATGTTCTGGTTTTAACCATACGAACTATACTAAACAATCTGTGTCAGCATTTGAGTGTGACAGAACTAATATAGCTACATAGCTCTAGCCAAAATAACTAATCTGGGCAATATCTGAGCTGAGCAATATTAGAAATAAACCTGACCTATGTATTTACAGTACCCCCAACTCTGAAGCCTCACTTAACATTTGACCCAAATGTTATTCTCTGAAGAAGTCCAATGGCCTTTTTCTTCACCTATCCACTCTAACAGTAAACGCCCTCTCAAAATGTTTTATTGACAAAAGATAGTCACTGTAAAACTAGATAAGGATGAACCATGTAACTGCCTCATAGACACAAATTATAGAAGGCATCTAAGTCCAAAAGATCCAATGCACTGGACATTCACAAGTGGGGCTGTTAAGCTTAGACTCAACAGCCTTTTTTTGTACTGTTGTTTTTCTTCTTCACTATCTTCTGGCTGCCTCCCTCTCTCTCATTCACCAGTTCATGTTCTTGTGCTAATTACCTAGCCCAACTCCTTTAATTAAGGGAATTATGAAATTGTATCTTCTAGGTTTTGATCCTTTACCAACCACAGCACTATCCTTTTATCATTTTGTATCTAGAGAAGTCATGGTGGAACTTTTTTTATTATCCCCCTCCCTGAAATTTTTTTAATGGATATAATTAAGCTACTTTGTCCACTAACTGAAATCTGGAGATTGTTCTGCATTAAACAGAAATAAACATTAACCAGCAGCGACCCCTTGATATCCATAAGAAAAAATTGATGAGCACGCTGGGAGATGACTTAAACATCACCACTTCTATGCACTAATATTACATAAAGTATTCACAATAATGCGTGTTAATTTACTGTGCATGATAGAGTCAGTACTAGTACACATAGTTCACAGTTAAAAGAAACTGTTACTGTAGCAGTGTGATTATGCTATGATTCTCATTCTTCTTGCCCATCTCATCCCTCATGTGCATTGTGTGAGAGAGGTGCCAAGAACTTCATGCCGGCAAACAGGGCAGCATCCCTTCTTGAAAAAGACAACATCTTGGTCTTCGCATTGTTGTGGTTCACATTCAACACTGTATGTGAGAATCCACCCTGAACTCTGCAAAGAGAAATCAGGATATCATACACAAGAATTTAACAGTGTGAGCATATGTGAAGGCATGTGCTTATAGGCTATAGCTCAGGTGATCTTCTAAACCAGAGTTTACTAATGTGAGCTTATAGAGAGCATTTGCCTATAGCTCATATGAGCTTATAAACCAGAGTTTATCAGCATAAGCTTATAGGAGCATGTGCCTATAGCCCAGGTGATCTTATAAAGCAAAGTTTACCAGTGTGGGCTTATAAGGGAGCATGTGCCTATAGCTCAGGTGAACAGATGTGGCCAGGTTTTATCAGTATGATGAAGTATAGACAAGATTGTATAGAGCTATACACTTACCGTGCAAGTGTACTCTTTGCAGCGATTATGTATCGACACTGTTCTGCCCTCTCTGCTTGCATCACATGTAGGCACTGCACACCAGGTAAAATATTATTTTTTTAAAACAACAACTCTTTTTAGGAAGGAAGGGGAAAAAACAACAGTAAATAAATGCCAAGTACATAATTACCACTTCCACCAATACCAAAAAATATATATATATATTTATATTAAGAAAATATTCATTACTAAATTATTCACATACGCTGGCCTGCCTGTCGTGTGTGTGTGTGTGTGTGTGTGTGTGTGTGTGTGTGTGTGTGTGTGTGTGTGTGTGTGTGTGTGTGTGTGTGTGTGTGTGTGTGTGTTTCTGTTACATCCTGGGGCTGTAGGTAACATTTTTACACATTCAGATGGACTTCCTGGACATGCATACACACACAGGCATATGTGAATTATTAGTGATGAAATTTTTAAGGAAGAAGGGAAAAAAATCAAAATTTTTGGGAGTTCTTTTCGGCTATTTTTTTTCGAAATACTTCTTTGGAGTTAATTATGGCAAAAATTGGGAATATGTACTTGGGGGGGGGGGGGGGAGTGGTTAAAAAAAATCAAACCATTTCGCGTGTAATTCTTTTAAATGCTTCACTTTCCTACTTTCCTACAAATTAATTGGACCAATATCCATATTTTCAGAATAGACACACACATCTAGAACTGCTAAATGAAGAACATGTTTAGTCCTCAGTAATCCTTATTTAGTTCACTTCGGCTTAAACTGGTATACATTACTCTCCATATTTTAACACCAATGTAATGGTATGCTTTTAATCTGGGAAATTTGTAGATATAGTAAGAATCCAAAAAATATTGTCTAATCTGCTGCAAGCTGCATCATATCCACAGACAAATGTCACCCCCTCAAATCTAATCCCCGCCCTGCAACAGAGCTCCACCCCCTCAAATCTAATTCCCGCCCTGCAACAGAGCTCCACCCCCTCAAATCTAATCCCCTGCCCTGCAACAGAGCTCCACCCCCTCAAATCTAATCCCCGCCCTGCAACAGAGCTCCACCCCCTCAAATCTAATCCCCTGCCCTGCAACAGAGCTCCACCCCCTCAAATCTAATCCCCACCCTCCAACAGAGCTCCACCCCTTCAAATCTAATCCCCTGCCCTGCAACAGAGCTCCACCCCTCAAATTTAATCCCCGCCCTGCAACAGAGCTCCACCCCCTCAAATCTAATCCCCTGCCCTCCAACAGAGCTCCACCCCTTCAAATCAATAATCTTGACAATCAACATAAAAAAAACGAGCAGTTCTTTGATTGCCTTTATAGAAAATATGATACCAAAGAGTTTTGGTCCTGTTTCACTTACATAGGCAGATGGGGCAGCATTTTCCCGCAGGAATAGTTGTCTCAACACAATCCAGTTCAGGACAGCTCAGAGAGAGGTCAACAAAGACAGGATTAAGGTTCTGCAATGAGAGAGAACATTGGTTGTTAAAACAAAGTTAAGTATACATGTGTAGTAGGCAAAGAACACACCTTCATATGATAATTGAAGGGATTTACGAACAATTATAAATGTTATTTAGGATATCTTTTTTTAAAAAATGCTAACTTTATTTCGAGACATTATGTCCTATATACACTGCACCTGATCTGCTATGGCATAATCTGACTGAGAAAAACTACAAAGACTTCCTGAGATTACACTCTGTACTTACCTTTACCTGACTCCCCGCCCCCCTTCAATCAACTATTACTTGATATGTAAATGACACCTCGCTGTGACTAAGTGTCTTTATCACTCACAGATAGCAATATTCTGGTAATAGTATATAGATTTTTGATGCACTGACCAGAGGTGTGTGATGACAGAGGACGTGATGGTGGATATTGTAGCAAACACTTTAGCATATGGCAAGAGTGATGAAGAAAGCTTAGCTTGAGGATGAAAACTGTCATTCAGTCACCCCCAATGAGGTTTTGTTTCCCTGGATTTCAATGCTTTGACTTTAATCTCAAAGCACTACTTCACTATTATGAATGTCTAAATGGTAAAGTGTCATCAAATGTGTATTCATCATGAGCACACGTCGCTTCCTTCAATATATCTCTTGTTTTTAAATTAAATTTTCCATATGGTTTAAAGATTTTCAAGTTGTCCATGCTATAGCTTCCAATATATTAATAGTACTTTAGCAAAGGTTTTCTGATGTATAACTACAAATTTAGTACAGCTCATCATATATTCTGTGATTGTGGCCTACGCACTGAGAACTTTTAGTGCTATTGCTTCATGAAGAACTTTCCACTGTATTTTTCTTCATAGAGGAACCAGAATAAACGATATGTAATTATAGTGATTGTTGCTATGGATACTTGACAGATAAAAAAAGAGAAATGTTATGCTGTTTGATAATCGTACACACCTGTGGACAGTCATATCTCTCGCAGCGGTTGGAGGGGTTTACCCAGGAGTTGCCAGGACGAATAAGAACAGTGCCTCCAAGAATGGAACAATCTGTAAAGAAAATGGAATAATGGCTAGGATCATGTAATCAACAATTATCAGGAACACGAAATTTTACACCAGGCAATTATAAGATACATAATACATATAAATGCTACTCCTCTATTAATAAGAACTAATGACATTAAAATCTTAGTATGAAACACAACAAAATTTGATAAATATTTTTGGCATGCAGACACTTTAGTAAATCAAGTTCAGCAACAATTAATACATTTAAAATTTATGTACTAGTATGATCTTATATAGGGGGACAGGTGGGGAGGGAGGGGGAAATATTAAAAAAAAAAAATTTTTTTTTTAAATTTTGGCGTATCCCTAATAAAGTAATACACCTACTAATTAATCTATCATTTTTTTTTATTTTAAACATTTTAAATAAACATTATTAAGCTCTCAGAATAATGTACTGATCAAACACATCATAATGATCACAATGTGGTAAAAGTTCCCTGAAAACAAGACAAATTACCTCTCCTAGTGCATTCAAAGCAGCAGTCTTTAATTTCGGGACTCAGATTATCACAGTTGCATGTCACCCTCCTGCAAGTCATCTCTCCACCCTAGCAACAACAACAACAACAACAATAACAACAACAACAACAATAACAACAACAACAATAACAACAGCGGAATACAAATAAAATATTTCGAAATCCTAAGATTTGGGTTTCTCTAGATATAGGGAAAAAACCCTCTCAAGTAATGCCTAATAACAAGCTTGAGAAAAGACACTTTTTTTTTAAGTGCATACACTTTATTACCACAAGAGCTGGCCTGCATTGCCCAGAACAAAGAAATTTAATGGTGTGAAATAAATTACAGTAGATATCAAAATTATATTACGAAATCAGTTATCTTCAAATGTCACCTTTATCGGTCACAGGCACAGATATTTCCTTTGCTGTGGGGAAAGTATTGAAAATTATTAATTCAAAGAGGAGAAAAGAATAACTTTTATGACACCTCAATTACTATCCTAGCTTCAGAGGCTGATTTCATATTCATTTAACATTCGTGAACGTAATGCCAACATTTTGTATATAGCATTATTAAGACCCTTGAAGTGCAAAGAGAATAATTGGTCAAGATAGAAAGTGTGCTAGATTACGTACATCTTTTCCACTCAGTCCTTTGTCTACATACAAGTTATTAATTCTGTTGAATGGTTAACCAGAGCAAAAGTCGTGAAACATTTGCAATTCATTTATATTTTCCCATATATATTTTTATTATCTTAAATAAGGGTTTAACTGAACATGAAGGATTTCACTGATTTTTTGGTATTGGTGTATAAAAAAAGTACGATTCCATAAAGGCAAGGTATCTTAAATATATATACAAGATGCTAAAAAGTAAACTGCATCTACAAGGCTTGGTTAAAACTATTTTTTGTTGTTGTTGTTGCCATTGTTTTTCAATGAATATTAATTAAAGTATTACTCTGGTTAAGCCATAATGTGCTAGTAATCAGTAGGCTATGTAAATTATAATAACAGTTGATTACATGTAGCTCAAATGGTTCTTCAAATTCAAAAGCAATTACATCTACTCAAATAATTCCTAGTGTTACCTCCAGCAAATAAAACAGATTCATCATTTTCTTTGACACCAACAAAATAAAAATGTTCATGGCATATTACGGCCCAGTGGCACTGGGTGTAACAATAGAGAGACAAATTTTATGGTCTTTGGTCTGAAGGGTTTCTATTTATTCTATGACTATTCAGAGTCCATAAATCCATTAAGGTAACAATTGATCCAGACAAACTACTACTCACACACAACTGGTTGCTCACTAACTGTTAGTTTTCTGTTTCTGAGGGAATTTTACTTTAGCTTATGGTCCTTTCCATCCACTTAATTTGTAAATAAATGATAGTTTCAGTTTCAATTGACATTGTCATTATTCTAAAACCTTAAGAGAGCAAGTCTATTTGTAAGGAAATGATGGTATCTATATCAATAAACGGGAAAATGTGTGTGTGCGTGTGTGTGTGCGCATGTAGAGACAGCCAAACAGCTCAATTTGTTTGATACTTTGCAGATATGATCCTTGGGTGTCTGGTTGGGTTTATTAGCAAGAGGAAGAAAAAAAATGAAGTGGCATCCCAAGAGAGAGGGAAGAATATTTTTAAAATGTTCTATTAAAAAAAAAAAAAAAAAAAAAAAAAAAAAAAAAGGCTTAGTGTTTAAAGCACCCAAGTCAAAACTCCGTGTTCAAATGAAGGATTGAGCTTTTTTGTTGTTCCCCCCTCCCATTCCTTCTCCTCCCTTTGTTTCTTTCTTCTTTTCTACTTTCCCCACCATTTCTTTTTCTTCCATTTCTTCCCCCTTTTTCCCTCCCCTTTTTTCCCTTTCCTTCTTCCCCCTTCCCCTCCCCCCTTTTTCTCCTTTCTCACCCCTTATTTTCCTTCCTTCTCTTTTTCCTTCCTTCTCTTGTTCCTTCATATAACTAATAAGAAAGAATTGTAGGGTCAATCTTAGCCACACTCTTCTGGTTCGTACATATGTGGGTATGCATATTTATGTGCCAATTCATTTATCCACAAAAATCCAAAGCATATTAAACTTCTTCTTCAGGGTAGACACACCTACACCAAGGAAAATTTTTTAAACCAAAAAAATTGGGATACCTGGCCACACCTCTTCCTGGGGCATCTTAGGCTAAAAAAAGTCAAAAATAGTACTTGGGCAAAAAAATCCTTGGCCCTAGAGATCTAAAATTCACCGTGCATACATGATTCTGGGAGCAACATGGGCTGGGTCCCACTTGGCTATACCAGTTACTCTGGGTGTGCAGGGTGAAAAAAATTTTTCATGTATGTATGTATGTATGTATGTATGTATGTATGTATGTATGTATGTATGTATGTATGTATGTATGTATGTATGTATGTATGTATGTATGTATGTATGTATGTATGTATGTATGTATGTATGTATGTATGTATGTATGTATGTATGTATGTATGTATGTACGTATTTATTTCCCCCCAAAAGCACCATGCTAAATGAAACCTGCTCTTCATGATAGATTCATCCTTCACTAACAATGGTCTTATTCCCCTCCCCCCCCCCCCCCCCAAAAAAAAAGGAAGAATTTAAATTTTATATTTTAAAAAATCTCAATAAAACATGGCCAAATAGTTAAGGCATGCGTCTCCCAAGCGATAATTAGGCTATTCAATTTAACAACTGGGCGTTACCTTTCTCTATCCCCTTTCTCCCCCCCACCCCCCCCCCCCCTCCTCCATTTTCTCCTTCCTTTCTTATTTCAATATTTGATAAAACATGATTTGTTAGGTGGATCCTGACCACACCTGGCCACTTGTGTACATATGCACACACACACATATATATATATATTTGTGCACATCCACTCTTCAAGACCCTAGAAGCGACATGAGCTTGGTTCTACCTAGTCACACCTCTTCCTGTGGGTGAGACCAAAAATGAAATGTACATCACAAAACCTTGGACATGGGCTGGGTCACACTTGGCCACACCTAAGTGGGCATGTCATTACATCCCAAACAACGCAGGGTATATCTGCCAGCAGTTCATAAAACAAAAAACGAAGAAAAAAAATTCCCACACTATGATACACAACCTAACTAGCCCTAAGGAAACCTCCTGAAGTCGTCACACACGATAACTCCCACCTATTGCATGCACTCACCAGACAGATGCAGTTCCTGCAGCCAAGCGTAACGTTTTCACCATTTTCGTACGTAACACCATTGCGCATACAATAACCTGTGCAGAGCTGAGAACCTAAAGGATCTGGGCATTCGCAGTCGAAGCCACCGAGAATGTTCAAACATTTTGCTTTAGGTATGCAGTTGTGTATCTTCAGAGCACATTCATCTACATCTGTAGACAAGTATAACATTTGCAGCGTTAAGATACAAAGTATAGAAGAGAAAATTAAATGGGGCTAAGGGTTGGGGCTGAGGCTGGGTCTAAGACTTGGGAAAAGTTTGGGGCTATTGTTATGGCTAAAGCTAAGGCTAGGTTAGGCCCGTGGTTGGGTTTAAAAGAAGAATGAGGATAGGGCACAACGTAGTTAAATAGACTTGAATTAACAACACCACACAAACATGAACAAGTTGTTTTTTTTAATATATATATATATATATATATATATATATATATATATATATAGCTGGGAGAACGATGTGAGAGATTATAAACTCATTACATTAATATGGCATCAGTATTAAAATATTTTTATCAAACAAACAACTAATTTGATAGAACACAAAACAAAAGTTGTATCTTACCTACACATTCCGATCCTTCAAGAACATAACCTTTACTACAGCGGCAGAAGTAGCCTCCCACTGTGTTTACACATTCTGAATTAGGCCCCATCACACAATTATTCAGTAGAGGTGAGTCACATTCGTCAATGTCCCTCTCACAGAAATCCCCTGTAATAAACATACCACTGTCAATAAATGTGAAATGCATTGTAAAAAAAATTTTTTTTTAAATACAAGCACATTATTAGAGTATGTTTCACATACAATTTAAGCAATTGAGAGAAGAACACTTACTTAGAAGGTTTGACCTTTTTTTACTTGAATTTTCTTGAACACCTAATTCTTCTTTTGCAAGCTAACTAAAGTACTTTGTTCATCCTTTGTCTTTGAGGTGCACATAAGCATACAGGAATATCTCTGGGTCTGTACATTTGCTTCTTGGACCATAAGTTTTGATTGCATATCATTTAATTTAAGACAGTAATAAACTGGCAACATAAAACACACACATATTATAAAACATACCCACCAACATCTTTTGTGCCAATAAGATAAATATACGAATTAAGCTTCAGTTGGTGGAACACTGTTGCCAACACATCTTCACTGGCACAAGCTTGTAGATTAAATAGATCAACAAATAACAGGTTCAAGCTGTGAAACTCCAAACATGGGACACTCCAAGACCACATGTGCATTGAAATTCACTCACATTTCAAACATTCCTACGAAAAGAATTAATGAAGAAATCCAAGTGTCTTCAATAGATGTCTCTCAGCATTACTAGAAGTAAGCTACTGTATTGAGGCTACGTAGTAATGTATATTGTATGATGGACCGTTTTCAGGGTGAACATCAATACAATGAATATTTATCAATCAGATATTGATTAATCCGGATATTAATAAGGCTAGATATAAATTAAAATGATTATTTAACATACATGGTATTGATCAGGCAGGTTATCGATAAAACTGAATATTAATTATGTTTGTATGATCCATCTGGATATTAATACTGAAATTGCTGACCAAACTGGATGGTTATCAGAATAGATAACTATTATGCTAAACTTAAAACTTATTGATTCTTTTCCCCATTAATTAAGTCAAATATTAATTAAACTGAAGGCATGCATTTATCATGCTGGATATTAATAAAGCCTGCATTTAATTACATCTATCACATTTGAGATTGTATAGCTTGGTCAAAATATAAAAATCTTTCTGAGTTAAAATGTATTTTAGGTGTTGTTACTTTCATTAGTAGTAATGTCTTTATACACAAGAAAGAATAAAGAGAAACTCATACCATAAAACTGTGGCGTACAGAAGCAGGTGTCAGGACTTACACAAGTGCCGCCATGGAGACAGGGAGAGGTGCACACCGCTGCAGAGAACCATGAGCATACACACAGTGTAATACTAGTGACAGTGAGGGAGTAATATCTACCACGATTAACTTGTACTGTTCTATTACAGTGACAATGATTTTTAAAAAATTAAAAAGGAGTGTAATATATTAGAGCTTGATAAGGGCTAAGACATACACAAGTGTTGAGAACATGGAAGATATTCAACAAGTATCACACCTTGTCTGTCTGTCTGTCTGTCTGTCTGTCTGTCTGTCTGTCTGTCTGTCTGTCTGTCTGTCTGTCTGTCTGTGCGCAACTTAACTCCCTCCAAACCACTGGCGGGATCTTCACAAAACTTTCAGGGATTGATTAGGGCACCTCATTGCATGTCCTCATGAAATTTTTGTTCAGATCGGGTGGTTAAGGGTATAGTTTTGTCAATGGGTGTGGTTTTGTGACATGGAGCACTCTAACCAATGACCAAGTTCAATGAAATTTGGTATGTTCATTAATTGTTTAATATTTGCTCGATTAATGATATTAGTGTCAATAATCCCTACATGAAACTTATGCAAACTAAACATGTTTGTTACTAAACATGTTAGGGCAGGTTTTCTGCTAGTGATACAAAAGTGGGTTAGAGTAGACAAAGGGAAAGTAAAGAAATACAGAACAATTTTAAAAGCATTAAAGGAACACAATTTCTGTACTATTATAGTTTGTTATTTTCGAAACCTTTCATGTTGAATATAGTGGTAATTAACAAACTAAAACATTTGACAGGTTAATATATGCACAAATCAAAACAAAACATTGTTAAAAGTTTTATGTTCTTGAACATTAGATATGTGTAAGCTACTAATAGACAAATAAAGTTTCAGCGTATGGATGATACTAACTAAATACTAGTGTTTACTGTTAAAATAAAAAAAAGAAAGTTTTTTATCATTCTTTTGTCTTTCATTTGGTCTTGATGTTTTGTGAATAAGATCCTGTACCGTATATTTCAACCAAGAACATAATTCAAGGCTATGCTACTATTCAATATTGCACAAAGCATTTATATCTTCCACAGAATGATGAAACACCCCCACTACATTACCCACTACATTACCCACTACATTCACCTAATTATGAAAGTTACTCAGAAACAAGTTACAACTTGGCTACAGCTCTGGCTATGCACAAGTAAAAGTTAACATTAGAGGTCTTTTTCGCGCTCTGATGAAGTCTAGGGACAGGGCTTGGGCTCTGACTTAGTTTAGCAGTTGGGCTAGGGTTTAAAAAAAGTCTAAAGGCCTCTCCACACTACAAATGGGTTTGTACTTCTCTTCAGCAACACCCAGTTTCAAATGTTTTCTTGCATCCACACTAGCATAGTGCTGAACCCGGTCCACATCACCTGCAGGATTGAATAATTGGCTGTGCTGATTAATTGGTTTGCTCTACCGCGTAGAGAAACAGGATATTTTATTTTCTCGTGTGCACTTTATGCCTTTTCCCCTCTGTAATATCATCACACAAACAGAGGAGAGAGCTGCTAGTAGATAAATTCCTAATAGCGCACATCAAAAATAAAACCACCAGAAGGTTAAATAAATCTGAGCCGCTTGAAGCCTACGATTCTGAAGGTTGCAGGTGGAACCCGTTGGGATAAAACCGGGTGTAGTGCAGATGCGTGGAACCCATTCCAGATACAGGTTAAACAGGTTTAAGTGTGCAGTGTGGACAGGCCTTAAGAATAGGGCTAGGGCTCAGATTAAGTCTAACATTAAGGCTATGACAGAGACTATGAAATAACAATAAAGGCACAAGTGACTTACGCTGGCACACATTATTAGCATCCAAAATGTATCCCCCATCACAGTTGCAGGTAAAACTTCCCTCCGAATTTTCACAGGAACTGTGGGCTGAGCAGGCATTGGCTACATCCTCACACTCGTCAATATCTGGTAAAGGAAAAGAATAATGATATATTCAGTCATGATATACAGTGATAATGTTATTGTAACTCACCATTACACCTCTTCAATCCATTGCTGATTAGCTCCAGGAGGTAACCAGGGAAACATTGGCATTCGAAGGAACCATCAGTGTTAATACATTCAGCATTTTGTACAGGACAATCTTGACCACCAATTGGAGTAAAACCATTTTCACATTCATTAACATCTGCATCACATAGACATAGACACAACAGGAACAGTGGCAGTGAAATAATCAAACCATGTCAACAAAATCAAGAAATTGAAAGTGCAATTGTTTCGTTATATTTTAGAACACAACTTGAACTCTTTCATAATATGAGAATATGATAAAGGTGGTGTATTGCAATGTCATAGTAGAAGGCACTGTTTCTAGTATTTTTGGGAAAGGATGTCGATGACAAGTTGTAGAGTGTATATGTTGTAGAATGAGGCCTTGATATCTGAAAATGAGTTTGACAGTGTCCCTCACAGTACACCTAAAATTAGTTTCAAGTTTTAGTAGTTGTTCAACCTGCCTTAATCCAGTGTGAACCTGCCTCAACCCAGTGCGGTGTTGGTCCAGCGTGTGTCTCCATAGTTATTGTTAACCTACTTCAACCTGCTTCAACCCAGTGTGATGTTGATCCAGTGTGTCTCCATATGTAAAGATAATGTCAATCTACTTCAATCTGCCTAAACTGTCGTTGTTCAAGTGTGAGTCACCACAGAGATATTTTCAACCTACTTTAACCTCCTCTGATGTTGAATGAGTGTGTATCCTCCATAAAACTATTGTAACACTATTTTAAATTGCTTCAACCCAGTGTGATAATGATCAAATGTATGTCCTACTTCAATCTTCCTCAACCCAGTGTGGTGTTGGTCCAGTGTGTGTCCCCATAGAGCTATAGACAACTCACTACAACCTGCCTCAACCCAGTGTGATGTTGATCACGTGTCACCATAGAGATATTGTGAACCTAGTTCAACCTTCCTTTGATGTTGAATCAGTGTGTGTCCTCCATAGAACTATCATAACACCATTATAATTTGCTTGAACTCAGAGTGATGTTGATCAAATTTGTGTCCTACGTCAATCTGCCTCAGCCCAGTATGATGTTGAATGAGGTGTTCAGTGAACTACCACTCACCAATGCAGGCACCAGTTTCATTTTTGCTGTATCCATCACTGCAGGCACACACAGCATCTCCCAAAGTTGCCAGGGAACACACCTCATTTTCCCCACACACAGAAAACCTGCAGGCTACAGACATACCCAAAGATGACATGAATATAATGTGGTATTTAAATTGCAAAAACAAACAAAAAAAAAAGAAATAAAGTCTAGCATGTGAAAAACGTGTAATTATTGCAGACTGTACCTACTCCCTCCTCACACACATGTACCTCCTCCTCCCTCTCCACACACATGTACCTCCTCCTCCCTCTCCACACACATGTACCTCCTCCTTCCTCCTCACACACATGTACCTCCTCCTCCCTCTCCACACACATGTACCTCCTCCTCCCTCTCCACACACATGTACCTCCTCCCTCCTCACACACATGTACCTCCTCCCTCCTCACACACATGTACCTCCTCCCTCCTCCTCACACACATGTACCTCCTCCCTCCTCCTCCTCACACACATGTACCTCCTCCTCCCTCTCCACACACATGTACCTCTTCCTTCCTCCCCACACACATGTACCTCCTCCTCCCACTCCACACACATGTACCTCCTCCTTCCTCCTCACACACATGTACCTCCTTCTCCTTCCTCCCCACACACATGTACCTCCTCCTCCCTTTTCACACATATGTATCTCCTCCTTGCTCTTCACACACATGTACCTCCTCCATCTCGTCACACACATGTACCTCCTTCTCCCTCCTCCTCACACACATTCCCAGTCCCTCACCATCACATATTCCACAGCAAAGAGACACATTTCTCTGCTCTTCAGTGAAACTTGCTGAACAGGAACCTAGCACCGCTTCATCGCATGGTTCCACGGCTGGAGGAGGGATATTAAGAAATTGAAGGACAGGATCCAACTGGAGGGAGGGAGGGAGGGAGATAAGGAGGGAGGGAGATAAGGAGGGAGGGAAGCAATGAAGTAATTTAGGAAAGAGGGAATGAAAGAGACAGACAAATGGGACAGGCAGGCAGGCAGACAAGATAGTAGACAAAACGATAGAGAAAAAGGATTTAAAAAAAAGAAAGATAAATGATAGACTACAAATACCTCCATATAAAAGAAATCACACGATTTGAGGCAGGTTGAAGTCAATTGACATCAGTTTCATATAGAGAGAGACACACTGGATCAACATCACACCGGGTTGAGGCAGGTTGAAGTAGGTTGACAATAGCTCTATGGGGATACACACTGGACTAACAGGGTTGAAGTGGATTTAAGTAGGTTAACAATAGTATTGTGGGGATACAAACCAGACCAACATCACACTGGGTTGAGGCAGGTTGAAGTAGGTTCACTGAACGTGTGTAAAGGAAAGGAGAAATGTTGTTAGAGTGGGAAATAATCTGAACTTTAGCAAAGTATCTATGAGGAAAGTATTTCAACATAAAGAAAATGAGGATACAGACATGATCTGATAGCCTTTGAGTTTCCCAATAAAACCCTTCCCATTGCCTTCCCCATTTCTATTCAAATGCATAGAACTCCAAAACACTACAGACTAACTGTTTTATTCCTTACAATGCAAGTGTAGATTATGCAGTTTTCTCCGGTAGGATCCAAAACATATGCGCTCGTATTTAACTCCAAGGGCATATTGAAAAGTTCTGGAATTTGCTGCCCACAAAATGCTGCAGAGAATGCAGATCATTGAAAATAGCATAGAAGACAACGCATTGACAATAATAATCTCTATACCTACAAGAAATATATAGTCGTGTGTGTATGTGTGTGTGTGTGTGTGTGTGTGTGTGTGTGTGTGTGTGTGTGTGTGTGTGTGTGTGTGTGTGTGTGTGTGTGTGTGTGTGTGTGTGTGTGTGTGTGTGTGTGTGTGTGTAATACCCCACCCATGTGATTACTGTCTTCCATCTCAAGTTCTTTTAATTTCAATTAAGGCTTCTCTCTGACTCCATGACATGAGCGACAGTAGCTTGCTCATGGGAGAAGCATAAAGACTGGTTTGCAAGGAACTAAGCTGTGCTCATTGCGCTGGAAACATATACAGACAGGATATTGAGTTCAGCTCTGTTCCAGTACTAATTGGAGAATGGCTAAAACCAACCTGCCTCCTTAATTATTCCGTTACATACTTTAAATACTTCTAAGCTTGAAAGTGGTAATCTAGAAACTAGATTGAAAAGCGTTAGTAACTTAATGGCTCCATTGTTAGTGGAACAAAAGACAATTAAAGTGAACAAAAAAACACATTATGAAATGGAAAATCTGTTTTGGTAAGTATTGTCTGATTATTCCTAGGGGAAGACTAAATAAGTTCACCTGCTTAGGGTATGAATGAACATGAACATAACATGTAGATGCTATACAATCAGTGGAACTTACTACGATCGTTAGTGGAGGGTGTGTCCATTGGAGGGGGTGTGGTGATGCTTTCTGGATCGACACATGTTGGTAATGTAGTTAGTGATCCCATGCTTCCATACTCGTCAGAGCACCTGCTTATGCCATTCTAATTCACGACATGAATAATTCATTTAAAATTGAACCATAATAAAGTTAATCATTTAGTGAATTGATTGGAGAGGTTGTTTGTTTGTTTGTTTTTTTCCCCAAACTTTGCACCATGAAATTAAAAAATAGTAATAATAAACAGCAACAATTACAAGTTTGACATAATAAATAGTAAATATACAGGGGAACCAAAGATGAAGAATAATTAAGAAAACACATTAATGAGCGACCTAGAGCATCATTTAAAAATTATAACTCAAGCAACAAAAATAAACACAACAGAGCAAGAAATCAGTTGTCCGAACCTGTTAGGACCAGAGGGGTTCGGAAAAACGAAATGTTCGGATAACTGAAGTTGCCCCCATGTTGCTCAAATTGACACAATTTCATGATACATTGCAGGGTAAAACTTTTTTCCCCCTATCAATTAAATGTATTGTGGAAGGACTGCAGCTTATCTTCATTCCTAATAGTATTGTGGACTGTTGATTTCTCAGGTTGTACTGGGTAGGTACACTAGCTAATGTTCTCACATTACTCACCAAATTGTAATATTTAGCTCCCTAAACTCCCTGGAGAAAACAGCTGCAGTGTTCCTAGGTTGGTTTAATTGACTATGTTTGTACCAATTTCATAATTGTGCTCCTTTTTTGTTCTAACCTGCTCGCATTGCTGTGGGTGTGGTTTTAAATGATGTTCGGTAAACTGATACGTTGGGATAACTGACCTCCTACTGTATATCCAACAAACAAAAAAAACAATAACTCTAATTGCAGGAACAGACTCCACAAAAAATTCTTTTTAATCAACGGCACTAAAAAAAAAAACTAGCACACATCGAATGTAACCTATGTGTACAATTATATACTTACATCACAGTAACAGACGGTCGTTGGAGACGTGACCAAAAAGCGATTATCTTCAAACTGATGTTCCACTCCGTTTACTTCCATAACACAGTTGCCATGCGTCAAGTTGAATATTTGAATCTCTAGTGTTTGAACCTGCTCTTCAAGGTCAAGCACTCTCTTCTGGGACTCTGTTAGCCTCTCCAGGAAGGTGAGAAACTGGCCACAGGTCGGGCATTCTGTGGGAGAAGGAAAAAAATATAGCTTAAAGTGGGTTGGAAAGGTGGGGTGGGGGGGGGGGGGGGGGGGGAAAGGGGGGAATAATAGAACTAAATTTGAAGTGAAATGAGTAGTTTGGCTCTGGATGTGCACATTCATGAAAGGGTTGGTGAAGTTGGTATGGGTAGATTGAAGATATGTGAGGTGGGTAAAGGGTATGTGAGGTGGGTAAAGGGTATGTGAGGTGGGTAAAGGGTATGTGAGGTGGGTAAAGGGTATGTGAGGTGGGTAAAGGGTATGTGAGGTGGGTAAAGGGTATGTGAGGTGGGTAAAGGATAGGTGAGGTGGGTAAAGGGTATGTGAGGTGGGTAAAGGGTATGTGAGGTGGGTAAAGGGTATGTGAGGTGGGAAAAGGATAGGTGAGGTGGGTAAAGGATAGGTGAGGTGGGTATGGGTTGGGTGAGTCGAGGTTGAGTGGGTGGGTAAGGGGTAAGAGGGATGTGTAAAGGACGGGTGAAATGAGTATAATCATACTGAAGTAAATGAGTGGGTGAGTGAGGTGGGTAAAGTGCGGATTGGATAAGGAATAGTAGACCAATCTAGTGCAGCTTAAGGATGAATGGAGTGGAATTTCAGAGAAAAAATGGAGAGTTTTTCTTCACTTACGGCTTTCGACGTTTGGACACACCCTTCTCACTCCTCCAGGCCCAAACTCAACAGCAAGACTTTGAGCATACACCTACTTAATGCACATCAAACAGAGAGAGAAACAAAGAGTGTGTTAAGAATAGAACTACACAAGAGCCTGCTCCCACAAACTGTGAATACTTTAATGAACACTATTGACTTTGATTAATTCTCCACCTTTCATCTTCAGATAGATTGTAGTTGGATTCAATATTCAAGATTTCCTCATTTCTTAGAGTTAAACATTGTTACATTATGATTAGTACATCCTATAGATAAACAGTTGGGAGGAACTCCCTCCCCCTACAGAAGTACTACGATGGAAATAAATAGTTGAAATAACAATTAAAAGGCAAAAATTGACATAAAAAAATTACAAACCTCTACGCTGCCAAACCTGTCGTACTTTTAACCAAGCCTCAAGACCTTTTCTTTGAGGCTATTAAAATTGGAGTTAATTCTAGTGATAGTAAACCTTCGATATATGTATAAATATATAGTAAAAAAAACACATCAAATTTGCTTCATCAGTATTTTCCCGTGAGGTAGACTATAGAACACATTTATATATTATAGAGTTATTTGTACCACTGCAGTACTGCATGTGGCAAGACAACAGCATCTAAAAGTAAATGCATGCAGACAAAGCAGAGCCTTTAGATTCCCAAGAGCATGTTCTAGAAGTGTCTCTATTTAATCACATGTGCTCTTCCAAAAACACCAAACTCTACGCACTAAAACCATTACTAATAAATGTCCTTCAATTACATGCTCATGTACTGTTCCGAGAACACAATATTGAAAAATGTAACCTATTCACACAAATGTGTACTAATAAATGTCCTTTAGACCAATACACCAAATAAATAATCCTGGACATAATACTTGACCATAGTTGCCTCTCCAGAGGTTTGCAAGTATTGCAACACAGCAAATACCCACCCTAGCCTTTAATTGGTATAAATGCAACAATAGCTTCCATAATTAAGTTATTAAAAAAAATGATTTTAACTTCTATGATCATAAAATGGTTTTGCTTGCTCTGAATAGTCTTAAGGTGAAAGAGAGTAAATTTATTTATCCTCTTTTCTCAGTCTCTCCCCCATTTTTGCAATTCGTCACCACTATTGAGGGTCAAGGCCCAACATGAACATAGCCAGGCCTAGGATCACCACAAATAGACCGCAGTCACAATTGAGTTCTAAATTTGCACTTCATGACTAGATGTGATAGATAATGCAACAGCATGTGTTATCATTATGTATTTAGTTACACTTTGTTTATGCGTCAGCTTATTAAACTCGATGGAATTCCTGTATATTCAACTTCATTGTGTGTGTATCTGTTGTTCCACTAGATATAATGATTCATGCTAGCAGGGCATAAAAACCCTGCAAGCCAAAGCCACTGGTTGGTACATTTGTCATGTCGTAACGGGTTATCAAGATTAAGTTAAATACTCTAACTTTCTTTGGATTAGCTCAAGGGATAGCACGTAATTAGAGAGAACTCTGTGGCAACAACTTCCCACCTTGGGATCATCAGAGGAAAGCCCCAACAGCCACAAACAATATCAAATGCATTTTAGCTGAATATTTAGTCTGTGCTATATAAATTATACACAGCCAATATGTAACAAACTTGATAACATTTCCCATGACTACTCATGGACAAGGTGAACATAAACACCGAAGTTGACTGTTGTGTAGGAAAACAACGTGCTCTTCCTTATACAATGAATACTTGTAGACAAACTTGAACAAGATGAACAGTAAGCATTTCAACTTTGTGTTCATCAGACAAAAATTCATGTACAAACAGATGGGTGAAAGAGTAATGTACATGAGGTTCACCACCACACACTGTAGTGTGGATGACTAAGGCCCAACCACATGCCACTGACTCACTACAGCACCAGTGCACCCAAATTAAAAATTAAAAAAATCACATCACTATGGTTGCTGTTGAATTCAAGTTCTTTGTTGCAAAATAGCCACCCTTTTAAGTAATACAACCAAATATTACCTATGTTCTCAAATTTGCTATCATTTTATGAACGATAAATTTCCATGGATAATTCACTACTTAAAGTTCAGTGCAATCAAACAGTCATCTTTGAAAGAGCACTATATAGCTTGATTCCAATCAGACATACAGTACAACATAGTTATGAGGACAACACACGATGTCAGAGCATCCACATTACTCAATGCCACACACCAAGGATGACATCATGAATCAGAATGAGACAAAACTCCAAAAGTTGTGTATTGAACATGTAATTATCTTACTATTGCTGCATGCATGTTACTAATATTATTTTTTATAGCATAATTGTGTTCCTAACAATGCTGTTCCTGTCATGAATTATGTACCCAATATAGCTTAAAATATGAATTATGTTAGTAATATTATTGTTTATAACAGTTATGTTCCTAACAACGTCGTTCCTATCATGAATTATGTACCCAACATAGCATAAAATATGAATTATGTTCCTTATATCGACACTGTCTATATCAAAAATTATGTTTCTAATATTATTGCTTATAACATAAATTATGTTCCTAATATTACTGTTTATAACTAAATTTTGTTCCTAATAATGTTGCCCGTGCTACAGTACACACTTCCTGTGTGTATCCTGAATCAAACTTACATAGAGTCCTGAGTAGCCAGAGTACTCAAACCCTTCTTGAATACTGCTAGCAACATTCAACACGATGGAGGACTCGTTGTAGCAGTAATCAGGCAAAGGCACCGGATGCTGAGTCATCAACTCGCAGTCAAAATAAAAAGATAAGAAATTACCACTTATTGATATTGCGTAGTGCCTCCATCTCCCAGAGATGAGACGGACAGGTATGATTTCAGAGTGGAGAGCACCACCATGCCTAATGGATTTGACACCAAAACAAAAAAAAAGACAGACATTTTAGAACCTTTAAACCAGTATAAGACATAAGCACACATTTCACATCTTAAAAATAAAGTATTAAGTATGTTAAAATGATATTGAAATATTCCCATATTAGAACCAGGAACCTGTTGAGGTATAATGCATGAATTCATTGAAAACAGCTTTGGATATGCGTGCAATCAATCCCTATGCCATACACATTGTGTGCAGAGAAGTTTATGTTGAGAGTATAGTAGGACTGATGTCCTATATGCAAGTTGGAGAAAATGCAGCCAAGTACGCACAGGTCCGGTTTATCAATAACGAACATTTTCTTTGTTCCAGTTTACTGATACTATTTCTATTCTGTTGATGTTGATATTGTGGGTGGGTGGGTGGGTGTGGTTTAAGTGAGGTGTATTTGTGAGAATAATGAGAAGCCAAACATATTCTTGATGTACATATCCACACTCTGGCTAATCTGCAGACTCAAATCATATCAGCACGTTACAGAATGGATAGGTCGATTTATGGATGGGTCAGAGTCACAGAATAGTTGGTACATTTGCATGCTTCACCTGTAACCGAAGATAATCTCGTTAGCCCCAGCATCCATGTGAACAATATAGATGGGTCGTCCTGACTCCAAGCCTCCAGAATAAGCCAGTTCCAATAGAGGCCCATCGCTCTGGCTGTCTCTTATAAACACACGGCCAGAAAAAGTCACTTCTCTGTGCAAACAGGATGCCTCACGGAGGAGACTCGAAAAACCTGTAAGTGAAAATCCAGATCCATGCCCTTGAAATTCATAGGCCGGGAGAGATGCATTCATCCCACTGACAAAAGGGGGTACGGTTTGCTGTTCAGCTATATCTGGATACTGGGTGGTAAGTTCGTTGAATATGTTGATGTACAGATTCTTGGGAGGTGTCTGTGTGGAGGTTGGGGGACAAGTGGATGCAGGTGAGGTCCAAGGCTGGCCTGAAATAGAAATTTAAATATGGATAATGACAAGAAATTGAACCTTTCAGAGCTCTCTATTTACGCACGCACACACGCACACACGCACACACGCACGCACTGATCAGAAAACAAGAGAAGAGTGACTCAACAAAAATAATAAAAGGTCATCCCATTCCAAACATGTGGGACCACAAATTAGTTTAAAATTCATGAAATTAGAAATCTTTTTTAAAACAACTCAAGATGCAAGCCCTCATTTATATCTGCTCAAAATATCAATCCTATTAAATTGTTAATATCAATTTCACAAAGTCAAAGAACCAACCCTATAATTGATAACTCTAGAGCACAACTGAACATACATAAAAAGATAACTTAGTCATAGTTGCTTAGCAACCAACCATGATTCTATGTATCCTATTAAAAAATATTGTCATTTCCTCTCCTTTTTTTTGCATTGCCTTTTCCACAAAACCATCTGCTTAGGGTATTTCATTTTAAAGATGCAAAAATAATTTGATTTTTTTCTTCTTTTTTTTTAAGAACACATTCATAGGATAAGTGCTTCTTAAAGGCACTCACCACCTTCAAGACAATCAAACAGCTCAGGAAAGAGTCCCTTGAAGCTATTAGTAGATTTCCTCTCTACTTTAGAATAGCTTTCCCTGTTATCAAAAGGAAAGAGACCGGTGCCACAATACAAGACTTCCTTTTGATCATCTATTTGCACTTTGAACCTTCACCCCCTTCTCTCCTGTTGTCCCTTCCCTGACCCAGCACTGTAAATGCTAAACCATCACTTCATGAGGTCCTTTTATTGCCCCTTGAACTATCTCTATTCTAGAGCCACAATAATCATCTACATTGGTCGTCCTTTTAATACCCCTCTGAATTAAGACCATCTTAATTATGAGACCACATATGCTTGCTCCAGGTTGGCTGCCTCTATAAGTCCCTCCCAAGAATGACTCCTTCAAGGTAAGATAACCTCTATTATTTGACCACTTGGCTGGATCAATATCCTCCCAAATAAGACACCCAAAAGCATTGAAGGCCCCCGACAACACTATCTGAGATCACATCGTTAACTATACATATTCAGTTAACAGTAACTCACATCATAACACTGCATTAGGCCAATAAAATTGATGTAACTACAGTACATAACATATTAGCCTGATACACTAATATATATATAACATGTCTGTTATCCATGTAAGGACTGACTTATACTCGAGCTGGCAACCAATTTAAAAGAATCAGTGTAAGTCAGTCAAAGTCAGTCAAAGTCAGTTCAAGTTGTGGTTGAGCCAGTGTAAGATCAATCAAGCATCATAGACTTTCTGTGTCCAAAGGACATTGCACAACTTCAATGTGTACAGATTACATAAAATGTCCTTCTCGAGACACACTGGTCAATAATTCTGAATGAAAATATTTTTCTGCCAATCTTGTTTTGGTTTTTGATAAGTCCAAAGTGGTGCACCACGCTTTATTCATGAGTCACAGGTTGGATAGAATGTTAAGTTGCTCGTAATCACTTAATTGGCATTACCATATACTAATGAGAACTTCCTCCTGCAACCACAAGTATATACTTTCTTCACACCATCTGCTGCTAAAACACAATAACCACCCGTTAGCACTTTAATCTTCCAAATTATATAAAACACTCACCCAATTAGCACTGGTACAGCTGAGAAGGAGAGAGGGGGAAGGAAGGGGGAGGAGCTTGTCATGATGGGATACTGCTAAATTTTCTATTTGGAGTGAATGAAGTCGACATTACGAATAATCAGTGAGCAAGGTGTCCAAATTTGCCATTTGAGTATATAATCATATTGCTAGCCCACCAGGATCTTTTTACATGCAAAGTTTCAGGTGGGCTAGCAATGATTTCCATCACCTGCAGTTACAGCCTAATGCATCACTGGATCCAAAATATCCAATTACGGACATCTAAATCTGTCTATTGGTAAATTAAGCCACAGATTGGTAGTATTTTATGCAAAATAGTAGTAAGTAAGAAGATCATCTCAATTGTTTCATGTAGCCAGCCATTTAGGAACCTATCGTAAATAAGCTGAACTGGTTTAAATAATAATAATCCAATGCTTTCCTCTCATCCTCCACACTATGCTAGCGAACAGCTGCTACTAAATGAAATTAACCAACAACAAAACCCGAACACTTCACTGGGAATTACCCAAGTCGAATATGACCAGATGGGAATACGGCCTGCCCAAACAAAACTCAAGCCCGGCCAATACCCAAATAATCTGCATATCAAGACAGGTTAGACATTATGAACAAAACTAACTTTACCAATTGCCAATCTGTTAAAGTATATTTGTAAATTTGATGCCTGGATCATACTGTAAGTAACCTTTGATATGCTCTGATAACCTAAACCAAGCCAAATATTGAATTCCTGGCACACCACATCAAAGAGGTTCCCTTCCACGTCACTTTGTCTTACAGCACCAACTATGCCAAACACAAGACACTTTCGTGAGAAAGGAAGCAGCTTCCCTTCAAGTTGGCCAATAGAGTCAAAACCACAAAAGGAAAATAGACTCAGAACAAGATAGAAACATGTCTATGCCAAGATATGTCATGTTTATTTTGATGTTGCTATAAACTCAAATACAATGGCTTTTTCAGGAATGTTCATAAACTATAATTATATTAACACACTCACTTAAAAAGTTGTAATAATTCAATTATCACCACTACTTATTCCTAATTCACAGCTACAAAAGATTCGTCACAAACAATTATAGGATGTCTTGAAAGTATGGGCCAAATGCTGCCAAACAACCAATTATGTTCTTGACAAAAAAAAATTGTTAAGTGGAAGGAGGCCCAATAATAAGGCCAGCAAACCACAGAGAAGTTAAATGCTTTCAAATACCCACAGCACCTGTTCTAGGCCTGTACAGATAATATGATGGTCTCTCAAATTAAAAAAAAAATTAAAAAAAGTTTTTAAATTTTAAAAAAAATTCTATACACACTCTCTGTACACACACTCTCTCTTTCAATATTAATAACACCGTTTGGCCTGCTTATAATCCCACCACGTTTTACTCACCAATTAACGTCCACTAATCATGGGCTATTATAGATACATGCCAACTGGCAAATGCAAAACTCCTTTCTACAGATCAAAATGCAAGGACAAAAGGCTTAGAAGGAAAAAAAAGCCACGAAAGGTTTTGTGGGATCTATCGAGAGGCTATGGCATGAGAATCTGCTTCATTTGGAATGTAATTTACGGATTTTGTCAACACTAATACTAATGGACCCGTTACATGAAGTTGTGGCTAAATTTAATTTAGAGTACAAGAAGTTTCACAAATGACATAATATAGACATAATAATGATGCTATGAGGAATTTACAGCAAACGCATCTTGCACAAATTTACTAATGAATCACTTTCATTTAGTGACGTACAAAACTGTCCAAAGAATTCAAAGGATGTAAAATAGGCATGGAAGCAAATGATAAAACATGATAATGTTCCCCACTCCACATCATCATCAACATGACACCAATCACACAGCACAGCTAAGCTCTGCCTCTCCAGGACAAGTAATGCCTACAAATGCTTGTGTGTATGCAAATAAGCGTGCACATGTGTGAATTTGTGTGTTTATGTGTGTATAAGAGATGCATTTCAGTATGTCAGTGTGTGTGTGAATTCGATGGACAGTTTCTTGGAATGCCAACTTGGCTAGAATTGCCAGTGGAATTTCACAGGATGTGTCATTCTATAGCAAATCATGAAAAGTATGATCTGGCCCAAATCCAACAAGAATCTACCCTTCTCACCACATCACAGTAACTCCACATTACATCATGTCATACTGATCAGCATGTGCAAAATAAAAAAAAGAAATATGTAAACAACAGTGGGTTATAGCCAAGGGGGTAATTATTTAAAGAGTAATAGCTTATTACTCGACCTATTACCACCATTCATCTTTGTTTGTGGTTTCTTTTAATCCATAATCTAATTGTCAGGCACAGATGGGTGAGTTGAGTGGAGAAAGGACCAGTACTATGACTCATTACAGGTAGCCATTATGCCATTAGCACTCATTGCAGCTAAAAAGAATTTCAAATCACTCCAAGAGACCACATGAAATGAAAGGATATAGGCAAGCATTGTATTGAGCCAATGTATGGTCTTGCAATCTCATAAGCTGTGTTGAGACTGCATAGGTTTCAGAAAAGCCACTAAAACTGTAAACGGAGTCCAGCAATTATGTAAAACAAATTTTAAATATTAATTCGGTCAGAGAGCTAAAGAAGTCCGACAAGGTAATGGTGGTTTTGTTAATCAGTCACAGAGTGCATAGAAATATAAATGAACCCAAAATAAAACTAAAACTTCCTGTTTGAAAGTAGTAGACTGGACTACCACTTCCAGTAAAATAGACAGGTTTAAAGGATACAACATCTATCCTAACCAACCACATGTGTACAAACAGTAAGTGTTTTTGCCACAACAAAATGTTCAAATCACTCCCACAATAATATTTAAAAAAAAGAGACTTGAATTATTGAATATTTGAATAGTATTGTCCGGTTAATTTACTGGTTAATTTACTGGTTAATTTACTGGTTAATTTACTGGTTAATTTACTGGTTAATTTACTGGTTAATTTACTGGTTAATTTACTGCGTGAATCATACAAAACAAGTATTCTGAAGTAAGCACATAGTTATTCTAAACTTGGCTTCAGCTTATCACAAACAAATGCAGACATGTGGAAACTCTTAGCTTCAATACAACCTCTATCCCTCTTGTAGAAACTGAATACACTTCACCATTTTGAGAACAATAAATTACAAACCACCACTTTGGAATAGACTCAAAATGCACCAGCCACTCTGGTGACTTACATCAGGCTAGCGTATCATCACTGTCACCTGAAGCTTCACTGTTTTGATCCAGTAGAGATGTTCCACCAAGTGATGAGATGAGAACTACATCTTCACATCTGCCTAGCTACGAATAAGTCCTCATCTGGTATCCTCCCACACAAAGTCACTGTTTTGTTTCTTAATCAACACACTTGGACAAATCACTTTCTTGGTAATACTCAAGATAATAATGATTAATAATATTAAAAAAGAGACCAGAATTTTGAGAATCCTGATATCTTTCTCTGTGCCCTGTATTGGTGCAGTGATAAGGCCAGAAGGATCAATATCCAAACGTCTACTTAAATTTAGTGATGTTCTCTGAATGGAACACTGTTATTCTAAGAGCATCTGTTTACCATTGTTAAGATGTATTCAATAATCACTCCCTTGCTACTCAATCTCACTAGCTGTGTCTCCATCCTATTATCTCCAGCCTCTTTTTTTACCACAGAGAAAAACTTTGAACTATATGTAAGTATAAAAAGGACCATTTCCATGTAACTCCTAAATCTCCTGCTGTATTGATAATTCACTTTCATTTCAGACAATCCTCCATTCAGGCATTCATGCACTGATTCTCTGACTTGTAGCTAACATGTTCATTAAATACATACAGTAATGAGAATTAGAAAGTAATGAAAGAAATAATACATATCCAGCTATACATGTGGGAATACAAGAATCAATGAGCTGTATATCCATAGCAGTGGAACACCTTAAAACTTGGACAATGTCATAAGCCGCCTCATAGGACAGCAATGAAGTTTGAAATATATATATATATATACATATATATACATATACATATATATACATAGATAGATAGATTGATAGATAGATAGATAGATAGATAGATAGATATACGTTTGATTGAATAAGAAATATAGCTATACATAGCCACATGGAAAGCCTGAGCTACCTAAAATTAGTAAACCCTGCTTCTCTAAGACTTGGTGAAAGAGACTATCAAGACATGAGAAGTTGAACTGATCAACACCCTCACTTGGATCAGCACAAAATTAAAAGTCCCAAGGCCGAACATACCTCAAAGCGAATAAGTTGAATAAGTCATTTAGCACATTCTTGTGATGTACCTTTGATCAATAATGAACTCAGAAAACACAGAAACTCTGTTCCCAAGTAATACTTTCCCCATCCTGCATGAATCACAGATGACCACAACACCTGGGGCTCTACGACTGCACATTTTTGACAACGCTTTTATAAACCATCAGCTTTAATTCATCATTACATATTAACTTCAACAACCTGAATGAGAGAATGTGGCATTTGTAATTCTCACATTAACTGGTTCTGATTGGTGAGAGTGGACCACTGCATAGACTGTTTACTCACAATGTACAGTATTGAGAAGTACATTACAAATCAAGTATGGTACACATTTGGATGCTGGGAAATACAAGACCAATCTGATTGACAGACTCAGGACAGATTTAGAGTAAACAGTATGGAAATAACATCTTAGAACACCAATGCAGATTGGGACTAAATTTCCAGATTTCTAGATATCATCATCAGATTTTGCATTAGCTAAGAATGATTTCATGTATCCAAAGATTTTAAATGGACAGGCTATTGAAAAGATCAACATTCAATACCTCATCAACATCAACCCGAAAAGTGTCGACCCCTTGGTTGTATGGAAAAGCTCAACTTTGAGAGTTTAGGTAGAAGTTCAATTTATCTTTCAGAATATGCAAGACACTTACAAGAAATCATCAAGGCTATTTATATAAAAATCAGATGACAAGTGAATATTCTAGAAGGATGACACTAATCAAACAAACAAACAAATAACATTACAATGTTCAACTAAGGCTAACTAATAACAGCATTAATGTTCTGTTTCGACAGCTAACAACAATATAAATCATACCTCAAATAATTAAAATACCACATTTGCATTAACACATTAACATTGATATATTACTGTTCTATTCAGGAAAAAAAATAGCAATTAACATTTAAATTTATTAATTTAGTTCAATACACTGTCAAAGTTGCTTTACTTGATGAAATCTTAAAAAGCCTATGAATGCATTTAGAAGAAAAAGTAGACGGTAAATATTAAATTGAATCTTGTGAAGCTCAACGTGCAGTCTGACTCTGACTTATGAAGCACCTGTAGAGGGGAATTTACTGAGGTGTCTATGATTTGAAAACTTCTGTGGCTTTAGAGCATTCTTTTTTAAGTGTTCATTGGGATACCAGTTATCAAAGACTTATTCAACTGAAGGTAGTAACAGAATTAAGATTGAAAGTGCTGAGCCTTTGATTTTGAGCATTTATTGATCATGTGTGACTAGAATGAGGTTGGTGGAACTCTGACCACCGACTTACTGCACTACTGTGGCAACAGAAATAAACCCCAGGTTTATTTTATGGCCAGTACACAGATATACAACATGTGTTCAAGAATAACATGGGAACTGCTGGGGTTTGCCACATGTTAATTTTAAATCTACAATCAGGATGCAGTCACATTGCGGTCTACTGTAATTAACTATCCAAAACTACAGAACCAGATAATTCAATAAGGTACATTTACACAAGTAACTAGTGTAATCTACATCGATATTACTTCTGAATTTGATCAGCAAGCTTTGCATGAAACAGGTTGAACAACAACACATCAATCACCATTGAGCTACAAATGTATAACACAAAATATTATGCAAAAAAAAAAAAAAAAAAAAAAAAAAAAAGTTTAAAGGTTCAAATAAGTTGGGCAGAACAGAGTAAAGAGCCAGGCAACGATGCCAATGCTGATTCAGTACAAAATTCAAACTTGAGAAATTTCTGTTCCATGTCATTCCAAGCCCTATTGCTACCTATCACTTGGGGCTTTTCTGGTCAAGCAAAAATATCAAGGCACCCATCAACATTTTTTTATAAATAATATACAATGATGTATCGAAAATTTATTCTTCATAGAGAAGTAATTCTCATGGCCTCACGAGTCAGTAAAAAGGAACCCAGGGTCAGCATCAATTAGCGCAAGTGAAATTGACTCACCATCACTTCTTCTCCCCCTCCTATAATTTCTAACACACCAGCTGCTTGTGACCAGCCGACTTGTTATCTTACCCGATAATGAATGAATATGATTATGAAAGCAAATATTAGTGTCTATCTGGAGTGGAAAAAATAATAAATAAGCATGAAAGAAAAGGAAACCAATTGGAAACAACGCTGACCATAATCAATCTGGATTTAGTGGGAATTTGGGAAAATCTTGTGGTGGTAAATTAGGAAGTAGCTGCAAGTTACGTATAGTTCACCAGAATTGTCCAGGAAGATTTTTCTCTCTGGATTAATTAAGTAATAGCTGCCAATTGCAACGAGTTCTGAGAAGAAGTAATTTCAGTGTCGGGTGGCACCTTCCCAGTAAATGAAGGTTCTTTGATCAAGATTTAGGGTGGAAGGATGCTGGCTTGGTTTGCCACCCAGAAATCATAAACCACCAAATACAAATTAGTGGGTGAATTCTGTATGTGTGGACAGTATGTTAATTAAGGATGAATGCTTCCTGCTCAGTTAAACCAAGTACATTTTATTACATATACTGACAAAGTAAGATAATGTACACAGCTAAATTAATTCAAAAATTTTTAATCTCAAACACTCAAATTATTATAAATCATCCATTACCAGTAAATATATATTTTTTAACTTTCATACTTCAGATATATATTCAGAAAGTATTAATAAACAACAGTAGTACACTTGGTGAACTGTAATTTCTCTTCCAATCAAGTATGACTTCATACCTGATGAAAGAAATTGAACATGAATGGCTGTTCAATAGGAACCAAAGTACAAATGTTGGACAACATGCAAACACCATAAAATGCCTTAGAGTTATTTAGCTTCACTATACTTGAAAACATAACAACAAAAATACAGTAGCAGTCATTACTGGCAGTAGAGGGAGAACAGAGGACTCAGTGAAGTGCTGCCTGTTATCTGCAAGGAGTTCTATGACTACCCCACAAGTTTCACAGAAGGCAATTAAGCAAACATATGCCTGTAACTCCATAATTAGGCTTTTACTTTTGCAATAAAGGCAACACCAATATGCACCACATAAAACTATGTTTTGGGCTACTGTGAGGCACACCACTCACACACGTAAGGTACTTTCCTGTTGCATCATTACAAGAACGTAGAAGTAGAACAGCTTGAACCAATCTTTAGCTCATACATTACCAAACTTCTTTGTTTGTTTTTTTGTTGTGATTGTCATTGATATTTTGTACACTTTTTCTCTCTTTTTGTACAGCTACAATAGCTTAAATTTTAAACAAAAAAATGTAACCTCATAAGGTGCTGGTTTACTTGTTACCTGAGCTCGTCAAATTAATAGCTAGCTAAGGAGCTAATATTTAATCCAGACGAACAACTTACAGATCGCTCCCCCAACCAGGAGGACGCAAATGAAGGCCACCCGGTGGAGATTACTCATTCCAACCATCTTTTAGACGTCCCCTCAAAATTTAACAACCGAGAAAAATGAAACCGAAGAAAGGAGGAAGCCTAGAGCGGTGAGTGCCACATGACCAAAAACCACCCGAGCACACCCTTTTCCCCTTTCCGCCCCACAAAAAGTTAAGTAAATAATAAATTTTTTCTTTAATTTTTTAAATTCCGGTAACTGCTTAAGATAACTTGCAATACAAATTGTTCAGTTCAGTTCTCTTTTGCAGCTCACTGGGAGATTTGGTGTGGCCACCCAAGAGTGTGTAGCATTATACACTAATTTGTAGAAAAATTGTTTTGTAGTAAAATTGTTTTGTAGTAAAATTGTTTTGTAGTAAAATTGTTTTTTTATTAAAAATTGTTTTCAGGTTCTAGGGGTCATTCTGGCCTCTCATATTTGTCTCTCTGATAGCAAAGATAACCCATTCAATACAGTATTTGTCAGGCTTCCAAGTCCTCAGGCATAAGTCTCAATTTAGCCACAAAGTTGCAATGAAATCAGACTCTGTTCCCATACCACAAGTTGTCACCAGCTGTTAATGATATCTCAGCAACAACAAAAATTCTTTAATGATATAAAATTAAGTAATTAACTCTGAATCTTCACCCAATGCAATTTTTGTACATGAAATGACTAAGAAGCAGTGCCTGTGGTGTTCATTTAAATTTGATGTGACAAATTGACTAATGAATTCAAAAAATTCAAAATGACAGTTTCATGATAAGATGACTAAAATGAACTAATCTTTAACTAAATAAAAGGAGTTCTTAAGCTGGAAGCTCCATACATCTTCAATGAGACAAGGAGTTTGAAGTCATTGTTAAACAACCCAGATATTTTAGTCTGTCAAAACAAGGATCACTTAGGGAAGAAAAAAGCCTATCGGAGAGAATGAGCTACCATTTGAGATCAAAACCATCCAAAATTTGTGAAGCCTTAAATTTATCATCATTTTATGGCCACAAATATTGTATATATATCCCTTAATTCAATTTAAATTCCACTTGGAATAAATGAACCTCAAAACTGGTAAACTAATTAAACTAGTTTAATTGAATAAATACAAGTAACAGTTTAACTAATTCAATTTTGAATTAATTAATAAGTTGACAGAATGCTGATACTGAGGGCAGGCATTGGCTTACCAATTTGACTACAATCACTTTATGTGGTAGATTAGAAACTATCTTGGGACAACAGTGTAGGACAGAAAAATATCAATCTCTGCTCTTACCTTCCCCAGGTGCGATGCACTATATATGCTGACCCTACGTAACATTGAATGATGTAATGCTATTAACCCTTTGATATTGCCTCAGTCATTTTCACATGTGAAAATAAATTTCTCTAGCCAGGTTGTATGGCTAGCTGATCCAACCCAGTTGACCCCTGTGCAACTATTGTATTAATGATTCACCTCACCAGGCTGTCACACCCGTGCAATTTTTGTCATTTTGTTTTTTTTAAAGTTTAGTCTGTATGACCCAGCCACAACCGGTAAAAACACAAATCAGGACAAAAAATGAAAATGGATGAATGAGAGAACACATGTGAAGGTTACATGAAGGATACTCTAAGGTTTCACCAAATTCAACTGACCCTTATATTATGAGCCTTGACACTGCTCCTGAAAGGGCTTGTCATGATAACTTCACTGCCTCTGTGTGAGCAGAAAAGTGTGACCAACACTTGACCAGAGGCATGTGCTCAAGAGCATGTGATTGGTGGACATGGGATATAATTGGGAACAAATTACTTGAATGGATGGAACACACAACTAGTCCACCAGGTAATTATAACCCTAAAGTTTTAACCTGTGGCACACAGGTCTAGGAACACTTGGAATGATGGGGGTGAATATATCCACAAGGTTTGCTCAAGAATGAATTTTTGGTCAATTGTTTACTGTTTGGAAACACCAAAGTTTGTTGTTACAACTAAGTGCTTTATTGTATGAAAACCCTGTGGTTATAACTAAATGCTTTTTATTGCATTGATATCCAAAAGTTCTAAATCTTAACACAACTTTAACCTCATCTTAAGAGTTCTAAATAATTATTTTGTCTGGTATAAAACACTACTTTTTATTAAATATTATAGTAATTATTTGCCACAGCTCTTAGTGTGATTTCTCTTGTTATTATAGTGGACCTGGGGTCTGTCTTTTTGGGTGTCTGTTACGAAAGTCGGAACCAATGGACTGAAAGCTCAATTTTTTATGGCGGACTCTCCCCATCTCCTTGTCACATTTTCTTTCTGCCCCCTTCTTTCCTTCCTATTTTTCACTGGAATGGTTATGTGGTTATGCTTCTTAATCTGCTACATAATGTCTCACTGACGGGGGTGGGAGTGGGGGGGGGGAGGGGAGATAGATCAAGCACTTTTATTTGTCTACTCATTTCTAGTACAGTCTCTCTAGACTAACTACAGCAAGTGACATGCAAATGCCTTTACTCCATTTTTAATGTAACTAATGCTAGTGGAATCACCATTCGGATTGCAAGCCAAAGTCATCACAACGAATTCTTTGACCTTGATTTAAAAGTTTTTCTCACTGTACTGTGCACAACTATTCATAAGTGTACACGAAAGTTAAACTATAAACTCTGCATCCTTGTGCAAGAGTAGATATGTATAGAGCAAATTATCAATATAAGAATTGTTGATCAATAATATCAATATTATTTTGGTACTCTAAATAACTTGGCAGGTGTTGTTGGCATGGTAACTATCCATTTTTGTAGTTTTGTACTTTCACACAATCTCAATTTGATGCAGTCTGTTGTCTGTGTCTTGCAGCTGCACGATCAACACGGATATAGGTGTGGTTGACTGCAGCAAATGTAAATACACAAGCAAGTACACAAACTAGATAGCAAGTCCTCCATTAATCTATTGCTGCATGTTCTTGCATAATGGAGCTGCATCACAGTTACTACAATGTCCTTCATACACCACAGCACAGGAGCACATGATATGGTGGATATGGCAGCTACACCACACACTGCATGATGGAGGAGTCTACCACTACATAAGACTTGGTATATTAGACAACTGACACAAGAAAAAATGATACTAAATACAAATATATGACTGCGGTGCTGCGTCAGGTATCATGTTAAATGTTCATCTGCGTCATGTTATGCATGTACACACAAATGCTCTAACAACATGTATCTATATATATATATATATATATATATATATATATAAACAAAATTTTGTTATTTTAAAATTTAAGCAAATAATTTCGTTAAATTTTAAAAATACAAGATTGCGTTTATGTACATTTTGAGGTAGCTTTAACTGCGTGATAAAATGAAGCCTCATGGATCTATGGAATAAAGCAAAATTCATGCTAGAGAATGGTTTGACTTATGTCCTATTGATACATCTAACGCAGCCACTGAAATTGCCACTACTGAGCAGTATCAGTCGAGTAATCAGTGATGAATATCCACTAAAACAATGACACCTGCCAAAGATACTTCTTCTCTCACTGTAAGGTATTTCTAATGTGTTGTTTCCGCTGGTGGCTTCCTTGTGCTATCATCAAAGGCATTTGTGCAACAATAAAAAATAAAAAAATTAAAAAAAACAACAAAAAAAAAAAAAAAAAAAAAAAAAAAAAAAGAAAAAAACATCATAGATAATAGTAGCTTACTAAATAGTTTGAGTGCTACTTTTGCAATAGACTTTTAGGAGCATGAAACATTTGGAAGAGTCTGACAGAAAAACATGACATCATAGTAATTTTTTTAAAAGTCTAAAATTCTTTAAAGAAGTTAAGAATCATTGTCCTCGAAATACCCAATGAGGCTTTCGATGCATGGGGAACAGTGTCCAAACTGCTAAAAATGGTGACATTACTTCATATCCTTATGCTACACCCAATTTAGGTTTCCACCAATCAATTTCCTTCCCTTCATGCTCTGTGTAATAGATATAGTGCTTGGTAAATTACAAGCCCATGCAACTCCAATACATTGGTTTGTGAACTTTTTTTTAAAATTTTTTAAACATATGATTATTGCCATGTTATCTATAAATCATTATTTTATCATGAAAAAGTGTAAATTATTGGCATATGATGATGGCTATAAATAAATGCAAGTAACAATCGGGAGTACAACTTTAGGAAAATTCCTTTGAAAGATAGTGTGTGTACTCAGAAATTCCATGTTGTTTACCACATCACAATTCAAAATCCATCCAGAATTTCTACAGCTAGACAAATTTGAAAGGTAAAAAAAAGGAAAACAGGTAAAAATGATGAAAAGAGGGAAAGGGGGAAAGTAGAAATGTATGAAGAAAAATGATGTGTGGGGGAGAAGAAATATAGTAAGATAAAAAAAAGGGGGGGAGAGAAGGAATGGGGAGAGGGAAGAAAAGAAGAAAGAAAAAATAGGGGCTGGGGGTGGTGGATAGAAGGATGGGGGAAGGTGAAGAGGATGAAGATATAAAAGAAAAGGAGGAAAGAAGAAGGGATGGAATGAAAGAAAGGGGGAAAAGAAATTTTTAAAAAGGGGGGGAAAGGAAGGGAAAATGTGGGAAAAGAAATAAAGAAGGGGAAAAGGAAAGAAAAAGAAGGAAAGAAGAAAGAGGGGAAGAAATAATATAAGGGGGGAAAGGAAAGAAAAAGGAGAGAAGAAAGTGGGGAAGAAATTAATAAGGGGGGAAGGAAAGAAAAGAAGAAAGAGAAGAAAAGAAATAAATAAGGAGGAAGAAAAGAGGGGGGGGGGGAAGAAACCGTAAAAATAAAGAAAAGGAGGAGTCCCAGTGCAAGACACTCCAGGCCAACACACATGGGTGGTGTATGGTCCAATGAAATCACTGGCACAAATATGCAACCATTTTTGCACAGATATGCAACCGTTTTTGCACAGATATGCAACCATCATTGTACTTTCCACCCTGGCACCACAACTAAGCCTTTTCTGATTATGCTAGCATAATTTCGAACATAACTGGTAGCTGGGAACATAATTGGTAACTCTGGAGCATAATTGGTTACTCAAGAGCATAATTGGTAGCCCAGAGTAGAGAAAGCTGAATAAACCTGTACTGGATCACTTATCATTTTTATAAAATCATGAATTAACTTCTTTTTTTTTCGGACTATGAAGTCATATTAGCTTGGCAAACAAAAACTTCATTGTCTGTGTAAACATATTCAAGCACACTTGGTGATCAAAGTGAGAATTGCTCATGCAAGTTCATGACTGCTTTGGGGATGTTGTGTCATTTATCGCCAATACTGGTGATTCGTCAACAGCTAGTAAGTCAAATCTACTTGAATTACTATCTAACCCTACGAAGAGCACACAGCTAATATGGAACTGGCTATATTTTATTGCAGATGTTGGAGATGTTTTAGTTAAGGCAACATACAATCTTGAAGGAGATGTCCCCTTAACATTGTCAACATATGAACATATCTCCCTTTCCACTTTTGCAACTACAGTGCATTATCCCAATACTGTTGATATTTGCATATTAACTATCTGGTAGTAATCATAGGCTTTATCTGTAACTGTATGACTATGCTTTATCATGTGCAAAACCAGATTATGATTACCTTTGAATGAAGTTATACTTGAATTTATTCAAAGAAGCCCCTTTTTTTATCCTGCAGGAGTGTGTGAACTTAAAATTACCAATATTGATATTAAAGATATTAAAGTCTTCCTGTTTTCACTCAGTTAATTCGGGATAATTTAAAAGCTGAGCAATCAATGTATTTATCCAAAGCTGTGGGTGTGTCTAGCTACTGAGGTTTTAAAATTACAGTGATGGCAAAAACACAGAGGATGAACTACCAAGGTGGTCCAGTGCTGGTAAGCAAGCAATTTTAGAACAGCCATCATCTGAAAGATGCTCAATAATTCTTTCAATAACTTGTAACTTATAAAATTGACGACCTGTATGTGGGAATAATTAATTATTTCTTAAGCATAATTGGTACCTTTAAAAGCATAATTGGTACCTTTAAAAACATAATTGTACCTTTTAGGAGCATAATTGATCAATAATGCAGCATAAAAGAGTAGCATTACTGTTCCAAAAATTAGTATAATTGGGAAAGACCTAATCACAACTCAATGCTCAACCAGTTGAGCCACATAGGACACTTAATTACATCCTGCACAAATTTGGCTCTTGTATGCATGTCTTCAATAGGGGATTTGCATCTTTACATCCATACTGTCTGACATGCCTACTTATGGTATCAGTGAACACCCGCATCATACAAAATCTATTGCCATTCAAAACTGGCAATGCTATTTTTGAGAACTACAACTACAAAAACGGCTCCTGCTCCATCATGCTAGAAGAAGACATTTTATAAAAATTTCCTTGTTGCTGATGGCAAATTCCAGAATATTTGAGATATGATTTTGGAAAAAGTGGAGTGTGAAAGTGGCCAGAGAGTTTTCTGCTAGTTCTCAGAACTTATAGGCATGGGGGGAGTCCCAGAAGTAGCTGCAATACTTCTCAGAACCCTGCCAGGCAGCACCTGTGGCAATCCAGAAATTTCTGGAGATGAGGTGCTGCTTAACAAAGTGTTTTTGAGAAGAATTAGCAGCTGCTTGTAAGCAATGAGCATCTATTTGACACTTGCAACCTTACTGCCTCCAACCAATGAGTTCCTAAAACTTGCTGGTAATGTTACAATTAACTTTTCTTCACTTTCATGCTCCATTTTAACCACAACTGAAGCTTAGTAAAAAAAATTTTCAATTACATTTCCCAACCAGTAATTTTAATTCAATTACATTTCATAGTAAGGAATTATAATTGCCCCAAGTGTGCTAAATGACCAGGTCGTTTTGTTCATGCTAACTTGTTCATTGTTACTTCTAGCAAACTATACCTCCTGACAAGAGACAACAAAAAAAATCTCTCTATAATTAGAAATTTGTTTGTTCGCTATCACCTCTCAGATGCTTGGGCTTAGAGGGCTCAAAAAGAAGAAAAGGAAAAAGAATACGAAAGGACTTGGGCATAGTTTTGCTGACCTCACTTAGAGTGTGTTTATATAATTTGTAGTACTCTTAATGCTCCTTTGTAGTTACTTTTGCATGAAATTGACCACCCCCAAGAAAATTTAAAAAAGATCCTAGCCTTATGGGCAGGATTTTCTCCAATCTTCACTAGACTCTATTGTTGGGAGACCCCCATCAAGCCCAGAAAATTGAGCCCTGTAGACTCAAGCATTTGGGAGGAGAGTGCTAACAAACAAACAAACAAATCAAGAATTATGGTAAGGTGAAACCTGATCACACAAAATGAAAAAAAACCTAGTGAGTTCCAAAATATATTTCTCATCACAATTTTGATGTAATTACAGATACATTGGTGAACCAATGCTTAGAACAAAATTAGAATTCTGAAAAGTATTTAAAAATTTAAAAAATTTTTTTTCAAGCATACTAAAATGATGCAGCACTCAAGAAATTATGCCAAAAAAATATGCCAAATTTATCAACAGTGCCATTCATGTTATCATTGTGTCACAAACTCCTAAATTATCCCC
>OZ017789.1:4566048-4630809 GCA_963969325.1 Lycopodina hypogea | reverse complement strand
TTTACTGATTTATTTTTTTTACACTTGATGTTTGTTGTCACTGTTTCTTGTCCACTTCCAAAGGCGAACAAAAGCTCACTGTCATCTCTGAAAGGGAAGAAACAGTGGATGATAAGGAAGGCGAGGTCAAGATGAAGCTCGACCAAGTGGAGGAGGACAGGGTGTTGGGGGAGGGCATGCACAAGGAACACAAGTTCTACCCCTTCACAAAGTAAGTCCACACATGTTTGTGTGCATCCATTGAGATTGTGTGTGTCCTCCATGTCTCTTATCAACAGTTGATGGGTTAATGTCATGATGAGCCTGTGGGGACACACACTGGGTCAACATCGCACTGGGTTGAGGCAGGTTGAAGTAGGTTGACAATAGCTCTATGGGGACACACACTGGACCAACATCACACCGGGTTGAGGCAGGTTGAAGTAGGTTGACGATAGCTCTATGGGGACACACACTGGACCAACACCACACTGGGTTGAGGCAGGTTGAAGTAGGTTGACAATAGCTCTATGGGGACACACACTGGACCAACATCACACTGGGTTGAGGCAGGTTGAAGTAGGTTGACGATAGCTCTATGGGGACACACACTGGACCAACACCACACTGGGTTGAGGCAGGTTGAATTAGGTTGACGATAGCTCTATGGGGACACACACTGGACCAACATCACACTGGGTTGAGGCAGGTTGAAGTAGGTTGACAATAGTTCTATGGGGACACACACTGGATCAACATCACACTGGGTTGAGGCAGGTTGAAGTAGATTGACAATAGCTCTATGGGGACACACACTGGGTCAACACCACACTGGGTTGAGGCAGGTTGAAGTAGGTTGACAATAGCTCTATGGGGACACACACTGGACCAACATCACACTGGGTTGAGGCAGGTTGAAGTAGGTTGACAATAGCTCTATGGGGACACACACTGGACCAACATCACACTGGGTTGAGACAGGTTAAATTAATACTAAATTATGGTGACACATTTGATAGTTGATAACTTGGAAATAATTTCTCTGCTGTTTATCATACCCTGGTTATGTTTTGATCACATGATGACCATGTGCAGGTACAAGCGTCCCTCTGTGGCATGCGACCTTCAGGAGTACACGTCTAACGAACACCTGGACATGTTTGAGAATGTGGCCATTTGGGACTACCCCATCTTTGAGCTGGAGGAGAAGGCGGGCAACCATATCCTTAGTCATGTGAGTAACGTGTGACATCAGTTAACACAGATTATTAACAACATCTTGAAAATTAGATAACCATGATTTATATTTTATATTATTACATTCTATCACTGTTATCATTGCATGTGGCAAAAGTATTTTCACAAGTTTGGTTAAATCGATGATCTGTATTGCTGTAAAGTGCACCTGCCATTTTCTATTCTTCAGTAATGGTATGAGCAAGGCTAATTGTGATCATTCAAGGTCATCCTATGTTACATTTCAAGACAAGATGTCTTCATGGTGTGCATTATTTAGATGTGCAAAAGATCAAATTCAAATATCCGAAAGATCAAATTCAAATATCTTGTTATTAGAGATAATTTGCTTCAGAAATGCTTATGGTGAAGCAAAATGCACTTACATTTTTTAAATTAACTTGAATATAAAGAGTATATGTGGTTCCTTCATTAGAGATATTTTACATTCCAAGGAAACTGGTTTATATTTATAAAGGCCTGTCCACACTGCTATCTAAAACCAGTTTCACCTGTATCTGGAACGGGTTCCACGCATCCACACTACACCCAGTTTCATCCCAATCCCAATGGTTTTCACCTGAAACCTTCAAAAGGATAGGCTTCAAGCGGCTCAGATTGATTTAACATTCCAGTGGCTTTATTGTTGATTGTCTCTATTAGGAGTTTAGCTGCAACAGTTCTCTCCTTCCTCTCTATCCTCCATTTGTGTGATGACATTTCGGAGGGGAAAAGACAGAACAAAGTAGTGCACAAGAAAGTAAATACCTTTTTTCTATATGAGGTAGAGGAAAACCAATTAATCAACCCAACCAATTAATTATTCGGCCCATGAAGGTGATGTGAAGTGGGTTCAGCACTTTACTAGTGTTTGAAACCCCCCCCCCCCCCCCCCCCCCCCCCCCCCCCCCGGGTGTTGTTGGAGATAGGTACATACCCATTTGTAGTGTGGACAGGCTTAAGAGAGTTTTTAAAAAAATTTTTAATTCTTTTGAATTCACCTGATTCTTCTTTAAAACAGTCATTTCACCATGAATTTGTAATACTTCCCAGGAGGGAGGGGAGGAGAGGGACATACTGAATTTGCAAATTATCTATTACAAACCACATAACATAATCAACCATCTCATTGATCTTGTGGTCCCCATATTCCTTCCCTCCACCCCCACCCAGCAAACACTCCACCTCTGATCTATCTTGAGTCTGGCCACATCCTTTTGTGAGATGACCTGCTCTGAGAAATGGTCCCTGATAGGTTCCCCTGTGGCATCATGGATGTTGCCCTAGGCTAGTGGTAGAAAAATGGCCAATGCTGAATAGAAGTAAGGATTACTATGGGTAATACAGTCTGAACTCTGCCATGGAAGGTTGAACTTGGATAAAAAAAATTTTTTTTAAAAGAGCCATACAAAACCTCAGCATTCATACTTGTGGACTCTAATATTTTTTAACCAAAATATCTGGATGTCTGCTACTAGATGTGGAGGGAAAATTATTTCTAGTCTTAATAATCATGTTTCAGGGGATTTCGAGATTTTAAAAAAATTATCATTTTTAAAATTAATTAAAATGAGTAAATAATGTTTTAATAATGTAATACCAAATATGTTATGTTTATTATGAGTATGAATAAACATTTTAAATGGAACCCTCTCTGATATCCTACTAGAAGGTAAATATTGTATGTAGGTGCAAAACTATATGGCTCATGGCTTTAGACATCACATATTGATATCCTTGAATTGGTTACCAGTAAATTTTTGTTAATGACTTCACTAACTTGAGTGGGTTAATATTGAAAGTGGTGGGAGGTAGTATCTCTGTCTGTGGAGAAATGACATTACTGATGGCCTTCCTCCTGTCAGGGGCATGTATATGTCTGACATCATCCTGCCAGAAGTATGCAATACCTGAGCCTAGGAGCCTTTCATTGGCCTCTAAGCTGGTGTGATCATTCCAGCTTTGCTGAGTCTGGGTTTTTACTTCACTGCCTTGCCGACTTTGACTGCCATGATAGTTGATGGTTTTACAAATTTATATAAAATTTTAAAAAATCGTTATTTCATGCATGGGATGAATCTTGGCCTGTGTGATGTCCTACATATATACAGGTGCTGACTAATTTGTGTTTATTCCATCTGATGGTAACCTGCAGTTTTTGAAATCTCCTGTTTATTGCTCCCTAAAGTACACAGTTCAGACACCTCTTACACTGCAGACCTGAGTTTTCCTTCCACACACACACACACACACACACACACACACACACACACACACACACACACACACACACACACACACACACACACACACACACACCTCACGGAGCTTTTTTGTACACTCTACCAATCAGAGATCTTCACTTGTGAGATTTTTGAAAGATTTTTGTGTGTCCCTTTGCCTATTCTATCATAACTCTCCAGCCTTCCCTCTGTTTTCCCTCTTTCTTTTGCCATCCCTTCTTCAATCTTTCCTTTCTCCCTCCTTCCTTTCTTTGTTCCCTCTCTCCTTCCCTCCCTCCCTCCCTCTTTCCCTTCCTCCCTCCCTCTTTCCCTTCTTCCCTCCCTCTTTCCCTTCCTCCCTCCCTCTTTCCCTTCCTCCCTCCCTCTTTCCCTTCCTCCCTCCCTCTTTCCCTTCCTCCCTCCTTTCTCTCTCTCCTTCCCTCCCTCACTTCCTCTTTCTTTCCCTCCCTCCCTCCATCCATTGCTGATAGAAAGCAGAAGCCACACACATGAATCTAGTCATGATAATGTCTTGTGTGGGCTAGCAAAGATCAGTTCAAAGTGATCACTAAGTAATCACCACATGTGTTTATATTATTTGTAAGCTTTCTTACAAATGGTGGCTACATATGACACTATAATCTGCCAAGCTTCCTGCTTGTTATTGTATAGAGCAGAGTGTGATGTGTATAGTGGTAGTTTAAACTTGTTTTTTCCGTCCTCTAGATGGCACACATGTTGTTTCACGAGGCTGGATTGATGGAAACGTTTCAGATACCGCAGAGAGAATTTGTCAATTACTTTAGAGTCCTGGAGGCAAACTACGGCAGCAACGTCTGTAAGTTATCAAGGGCAACAATGAGTTATCAAAGGCATCGAGTTGTCAATGACAACTAGCAAACAACATCCTGTGTGTAAAATGGGATGTGTGTTGTTGTGCAGATCATAACAAGACGCATGCTGCAGACGTTCTCCATGCTGTGTCCTACCTCATGTTCGAGATCATACCTGAGTTCACCCACGAGTTCTCACACGCTGATAATTACACCAGGGAGTGGAAGGTAAGGAGTTGACTTGTACCAGGGAGTGGAAGGTAAAGTGTTAGCTTACACCAGGGAGTGGAAGGTAAAGTGTTAGCTTACACCAGGGAGTGGAAGGTAGAGGGTTAGCTTACACCAGGGAGTGGAAGGTAAAGGGTTAGCTTACACCAGGGAGTTGAAGGTAGAGGGTTAGCTTACACCAGGGAGTGGAATGTATGGGGTTGGCATACACCAGGTATGCAAAATAAGGAGTTGAATGCATGCGCAATAAAGTGGGATATTGTGGGTTAACTATGTCCTGTGAGTTTAAGGTTTAGGTTTGAACACCGTTATGGGCAGTATTGTCAGGCAACAAAGTGGAGGGTTTGAGGTTAACCCCACAATAATTGATCACATGGAGTGTGGATAGGTGCACTTATTTTATAGTATAAATATAATGATATATATGTGTCAGTGTGTTTGTCCTTATCTTAGAGTGTGTGAGAGAGAGCCAACCTTGGGGCCATTGCCTTGAGGCTGGCTCTAAAAGTACCAGCCAGCCAGTGATTTTCATCGACTTCACTCACAATACTTCTCCATTGCTCTTCAGCTATAATGTCCTTTTCTATGAACTGTCTCTAGTTCATGTTAAAGTCTTCCATCACCAATCAAGATATAACACAGCTGGTTCTGTCTGACGTAGTTGCAGTAAACCTTTATGTAATTACAGAATGCCTTAGAAAGTTATTAGCTTAATAATGGTTAGACTTCTTAAACACATGAAGTAAATTTTTCTCATAGGTGAAAACCAATTAGCCTGCAACACATTGTATACATATCCATTCTCTTTAACACACACATCTACCTTGATGACTCAATTAACCGATAATCCCATTGAGTCTGTAGTTTGGAATTTTCCACAGTGTGTGTGTGTTTCTGTGTGTGTATGTGTTCGTGTGGGTGTGTATGAGTTATAACCTCATTATATTTATGCACTCATTCCTCACACTTAATTATCTAACATTTTCTTTTTTACTATATCTCTCTTTTCTTCCTCTCTCTCTCTCCCTCTTTCCCTCCCTCCCTCCATCTATGCAGGGATATTCCCGGACCACAAGCTCTGGGGGGAACATAGCCTCTGCCTTCTCCATCCTCGAGGTGCTGGCTTGCTACATGGCATCAGCTATGCATGACTTTGACCATCCGGGGAGGACCAATGCCTTCCTGGTTGGCACCAAGTCACCACTGGTATGTCACATGACCATGTGTCCTTAGATAAATGCACCCTTAAACAAGTCACCACTAGTACATCACATGACCGTGTGCATGTTGAAAGTTATGCAAGCATCACTCATTACGATGAAAGAAAAAGATAAAGACCTCATTTGGACAAAGTTACTAAAGTTTTGATAAACTATAAAAACAATGTTTCAAGGCTGTTGATGATAACCTTGACCTTTCCTGGAGGAGTGTCCCTCTACGTCATTCCTTACACTGACACATTGATGTTCTCATGCCAGTTTTGCATGGGCTGGCTTCTGGACAGAAATTGTATTTGCTGCAGTTAATGGATAAGACTTCCCCCCCCCCCCCCCCCTACAATTCAATTAACTGAACACATCAGTTATCCCAACACTCTTGATCCCAAGTGGCTTAGATAGTTGACTTTGACTGCAATTATCCCCTAGGTGATTAACCCTTTACCACACATGCATGCACACACACACACACACACACACACACACACACACACACACACACACACACACACACACACACACACACACTTTTCTGTGTTACTATTTCCTTCCTTCCCCTCCCCCAACTCACCAAGTTAAATTAGAGGGACAGGAGAGGGAGGGGGTGGGAAAGAAGCTATATTTAACACTCAATCATTCCATATTTTGTTATGTCATGCCCTCAGGCATGTGGTGTGGTGTTTTTTCCCTACACAAATCTTTTGAGAGGTCTTCCATTTGTGCCCCCACCACACATCATCACACCATCACTCACTCTATTTGGTCTCACCTCCTCCTCATCTTCATCACACCTGTCCCCCCCCCCCCCTTCACCCCACCCATACACAACATGTGCTCCTACCAACCCTCTCAGCGGTCACATTATCAAATAAGATCACACACCACACCCCATATGCATGATTACACCCCCACACTGTACACTCCACTCACCATTCATGCACATGTTAAAACACCACTCGCACACACTAGGCTCTCCTCTACAATGACCGATCCGTTCTGGAGAATCATCACGCTGCATCAAGTTGGCACCTCCTTACCAACTTTCCCGAGAACAACTTTCTGATTTCCATGGAGCCAGCGGAGATGAAGAGACTGAGGTTCCTCATCATTGAAGCCATTCTGGCCACGGATCTTAAAATGCACTTTGATCTGCTGTCAACATTCAAATCTAAGGTGTGTGTGGTGTGTGTTGCTAGAGCTAGGGCTCAATCTAATTGGTAGGATGTAATGTAATGAGAAATTTGTGTGCGTGCGTGTGTGCGCAATAAGGAAGTATAGCTTGGAGAATGAGGAAAGGATCGGATATCAATAATTTAGTGTGGACTCTAGTGGGAGAGGGGAAGTGGGTGGGCGGGTGTGTTACATGCTTAGTTGTAATCATAGCTAGGCACTTTAAACACCGACATGCAATAGTGTGGTGTGTGTACGTGTGGTATGAGTGTGTGTGATGTGGTGTGTGTGTGGTGGGTGTGTGTGCTTGCCTGTGTGCAAGGTGTTAAACCTGCCTCAATGTATTATGCAATTGGTTTGTTCCTTGCTGTGTAGGTGAGTAGGGAAGAAGGTGGTGGCATTGACTGGGACTCAGAGATGGACAGGTTGCTGGTCATGCAGATGGTGATAAAAATGGCCGACATTAACACGCCCACCAAGAGCTTCAAGTTGCACCGAATGTGGTCAGAAAGGATCACCGAAGAGTTCTATCAGCAGGTTAGTTAGTTACTTGTTAGCATTGTGCTAGCACTAGAGTTACTATCAACCATTCCAGTTATTGTGTGTTAACGTTGCTCTAGAAATTTGTGTTACAATCAACCACTTCAGTTATTTGTTTGTTAGCTTTGTGCTAGCATTAGGGTTGCAATCAACCATTCTAATTAATTGTTTATATAGAGTTACAATCAACCACTCCAGTTATTTGTGTTAGCATTGTGCTAACATTAGAGAAACAATTATCCACTACAGTTATCCTCTACTTGTTCCATTTGGGTAGATGAAGCGACTCTTTACAGTCATTGACCAACTTCTCAAATCTCAGGGAAAAGCCATAGGCCTCTCATGAGACTCATTCCTTTGAAGTTCAATTCAGAATCGGCTCAACCTATAAGGTTGGCTGGAAAAATTCAACTGCATAGATTTTATTTATTGTTGTTTTTTTTCCTAACACAATACTTGCCTTCTAGAAGAAGGTCCTTTCACACATTATCTTTTTACTGGAAAACTCCAATGTTCAAAAGGTCTCCCGGACCAATCAGTTTCTTGATTTTATAAAATTAGATTTTCTGATGAAATCGCGGAAATGTTGCTCTTAAAAAGGATATATTTAATGGAGAACTAAAGGGGTGAGGGGAAAATTAGTCTGGCTTTGTTCAAATTAGTTGTAACGCAGATTATTAATGTATTGGGAAGTGTGGTATTACTCCTGATATAGGATTGATCCCAGTTTTAAAATGGCAGCCAGGTAAGACTACAATGCAAAGCTTATTGTCTCAGGGAATGTCTTGCTACATTCCTGCTGATGTCTGGGATGCCGACCCTGACTAGATGATGTGAAAGGCAGGGCCTGACTTTTAGTATTTAGTATTTGTACTCTATTAGTTGTATGTTAGTCAGTTTAATGTTTTATGGAGGGCCAAGTGCCTATAAATAGGTCTAATTCTCCACATGCAATGTGTAATGCTCTTTGCAAATTGCAAGAGTGATATTTATTCACTGGATTCCAACAATTACCATTGAAGCAATCTAAAGCTTGCCCAATGATAAGAATAACAGCAACCTAAAGCTTGCCCAGAGATGAGAATAACTTCCTAACAATGTTGATTCTTGTCTATCCTGGCTCTGCAGAGTGAGGAAGAAGCTGAACTGAATCTACCAGCCACCATCTTTATGGACCGCAGACACCCAGAGAAGCTTCCTGCCATCCAGCTCTCCTTCATCCAGCACCTCGTGTCCCCGCTCTTCCAAGCATGTGCAAAGGCTGGCATTATCCCAGGGATCCTGGAGAACGTGGCCCCTGACACTGGAGGGAACTCTCCTACTCAGACTCTTGACCTGTTGAACTCTGGATTGGACATCTTGGGGGAGAGAGCCAATAAGAGTGACGGTGAGACAGAAGCTGCCATTATTTCATTTTTTGGTTGTGTTACACTCCTACACTGTGATATGCCTGACTGACACTTTGTAACACCATGGCACCTTCTATCAAGGCACTGTATTATGCCAGAACACTGTTTAACCCTGGCACTGTGTAACACACAGATACTGGGTAACTCCATGGTATGACAGTGTCATACCTTGACAGGAGGTGATCATAATTGAGTCACACTAGAATATTGAAGTTATATATGATAACATCTTCCATTTATTTTATTTTTATTTTGAAACATCAAATAATGGACAGAATAGAATAAATACCATCCCTCCCTAAAAAATGTTAACTTGTTTTGAATCAATCCTTCAAAGATGGCCTGATTAGTAAATGAGTCCATAGTCAAAGTGGTGGAATAGTTCACCTTCCCCCAACCACACCTTCATAAATAAGTTGAGTGAGTATAGTCCCTCAATTGTCCTTTGTGGTAAGGGGTTTCCCTTAAGTGTGCTCAGTGGACTATGAATCATCACAACTTATTTCATGAGTTGGTATAATCATGGACCACAGACAGTGATGTGGTAGTTTTGAGATCCTGTAAATAACTTTGATGTTTTTTCATGCGTCAAAGATTTCCAAGAGTTCTAACTCACCTTTCTTCTTCACCCAACCTCCCGACCTGCTCGTTTCTCTTACTGATCATTCTGATCTCATACTTTGCTGCAGTTTGTGACGTCTTGCCCCCACCACCCCTTAACCACATGCTAACTCAGTGCATGGGAGTTTGTACTGTTTGTTGAAGGCTCCTCCCACTAGCCACATCCATAAGCTTTATCAATGTATTCACCAGCCATCAAAAATGTCAAAATATTATGAGGTCTTAAAATGGTTTACAGGATTGCTATTTTTGCTGAAATGGCACTCCTGGCCTTGTATGTTGTTTTTCTTGCTGGTTCTATTAGCAACTGTGATGTGTGTTGATAGTACATTCACATATGACTCTTGCAACAGTTGTCTAAGGCAACATTCTATACAGTCATGAGTTTTGGTTGTTTGGTGAAGAACCACATGACAGCAATTGTGCAATAATGGAAGAGCTCCTGTCCTTTTACTTGCTGTGGGTGTATGTGAGTGAGTAAGTGAGTGTGCATGTGTGTAGTTTCTAATATGTTATTCACGTTTGATTAAATACCATGAATAATCATCATGCTTAAATGGTTAAAAATGTCAATACGTTAGAGCTCTGCTCTGCTATATAATGTGAGCTTCAAAATCGATACCTCAGTCAGATAAATGTGCCACTTTATCCATTAAAAAATCACTTTGGGTGTGGATGTGTGCGTGTGCAGGAGAGGCCAGCCTGAGCAGCAGTCCTCTGCCACTGATGGGCTCAGATAGAGACGACGCATCTTCCCTGGCTGAAGCGGAAGAGCAGCCCACGGTGAAGTTCATGAGCATCATCCTGACCAACCTTCAGATCAACTACGACGGGTGGAAGGCAGAACTGCCCAAGGAGGAGGAAGAGGAGGTGGTAGAGGAGGAGAAGGAGGATGAAGGTCAAGTCAAGGATGACCATGACAATAATGATGTAAGCCAGTAATGGAGTGATGTTGTTTGTGGGGAGGTGAGTAGATGTGGGAGGTAAGGGGGGGGGGGGGGGGGGGGTTGTTGGCTTATTGGGATTTGATGAACCACTGCTGGCATTTTTACTTGAAATGTTTCATGCCCCAAAAAATTTTTCACCCCCTTTGACTGATTGTGCCTCAATACATTATTTTTATGGTGAAGGATCACCATATGTATAATCAATCTCCTTAACTGCTTGAGCCTGAATACATTGTTTTATGGTAAAGGATCACCATGTGTATTATCAATCCCCTTGACTGCTTGAGCCTGAATACATTGTTTTATGGTAAAGGATCACCATATGTATAATCAATCCCCTTGACTGCTTGAGCCTGAATCAATTTTTAATGGTAAAGGATCACCATAAGTATACCTCCTTTTATGGTAAAGGATCACCATAGGTAAAACTATTAGAAAGTGGCAGACCATGGTAATATAATAAAGACTCATTTGCATGTTTGTCAGTGGGTATTCCATTTGTTGTTTTTGTTTCTGTTCCTTTCCTGGTTTGTAACTCCCTCTTCCTCCTTCCCAACTTTCACATCCAGGAGATTACTGGCACTGAGACAAACCAACTTCCTTCGACAGACACCGTCTACACCACTGCACAGCTCGAAGATCCCATAAACTAAACTTAACAAACAGAACATCAGCCATAGCACTAAAAAAAATGCTGCAGTACATAGACTTCATCATTATCCTTACAGAACACACACAATATACGAATATTAATACTAATAGCACATGTTAGTTTTATGTTATTTTTAATATAATTTAAGGAAATAATTAAATGTTAAACTTCTTAATAGGGCATGTATGATCAGTTTAAGCTGTTGACCAAATTTGAGATTTGCTATGGAGGTCATAATGATAGCTAGCACCATCAACACATGATAACTATGTCATCATTAAGACCTCTTATATTAACAGTGTTGACATACTGATGGAATCTTATAGTATTAGAGCTAGAGATATTTATTTGTACTGGACGACCATTTGCAGCTTCTCCTGCAAGGCAGGAATGTTCATTTGATTTGTTTTTGGTTCTCAATTATTCATAATTCAATAAGTATTGAGAATTTCAGGGTGCACAACATTTTGTCTTTTAATCAGGGATCTATTGAGGTTGAGTGAGATTTCATTTCCCCTCTCTCTCCCCCCCCCCCCCCCCCCCCCCCATCCTTTTCTGTGTCAAATAATTCCTTATCCACATGCAAAACCAAGGTCCCTATTATTATTTTTTCCTTAGTTCATTTGTGTTCTGTAACCATTATACTCAGAAAATTAATTTTTTTTTTTTGTGCCACCAATATGTAACCACCTATTTACCCATGAAAACCTGGTAACCTGTTTTTTCAAAAAAAAAAACAAAAAAAAAAACAAAATAATTTCATTTCTTGAAGTCCTAATGTCCTCCCAAACAAATTCTGTGCCAAGAGCAGCAGCAGAACCTATTCTTTTTTTTTTTTGGGGGGGGGGGGGGGGGGGGGGTGTGTGAGCTTTGCAATACAGCTGCTCCATTGGTCAGTCTGAAGGAGCCATTTTTGTTGCTTTTGCTAGCTATTCCCAGAATAAGCCTGATTTAAGTTTACTAACCACTATCTTGAGTGTGATTTCTGTAGGTGTTTGTAATATCTTTCTCACACTGACTCTTGCTTCTTCCCATACATGCACAGCTTATGTATTAATATATTTCATGGAAGTTTATATTGTGTTTTTTTGTGTGTCCTTTTTTTTTTAGCATTTATTTATTCTTTTTTTTTTTGGTGGATATATTAATGGAATTTGTTTATTATTACTATACCCTGTTTGGTACATTCTCTGGTGTTTTCTTGATGTTCTTAGTTTGGTTGTGGAGTTACATAGTCATATTTAGGATAGTTATATTCATTTATATTTATGTAAGGAGAAAAATTTTTCAAAGTTTACAACCTCACAACAGTCCTCTTAACTGCACTGGCTATGCCAACACTAATTAGTTTAGGAAAAAAAAAAGGAAAAAAAAAAGAAAAAAGAAATAGATCTAAATACTTCTTTCTAATTATCAAACACAGTTTAATTTTCAGTTTGCAAATGGTGGTTTATATTTATTATCACAGCATTACTCGTGGCTAATTCAAAGCTTTATTGGCTTTGAAACCAAGCTTAGAAACACTCCCTGGACATTTTTTTTTTAGGCCATAGGTACCAAAGATAACATTTTAGTGGAAACTGAAGGAGTCCATATGCCACAAACAAACAAACAAGCACACATAAGTGAAATTTATAATAGGATATATATATATATATATATATATTGAGTGGCTTATATATAGATATAGATATATATAAGCCACTTGGCCCTTTAATTAGCTTTTGGCAGCAAAACAACTTCCTGTGGATGTGGCTAATACAAAACTACACACATTACCACACACATTACCACACCCACATATAGTTAATAATGCTCACCTGGTTACTTCGACTCCATATGCCCAATTTCAGCCTGATTAGTTCATAAATGAGTTTTTGGCAGGCATAATGATGTCCTATGGGTGTTGCAATAAACAAACCACACTCATTGACACACACACGTAATTAGTAATGCTCACCCAGTTGTTTGGAAGTCTCATTCTAAATTTTAGTTGGTTCGGTCATTAGATTAGCTTTTAATACCAAAAAAAACTTCCAGTGGGTGTGGCTAAGGCCAGATCACACCCATATCTGGTTAATATTGCTTTCACTGGTACTTGGAGACCACACGACAAATTGTTGCCTGATTGATCATTGATTAACTTTTCAGTCAAAATAACTTCCTATGGGTGTGGCTATGACAAAGATCTAACTCCTTTGTTTCAAGCGTTATTAATATTTTTTCACTTTACACACCAATGGGAAGTGGTGTAACCAGGAAAGATTCTGCCCATGTTTCCCAAAGTCAAGTTGTGTATGCATACCATGTTTTAAGTCTGCTGCTCAAAGGGTTTGTCTGGTTAAAGTACTATCTTTGGCCTTTTTTGGGGCCTGACATAAAACAGAAATGGGTGTGGTCATATACATATACTTAAAACATCCCCCAAATTATATTGATTCCAAATATATATGGGTGCATGGGTCTAACTCCCAGGTTCAAGTGTGTTTTTTTTAATTTTTTACTGAAATACCATTTTTGGCTTTTTTAACCTTACACAGTAAAAGAAAGAGGTGTGGCCAGGTGGGACCCAGCCCATGTTAATCCCAGAGTTAAGTTGTATATGCGTACCAAGTTTTAGATCTGTAGCTCCAAGGGTATTTCTGGCCAAATACTATATTTGGCTATTTCTCGTTATCATGGCAACCATTTTCTGAAATTTTGAGCCCATTATCATCATACCAAGTTTCAGAGAAATCTACCCACAGGTTTGGCCAGAATGATGGTACAGACAGACAGACAGACAGACAGACAGACAGACAGACAGACAGACAGACAGACAGACAGACAGACAGACAGACAGACAGACAGACAGACAGACAGACAGACAGTATATATATATATATATATATATATATATATATATATATATTAGCAGCAGCATATACCCGGCGTTGCCCAGCCAATATAGGCTAAAATCCAAAAGGTGATGGTGGAGAAGATGTATTATTAAGAGAGAAGTGGCCAAAATACCATTTTTGGCTTTTTCTCATTACCATGGTAACCATTTTGCGAAGTTTTTAGCCCATGTTTTAAGTTGGGTCAAAACCTATCATCATGCCGAGTTTCAGAGAAATTCACCTACCGGTTTGGCTGGAATGATGGTACAAACATACAGACTGACAAACAGACAGACAGACAAATTCTGTATTTTCCCAGACATGCCACCTGGCATAAAACCATCTCAGGGTGGGTCTCCTCCATCCCTAAAGGTTTGGTCAAAATCTAACAGAGGGATTTTGAGAAATGGACGAGCATAGTTACATTGTTACATAGTTAGTTACATAGGTCTTCTAATATATATTATATATATATATGTATATATATATATATATATATATATATATATATATATGTATGTATGTATGCAGGTAAGGAAAATAGTTCTGGGCTAGGACCCATTAGTCCGCACTCCTTGTTCTTGTGTAGGAGCTAAAAGAAGACAAAAAAAAAAAAGGCTCTTCTATGTCCATCATTTTTTGCCATTCCTAAATAAAGTAATGCATTTTAACACCACCGAAAAAAAATTAATAGAGAAAGTATTCCAGCTATTATTTCTTGCTCATTCCAGCTGCAATCTAAAAGAAAAACAATAAATTGTTACTTCGTCCACTATTATACTCACTAAACCTTTTTTTCTTCCTCAATACACAGCCACAATGGATTAAAAAAAAAAAAAAAAAAAAAAAAAAAAAAAAAAAAAAAAAAAAATCGATAGAAGAACTGAACTATGAAGAGGATGATGAAGTCTAAAGGTATGGACATCTAGACACATACAAAAAATATATAAAAATATCAACAGCCATTGAGCCAGAAGATGAAGACAATTTATGACTGTAGCTACTTGCTTAAACATGCCATGCATTTCTTTGTTTTATTCTACTGAGAGTTAGCCTAATCTGAGTCATTCTCAAGTCACCGCTGTTAATTTAGGATGCTCTCGCAAGAGGAAAAATGAGGGATCAAATGAAGACTGATTTTGGTGGTCATGACAACCACCACTACAACAACATTTACGTTTATGTCCCTGCTGGATTTAGAATCTGTGCTCAACTGAAGGGTCACGAAGACTATTTCTACGATAATGCTGTAGTAATGACCAAGGATGGGGATTATGGAAATCCTAAGTGTACTGGTGATGGAAAGACAGCTGTCTTCAATAATAAGATATATACTCCAAATGGGAAAGTGACAGAGTGTAACATGACTCTGGCTCTGTGGCAGGCCTTGGGAAATGACCCTGGGACTACAGCAACCACAACACCACAGGACGGCGACCTGATCATGATGATTAAGGAGATGTGGGAAATGTGTTTATTTTTTAATTGATGTGGACATGAGTCATTTGTTGTTTGTTCAATGTATCTGTTTATTTATAAAGGTTGTATTCTTTGGCATCTACGTATCTTCCTCTAGTGTGTACAGTTTGCAAGTTGACCACAAAGTGAAATCCATATATACTTGGAATCAGGTGTGGCCAAAAGGTGATTTTAGTACTTCTATCTGGCTATACCTCTTCCCAGTGTGATTGCATCAGGCAAAAAAGTGGGGCCAGACAGACTATTGAACTTCAAGACCTGAAACTTGGCAGGCATGCACTACTTAACTATGGGAGTAATGTGGGTTGGGTTCCACCTAGCCACACCTCTTTTTCTTGGTGTGTCAGGCAAGTTGGTGTATGCATGTTTATGTTCATTCTCATTTTGCCAATCTCCATACCAAATGAAACCCGGTCATCAGGAAAGAAGCACCCTACATTGAGGATAGTTGCCCCAATATTTTGGGTCACCTGGCCACACCTTCTTACAGGTGTGTAAGCAATGCCAAGAATTAGTACTTAAAACAAATGGTTGGACCTAGATTTGTCGGTACACACACACCATAGCTCTGTAAGAGTAGCATGGCCAGGGTCTAACCTGACAACACTTCATCCTGTGGGTTCATCAAGAACAGCAGCACTAAGATATGTAGCCAATAATTACTAAAATATTTATTAAAATGTGATGTTTTAATTATCTAAATTGAACTTGGATGTCCAGACTCTATTCCACACGATCCAAAGACAGTTAAATGAGATTAAAGTTGTGGTATGATTTACAACTTTTTGGTTTGAGTACCATAAGTAAAACCAGTTAGTTGTAAATACAGTTAAAAATGCATTTTATGTCCCCAACTTGTGTATGTCCCCCCCCCCCCCCACCATCTTTCCAAGTGAGGGGAAAACATAGCCCTATACCAAACCTCACCTAAAACAATCCTTGGACGACCCTCCTCACCCCCTGAAAATTTGAGCCCTGTAGGCCCAAAGCATCTGTAAGGAAATAGCGAAACAACAAGCAAAGAAACAAATTGAGATGTATAGCAACATGGGAAGAAAACAATGTTGTTGTTGCTTTTTATGATTTCATGAAGCAAGTTCTCACAAACCAATACTTTTTATTCCTCCTTGAAAGTCTTAGAACTTTCTGAAGATTAAGCTTAAGATAAATTCTTACCTTTACTGATAATTATGCTGATAATTATGCTAGACTAATACTTTTGTGTGTAAGGCAGCTCATTCTTTTATCTCCTCTAACTTGCTATATTACATCTCGAGTTTCTGTGAAATATAGTAGTACTGAAGGCATATAACTTTGTGTTCAGTAAAATTTCAAACTAATATGTATAAGAAATGGGGGGGGGAAAAAAGAGATGGTTGAATAATTCAATACAAATCATTAAAATAAAAATATATCTGAGATGTTAGTGGAGATTTCATTTGGATCAATTCTGCTGCCAATAAGCATGGTTTGAGTTATACAACTGATATGCTTTCTCCCAGTAGATAATAATTTTAAATCTTAAAGAATTCACTCAATAACGTTCTCAATGGAAAGAACACCCCCTCCCCCCCCCTCCTCCCCAATTGACCGCCAAAAATCCTACAGTTCAGTAATCCGCCTGGTTTAATGATATTGCAGCCTCTCTCTGCAATCCTTCGGAAGCTAAGGAGGAGGGGCAGCGCACCCATTGGAATGCCAGGTCTCCCACCCATGGCCATTGTCCCCCTTTTGATCTCTAGCATGTGAGGCTAGCTGGACCTTCAACCTTCGCCTATATTCTAGACTGCAGGTATGCAGTGTACTTTATTCATAGCTGTAGTTCTTCTTAGTGGTAGGTGTCTTGCAGACCAGTCCACATTTGATTGTAAAATGAGGGAGCTGGCCTTGGAATGCGCTCACAAGATCCAGCCATGGCTATCTGATCTTAAGTTCCAAGAGATTGCAGATGCACTAAATGGGGCAAAGAAGCTCAGAATTGTAGTGTCTCCTTTCATAGACAAGTACCACTCCTGCCAAAACCTCCCAGTTTCCCTCTCCTTCATGAAGCCACTTTTTTGGTGGACACTAACAAAGGGAGTGACTCTAACACTGGCTCAATGGGTGATCCTTTCAAGACTGTCCCAAGAGCATTAATGGCTAGTAGGATATCTCCCTCAGCTGCAACCATCATACTGAGAGGTGGTGTATTCTACCTGACAGACACTGTCATGCTTGATGCAAAGGACTCTGGACTCACCATCCAGAATTTTCCTGGGGAAAAGGTTACAGTGAGCGGAGGAAAGGTCATTTACCCCAGCTGGGAACCTGTGAACACAGTGAACTCAATGAATATCTACAAAGCTGACCTCTCCATGCAAGGTATAGATTCTGTAACTGGCTTTCGTGTGAATGGCTCAAAGGCTACAAGAGCTCATTATCCTAATGCCAATCCAGAGACTCAAGGATTTGGGTCCTTTTTGAAAGCTAAAAAATGGCTCCCACCATCAATTCCTCCAAACCCAGATGTGGAAGAAAATCCTGATAAACCCTTTCGAGAATCAGGAAATACTTTCCAAAAGTACCAGCTGGGAATCGGTGGATCCTCTGCCAACTTTGACCCACCAGCTGGGTACTGGTGTGGAAATAACACATTTCGTGGTGTAGCCTTTACCTATCGCGTTCCATCAGGAATGGTGGCTGACAGTTCTATTCTTCCTCATCAGCCATACCAAAATGCAGTTGGGTTGAATTTTGGGGAGAATTTTTGGGGTGACTTCAATTGAAATTACTTACAGAAGTTAAGCACTGTTAGGCCTGCTCAGTACTTGGATGGGTGACCACCTGGGGACAGCAGATTTGTAGGTGGTTTCCCTATTCCCCCCCCCCCCCCCCACCTTCTGCTCTCTCTTCTTACTTTTGACATGCTAAATTTAAAATTTCTTAGCTCCTCACAAATTTAAGCCTGCTCTTGATTATTATTATTGTTATCATTATTATTTTTTTAAAATATCATTTTTTTTTTTTTTTTTTTTTTGTGCAAAGGTACTGCTATTGTACCAACATACTCACTCCACACTATCCACTAGGTCACTATGGCAGACCTTCCAATTCAGTTGGATAATGAAAAAGATACAGTATTAAATTTGAGTGCAAATCTTTCCAAGTGTGTACGAAGGAATAGCAAAAAGAGGTGGTTTCAACATTTTGGTAAGGTATTGCTTTCTTATATATTTTATCCAATCCCCTTTTTGCAACCAAGTTGGCTAAAACCACATTGGTTAATAAGGTCATACAAGTTATAAGTTCAGCCAATGCCTAAGCTGTTTTTAGCTATTGTGTTTTCCTGAAAACATTCTTTTCCCCTAACTTTCCCTTGCCACCCCATAATTTCAATAGCTGCAGGTTTTATTCTCTGCCTGAGACTATTGCTACTCTCTAAGTCATAAATTCATTTTGTAAACTGTTTTCATAGTTTAGTAGGTAGAATGAAGTCTGGGGAGACACTGACAATTTCCTTTGTTAAAATTGCTAAAATTAGGAATATGGTAAGGATCTACACAAAAGACTAAGCTTTTGGATAGGGTAGTCCTTGCTGCCTCTCAGTTCTACCTCTCCAGATATATATTTTTTTTACATAACCTCCCAAGAACAGACCTTCCAAGTTCCAACTTGCCCACATCAGGCTGCATTTAGGCTTAAGATAACTCCTTACCTTTAGTGATAATTATGATAGACTAATAATTTTGTGTGTAATGCAGCTCATTCGCTAATTACCTCTAACTTGCTATATTGGATCTTGAGTAAGAAAATAAGGGGGGGAAGGAGATAGTTGAATAATTCAATACAAAGCATTAAAATTAGAATATATCTGAGATGTTAGTGGAGATTGGGACTGAAGGGATTTGGATCAATTCTTCTGCAAATATGATGCACCAATCAATAAACACTGTTTGAGTTATACAACTGATTTGCTTCCTCCCAGTAATAATAATTTTACATCTTAAAGAATTCAGTCATTACTGTTCTTAATGGAAAGAACACCCCTTCCTCGTCAAAAGACCGCCAAAAAGGCTGCAGTTCAGTAATCCACCAGGTTTAATTAGATACTACAGCCTCTCTCCGCTGTCCTCTGAAAGCTGGGGGGGGAGGGGCAGCGCACCCATTGGAATGCAAGGTCTCTCGCCCATGGCCATTGTCCCCCTTTTAATCTCTGGCGTGTGAGGCTAGCTGGACCTTCAACCTTCGCCTATATCCTAGACTGCAGGTATGCAGTGTACTTTATTCATCGTTGTAGTTCTTCTTAGTGCTAGGTGTCTTGCAGACCAGTCCACGTTTGATTGTAAAATGAGGGAGCTGGCCATGGAATACGCTCACAAGATCCAGCCATGGCTATCTGATCTCAAGTTCCAAGAGATTGCAGATGCACTAAATGGCGCAGAAGAAGCTCAGAATTGTAGTGTCTCCTTTCATAGACGAGTACCACTCCTGCCAAAACCTCCCAGCTTCCCTCTCCCTCATGCAGCCACTTATTTTGTGGACGCTAACAAAGGGAGTGACTCTAACACTGGCTCAATGGGTGATCCTTTCAAGACTATCCCAAGAGCATTAGTGGCTAGTAGGATATCTCCCTCAGCTGCAACCATCATACTGAGAGGTGGTGTATTCTACCTGACAGACACTGTCATGCTTGATGCAAAGGACTCTGGACTCACCATCCAGAATTTTCCTGGGGAGGAGGTTACAGTGAGCGGAGGAAAGGTCATTTACCCCAGCTGGGAACCTGTGAACACAGTGAACTCAATGAATATCTACAAAGCTGATCTCTCCATGCAAGGTGTAGATTCTGTAACTGGATTTCGTGTGAATGGCTCAAGGGCAACTAGGGCTCGTTATCCTAATGCCAATCCAGAGACTCAAGGATTTGGGTCTTTGTTGAAAGCTAAAAAATGGCTTCCACCATCTATTCCTCCATATCCAGATGTGGAAGAAAATCCTGATAAGCCCTTTCGAGATTCAGGAAGTACTTTCCAAAGGTACCAGCTGGGAATCGGTGGATCCTGTGCCAACTTTGACCCACCAGCTGGGTACTGGTGTGGAAATAACACATTTGGTGGTGGAGCTTTTACGTATCGTGTCCCATCAGGAATGGTGGCTGACAGTTCTATTCTTCCTCATCAGCCATACCAAAATGCAGTTGGTGCTGTGGTACAGGCGTGGAGGCCAGGGCACTGGTCAAGCTGGATGTTTGAAGTGGGTGGGTATGAATCCGAATCAGGAACCTTCACCTTCTCTAAGGGAGGATTTCAAGGAGCTCGAGGAAAGAATGCAGGTGAGGAGTTTTTCATTGAGAACATAATGGAAGAACTGGACTACCTCAATGAGTGGTTCTACGATGGTTCCAGTAAGGTCCTCTACTTTTTTTATAACGCTTCGTCTGGTACAGTTCCTCCTCCCTATTTGACATATGTGGTGCCTACACTCAAGACCTTGATCTCTGTGAAAGCATCACAGCAAGATCCTGCAAGGAGCATAACCATCAGAGGCATCACGTTCCGTGATACTGCCTACACGTACATTGACCCACATGGCATGCCCTCAGGGGGAGACTGGGGTCTGCAGAGAATGGGTTCACTATATTTTGAAGGCACTGAAAACATGCTCATCCAGGATTGCATTTTTAAGCGGTTGGACGGGAATGCTATTATGGTGTCTGGCTACAACCGCATGACCACCATCTACAAGAATGAGTTTTTGTGGATAGGAGACACTGCCATAGCCCAATGGGGAGATACCAGTGGATCTGCTGTTAAAGGAATGGGGTGGGATGGAACTAGTGGGAACCAGCCTCGCTATAGCCAGATCATTGCTAACTTTGTTCATGAGTTGGGCGTTTACGAGAAGCAATCTTCCTTCTACTTCCAGGCCAAGTCTTGTCAAAATACCATCAAGGGTAACATCTTCTTCAATGGCCCACGTGCTGGGATTAACTTCAATGACGGTTTTGGTGGTGGAAGTACTGTAACGGAGAACCTTATTTTTAATACTTGTCGGGAGTCGGGTGACCATGGACCCTTTAACAGCTGGGACAGGCAAGTCTATGTCACCAAAGTCAAGACTGGTACTGCAAGCCCTATTAAGGAATGGGACTATATTACCCAGAACTTCATGATCGCCAACTATCAAAGTATTTATGCTATTGACAACGATGATGGATCAGCATATTATAAAACTCATGACAATGTTTTTGTTTATGGTCTGAATGGAGGAATGAAGAGCGATTTTGGTGGTCATGACAACCACCACTACAACAACATTTACGTTTATGTCCCTGCTGGATTTAGAATCTGTGCTCAACTGAAGGGTCACGAAGACTATTTCTATAACAATGCTGTAGTGATGACCAAGGATGGGGATTATGGAAATCCTAAGTGTACTGGTGATGGAAAGACAGTTGTCTACAATAATAAGATATATACTCCAAATGGGAAAGTGACAGAGTGTAACATGACTCTGGCTCTGTGGCAGGCCTTGGGAAATGACCCTGGGACTACAGCAACCACAACACCACAGGACAGTTACCTGATCATGATGATTAAGGAGATGTGGGAAACGCATTAACTTTTAATTAATATGGACAAGTTAGTTTAAACATTTTTGTTTCATAATATTTCTTCTTTTTTTTTCTTATTATTATTATTTTAAATATCTATTTATTATTGTCATTATTATTGTTTATATTTTTTTAAATTTATTATTATTTCTAGCATGCAATCTTGGCATCCCACCTTCGGTGGGCTGTATTCACGAAATTGTCTTGTGGGAGGGCATGTCTTATGGAGGACATGTTTTTTGGGAGGATTTGTCATTTAGGACATCTTTTGCTGGAGAAGGGATGACATGTCTTGGAGGACGTCTTACAGGATGATCTTTTTATGGAGGACATGAATATTACTGAGAGGATATGCTTATCGGAGGACATACCTTACAGGAGAATATATATTACTGGAGGATATGTCTTGTGGGATTACATGCTTTACTGGTTGACATCTTAGTAAATCAAATGTTTTACTGGAGGTCACTTCTTTGTGGAAGACATCTTACTGATGGATTTTTTCCTTAAATTATTCATTCCTGCATTTATCTACCTATCAGCTTTTGTAAGTGTCCATCTATGCACCGATTAGATAGGTTGTGTTTGGTTGTGAAATGATGACAATAAGAAATTAAGTATATGATTAGGTAGATATATAATCACATACGCATAGCTACCCATATATACACACACACGAACACACACAGACACGAATATACACACGAACACACACTAACACAATTGAACACCAACACACATGAACACACACACACACACGAATATACACACGAACACACACGAACACACACTAACACAATTGAACACAAACACACATGAACACACACACACACACACACACACACACACACACACACACACACAATGCAAATTGTCGAGCTACCATCAACACAGTCATGCGCACCTGACATAGTCAGGGTGCCTGTGCACTAAGAAGGCACTATGAGCCAGTGCAAGCAAACTCCTGTAGCAGGGCTAGGAACTCGCAGGAGGACTGACCAAGACTCTCAGCTTATGGGTGTGGGCACCCAAAGTCCCACCTGGACCCTTAGCTGATTGACAAACCATGGCCAGTGAATTTGCACCCCAGAAAATTCCAGGTCCCCATCACAGCTGTGTGGACTGGTGTGGGAAGAAGATGTTGAAGGACAGGAAAATTTTCCTGTCAGTGCTTGATTTGAACTCACAACCCTGGGTTGTGAATCCAAGGGCATAACTACTCAGCCACACCCACCCACACACACACACACACACACACACACACACACACACACACACACACACACACACACACACACACACACACACACACACACACACACACACACACACACACACACACACACACACACACCACTATCTTTCTCACTCACCCTTGATTTATTTGATCTGAAATTTTGTGTCTGTGGCTCATTTATGAGTAAGCTTGCATGGCAAGCTATTTTGGTGTTCTTCAAACTCTATTTACCTTTTAATTCTCTGATAGGCATTAATATTGAAGTCAGGTGGAGAGGGGGGGGGGGTGAGGGCAGACAATACCATATCTCTAGCTTTTTTCTGAACGTAGCTGCTTTTTTAGCCACAGTCGGTGCCTGGAAAAATTATTGAAACACATGATTTAAAATAGGATATGTCTTACTGGAAGGCATTTCCAACAAGAGACAGGTTTTATAGGATAGCATGTTATGCAGGAGGACATGTATCACTGGAAGACGTGTGGTAGTGGTGGTCATGTCTTTCATGAGAATATGTGTTAGGGGAGGACGTGCCCAGTATTGGGCATGTCTTACTGGTGTGTTCTAAAGCTGCAACCATTTAAGCTGCTGTGAGTTTAGGCAACTTTTTTTTCTCCCTCCAGTAACTTTTTTTTTTGCTCTGAGACATGCATTCCAAAGGTTTATTGTTTCAATTGTTCTTGGGTGTGTAGATTTATTTTTGTGGTAAAATAGTAGTTGGAATGAGTCATACAATGGTTATGGGGGATCCAGCTGTTACCACGCACCACTAAGATTGGTTTGTAATCTTTGCTGGAATAATTTTCTTAATGATACTATATCTGTGGTTCTTTCAGTAATAAGCTATTTTGTCATACATTTCCCCTTTCTTCTAACACTGTTCTTCCTATGAAATCTCTGATAGTCATTATTTTGGTTGTACAGGAACATTGTTAAGTGGAGGTTGGGGAGGGGGGGGGGGGGGGGGAGGGAGAGGGGGAGAATGGATGAACAGAATTCTGTACCTTCAGCTGCTCTTCTGAAGCAGCAGTCCCTTGCAGCAATAGGATTTCATGGAACACTATTTCTGATTTCAACAAATTTATTCTCTCTTTGAAAATGCTGATAGGTTTTTATCCTGTTAACTTGGTGGGCAATGTTGAAATGCATTAATGACACTTTGAAATGGTATCCTGCGCCAATGCATTCCCTTAGATGAAAATAAAATGGTGGATGTGGAAGAGCCTTTTTGGGGGGGGGGGGGGGGGGCTTCTTTTAGTTACTCCACTTGAACAATGGGGCATGGAGAAATGGGACAGAGCCCAGGTTACTTTCTCTTACCTGAATATGTCAATTTTCAATCAAATCCTTACAGCATTTGGCAGGGTATCGTACACATATATACATATAAATATATATATACCACTAGCTCTATTAGTATAAGATTCAAATCAAGTGGGATTTGACTATCGTTTTGCAAAAATCCCACCCAGATGCATTTAGAATCCATGGTTGCTCAAATCCGAAGACAATTTTGGGATGAATTATGGGATGACTTCAATTGAAATGACTTACAGAAGTTAAGCACTCTTAGGCCTGCTCAGTACTTGGATGGGTGACCACTTCACAGTTGCTCAATCTGCATACAATTTTGGGCAAAACTTTCTTTTTTGGTTCAAATAAGCACTGTTAGGCCTGCTCAATACTTGGATGGGTGACCACCGGGGGACAGCAAATTTGTAGGTGGTTTCCCTATTCCCCCCCCCCCCCAAAAAAAATTTCTTAGCTCCTCACAAATTTAAGCCTGCTCTTGATTATTATTATTGTTATCATTATTATTTTTTTAAAATATTATCATTATTATTATTTTGTGTGTGTGTGTGCGCAAAGGTACTGCTATTGTATTAACATACTCACTCCACACTATCCACTAGGTCATGTATGCAGACCTTCCAATTCAGTTGGATAATGAAAAAGATACAGTATTAAATTTGAGTGCAAATCTTTCCAAGTGTGTACGGAAGGAATAGCATAGAGAGGTGGTTTCAACATTCTGGTAAGGTATTGCTTTCTTATATATTTTACCCAATCTCCTTTTTGCAACCAAGTTGGCTAAAACCACATTGGTTAATAAGGTCATGCAAGTTATAAGTTCAGCCAATGCCTAAGCTGTTTTTAGCTATTGTGTTTTCCTGAAAACATTCTTCTCCCCTAACTTTCCTTTGCCACCCCATAATTTCAATAGCTGCAGGTTTTATTCTCTGCCTGAGACTATTGCTGCTCTCTAAGTCTCATAAATTCATTTTGTAAACTATTTTCATAGTTTAGTAGGTAGAAGAAGTCTGGGGAGACACTGACAAATTTCCTTTGTTAAAATCGCTAAAATTAGGAATATGGTAAGGATCTACACAAAAGACTAAGCTTTTGGATAGGGTAGTCCTTGCTGCCTCTCAGTTCTTCCTCTCCAGATATATTTTTCTTTACATAACCTCCCAAGAACAGACCTTCCAAGTTCCAACTTGCCCACATCAGGCTGCATTTAGGCTTAAGATAACTCCTTACCTTTAGTGATAATTATGATAGACTAATAATTTTGTGTGTAATGCAGCTCATTCTCTCATCACCCCTAACTTGCTATATTGGATTTTGAGTAAGAAAATAGGGGGGGGGGGGGGGGGGGGGGGGAAAGGAGATTGTTGAATAATTCAATACAAAGCATTAAAATTAGAATATATCTGAGATGTTAGTGGAGATTGGGACTGAAGGGATTTGGATCAATTCTTCTGCAAGTATGATGCACCAATCAATAAACACTGTTTGAGTTATACAACTGATTTGCTTCCTCCCAGTAATAATAATTTTACATCTTAAAGAATTCAGTCATTACTGTTCTTAATGGAAAGAACACCCCTTCCTCGTCAAAAGACCGCCAAAAAGGCTGCAGTTCAGTAATCCACCAGGTTTAATTAGATACTACAGCCTCTCTCCGCTGTCCTCTGAAAGCTGGGGGGGGGGAGGGGCAGCGCACCCATTGGAATGCCAGGTCTCCCGCCCATGGCCATTGTCCCCCTTTTAATCTCTGGCGTGTGAGGCTAGCTGGACCTTCAACCTTCGCCTATATCCTAGACTGCAGGTATGCAGTGTACTTTATTCATCGTTGTAGTTCTTCTTAGTGCTAGGTGTCTTGCAGACCAGTCCACGTTTGATTGTAAAATGAGGGAGCTGGCCATGGAATACGCTCACAAGATCCAACCATGGCTATCTGATCTCAAGTTCCAAGAGATTGCAGATGCACTAAATGGTGCAGAAGAAGCTCAGAATTGTAGTGTCTCCTTTCATAGACAAGTACCACTCCTGCCAAAACCTCCCAGCTTCCCTCTCCCTCATGCAGCCACTTATTTTGTGGACGCTAACAAAGGGAGTGACTCTAACACTGGCTCAATGGGTGATCCTTTCAAGACTATCCCAAGAGCATTAATGGCTAGTAGGATATCTCCCTCAGCTGCAACCATCATACTGAGAGGTGGTGTATTCTACCTGACAGACACTGTCATGCTTGATGCAAAGGACTCTGGACTCACCATCCAGAATTTTCCTGGGGAGGAGGTTACAGTGAGCGGAGGAAATGTCATTTACCCCAGCTGGGAACCTGTGAACACAGTGAACTCAATGAATATCTACAAAGCTGACCTCTCCATGCAAGGTGTAGATTCTGTAACTGGATTTCATGTGAATGGCTCAAGGGCAACTAGGGCTCGTTATCCTAATGCCAATCCAGAGACTCAAGGATTTGGGTCTTTGTTGAAAGCTAAAAAATGGCTTCCACCATCTATTCCTCCATATCCAGATGTGGAAGAAAATCCTGATAAGCCCTTTCGAGATTCAGGAAGTACTTTCCAAAGGTACCAGCTGGGAATCGGTGGATCCTGTGCCAACTTTGACCCACCAGCTGGGTACTGGTGTGGAAATAACACATTTGGTGGTGGAGCTTTTACGTATCGTGTCCCATCAGGAATGGTGGCTGACAGTTCTATTTTTCCACATCAGCCATACCAAAATGCAGTTGGTGCTGTGGTACAGGCATGGAGGCCAGGGCACTGGTCAAGCTGGATGTTTGAAGTGGGTGGGTATGAATCCGAATCAGGAACCTTCACCTTCTCTAAGGGAGGATTTCAAGGAGCCCGAGGAGAGAATGTAGGTGAGAAGATTTTCATTGAGAACATAATAGAAGAACTGGACTACCCCAATGAGTGGTTCTACGATGGTTCCAGTAAGGTCCTCTACTTTTTTTATAATGCTTCATCTGGTACAGTTCCTCCTCCCTATTTGACGTATGTGGTGCCTACACTCAAGACCTTGATCTCTGTGAAAGCATCACAGCAAGATCCTGCAAGGAGCGTAACCATCAGAGGCATCACGTTCCGTGATACTGCCTACACGTACATGGACCCACATGGCATGCCCTCAGGGGGAGACTGGGGTCTGCAGAGAATGGGTGCACTATATTTTGAAGGCACTGAAAACATGCTCATCCAGGATTGCATTTTTAAGCGGTTGGACGGGAATGCTATTATGGTGTCTGGCTACAACCGCATGACCACCATCTACAAGAATGAGTTTTTGTGGATAGGAGACACTGCCATAGCCCAATGGGGAGATACCAGTGGATCTGCTGTTAAAGGAATGGGGTGGGATGGAACTAGTGGGAACCAGCCTCGCTATAGCCAGATCATTGCTAACTTTGTTCATGAGTTGGGCGTTTACGAGAAGCAATCTTCCTTCTACTTCCAGGCCAAGTCTTGTCAAAATACCATCAAGGGTAACATCTTCTTCAATGGCCCACGTGCTGGGATTAACTTCAATGACGGTTTTGGTGGTGGAAGTACTGTAACGGAGAACCTTATTTTTAATACTTGTCGGGAGTCGGGTGACCATGGACCCTTTAACAGCTGGGACAGGCAAGTCTATGTCACCAAAGTCAAGACTGGTACTACAAGCCCTACTAAGGAATGGGACTATATTTCCCAGAACTTCATGATCGCCAACTATCAAAGTATTTTTGCAATTGATAACGATGATGGATCAGCATATTATAAAACTCATGACAATGTTTTTGTTTATGGTCTGAATGGAGGAATGAAGAGCGATTTTGGTGGTCATGACAACCACCACTACAACAACATTTACGTTTATGTCCCTGCTGGATTTGATGTCCGTCCTCAACTGAAGGGTCACGAAGACTATTTCTATAACAATGCTGTAGTGATGACCAAGGATGGGGATTATGGAAATCCTAAGTGTACTGGTGATGGAAAGACAGTTGTCTACAATAATAAGATATATACTCCAAATGGGAAAGTGACAGAGTGTAACATGACTCTGGCTCTGTGGCAGGCCTTGGGAAATGACCCTGGGACTACAGCAACCACAACACCACAGGACGGCGACCTGATCATGATGATTAAGGAGATGTGGGAAATTCGTTAACTTTTAATTAATATGGACAAGTTAGTTTAAAAATTTTTATTTCATAAAATTTCTCTTTTTTTTTCTTGTTATTATTATTTTAAATATCTATTTAATATTTTCATTATTTTTGTTTATATTTTAAAAAATTTATTATTATTACTAGCATGCAATCTTGGCCTTCGGCAGTGTTGCATGCTAAGCCCACCGAGTGTTCACGAAATTGTCTAAAGGGAGGGCATGTCTTATGGGAGGACATCTTTTTCTGGAGAAGGGATGATATGTCTTAGAGGAGAACATGTCCTACAGGATGATGTTTTTATGGAGGACATACATATATTACTGAGAGGATATGTCTTACTGGAGGACATCTTACAGGAGAACATGTACGTCTTATAGGAGGACATCTTTCACTGGAGAAGGGATGACATGTCTTAGATCAGGACATGTTTTTCAGGATGGTGTTTTTCTGGAGGACAAATAAATATTACTGAGAGGATATGTCTTATTGGAGGGCATATCTTAGAGGAGAGCATGTATTACTGGAGGATGTGTCTTACTGGAGGATATGTCTTGTGAGAGTACATGCTTTACTGGTTCACATGACTCACTGAATCAAATGTCTTACTGGAGGTCACTTCTTTGTGGAAGACATGTCTTACTGGAAAACTTTTTTCTTACATTATTCATTCATACATTTATATACCTATCATCTATGCACCTATTATATAGGTGGTGTATTGTTTGTGAAATGATTACAATATAGAATTAAATACATGATGAGATAGATATATAATCACACACACACACACACACACACACACACACACACACACACACACACACACACACACACACACACACACACAACAATAGCTCAATTATTTATATATATATATTAGAAGACCTATCTATGTAACTATGTTCGTCCTTTTCTCAAAATCCCTCTTTTAGATTTTGACCAAACTTTTAGGGATGGAGGAGACCCACCCTGAGATAGTTTTATGCCAGGTGGCATGTCTGGGAAAAAACAGAATTTGTCTGTCTGTCTGTCTGTCTGTCTGTCTGTCTGTCTGTCTGTCTGTCTGTCTGTCTGTCTGTCTGTCTGTCTGTCTGTCTGTCTGTCTGTCTGTCTGTCTGTACCATCATTCCGGCCAAACTGGTAGGTGGATTTCTCTGAAACTCGGCATGATGATAGGTTTTGACCCAACTTAAAACATAGGCTAAAATTTTCACAAAATGGTTACCATGGTAATGAGAGGAAAAAAGCCAAAAAATGGTATTTTGGCCACTTCTCTCTTAATAATACATCTCCATCATCACCTTTCTTACTGACATGACATGTTCAACTACTGGATTTTAGCTTATATTGGCCAGGCAACGCCGGGTATATGCTGCTAGTAATAAGATAATAATTGTTATAATAATAATAATAATAATAATAATAATAATAATAATAATAATAATAATAATAATAATAATAATAATTATTATTATTATTATTATTATTATTATTATTATTATTATTATTGTTATTATATATATTTTAATTAATGTATATATATATATATATATATATATATATTTTTTTTTTTTTTTTTTTTTTTTGGTGCTAAGGTAAGGTAATGCTACTGTACTTACATACTCACTCCATATTAGCCACAAGGTCATGTATGCACACCTACCAATCCAGTTGAATAATGATAGAGATAAATTATTAACATTGAGTGCAAGAAGTGTGTACTGAAGGAATAGTTAAAAGAGGTGGTTTCAACATTTTTGTAAGGTATTGCTTTTTTTACATATTCAACCCAATCTACTCTGTGCAACCAAGTTGGCTAAAACCACATTGGTTAATAAGGTCATTCAAGTTACAAGTTCAGACAATGCCTACAGCTGTTTTTAACTCTCCATGTTTTTCCTGAAAATATTCTTCTACCTGACTTTCCCTTGTCACCCCATAATTTCAATAGCTGCAGGTTTTCTTTTCTGCTTGAGACTATTGCTGCGCTCTAAGTCTCATAAATTCATTTTGTAAACTATTTTCATAGTCTAGTGGGTACAATGAAGTCTGGGGAGACAGACAAATTCCCCATTATTTATTTTTTCTTCCCCATTATTTATTTTTTCTTCTCTTCTTTCCTTCCCCCCTTATTACATTGGACTATACACCGCAGATGTGTGTTTTCCTGGAGTGTCTTGTGCTAGGAGTTTTATTTTCTTTTTTCTTCCAGTTCTCCCCCCACCCTCCCCCCCACCCCTCCATTCTTTTCTTCCCCATTATTTATTTTTTCTTCCCCATTATTTATTTTTTCTTCCCCATTATTTATTTTTTCTTCTCTTCTTTCCTTCCCCCCTTATTTATTTCTTCCCCTCTTTCCTCTTCCATTCCTTCCCCCAACCCCCCCCCCCCCCCCTTCTTTATTTTTCTCCCCTTTTTCCCCCTTCTTCATTTCTTTCCCCCCCTTTCTTTCATTCCATTCTTTCTTCTTTCCTCTCTTCTGTATCTTCATTCTCTTCACATTTCCTCCTTTTTACCCCTTCCTTGTATCCACCACCCCCAGGCCTTACTTTTTTCTTCCTTCTTTTCTTCCTTCTCTCCCAATTCCTTCTTTCCCTTTTTTTCTAGCTTCATTTCTTCTCCCCCAACACATCATTTTGCTTCATACATTTCTACTTTTCCCCTTCCTCCTTTTTTCATTTCCACCCCTGTTTTCATTTCCACCCCTGTTTTCATTTCTTTTCTTTCTAAATCTATATAGCTATATAAAAATGGGGGGGGGGGGGGGTGTGCATGTGCTTGCAGCACATGTGTGCATGTTCTGAGAGAGTGTGTGTGTATGTTCTGAGAGAGTGTGTGTGTGTGTGTCTCTGAAGTTCTACTGGTCAAAATTTTAAATAGGTAGTGGCATGTGATGCATCAAAGCCCAATGGTTAAGGAACAGGTCTCCCAAGCTGAAGGTCAGTGATTCATTTCCCCCTGAACAAGTTTTTTAAAATTTATTTTTAAAACTTTCTTTTTATCATTTTTTTCCCCTTTCTCAATCTCTTCATTTCCTTCTATCTTTTTTCCCTTTAATCCTTCTTCCCACCTTTTTTTCTCTCCTTCTTTACCCTTCCCTTTTTTCTTCTCCCTCCTCTCTTTTTCTTCTCTCCCTCCCCCTTTTCCCTGTTCTTTCTTATTTCCCCTCCTCTTACCTTCCTTCTTCCCCCCCTCTCTTCCCCCCCCCCCCCACCCATGTTTCAGATCCATATTTTCTTCTTTAACATTCTCCCCTCCTTTTCTTTTCCCCCTTCTTTTTTTCTCTCCTTTCCTTCCTTTCTTTTTCTCCACTTTTTTCATCATTTTTCTTCTATCTTCCCCCCTCCCCCTTTAAAAAAATTTTTTTCTTTAAAAAATTTTTTTTCTTCATCTTTTTTTATCCATCCTTCATTTCTTCATTGGAAAACACAAATGTGGATATTGCATGCCCACTGACTCCAATACAACTGCTTAGAAAATTTCAGGTCTTTATCCGTAAGGTAATAATGACACTTCTTTGTAAGAGGACGAGCTAGCTGTGTAGCAGCTTGTGCTATTGGGGGAGAGACAGATGAAAAGGTGTTCATTATAATAATATTAATACTTAAAGTTGGTAAATTTAAAGTATTCATTATGAGCCCAAGCTAGAAATAAAATAATGATGGCTAAAAAAAAGTTTCGCAGATATTGTTATAGCAGTGAAATGATAAATATTTTGAGCATTTTGAGCATCAACAAAGAAAAACAAGAAAACGAACAACAACAAAAAGAAACAACACCAGCAATAACCTGAACAGTGACAAAAATTGTGATTGGACATTTGCAGGTTAATGAATTAAAATGTTACAAAAGTATAATGGTGTAATAAAAGTATATGTGTGATATATAGTTGAGTTTTTAATTGATCGCCACTATCTGTGATGTGTAGTTAACTTGTACATTTGATATAGAGTTAGCATTATCTTCTGCATCCAATGGCTTCTTCAAGTATGTTACTTTCAACCATCTATAACAACAAATATTAGGTCAATAATGATTCAAAAGTAAACTTAGTTGTAATTTTTGTTTTTAATTAATTAATGAATCTTAATTTAAAATACTAGTATAGGAAGTCAGGAAGGGAATCATATCTTCCCAACATTATATTAACTGTCTCAATTCCATCACATATTTTACTGAATCATTTGCAGTTCAGATACATTTCCATATTTTGCTTTTTATACTGTGGAATTGGTGTAACCATATAACCTTGTTATTTTTTGTGTGCTTTGTTCTATTTGGTTTGGTTTGGTTTGGTTTGGTTTGGTTTGGTTTGGTTTGGTTTGGTTTGGTTTGGTTTGGTTTGGTTTGGTTTGGTTTGGTTTGGTTTGGTTTGGTTTGGTTTGGTTTGGTTTGGTTTGGTTTGGTTTGGGTTCAGGTTTGGTTTGGTTTGGGTTCAGGTTTGGTTTGGTTTGGGTTCAGGTTTGGTTTAGTTTGGTTTCCCCCCTATATTAATAAGGTGATGGATTTGAACAAGACAAGCATTTTTTCCTTCTCTTTATCGACATGGTAAGAAAATATTTTCTCAAATATTCTGTGCAATATATTGAATGAATGTTTCTGTAATAGAGGCTAACTGGGGATGATATGTATTCTTTTTCAAATTTTACAATGCATTTGACTAATTTTACAATTCAATACATTCTGTGTAGCATATTTGAAGTTAACAACTTTTTTTATGTAAGGGCAAAATTTGAATGAGGGAGTTCCAATTATTAGGAACCATTAGGATAGGAAATTATTGAATTATAAAAAAGAAAAACCAAATTTATTTTTCTTATATCATGCAATATTATTTACTATTACATTCCTTGACATAAGCATATGCAGAAGATGGTTTAAATATAAATATTTAAATATTAAAAAATAAAAAAATAAAAATTATATTTTTTAATTCAACTTCCGTCCACACACTCTCTCTACTAAAACACATTATGGCTATAAAAAGTGTTTGATATAGTGATGCTATAATTCCCTCTTTTTTTTCTTTTTTTTTCATTGTTGGTTGGTTTATTAGTTTCCTATTCCTCCAAGATGCTCAGGCACACAGGGCTCAAATTTTCAGGGGCTGATGAGGTTCACCCGAGGATGGTTTTAGCCCAGGTTTGGTGAAGATTGGAGTAAAATCCTGCCCATAGGGCTTTCTTTTTTTCTTCATTTCTTCAAATTTCCTTGGGAAGAGGGGGGGGGGGGGGGGGGGGAGTGGCCCAATATCATGCATGAGTAACCACCAAGCTGCATTATGTGCACTACGAACCACAATTATGTGAGGCACCTTTGTCAAATATTATTCCCCATCCATACCAGTCAACTGACACCTCAATAGCTTGCTAATCATGCCCTACAACTGACTGGTACTGCGAAAGGTCTCTCTGCAAAACATCAGCCACTCTGTGTAACCACTCAATATCACTTTGGTGATGCCATTTCATATCCAAGATCAGGATTTATATATATATTGCAGCTTTCTCAATGACATCATTTAATGTTGACTGCCAAGGATGGATAGTAGTCCACATTCAAGGTACAGCAGTCTCAGGCGTACACCAAGTAGGCAGCCTGCTACCAGTGCAAGGATAGCACAAAAAAACCAACAACTTCCCGCAGATCTGCTCTATTGTCCAATCATCATGCACAGGCTCAGGATCAGCAGAAAGTGGTTCCTGGCCTAAGTGCAAGACATTCTAGATCATTACAAAGTTCATTACAAAGTTCAAATCTGCCCTTGAACATATATACATATATATATATGTGTGTGTGTATATATATATATATGTGTGTGTGTGTGTGTGTGTATATATGTGTGTGTATATATATATGTAGATATGAAGCTAGGGGGTGGAGGGGGGGGGGGGTGGTATTAGGCTGGGTCCCAGCTAACCACACCTTTTCCTGTGGATATCTCGGGCCAAAAAAAAAGGGCCTAAAGTGGAGATTTGGAGTTGAAGGTTTCGGGTTCAAGCCCCACCAGTGTCTTGCTTCCTTCTTTTCCTTCATCACACTTTCCCTTAACTTTGTTCTTTAGTTGCCTTATAGCAGAATTATGACACTTGATTCACACTTACAAAAAAACCAGGACCCCTGCATTAACAATTGTGTTTATCATGAAATTTTGTAGTGTTATTCACTTGATTGATAATAGATTCCCACAATATCCTATTCGTTGGCTCATTTGTAACACAATTTTTCTGAACTAAAACCGAAGAAGCGAGTTACATTCCAGTGCCTTTACTTTTATGTAGGGCCTGCAACAATGGGCTACAACATACAGATCATAAATACAATAAAATAGATTGTAATTATAATAAACATTATAGCATTTTAGTATATTCTTTGGTCAGTTGAAATATGAAGGAAGAAAGGAAAGAAAGAAAAGAAACCTCTCTTACCTCTACACAAATTAATATAATTATCAATTCTTATCAGCAACTAATATTAACAGAAATACAAAGTTGAGCTTGCATACCTTTGAAGGTGAAATAGCAGATAAATAATGACAGCAGCTGCAGTGACCAGTAATGGGAAGTAATAGATTGGAGCGAGTAGATACACAATGTCACTGATGTTGCTGAACTGGGTGTTACATGAGTCATCTACAGTGTCCGCAGGGAATCTGAAGAGGTCCTCGTTGATCTGTGGCATAGCCTCAAGTAGGAGCAATATCATGAGGTTGAGTTGGAGGATAACATCCAGGATGTTAGCAATGATGGATTTGTATGGGAATTTGTAGGCATATAGCGATAAGCTGATTAGCAATACGAGAACAGCAAAGACCTATATACATTAGAAACATTGAAAATAAATGCCCCAGCTTTGTTTTATAAATATTAACAAAGTTGTCCAAACATAGTATAGAAATTTATTATGTACATTAATTATTGTTAAATATACTATCGAATATGCTCACTTCTGTTAAATAATAATGCTCAATCAATTAGCAAAACAATATAATTATAGAATATACTCTACATCACACATTAAGCTGCAATAAATTTTATGCTTGCATTTCATATTTGTCCTCTCTTCTCTAATGGTTTGGCCAAACAACACAAAATTTTAAGGATAAGTAATACTATTAAGGTTTAACTACCATTTATTCATAATTTAAAAAAAAAAAAAAAAAATATATATATATATATATATATATATATATATATATATATATATTTTTTTTAATGATATAAAATATTAAGGTATATATATATGCATATATATATATATATATATATATATATATATATATATATATATTAATCTATGAAAGCTTATTTTTATCAATAGACCAACAAAAACTAAAGACTATATCAACAATGAGCTGTTTATTAATCTGTAAAATAAAATTTACATGCTAGAAATTTTAAAAATAATTGAAATGTGTAATATGACCTTAGGTGCTCAATGGCTATCAATCTTTCCCAACTAACAAAATCTTTCAAATGACATTCTTTATTCAACAATTTGGATATCTGAACCAATGGAATATTCAGTGGAAGTCAAATTATGCCAGAAACTTTGAAAGTGCTGTACTCCCTGAACTCTTCTTCTCTAATTAAATGCATTGCATATGAGGTCAATAAAAATAATTTTGTTGGTAATAGTTTCAAAATTTTAATTTATAGATCATAAATTGATAGTGTACAATAAATAATTGTAATAAGGTGCTAAAATAACTGTATAAAAATACTTCCATATTCCATATTTTTTATGACAGTATTATCTAACTCTAAATTATTTGAAATCTCAGTAGATATTCAAGCAATATTAATGTGTGTGTGAGTGCATGTGTGCAATATATAGTGCCACTGCAGTGGATTATATTTATTATCAACCAACTAATAATACCGTATTTCTTGGAAATGGAATTATTGCCAGAAGAAATAAAAATCTTCTTCCCAGCTCCACACCGTACCAAAATTTCAGGTCATCCTTGAAATGCTTCGTAAAAGGCTCCATGAGGTGTTCGGTGTAACTCAATTTCTGATAACAAAAATAGACATCACAATGGAATGAAAAAGAAATGATTATTATGAATTCAACTATAAAATGTTTTAACTTCAACTGACTAACTTTTTTAATTCCAATATCAAGGGGTAGAATGATTATTAAAATTAGTCATAATCAAAAGAATGGGGGGGGGGGGGGGGAGGGGCTATACTCACAGTTGTAAGACTATTATGAAAAAGAAAATTATGTAAGATAAACAAATAAAACCAACTGAGTTAAAGGTCCAAAGTCACTGAAAAATTTTGTACAAATGAAATTAATAGATACTGCATAAATAACAATCCTAACTCATCTAAATTGCACTCAAGTATTAACAATTAATGCATGGATTACGTTAAACTTCTCCAAATAAGAAAAGATAAGGAATCTATTAGATTGAATTAACCTGCACAAAAATGAACAAAACAAGATTATACTCAGGATGATCACAAGTTATGTGACCCTTTACCCATTTAAATTCAATTCAATAATTATTTGCCAATTTTATGCTCTACAATGATAGATAATTCTGATTCATATTGGTAAAAGTTCATACTTTATTGCCTACATGGGTTCAGCTATTTTATCCTTCTTTCATAGGTCAATCCAAGTCATTAAAATAAATAAATTACTTATTTAAAAATAAAAAAAAGAGAAGGCTATCTGAGGATGGAATTCCAGAAGAACAGTAAATCCATATTTCGAAAGTAGAAATATGGATTTACTATTTTTCTGTAGTTCACAATTTTGCTGACCTCATTTAGTATAATTTTTAGAGTATTGAGTGTTTACACAGTATGGTTTGTTGGGCAAGTGTATCACTCAAACATTCCAATAGCTCACTAGGAAAAGTAATACAATTACTTACAATGACTTGCTATTTGTATTTCAATTAAGTAATTGTAATTGAAGTAAGCGAGTACACGGACAGACAGAAACATCTACACCAGGTAAAAAATAACGAACATTCCTTAATTTGGCTTGTAACAAACAAACTTTCACTAACACACCTCGTAAAAACTATAACATCTTTGTATTATATCTTAATATAGTTCTCCAACATGGCAAGAGTTTCTATTTGATCAAGAGTTCACTAAAATGGTTATTTGATTAAATATGTAATTAGATTGATTATTGCATTTTTAATATATTAGATATAAGTTCCTTTACACAGTTAATATCAAGCAATGTGGCATATCCAAAAGCACAAGAGGAGACTACTACAGGGTATCTAAAACCACACCCCTTCCCACTCATTTCCCCCCTCCCCCCTCAATTCGTATACTTCTTTCACTTTTGTTTGTACTTGTTATATTTGTTTGATATTGTGTCAACCTATTGTATTCATTATTGAATAAGCATTTCTTTTTAAATTTCATATATATTTTTTTAATCAGCAACATCTGACACATTGGCTGGAAGTGGAATGATTTATTTCACCGTAACGAGAAATACATATAACACTCAATTAATATTAATGATGCACATATCCCAGAGATATTTTTATGCCTGACCACATAGTAATCATATAGCATGTGCCTTGGGGAAATCTTGCATCAAATCAATAAAAGTGGTCTAATGGTTTAATAGTGAATTTGTAACATGAGAATTCTTAATTGGCAAATTGTAATGCTGTAACATTTTTCAAGGGGAGGTAAGGAAGGGAAGAGATAATTGTTATGTTAAACAAAGAACTTAACAATATCAAATTTCAAATTGAAGCCCATGCTACCTCTGATGTTTGTATTTGATATTAAGAATATAGTACACATCATTGTAAATACTGTTTTTGAATTTGTATACAGTATTATTACATACTGAAGAAAAGGATCACTTGGAACAAGATATCATCATCACAAACAAAATCCTCTTCCTCCCACCCCATCCCCCACCCCTTCAATTTTTTACTTTTATAAAATCCTTTTTCGATTTTTCTAATATATATATATACATATATATATATTACATCTAGTTAGGCCATTATCTAAGATAACACCATATCAACAGTACAAACAAGACAAACTATGCATTATCTTACTTTCAGAGGTAGGAGTGTGACCAAGAAGACAAATAGGAAGCAGCCAATGGCCATAACTATCGCAAGGAGAGCCAAGGGTATGTGGCCTCCAGCAAAACATAGAATTTCTCCATTTATGTACCAACGCTGGAATAAAATAATAATTAAATAATATTAATATGAAATATCTATATTTGATAACACAAAATTTAATTAAGTATCAATTATTTCGGTTTGATAGGGAAACATAACGATAAACTTTAAACTTTTTTGTTTAATTTTTACTCTCACTTTCTTGCTTAGAAATGACTTAAAGGTTAAACTTTGCTAAGAAACATATAGACAAATGAACAGGGGTAATATATATTGGAGAAAGAGAATTGATAAACAACAATAGAATCCCAACCATCAATGCTAACTTTTAGTTTTTATCACTATTACCATCATCATCATATTCCCTGTAATCTACAAGTATGCTGACTACAACTATTGTTAGCGCAATAATTCAGCTGTGAACTATTCAAACAATAATCTTCCATAATTTTTTAAAAAATTATGTGGAGCAAGTGAAAGGAAGAGCTGTTGCTATTTGTTATGACCTCTTCTGTCAGCGCTGCCATCTTATGAATCAGAGTGCTATTTTTTAATTCTATTATTTTTTTAACTATTAATTTTTTGATACTGGATAACAATTTAATGATCGGTGCATGTGATGATCGGTGCATGTGATGATCAGTGGATATGATGATCAGTGCATGTGCTTTTTATAGGAAACACAGAGTTCAATTGTGGTTAGTCTGTGACAAAATACAGAATATGTCAAGTTCATCTATCAAGTAGCCATCCCACTGTAGAAAAATAATTTTTATTAAATTGAGTATGCAAGTGACAATACAATAATATGATTTCAATTATATGTGATATACCAGCAAATACATATCTAACTATAAAGTGTGTTTTGTGTTTGTCTGTTTGTCTGTTTGTCCACGATTCATGCTTGGAACGGTTAAAGTTAGACCCATGAATCAATATATATTTAGAATCAGTGTCACCAGGGGAACGTCATGAGCATGTCTATATGGCCACACCCCTTTTTGTTAAAAAAAAAAGACGAAAAAATGATACTTTGGCAGAAAAAAAAGAAGAGATAGACCACAAACCCATATATACTTTGAATCAGTGTCACCAGGGGAATGTCACAGGCATACCTATATGGCCACACCTCTTTCAGTTTTCAAAAAGGCCAAAAATGTCACTTTTTCCAGAAAAATAATGGAGCTACAGGCCTAAAACTTTAGCATACAGATACAACTCAACTCTGTGAATAACATGGGGTGGGTCCTATCTGGCCACACCTCTTCCTCTTTGTGATGTGTTTTTTTTCTTCCACAGTATGATCTCTCATTATACTCTCAAGCTATTTTTTTGTGCTATTTTGTACAAAATCCTAAATAGCATTCTTTGCTAAACTTGGATATACTATTAATGAGGAATAGTTGCTAGATATTTTATCAGCAAAGGTTTCATAAACATTGGCTTTTGTCCAAAATGTACATGGGGGTGGGTGTATACTATGTTGAATCTAAAACTTTAAAAATAGTACATGGTTTTGTTACCTCATTCTAAATATTTTAACCAAAACTTAATAAATTTCTTTTCTGATGATCTAGCTGGTTTGGTGTTTCTTCAACTGCATGCCATGATTAAGTTGTGATATCCTGAGATTATTTGAGTGATTTCTCAATATAATTAATTAATTATAACATATATGGTACAAACCACTTCCCGTATGGCAACCACTACAATACCCATAAATAATTTAAACTAATTCATAAAAAAATGCATGTTTGTGTGCAAACCATATTCCACTTAGCAACCACAAACAACACCCAAAAAATGAGTATATGAGATAATGTGGTTAGAATTTACTATTTTGTCAATCAACCTGACAGTTCCAGGGAAAAAAGAAAACAATATGGCATCTCTACCATTTGTAAAAAATCTATCACCCCAAAATATGAGGAAGACAGGAACTTCTAAATGAAACCATGATGTTAGATGGTTATAAATATGTATACATGGGGGGTCCTTTTCAAGGGTGTCATCAGTCATCACATATCTTAGCTCTTCCAAATTTAGCTGTGAGATTAAATTTTCTACTAGTTTTAAGTATTTGCTACAGTATTTGTCAATAGTCAATCAGCTCCCCTCCCATTCCTTCCCTGGGCTATTGACAGGCGACAATAATTTGTTATTGATCCTACCATAAACTTTAGGTTCATCCATGAGAAATAGTATTATTCTATATAGGGCAAACACACTCAATAGATGAATTGCTGGTAGAAAAAAAAAGAAAAGAAAGTTATTTACACAAAACATCTATGATGTACATAAACATTTCTCCCTCTGAATTAACAACCTTTTTTTCCTTCAAAAACATCTAATACTCGGTAATAACCCTACATTATGTGATGAGATATTTATGTAATCAAAGATATTATCAAACCTTCCAAGAAATGACCTATCATGGAATGACGCCACTGAAAGTTTAAATGACCCAATAGGAAAGCAGATAAACATAGATAGCTATATATTCAAAATACTTAATAAAAATTTAGTAGTTCACTAAGTTCATTATTGAATCAGCAGTTAAGTTTTTTGGACTTTGCTGCAGTTAAGGTATTCACAGGATGTAAAATAAAGTGTTCCATTCCTGCAGATATTATAAATTCAATTTATGTTGATTCAGTATTATTAATTTAAATTATGTTAACTACACTGTAAAATTATCTTCTCTTTAACTATCATAAAAATGCTTTATTGAGGAAAAATTAGTTGAGTAATCAATTAAATTCAGTTGCTTCAAAAAAATAACTAAAGCCTGCTAAAGAATAAAAAAGAGAAGTTTTAATTACCTTCTGAAAAGAGCCATTGGTTGGGATGGCGGGACAATTGAGAATAGAGAAGGAAGTGTGTGTAACTGATGAGTACATTAAGAGTATGAACCACCAAACCGCGTAATTATTCAAAGTCTTCTTCTTGAGCACTCGCCTGGATATTTTAGAAATTCATCCAAATCACAATAAGTATACATATTGCTGAAGAAAGTGTCAGTAATTATTTGTGAAGAACTAACCGTATTATCCATATTAAGATGTAAGCCGAACTAGCTATCAATACTGGAGTATAGCGGAGGAGGTATGCATGTATAGTGGTAAGATGGCTTGATAGACAGAAATCATAGACAAAGTAGAATCCTGTGGCGCTGGATAAATAGTACAACTGCATGTTCCACAAGAGAAAAAAAAATCACAAATCTGAAATAAAAATGAAATAAACAAAATATTTCTTCTTACGTAATTTCCAACATCTTGAAAGGTCTCTGGGAAGAAGGCACTGGCATATGGAGCGTTCTGTGGTTTGTTACAACAGCAAATATTACATTGCTATAAAATATAATATAGACATGTAAATTTATAGAATATTTCATCATCATTTATATATCATTAATCTGTATTTGGATAAATTAGTATAAAAACACATGCACTTTGCACACACGTTACCATTTCCATATACTGATGGACCAAAATAGTGGAGAGATTTAGGTCTATACTAATACTTTCACACTTAAAATATATGTATCCAAAGATAAATGTCCATGCTTAAAGCAGATAAAAAATATTTGAGAAGTAGTCATGGCAGTATGTATCATAGGAAGTAATAAAATAATGAATATAAAATATCTAACTTATAGATTAGTGTATTAACTTATATAGTTATTAATGAAAAGCAAAAAAAAAAAAAAAAAAAAAAAAAAAAAAAAAAAAAAAAATCACCAAAAAATTATGGAATACACTCACCTGTATATAGAAGAGCAGAGGCATAGCCAGCACTGGTAAAGGACGATCCAGCAGAATAATTATAACCACAAGTACAGCAACAATCACCACTAAAAATTAAAAATATAAAAATAAATACTATCGGAGTAAAACATTTGTACAAAATAGCACAAATATTGACATGCTATGTGAACGAATATTGTAACTCTATAGGGGTTTTGTACTAAGCTGCTCAAAGTTCTACTTTGGGTGTAATGTATCATAAGAACCATGTTAACTTACTGAGCAATGGAATGAGTGCCAGGAAGGCACTAGAGCATGACACACACCTGTTCAGCAATACACTAACTCCAGTATCATTACTGCACTTGCCACATAGTACACCTTGAAAATAAAAGCACAAGATAGATGCAAGGGTAAAATAGTTTCAAAGAGAAGAAATATTACAGATATTAAGTTAACAGATGCATAAATAGTGTAGGGTTGGAGATAGAAGGAAAAGAAAATGAGGTGCTAGTGCTATAGCAAGAAAAATTACTAAAGAATGATAAATTTAAACCAAAAAAAGATGTTTTTCTGTTTCAGTTTTGAATTTCCTCTAATCAATACTTTCCTATAAAAAGGATGAATATGCATGATCTGTCTGACCACATTTTTTCTTTCTTTAGCACTGGTATAAAAACACACATTAGGATGTACATAAATATTCACTTCTTGCAGTATCTCCATCCATAAATTAACTTGTGGGTGAAGATACATACTATATATTTCACAACAAAAAAAGAAGCTGACACTGAAGTCATTTATAGCGTAGCTAACTAAATAGGGCAAAGATCAGAAAATTACGAAAACTTTTTTTTCAGGTTTATTTAACTGCAACAGAACAAGAGTGGTCCTACCTAAGATCTGTGACAAATAATTACTATAATATTTATTTAAATATAACGTTTTATACCAGGAAAAATGATTGTTTAAAACAATTAGGATGTTAAAGTTGTGATAAGATTTACAACTTTTGGGTTTTATACAGGGAATTACTTAGTTGTAACCACAGGGTACAGGCACTTAGTTGTAGCCAATTACTTATAACAACAAACTTTGGTGTTTCCAAACAGTAAACAATTAGTTATTAATCGATTCTCGAGCAAAACTTGTGGATGTATGCTGACCCTGCCCTACCATTCAAATGTTCCTAGACCTGTGCGCCACAGGTAAAAATAGCTGAACATAACACTTTTTAAAATACAAACATGCGTACATATGTACCAGTAGTGTGCATGTAAACTTACATACCTTCTCGCCCACAATCACACTGGTAGTTTGAATCACTCTGTCTGTACTTGTACATGCACGCCTTGGAAGAGGTACCATTTCGCACAGAAGTACTCTCTAATATGCAGCGACAGTAGCCAGCGGGGCAAGGATAGAAGAACAAATTCACTTCAGCTAATTTCGAGGGATTGAACACCGCCCAAGTTCCATGCTATAGTATAATATATATCACATTGTAAATATGTTTTTAGTCGCATAATCGTCATATATACAGTATAATAATTATACATGTACATTAGTTGTTCTCATGAATAATGTAATTAGATGTATTAGCTTCACAGTGTTCCTCCCACATGCTTATGTGCATGCATTGTGCTATAACTCTCTTTCTCTTTCCAGTAAATATTAGAATAGAGAAGGTAATACATGAATATGCACATTAGAGGTGCTATAAGTAAGTTTCCTTGCCTTAGGCTCAAGTTAAAATACATGCTTTAAATGGCAAGCAACACATATGGAGCAAAAGATATGTAACATTACATTAGCTGCAAGTGTGGATGAATATGTTAGTGAGAGAGTTGGGGTGGGAACAGTTGAGAACATGAGACAGAGTGATGGAAACTGATGGAGAGTTGAACAGACATTTGAAGAATTGACAAATAGTTCTCAAAGCTTATTTCTTAATGCATCACATCCACTTTATGCACATACACAAAAGTAACTGCACAGTACATGTTGTTATACTTTTGCACAGAACCCCTTTGATGTTGTTTCATTCTGAATGCACCTGTATCACAAAAACTACCACCAGAAAAGTGAACTATTTAAAAATAATTTCATAAAGGCTTTATGCTACTTAATTATAATTATGCCAATTATATCTCATTTTAAGTAATTAATGCAACAAAGTGAAAAAGAAATAGCCTGAATATTATTCAAATCATATTTTCTAATGAAATAATATTTTCAAAATAAAAAAAAAATTAAAAAAAACAAACTATAAAGCATAAATAAATGAATAAATTCAGAACATTTGAGGTATTCAGTGTTTACTGCACTAAATGAGTACACATCTATTCCAATACATTTATCAACTACTGCTTCTCTTTTTCTCATTCTTTTTCATCTCATTTAATATATTAGTGTAATGCACAATTTATCATCATTTCCACATTTCGAAAGTTAGATTATCAAACATGCAAATTTAATTAATGAATATAAATGTAATAGGCTAAAACGCTGTCTTATAATTAGCATGCAGTCAACTAAACTCCAATAGGTAATATAAAGAAATGATGCAGCCAAGCAAACTTCTAATCTGAGAACAAAATGCAGACCTTCAACACAACACTGTCCTGGTCATCTTCACAGAAAATGATACGATCACTGACATCCACACAACCGCACGTCAAGTAATTCGTAGATGTAGGACGAAGACTGTAACCTCCGGGACAAGGAAGGGCCTGAAGTTTGAAGTCGTGTGAGATCACCTGAGGATAGTATAAAAACTAGAATTAATACAAGACATATATAGAATCTCCTATATATACATACACATATATATAAATGAGATGTCTGTATGCGTGTCAGTGTCTGTCTGTCTGTCTGTCTGTCTGTCTGTCTGTCTGTCTGTCTGTCTGTCTGTCTGTCTGTCTGTCTGTCTGTCTGTCTGTCTGTCTGTCTGTCTGTTTGTACCATCATTCTGTTCAAACCTATGAGTGGATTTCTCTGAAACTTGGTATAATAATAGGTTTAGACCCAACTTAAAATATGGGCAAAAAATTCAAGAAATGGTTGCCACAGTAATGAGAAAAAGTCAAAAATGGTATTTTTGATAGAAAATTCCTTGGAGATATAGAACTAAAATTTGGTATGCATATACAGTTCACTCTGCGAGTAACATGGGCTGGGTCCAACATTGCCACACCTCTTCCTTTCCTGTGTAAGGCTAAAAATGCCAAAAATGGTATATCAGCAAAAACACTTGAAAATGGAGTTAGACTATGAACCCATATATATATTTGGTATCAATATCATCTTGGGAATGTTTTTAGTACATGTACATGACCATACTCATTTCTGTGTTTATGTCTGGCCCAAAAAAAAAAAGCCAAAAATGGTAATTTGGCCGTACAAATCCTTGGAGCAACAGACTTAAAACATTGTATGCATACACAAATTGATTTTGGGAGTAACATAGGCGGGATCTCTCCTTGCTACACCACTTCCCATTGGTGTGTAAAGAGAAAAAGTTCAAAAAAAGAAACAAACTTCTGAATAAAGATTGGACCAAAAGAGTTAGATCCATAAACCCATTTTATTATATATTTTAGTTCGTAAGTATGTATGTTTGCTTGTATGTATGTGTCTAGGCATCACAGCCAAACACTGGAACCAAACCGGTCTAAATTTAGCATGTGCTCTCTAAGAATCTGAGTGAGCATTACTTAATATATGTGGGCATGCCATAACCACACCCACAGGAAGTTATTTGGATTGAAAAAAGTTAATCAGAAACCAATCAGGCAAAAAAAAGTTGGTGTGTGGTCTCCAATTACCCGGCACAGCATTTTAACCACATATGGGTGTTGTTTGGTCATAGCCACACACACTGGAAGTTATTTTGGCTATTAAAAGCTAATAAAACTACCAACCAAACTGAAATTTTGAATGAAGTTTCCGAGCAACTGGGTGAGCATTACTAATCAACTAATCACGTGTGTGTGTCAATGAGTGTGATCTGGTCATTGCCACACCCATTGGACGTCATTATACCTGCCAAATACTCATTTATGGACCAATCAGGCTGAAATTTGGCATATAGAGTCCAAGTAACCGGGTGAGCAATATTGAATGCATGTGGGTGTGGTAATATGTGTGATTTTATTGGCCACACCCATAGGAAGTTGTTTTAGCTATCTAATGCTAATTAAAGGACTAACCAGGCCAAAATTTGAGAGGCTTCTATAAAGTTTAATGTTGACATTGGCTGGGCAACACCAGGTATATGCTGCTAGTATCATATAATTATGATGAGACGACTTAATATATATTCTAACTTATATCCAACAATAGATAACCAAATAAATTTTGAACACAACTATTATGTACCAGAAAAGTTGAACAGTATTCGATTTGTTTAAATGAATATTGAATTTTGATCATAAATGATGGGCAGTTATGTTATGTTGAAATTTAGAATCACTATACAATTGACAAAATGGAGTCTTTAAGGATGACAATGGGCCATGCACAGCATTTTTCTTAGGTAACCATTAACATGAAACTTAGTATCATTGAAGGGGAAGAAGAGGAAGGAGTAGATAACAATACAAGGGGAGTAATGAATGTGGGGGTGGGTGGGTGGATGGACATAACATTATATGCGAAACTGTTCTCCTCCCTCTTACATACGGAATCAGCATTGAAGGCCTCTTCAGCTATGACCAAGCCTAAAATGTCCGAATTCAAGACATCACGGTCCACGATGGTGAAGGTAAAGGGATAACTTTCCCTCAGGAGACCAGTATCTTCTGCTTCTGCAAAGACGACAATCTGTGGGACCACTTTAACAGAATCGGAAGAGATGTTCCTTAACTGTAGAAACAATAAACTATATCTTTATGTATGCTGACAAGAAATCTTAATGGCATATAATAATTAAAAATTGGTAAACTTAATTAAAACAGTACATGAGCAATGGTCATACCAACTATAGTTAACTTAGGATGCTTAAAAACTATCAATAATATAATTATTAATTTTTTATTTTTAAGATTATAATAGTAATAATACCAATAGTAGTGGTGTTGGTGACAACAGCAATAATTATAATCTTGAAGATGATAATGCTGATGTAGACAAAGAATATGATAGTGATAGCAATGATGTGGTGGTGTTTATATGTGCTGATTATAGCATGTTATCATTAATTGTAATACAACCGTGTAGAGCCGATTTGCACAGCTAGTATGAATCCCTTTACACCTACAAAATAAACATCTGTATTAATGCTGGAATACACATATAAAAGTCAACAAATAAATCACTTTTGATTTTAAATAATTTGTAACAAATTATAATAATCACATGCAAATGATAGTCGTAATGTTGTTTTACTAAGCTATAGCGAGATATCATAATGACATAGTTGATAATAATGACATAATTAATAACAAAGGTACATTTAAATACAACAATATTAGGGAAAAAAGTGATTAAAAAAAATCGTAATAGTAATGTGCTAATTAATTTCTTTCAAAGAACCCACATTTAGAATTATGCATTTTCCACATTAAGCAATATTGACCTGACTTGGTTGGAAGACAAATCTAACGTTAGATGATGTATGGTGGTCATAGCGATCCAGACCTATGAGACGCAAATGCGTGATCTGGCCTGGCCAAGCTAAAACCTGAATAAATAAAGTGAAAACATGAGTATTTTATTTCATTTTCTACTCCGTGAATATTATTAAACTGTTTACACTACCAGATATATTCAAGACACTTTATTTGTATAAATAGTAGTGAAAAAATAGTTTGATGGATGTTTACAATTATACTTATGAATACTATTATCGGGCAAATTGACATACACTGGTTGTGTTTGAAGATAGCCTGCTCGCAGTGGTTCCAAAACTCTGAACTTGGCCTGCTGACCTATATTTCATATCCACATTATCCCTAATATTAAAACAAAAGAAAACACACACACACGCGCGCGCGCACACACACACACACACACACACACACACACACACACACACACACACACACACACACACACACACACACACACACACACACACACACACACACACACACACACACACACACACACACACACACACACACACACACACACACACACACACACACACACACACACACACACACACACACACACACACACACACACACACACACACACACACACACACACACACACACACACACACACACACACACACACACACACACACACACCAGGAGTCATATAAATAATGTTCTTTGACATAACACCAACACAACAAAAATGAGAATAGCAGTCCTACAATAAGACCCGCGGCAAATAATTACTATAATATTTATAATACATAGTATTTAGACCAGGCAAAATAATTGTTTAGAACACTAAAGGTGAGCTTAGAAAAAGAAGAAAGGGTGGGATAATATTTACAACTTTTAGGTTTCTATATTGTAAACGTTCTTAGTTGTGACCTTCCTTACAGTAAAAGCACTTAGTTGCAACAACAAATGTTGGTGTTTTCAAACAGTAAATAATTAGTTTAAATGTATTATTATATGCCTCCCCTCCCCCCCCCCCCCCCCCCCCCCCCCACCATTCCAAGTATTCCTAGATCTGTGTACTGCAGGTAAAAGTAGTTATAATTAAAACAAAAGAAAACACACACACACCTATTAGTACAAGCTGTGTTGGAAAGAGTTTTTTTTCCAATCTGTGTCAGCTAAACTTGATTTATTTTCACCTGTGTGCCCAATTCTGTCGTCTGTCTCCTAACTCATTTATATTATGACTACTTAATTGAAGCACAAATACAGTAATTCTAATAATGAATCACATTATCTTATTTGGTTGTAATTATAAATGAAATATGTTTCAAAATAATTATAATTGTTTGAGTGCTACACTTATCCTTCAAACAACACTATGTAAACAGACTCAGCCACTCTATTATTGCCATAAATTAGGTCAGCAAAAAATGTGAACCACATGAGCCCAACATAACAGCCAAAATATGAAATTGGGATTCCATGTCGGATGGTTTCTTTAAAAAATTAGTTTTTTTACTTTTGTTCTTCTTCTTTTTTCTGTTGCTATTGTTTTATCATTCATTATCAAATATGTGCTGTAATTAATTGAGTCTCTTAAGATCATTATACTTTATCAGCTCAGACAAGTTTATGAGTGGAATGTACCAATAATTCTTTGATTTTGTTACTATAAAAAATATCCACTACTTACTACCAGCTATAAATCAGGTATTGACTCTGTGTGTTCTCTACATTAAAACTCCATTTACTAATTTCTGAATCTGAGAGAAAAATCTTTGGCAGGCAACAACAGTTTTTCTTTGGACATAGCTAGTCCTGGATTGATCAAATTAAAGGAACAGTAAATGGGCTAGAATGCTAATTCAATAAAGGTCATTCTCTACATTATATTAATAGTACCAACTTAATTTATTATGTGATGCCACTTGCCACTCCTTACTTGATTATTTTGTCTAAGGTAAACAACACTATAAAATAATTGTGAGTTGGTATTTACTCATAGTTCCATAATGGCCAGTCAGGCAGGAAGGACTGGTTGAAGAATGGAGGTGTGGATTTAAACCACGAGCAAGCACTGCTTGACTGAGAGAGGTAAACAGCGGAGGAGACGATGGCCATGTTTTCTCTGAAGGTCACATTCACCTATAAAAATTTGAAAAGGATCATATATGATTGACTTACAAAAAAAATAATGATTCTCTGATCAGGGTGATGTGTGTTTACAATTAAATTTAAAAAAATAATAACAGTAATTTTAAAAAATCAGTTCTGATCATTTATGCATCTGATACACTGAAATCTAAATTATTATCCAAATCAAGCTATCATACACTACCCGCCTGAGTAATACATATCCATAATTCAATGTAGAAACAGATGTATATAACTTTATATATATATATATATGTACTGTATATATATATATATAGTGTATACATTTATCATTATTCTATAGTACTACTATTATTTCTGTACTAAAACTTGGTTCATTATTTAGACAAGGACTTTTTTTTTAATGCTATATTGACATCATGTTCTACTAACGTCTTGCCACTTATCCTGAGTGGCTGTTAAGTCCTCGTACAAGAGGAAACATCTCGGGTTGAAAGGTAGCTCACTGAAGGAATTCAGATTGGGAGAAGAGTCCACTACTATACTAGATCCCAACCTGACAGAGAGAAGAGTAATACTTACCATGATCAAAAGATACATGAACAATGTACCTTATTTCTTGAAATTTATACATTTCAAAGAAACAACCATTATCAAATTTAATGCCATTATAATTAGAGAGGAGCCTGTGAATATTATAGATCAGTGCTTATCTTATAATACAGCCATAGCAAGATATTTACATATACACAATTGTGACAAACAGGAATGCTAAAAATAGTTGAAACAAACCTAATAGACAGAATAGTCGAAATTATTGGCTTCAACAATTTACCCATTATATCTTCACAGCACTCTCAAACAAAAGGATTCCTTTATCTATTAGCACTAGTGAAAATGAAAGAAGATATTGGGAGAAGTGGGAAATGGTGATTGGTAAGGGATGATGGAATGTGAAAAGTGATGCAAGAAAGAGGAATGAGTGTAATAAAGATATTGAACTCAAGACAGAAGTGGTTAGTGCAAGTCCATCTCCTTCTTAGTAAGTCTTGAGAAAGAAGAAAATGAACTGCTCATTTATCCATCACTTATGCATGGTGCAATCAGCAGAAGCAAGAAATAGAAATGTATACAGAAACTATACAGAAAGAGAGAGAGAGAGCTTCCAGTTCAATGGGTAAAGGGGCGGTATTGATGTACCAGAGTAATTGGTAGTGCAAATAAACTAACTTGTTAAAAAAAGTATAAATAACTTTTCTGGAAGATGTACGTCATGACACCACTACAAATTTTCATCATTGAAGTGTACAAACTTATTAAAAAAAATTTTTTTAAAGGACAATTTCTACCACTACTTTTCTGCAGATTGCAATATTTCAAACTAGAGTGTAAAACATATTTCAGGAATTTGATATGACACAATATTTAAATCATTTTATTTTATTATATATTCAGCTAAAAAAAAAATGAATTGCTTTATTCTAAAAGACTTCCATCTGAATTTATTTAATAAAATAAAATAGATTTAGATAGAATAAAATATTGAAAACAACAACAAAATAAACAAAATTTTGGGTACCTTTTTTTTTAGGGTTATTAAAAATTCTGCTCCTACAACCCAAACCCCCTCCCAATAAATTCCAATTTCCTACTCCATCAATACACATCAAGACTTCAGTATAAAAAAATAAAAAATGTATGTGTAGACCAGTTCAGCTGAATATAAATGGCCAAATGAAGTTACCTTCCACTGTTTTTCTCAAACCACAGGTCTGTTCCTCGCTTGAGTCTTATTTGCCCGAAAGATAGCAGGGATAGAGCTCCTTCTCCACGCACTTCATTAGTGAAGAACTCAATTTCTCCTTCTATTTGCACTAAAGTACCGATAATCTTCAAGGAAAAAATTGAAAATACTAAATAAAACAAATTCATTCAAGTAATATTAGTTTTATACCTGAATATCAATGCCAACATGCATATTAGTGTTGATTTGAGAATAAAGATAACCAACAAGGCTGGTGCGGTTTATTTTAAAATATTGCATTTTTTTAAATGTTAGACAATAAAAATATCCACTTGCTGAACTATGGTAGTTCTAATACACTTATTTCAAGACAAGATCAAGAAAAACAACACATGTTTCAGATTAAAATAACCATACTCTGGCTCTACCCAACCTCAGCACACAACTGACTCATGCCATCACATGTTCTATAGGCATCTTACTCGTAGACTTGCTCCATTATTTTGTGTGAAATAATTCTTTCCGGAGATTCTCAAGGGAGCATATCCAACACTAAAGATTCCATTAGGACTATCATTTCCTGTAAAGTCACTGCAAAGAAAGAAGAAGGATTAGCCAATAAAGGATGAATAAGTACATGATTATGAGATCAGCTTGTGTATATGAATGCATAGAATATAGATAGGTTTTGCCAATTAAACGTGCATGGGCTTGGGTTTGTGTGTATGTGGCGGGGGGGGGGGAGGGTTGGGGCAAAGGTTGTTGGAATAAATTTAAATATGAACCATGTATAGGTATGAGATTAACCTCGTCTATCATGCATAAAATTGTATACATAGATATATGATAATTACCACTTAGTTAATATATGTTAATCACATGCTCATAATTATTTTGGAATATAAAGTACATGATATATTCTTTGATCTTGAACAGATGGTAATGTGCTGAGTGCATGATTACTCGTGTCTCTGTATTTGAGATTTGTCTCAAAAATTTTAAATGCCACCTAGGATCCTCCATTCCTCACAATTATATTATTTTATTGTTCCTGTAATGATCAACATTGCTATAAACACAAGTTGCCCTGGTGATGTCATCGTGGGATGGAATGTGAAACAGTGGAACAGAATAATTTGCAATGACATCATGATCAATTACGATTATCATAATCATCACTATTATTATCATTAGTATATTTTAGTTAATTAATATTATTTTTTGTCTCTGGGTGGATTAAAAAAACCCTCGGGTGATAAAAATAACATTTGTTTCCATGACTTCATTGTGGTTTGGTATCGAAATGTCTCCATACCTTGGGAGTTATTCCAGTTGCTCCAAGAAGATTTCTCTTGCACTACATACATATTTTATATTTCACTGAAATTTAACAGCAAGAGTTAAGTGTGTGAGAGAGTTACAGTCAATATTAATGGTTTTATTATTTTTTCTTACATATGCTTCACCACCACATAGTATCTCTTTTTCTCCTGTCTTCATTCTATCTTACTTGCACATGTGTTGATCTTCGGGAATTATTAATGTGTGGGATGTGGGAGGGGATGTGGGAGGGGATGTGGGAGGGGATGTGGGAGGGAATGTGGGAGGGGATGTGGTAGGGGGTGTGGTAAGGGAAGTGGGAGGGGATGTGGGAGGGGATGTGGTAGGGGGTGTGGTAGGGGAAGTGGGAGGGGATGTGGGAGATGTGGGAGGGGATGTGGGAGGGGATGTGGGAGGGGATGTGGGAGGGGGTGTGGGAGGGGATGGAAATTGGAGGAAGAATGGAAGTATTGGTTGCATTGCTGTACTGTTCCCCATTATCTCAATAATATAAACCAGAGGCCCATTTGCAGCTTCACTTGCAATGATCAAAACACTTTGTCCAACAAACACTATCCTAGATATTATTGAAAAGGTAATTAGAAGAGTTTCAATTTAACTCTTCTGCTTGGCAGTGATTGAAATTATTGGATAAATGACTTCTACAACAGTGCTTCCTCAGCAATTGTGAATGTCTCCAGTTTGCTCTGTTTCAGTTATTGATTTTCTAGTGTCTCCAGCCCTAGACACTGCTCATGATGGTGTAGGGTTTTTTCTTAAATTTTATTGTTTTTTTTCTAAATATTTTCAAATTCGTGGTCTAATTGGTGTGTAGGAAGAGATATTTTCTTCAATAATACCATACCCCCATGCATTCATTCATGGGAGAGGTCACTGTCCATACTGCTTCCTACCCCCATTTCCCATGCCCTGGTTGTTGTTTCTTTCTTCTTTCTTTTTTTTTTTTTTTTTTTTTTTTTTTTAGTAGTTACATACATAGAGGCCCATTTGCAGCTTTGCATGCTATGTTCAAGACACATTATCCAACAAACATTATCCTAGACATTATTGAAAAGGGCACTGGAAGAGTTTCAAGTTTATTCTTCTGCTTGGCAGTGATTAGATAAATCACCTCCACAACAGTGCTGCCTCAGCAATTATGAATATCCCCAGTTTGCTTTGTTTCATTTATTGATTTTCTACTGTATTCAGCCCTAAACACTGCTCATGATGATGTAGGGGGGTTTTTGTTGTTGTTTTTTTTCCAAATATTTTCAAATTTCTGGTCTAATTTGTGTCCAGTAACAGATATTTTTAAAAATAATACCCCAATGCATTCATTCATGGGAGGGGTCACTGCCCACATAGCTCCCCATCCCCACTTCCCATGCCAGGTTGTTGTTTGCTTGTTAGTTGTTGTTTGTTTTTTTTTTTAATTAATTAATTTTTTTTTTCTGGTGGTAAAATGAAGTTGAAATTTGTCTTGTGTGTTCTCCAGTGTACTTTGACCTAATTTCTGGACAGCCATAAATGGGTGTAGTTACATCCTTAACATAGTTACCTTCAATATTTTTCATTCATTCTTTTTTTAATTTGTTATTTTATTTGGAGTCAGTGTAGTTATACACACCCCTCATAACTACATTTTTCATTTATTATTTTTTAAAAATTTATCTATTATTTAATTTTTATAAATATTATCACTGGTATAAAATTTATTTATTGGTTGTAATGATCTAATACTATTCTGGTCAACATTCTATGAATTGGTGGAAGAAGATATTTCAAATTATTTTTTAACTTTCATCTTTTAAATAAGACTATTTTTTTTTAAATTTTCAAGTATATTGTGCCAACTTCATAATTTTACATTAATTTCAGACATGCCCACAACACAAAATTGGGGCTTGTAACTTGAGGTACTTAGCTGTTTTAGCTAAGCTTCAGCTCACTAAAGAGTCTTCCATTCTCAGTGGCACTGGCAAGCTAGATTTAATTTTCTTTCATTAATTTTTTCATTTTTATCAGCCATTTTAAAAACGGGAGCGTGGATGGATACAATGTCAACGTTTTATCTACTTTACGAACACAATTTGCTTAAAAGAAAGACTTTAGTTTACCTCTAACTTTTTAGTTGGACATTTTAAAGAAATTTTAACGCCTTCTGCACCCCTAGGACCATGTAGGAAACAGAATGAAGTTTAATTCCTGTCCCAAGACCCACAGTTCAAAAGTTTTTCTTGCCAGTTACACAGGCAGGCACACAGGCAGGGAGTTAGTGAAAATAATATGTAGGATTGAGAGTACACAATTTCTTCTTCCTGGAGAGACCAAATAATTGCACGTGTAATTTTATCACAATTATCAATTCATTTTTTATTATCTTTTTTATACCATCCGTGAAACATGTGCAGCAAACTGAATACTAATGAAGAGACATAACTGTGTGGCCTAGAGGAACAAATATGTCTCTTCTTCCCTCCCTCCCTCTTTCCTTTAGATCGCAAGGATTTTTATTATAGGTACATACCAGTCCAAGATGTCATGTCTGATGACAGAATCTCGCTCAAAGAAGATTCCAAAGTTAGTCAGAGCAATAGCTGCTCCCAAGTCATTTTGCCCGTCCAGTCCAGAGTTCATGGTGAAGTTACAGCGCTCCATTCTGGCATAATTCCCATCATCAGCTATGAGAGTATACACAAGAAAATAACCATTTAAAATAATCCTAAGAGAAAATTCATCAGAGGAGTTTTCTGTTAAGAAAATTACGAGAAATATTGATATGCTTATATATTTTTATACATGAAAACTAACTGCATCAATAAATTTATGGATGATCTCAGAACAATAAATTATCATTGGACTCTGGAATTTTAAAAGATTGATAGGAAATATTGTAGGAGAGCTCGTTGGTGTAAACAATAGACCAAAGTATGGTGTGCTTTTTAAAGAAAAAACAACAACCAAAAAAATTAGATGAAGTATTATTATAAAAAATTATCCTAAATATAATCAGCTTTTATTCAATTGATTCTCTTATATGACATTTGAATATTCTCCAGTGCAAGTGATAGAAAAGATAAAACACTATATCATCATAGATATATAAATATGCAATAGGAGTCGTATCAACAGACTTCCTAACCACCCTACCCTCTCTCCCCACCTCTAACAAATAATGTTATAGCTATTTTATTATGCCTTTTTTGTTGTTGTTGTTGAAGAAATTAATACCATAATAAAATTATACACGATTGATGTTATAATTGTTTAATTTATAATGTATTTAAACTACACAATAAGATTTCAATTACTGTGCCATTATCACACTTACACACTAAAAATATATAGATTCCTCCTCCTGAAGATCCTTGATTTCTTTCAAAAAGACAATCAGAAAACACAAAAGTGTGTGGCATAACTCCATTACCAGATTCTAGATAAGTTAACTGCACACCAGCACCTCCACGGATGCCAATATTGCCTATGAATCCACACCGCTGAATCCAAACCACATGCTGCAGCGTGGTGTAGCTATTAGTCAACATAAAGAGACCACCACCAAATAATCTTGCTGTATTGTTCTCAAATAAACAGTCAGATATATTTATCTGGAGATTGTGTACACTCTCATTCATAAACAAACCCACTCCCCCTCCTCTTCCAAGGTAAACTTGATCAGTTACTGCTTCTTCTGATGTCAGGAAACCTGATGCTTGATTTCCAATGAATATGCTGTTGGATAGGATCAGAGTGGGGTTGAAGTAATCCGCAGGCAACATGTTATATCCAATACCTATGCCGCCAGTGTTGCCACGGAGAGGCTCAATGAGTCGACCATTTCCAGTGTTGTTTTGGACAGTGAGATAATCTAACATCACATTTTGGCAGTTGAAAATATCAAGAACTCCTTCTTCAAAATGACTGTTAAAAAAAGTGAAAAAAATTAAGAGTAGGGCAAAAATTAATGAAATAAATAGTTAAAACAGGTATAAATGTAGACAACAAAATTTTCTATGTATTGATAGTAATAATTACTTATGGCTCTCTTTTTTTCTACTTGTTTTGAGTAGACTATAATAATGCGTAGCAACCAAATATCTTTTTTTAAAAAGTATATATGAAGAATATTCTAATATCAAGAGGGAAAATCCAAAAATGAAGTTGCCGAATGCAAACCGCATTCAACCATGCCATGTAACTAAGTAATTTATTTCTTTAGTTATCCTACACAAGAAGGAAATCTTTCTTAAGTTTAAATAAGTCATGCCAATACATCTCAGAATGTGTAGCAATTGATAATGAATTCTTGAACTAACAAAAATGTAAAAACATTTTGTTGACAGTAGTAAGGTTTTTGGGTGTGCTGGAATCCCCATCTCAGAACTGAAGTAAAAGAAATAATCATTGCTTATAATAATACTTCCCTCCCATTCTTCAGATGTGACAATATTCACATGGTAAATTTGGTCATTACATTGCTTTGTGTCAGAAGTTCTAGTATATGTTCAAATATATAGGTAGCCAAAATTATTGGAAAAAAAAGGAGGAAAAAAAAAAGAATAGCAAAATAGTTTGTTTCTTTCTTAATTATAATTTCTAAAGAAACAACTGTTTTACTATACACCACAGCAAAGCTGATGGTACAACAGAAATCTAGTAAATTCTTTAGTCAGTTTTACAGAGAGTAATACTCTAGGTTTCATATACTGTGAATATAGGTTAGATCCAATATCAAATATTAGGTACCAACATACGTATGCATGGTCATAAACTAAAGTGTATTAATTTGCAAAACATGTTTGTGTGTACCCTTAATATCCCACCATATCTCTCAATGAGTTTAAAAAATATTTGTGGCTACATCCTCGTTTATAGTAAATCACCTAAGAATTGCAATTGTAGAAACAGAAACTTTGATTTATCATAACATTAGTAGCTCAGAGATTCTCTCCACTCAATACACAATCTACCAAGGTGACCAAGGTTCCCTTGGAGGAGACATTTTGTTGGCTGTGTCTAATCAATTACCCTCAAGTCTATTCCTTTCTGCTCCCTCTGCAGAATTTCTTATTGTCAAACTCTCCAGTTCTACTACACGATGTTTTCATGTCATATTGATGCCCCTCCTGCAATATCTTTATCTCTCATGCATGAAATTTGTGACTGTCTCTGATCTATACCAAAAATGAAATTATCATTTCAATTGGGAACTTCAGTTTGCCTGATGTGAATTGGTCCTCTCTGTCACCACACCCCCCCCCCCCCACTCTTATTGGTCCTCTCTGTCACCACACCCCCCCCCACTCTTATTGGTCCTCTCTGTCACCACACCCCCACTCTTATTGGTCCTCTCTGTTACCACACCCCCCACTCTTATTGGTCCTCTCGTCACCACACCCCCACTCTTATTGGTCCTCTCTGTCACCACACCCCCCACCCCCACTCTTATTGGTTCTCATTTCTGTGACACACTTTCCTCCCTTAATTTAGTTCAATTAGTTACAAACTCTATTCAATGTGTGGGTAATAGCCATGATTTAGTTATTTCTAATCCCCCAATAAGATATGTTCTCTCACTGTTGATGCCACTATCTGATCTAAACTGTCTGATCATCACTTCATCTCTTCAATGTGACATGTTCTAACACCCATCATTCACCTTTTCATAAATTTCTCTACGATTTCTCCAAAGCTGACTTTGAGAGTTTAACTAACAGTCTAAAGCCCTGTCCACACTATAAATGGGTTTGTACCTCTCTCCAGCAACACCCGGTTCCAAACATTTTCTTGCGTCCACACTAGCATCGTGCTGAACCCGCTCCATATCACATGCGTGGGCTGAATATTTGGCTGGGATAATTAATTGGTTTTCCTCTACCTCGTATAGAAACAAGGTATTTTATTTCTCATGTGCTACTTTGTTCTGTCTTTTACCCTCTTCAATGTCATCACATAAATGGAGGATAGAGAGGAGGGAGAGAGCTGTTGTAGCTAAACTCCTAATAGGCCACATCAACAATAAAGCCACAGGAATGTTAAATAAATTTGAGCTGCTTGAAGCCTAATCTTCTAATGGTTACAGGTGAAACCAGGTGGAACCCGTTGGGATGAAACTGGGTGTAGTGCAGACTCGTGGAACCTGTTCCAGACACAGGTCAAACCGGTTTTAGATAGCAGTGTAGACAGGGCTTAAGTGACTCTCTCAGTCATCATGCTATCACCTATACCAATACTGATGTAAATATTTCCTGGTCCTAGATTAAGTCAGGGCTGGGGCTAGGGCTATCCCAAATAGTCCATGAGCCAGAGGGTTGATCGGTACCATTTGGGAGGAATAGGTCTCATTATATTTTATTATTATATTTTTTGAGAACTGATCTACCCGAATAGTCGGAAAATGTATGATAGCTTTGCATAAGTGTTAGCTTTCAGATTTTATGGCACTTTTAGTAACCACACCCTAATTCTTCAAATTTGCACAATTAGACATAACCAAATATCTTTGTACTATTAACTCATGATAGATCAACACAATTCTTCTAATTAATTTAATAAATTGTTAAACTCCATCATACATATCTTACCATCTAAGTGGTAATTAGACCACACCTTACTGCTGGCTCATAAAATAAAAAAGAGCATTGAAAATATGTCTTGAAAGATTTATCATTTCAGTGACTGGAATTATCTGAGGAACCAAGCTACACACAAACAAAAGGAGCCAGTAAATTGACAGATAGAATCATTTTGTACTAGCAATAGTTACGAGATAGACTGTCATAGTTTTATGCAAGTAATAATCCTCAATTCTTGTGTTGATCTGTACGAAGTCTAATGTAGGCATCTGAGGATTACCAAAAGAAGTTTATTATATGCACAGCTTAGTCTAAAGAAGGTAATGATTCTCTAATTAGTTCCACTAGTTATGAATCAGAGTTACACTAGTTGATGCAGCCAAAGTGAGAAATCGTACTCCCCATTCTTAACATTGTAGAGACTATTTGGGGATGGGGGAGTTCCAAAAATATTCTATCACTGGAAAAAATAGGATTATATTAAAATGACAATAGACTTGGATATTCTGTAAAGAAAATGAAGTCAAAATCATGCAGACTCAGAGCTAGCCAGCACAAAGAGAACGTGCAGAGAAGATAATTTATACTGCTATCAACATATTTTGTAAAAAAGGTCAGCAAGTATCGAAAATGTTCCTGATCATGTGAAAAGCTGACAGAAGCTATAAGATTATGAGATGATTTAACACCAAGGGACTGTTTAATCGGAAAGAGATGACAAAATCTTAGGTATGACATGTGGACAAGAAGCTGATGAACACCTACTTCTGCATGCTGCCAAAGAAGGATATCAAGCAGTTGTTATCTGCTCAGAAAACAGAAGTGTGTTTATATTTTCTTTGGCATTTCATGATAAAATAGGTATACCACTGTATGGCCAAAAAAAGAGTAAGAAGCTCATTGATATTAGGAAAATAGAAGCCACACTTGGTATAGATGACTTCTTTTTTAATTAGTGCAGGAATGGGACCTTTCTGCTGCTGTCATGGAAAGGATTGAAGCTTTAATATGCCAATTTTATGCTCCAAAATCATCTAACTACTGATGCAGTCAATAGCCTTAGATATCACCTCTTCTTTATTATGAATGGGGAAGTAAAAAGTCCCCAGATTAAACCATGCAGGGGCTGTTTGATAAACCATGCCCTTAGAGCCACTATTAAAGCAGGAATATGGATAAGATATTTTGAGCAGGATCCTTGAGTAACAAGTCCTTTTGGCAGAGGTTGGAAGGAAGAAGCTGATGGACAATTAGCTGTGCATTAGATGGAAGGGCAGCCAGCACCTCAGGCTATACTAGATCTACTTGCTTGCTACTGTTCAAGGAAGTGTCAACTATTATTCCAAGGATGTGTGCCAAATGATCTCAATTGTACAGATATGTGTAGACTCCCACACTGTGAGAATTGGCCCTCAGTCACAAGCATTGATTAAAGTTTGGATGAAGACAAGGGGAGGAGCTGGAGGAAGGAAATTAAACAGTGAACATGTATAGCAGATTTCAGTTCCATTTTACAGTTCATTATTTATTAGCACATATAATTATTGTCGCTCTTCTAATTCGAACAGCTTTTGTTTCATTCAAATTGTTCCATTATGGAATGTACATCCCCTATTAATTTATCTTGTAGTTTTGCCGCTATAAAACATGTGTAATTACTTTAGGTATCATTTCCTAGATCACTTTAACCCTGACTCACCATGTACATACCATCTATTGTGTCCTTGCTCCATATGTAACTAAACTAATACTAGCTGGTCCTCTGATTCATCATGCATCACTAATTCTTTAATTAATTCTGGCTCCATCAGCTCTTGGTGTCAGTCCATCAACCTAACACTACATCTCTTAACACCTTCCAAACATGTCAAATGGTTGTAAAGTTCATTCATATTTATATTGTATATTAATATTGTGATGTGTACAGCACTGATATACTAGTACATTGATTAGCTGTTAGCTTTTAGTATTATTCTCCATATGTCAACATCAGAAAAAGATAGGTTCTAGATAAGGGCACTGCTATAACAAAAATGGTACTTGTGTATGCTAGGATAATGCTGGCATTATTAATGATGACAAATATTTATTGAATGCAATGGGCATGGTCAGTGGGTGCAGCCTGGATGTCCTCAAAGCAAATTTGAAAAGGTTGGCACCTTTGTAGAGATAAGGATCTATTCTTTCTTTTCTTCCATGTCGCATACACTGACATTGACAATAGTTTCGTTTTATTATTTTAAAATAAAATTTGAAATTAACAAAATTACTCCATATACCAAAAGTAGTGCTACTTATTGTACCCCATTAATATGCAATGATAATTCTGTATTATTATTACAAGTGAAAGACTATTCAACATTTTAAAATAACCAACTCTGAATAAATATTACTTTGCACTGGAGAAATTTCAAAATGGAACAATTGGGTGTTACTAAAATACCCAAACACCCAAACCATCACTTGTAGCTAATTGTAAATTACTTCAAGTTTATTGTTACATTTAATTATTACTAGTGTACCTGCTGCATCCAACTTATAACTTACATGAAAGAGCAGAAACTTATGTGAACTCTTCTAGCTGCAAAGAACCGTAAAGGGAAACCACATCTGACAAAGTTCAAGTTAATAAGATCCACACTTCCTGACTGATTGAAGAACCAGGTGTGTATCTCAGCTGGATTTTTTGTTTCATTGTCTGCATAGTAATCACAGGTCAGAGTAACAGTTCCCTCTAGGCCTTGGATACTAACTCTCCTAGCCCCAAAATTAGTTTGTGTAGAAATGGAGTGGCTGCCTTCTGGAAGAGAAATGTTGATGATACTTGAAGAAGAGATATTTTCATCTAGAGATATAGCAAAGTCAATGGCTGCATTTAGATCTGGACAGTTCACAGAGTTGGTATTTGCAGATTCATTTGTACAAAGACCCAATCCAGTAGAAATTTGCTGATCAACAAGTATGTCAACCCCAAGAGAAACTCTTAGCGAAGGTGATACACACACGGACAACAAAAAGTGGAGAAATACTCTGGGACCCATAGCTAGCTGTAAAAGTAAGAAGAACCGTGCAGCTACACCTGGGACGTTAAAAACACTGAATAGCCTCACAACTTGAAGCGAAGTAGCAGAACTGCAATTCTCCTACCAATTTTAATTTATTGAGGAGTTTGGAGTGTCCGAATTCTGTGGTCATATCCATTTCCTGATTGAATTATGGCCCCTCCCAGAGCTTCCTTTATCTTAATTTAGGCAAATCAAGCATAAAGAATCAAGACTTCAAAAGAAATAAGCCTCCCTGTTTCTTTTGCTGCTTTAACATTAATAAATTGGATTATTAATTTTAAAGTATTTCTGGTAAATAACGTATGCCTATGTTTATGGGTACTTCATGGTCTTAAAATTGCTGATTTAGCTATCTGGCTTTTAATCTGGCAATATTTAGAAAGTTGCATTCTCCTAGAATTTGGTTTTCTAATTGAGTGAACTAGTTCTTTCCAGATAATAGTTCACTTCATGGTTGAATCATATATATATATATATTATATATATATATTATATATATATATATATATATATATATATATATATATATATTTTTTTTTTTTTTTTTTTTTTTTTTTTTTTAATTCTCAGTCAGACACTTTTTCTCCCTCCCCCCCCCCCCCCCCCACAACTTTCTACTTCAACATTACTTAACTTATCCTTATCCCCACATTTTGCAACCCCTTAAAAAATATTTTATAATCTGTTTACAATATAAACACAATACTTTGATGCACAGAGTGGCTGTAGTGACAGCCACACACAAACAAATTCACATATACAAGTCTCTAGTCTACAAATTCATTTTTCAATGATTGACAGAGTATTTGATGTAAAATTGAATGCTCTATGAGAAGCAGTGAATGGACTACGTAAGTCAACTTCTGTCTTCTTTGCTTTTCTTTTCCTCCTCCACCTGTAACATTACAATTGTGCACACAGAGTAAAAGTGAATAAGTCTTCTTCCATATTCAAAGACCCATACAATATCCTACAATACTTCAAACACAGAGAAAATCCTTTTGCATGAAATGAGTGGATGGTGTGTCCATTATATGGGAAATAGGCAGGTCAAATAAATAAATAAATAAATAAATAAATAAATAAATAAATAAATAAATAAATAAATAAGTAAGTAAATAAATATATATATATATATATTAGGCTGAAATTTTACCAATAAACTCATCAACTTTTGAAATCTGTAATGAAGCAGTAATGAAGCCATTATGAAAAGGTTCAGGTATTCAACAGGGAGTGTAATCATTTGTCATATTCGGTAAATTTTTACCAAAAATAACAGACCCACTAAGTAACATGTTGCATTAACCAATATTTAAAAGTGGTAGATTCAAAGTCTAAAATTTTATTAAGTGCAAGTGAATTAATTTGGAGTCGATTTTACACCAGTGTTATTTCATAAGAATATGGAGAAAATATTTCATGCATCAGGGTTAGGTTTTGAGAGTTTATGAATTGAATTTCTGCCTAGATTTCTTTTCTTTTATTCTTCTAATATCCACCTATTTTTATTTTCAATAAACTTTTCTTTAAATTATGCCTATTATTCTTAAGTAGATATCCCTTTGCAGCTTTGCTTCCAAAGTTCAAATAATTATCTAAATACATTTTTATCCTCAATTCGGTCAATTGATCATGACTTTATCAATTTTTAAAAAAAAATTCAATGTGCAGAACATTTCTTGTCTCTTGCCAGTGCATATAATTCTAGAGTCAACAACATAATTGTCTACCTTCCTTCTTTCTCCACCTTTTCTGTACACAATAATTCCCTATTTAGCCTTGCTG